>JAWWNH010000014.1:24022500-25222500 GCA_034641385.1 Darevskia mixta | reverse complement strand
TCCCGCCCCCCCCCCCGAACACTTAATCTCATTGCACACAGCTGTTGGTACAACTGATTATACTTCTATATTTCCTGCCCTAGGGTAGAAGATTAAAGAGGTGCTGGCCAGGGTGTGAATCGTCCCTGAGAATTTTTCTCGCTCTCCTAAGGCAACGATCCCTTGCGATGTCATCTAGCGGGCTCAGGGGACAGCCCATGATATCATGTGGTGTGTTCACCACCCTCTGTAAAGACTTTCTGTCCGTGGCTGTCAAGCTAACATACCACACTGTGATACAATATGAGAGGACACGTTATATTGTGGACCAGTAGAAGGAGGTCATCAATTGTTGTTTAACATTGTTCTTTCACAAAAAAACAAAAAACAAAACCATTGTTCTTTCGTAAGACCCTGTCAAACTTTTGTTGTGCTTCCACTGTTTCTCTATTTAATTTTTGTAACTAATATAAGAATGCTCTTATCTATTACAAATAATAGATTAGCTAATGTATTTTAGAATGAAAACTTATATACATTACCAAGGAATAAGCTCCTTTAACTTCATGTGACTTACTTTAAAGTACACATGTATGGGATAGAACTGTTAACCTATACAGACACACACACACACACACACACACAGGCAGAGAGAGAGAGAGAGAGAGAGAGAGAGAGAGAGAGAGATTTCAGTTAAAAGTCTGAAGATTTTTTGGTGGAGGGGCATATGTGACTCAGCCACAAGACTTGCCATATTTAAAACAGATTTAGATCAGAACAAACCAATTAGTCTCACCTCCCTGCAAAAAGGCACTATTATTTTTGTAAATTTAAAATGCAGTTCTACACTGGAACTGTAAATTCAGGTGATAATCTTGTGCAAATAATCTCTTGTAGTTCTGCAGCAAAGTGCTTGGCATTAGCAATGACATATTTGGAAGTGCCAGAGACTTCGAAAACTGAGGCAGTACAGAATGATTGGGAAGGAAGTGCAGCTTCTACATTAAAAGAAACCATTATGAATTGGCTTCTGTTCTGCCACTTAGAGGAAGAAATGGAACACAGGACAGAGCCGCCACCCATCCTACGCAGGTAACAGCTTGAGAAATAAAGTGGCTTAAAACAGAATTAGTCTTACATCTAAAGAAAATAAAACTTTAATATTGTTAGGTTTTATTTGACCAGCTTGGTTTCAGAAGTAGATAACACATTGTATTTGCCTGAACCCTCAGAATGGATTTGATTACCAATTAAATAAAACTGGCAGTAGAATATGTTGTTAGAGAGTTAAACAAGAGTTAAACATTTTCATTTCTTTTAATATTAATTTAGATTTATTTGTTCCACTATATCAGATATATATATTTCCTGTATCCTTTATTGCACCTGTTAAGCAAGTTTCTATTTGAGGTCTCATGATATAGATAAAACAGATATGCTGTATTGGGGAGTGTCAAGTCTAAAACTTGCTTTTGATTCTTTACAGTGACTTTCCCAAATTAGAGTTGCAAAAAATCCTTGTAAGTCTGACTATGAAAAATAGTAGAGCAGCAATGGAATTTTTTCAGAATGCTTCAGAATGGTATGTTTTAAAGATCAACATAAGTATTTCTATCACTTGGAGGTATTATCTTTAAGAGTTGGTTGCATTTTAAAAAATTATTCTGTTTTATGGGCAGAATTTACAAATCTGTTTCATGGATCCTATACCAGGGTGAAGAACCTTTCTCAGCCCAAAGACTTCATTCCTTCTCTCTCTCTCTCTCTCTCTCTCTCTCTCTCTCTCTCTCTCTCTCTCTCTCTCTGTGTGTGTGTGTGTGTGTGTGACAAAAATCTAAGCAGTTTCCAGAAAAATAATAAAAGTGGGGCAACAACATTCAATAGAAACTACATAAAAACTAGATGAAAGCAAAAGAAAACTCAGTGTCACAAATAAGGCTGAGCAAAAGAGAACTATAAATTAAAGGGGGTTCAGGCAAGCTTGGGTAAACCTATGGTTTTTAAGAGGTCATTAAACTGTCTTCAGACCAATTGATGTGGCTCTTACCGTAGTACATTAGGCTACAATTTCCCTTTGGTTAGTAGGGTTGGTAGATTGGGTTTTGGCTCAACCAACTGGTCAAAGGCAGGAACAAACACTTGGGAAGTAGGCTGCTCCCAAAATCCAGTTTGCTTCCTGCCTTCGTTAAATACAGTCATGATAGCTTAAGCTTCCTGAAGACTGCATGTGGCTCCTGGGCTTATATTCCTCAATGCTGCCTTATACAGTTAAATACCATCGGTCTGTGAAGTAGGTTTCTATACGTGGATTGCCATCACTGCACATCTAACAGACAGCTATAGATGGCAGGAGGAATTCTTAGCACTCTCCTCAGAATCCTGTGCATGTATTATTGCCTCTCTTCAAAGAGGTACAGTTTTTGCATAAGGCTGTGTAGTTGTTGCTGGGTTTATGGTGCCTTATCTTCCTACTCTTCAAGAGATGAACAGAGCTGGTTGTCCATTCAGTGGGAAAGAGGGAGACTGTTCATAATTCATTAGATAGGGGTACAGATGTTCATTATATGAAGACAGGCCTTTGGTTTCAACTCTTCTATTAGAATATTTTGGAAATCAAATACAATTAAAGTTTTAATTATTCTGTGTTTGGTTTTAAAGGCTTCAAATACTGTCATGAAATATCAGTGATAGATAATATTTGTCATTATTTTTTTTAAGTACACAACATGCACAAGACACAGAAGAAGCCAGCCGTTCAGAAATTGAAACATTCTACATGCAAACAACTTTCGATGAAATAGGCATTTTTACAAATGTGGCAAATGATACATCTGAAAGCAAATTGCTCAGTTCCAGATTAACAGTCAGTCAAAAACACAGAGAAGCCTTAGAACAGAACTTGATGGAGATATCAGAAAAACTTCTGAGTAACTTTTTGCCTGAGGTAAGTTGGAAAAGAAAGGTCTCTCAAAGTACATCCTTCTCAAGAATATTTGTGAGCAGCTTTTGATATATGTCACATAATTAATAAAATAGACAAATGGTGGCTTGCCCATTGGGAATGGTAGGACAGAAGGCAGGGAGACCCAACATTATGGAGAGTCAGAGCCAAGGACAGGCAAAGCCTGTCCCCAGTTTTGTGCCCATCCTCCCTGTGATTTTTAGGAGGGGAAACGGAGACCAGGAAGAAGAAAGTTGATAGGCGGTGCCACTCCCTGGATTGATTGTAATTAAGAAGGCGGGCAGGTGGGGTCTGGCTGAGGGCAAGCTGAGGTTAGTGGGACAGTGCCCCATGCCTGTTGATGGACCAGCCTTCCCTGGCAGTTCATACTACATGACATTCATCTAAACATGGCATGGGTGGGTGTGCCACTGCGATGAAGTGGGAGGAGTTCCTCTTTTCTGCTCTTGGATGGCATAAGTTTCTTTCTGTAGCCTGAACCAGCTCAGAAGAGCACCTCTGGGGCAACATCTTTGCCCTGGCAGGTGGGAAGCGTTGCTGGTGATAGCCAGAAGAAAACCCTAAAATGGGACAATTTGGTGTGGGGTGCCAGTGGCCTTGCAGCTTCCAAGCGCATGAATCTTGGTCATCAGCTGCAGCAGCCTGGAGCTACCACAAAAAAACTTCAACCCCACCTTCTGCCTTGGCCTGCAGAAGTGGTGGGGCCTCAGATGCTGTGGTGGATATGTCACTCTGCCCCACTGCTCCCAGTCAGGTAGGGTTGCTCTGTCCTTGTGAGTCTAAAATCACACATAGGCAGAGTAAGTATGCTGTGTTTACCAGTTTCATCTTAGCAGCCTGCAATTCATGAAGGTACAGTGGTACCTCTGGCTACGAACTTAATTCGTTCCGGAGGTCCGTTCTTAACATGAAACTGTTCTTAACCTGAGGTACTACTTCCGGGTTAGCAGAGTCTGTAACCCAAAGTGTTTGTAACCCAAGGTGTTTGTAACTCGAGGTACCGGTACCACTGTATTCTGAATTTTATATAAGTATTAATAACTATGGATGAAGTATCATTAAATGCAAAGCTTAGCATGTATATTTGTGTTTGACTTGAAGGTTGCATCTGCAATAATCCTAGTACGTTGTGCCAGCCTCCTGACTGGTGTTCTTGGCTGCTACTGCTATGCTGGCATACTGACGGAAGAAGAAGCACGCACATCAAAGCTGTTTCATAAAGCCAAGGTAAGGCTTTTTGTGTTTTAAGGAATACACTAAATTCCCGGTTCCCAAGCAAGGAAAATATCTTAACAGTGGTGGAAGCATATCCTTTTATTTTTTACATTTAAGTTCCTTGTCACTTATTTTACAAGTTGGTTAATGCTTATTTTTACATTATAAGTAGCTTTGAGGCACTTTTGTGAAAAAAGTGAGAAATATAAGGAATAGGAAAATAAATAATGTCAGGAAATGTTAATAGAGACAAAGTTAGTCATCTTTATGGTTGATTGCCTTAGCAAAAGCTGAAAGTTGAGTTTCTTTAGTATGATTAGACTTGAATGTGAATGGAATGCAATAAAAGCAATATATGTCTGAGACAGTTCCTTAATTCTTTGCATTTTCTTTTTATTTGTACAGTCTCTTATTCATTATGTGGGAGAAACTATTTATCAGTCTAAAAACAAGCTAAATGAAGATTCTAGGATCGTTTCATTAAGGACGTTAATAGGACAGTGTATTAGTTGCGCATGTAATTGTAAGCAGGTAAGACGCTTGTCGATCTTTCAGTCCATGCCACAATTAAGAAATGCTGAAATCCTTGTACTTTAAGCCAGTTAGGTCCCTTGTCCAGAAAACCTATTTCTCCAATCAGTTTAATAATTTGTAATCATGTGCAGGTGTATGTATGCACACAGAATTTTTATTAGTTCAGTTTCAAATGAATACAGCAGTAGCTAATTTTACTTAGTTTTAAAGTAATTGGTTATGTTTCCATGCCTAGTTAAAGTGATTAAATCCTGTTTTGGGGGATGTGTTTGACAATTAGTATATATTGGGTTTGTTTTGACAGAACAGCCCAAGAAAGATCCTGTCTGGAATTTTCTTGCATTTGTTCACCTCAAAACTGATGAATGCTCTTGCAGACATTTGCAAACATCTGGTGAGTAGTTATAGTGTATGGTATGACTTCCCCATCACAGTTTATTTTGGACAACAAAGAGTATATAACATAAGCAGATATTTCACTTGAAAGACAGACAAAACATGCTGGGTTTGACCTTTTCTTATGCCTATTGAGAGTGAAGAATATAGCCAAACCCATTTGCTCTTTGTACATTGCAATGCTCCCCCCCGCTCCGCCATTAAACACCAGTATTGCATGTATCCTGCTTCACACTTACTTTCTCTGCTGTTTCTCTTTCCCCTTGCTAGTTTATCTTCCTTCTCTTTCAACTCTACCCTACCTTTGGCCACCCTTGTTAGTAATGGTGGGGGCCAAGCCACTGCTAGTGCTGCATTGCTATGCTCCCTTCTGGCTAAGCTGCACCATCTTGGGGTTATTGCTTGAATCTCTCTATTCCTTCTAAAGAGACAGTAGAAATTAAGGCTGAATGAGTGTTGTATACCATTAGGTTTGACAAATGTGCTATTGTTCATTATCTTCCATGACTCTCACGTTAATGATAATACAGTACAGTGGGCTTCTGGATCAGTTAGGGACATTGGTGTGGATCTCTAATCTCTGAATAGCTTGAGACTTGTGTAGCCGAGGGAGTATTTCTTTTGAATAAATTTCTCTGCCAGTTGAGGTCAATCTGGACTCCTCAGTTGTGAGTTTTGTCTCTCTGTTTTACTTAAATTACAAAGTGAAATGGAGGTCCTCCTCAGTAAAAGTCCCAGCCTCATAAGGAACTAAGTAGTATCAAACAGTGATCTTCCACAGGAAAGCGATGCCACATTTAACGAAGCAATCAGAAGTCACATTTTTCTGGTTTGTATACAGGTGGTGCAGTTTTTATATACTGAAATGTACACAGAACTCTCAGTTAAGAGAATTTTAAGCTTTTTTTTTATAAAGTATCTTGAGTTTATTGTAAGAAAGATGCGATGAAAGAATTCCAAATAAATAACTTCTCTTAGATGTTTTCTACTGGGAGGATAAGTGAAGCTGGAGAAGTGGATTTAATGGAAGATGATCCAGAAGAGAGTAGGATGGAAGGAGAAAATCCGACCACGTCAGATCTTTTTGATGATCACTCTGCTGAAGCTGGTGATGTAAATGAGGGTGGAGAGTTGCAAACTTTGACAGGTATCTTTAAATTTCTTTCTGTATCGTTTTGTGATAACTAAATGGTTTTTAAAGTTTTTGAGGGTACCATTCCAACAACCATTTTACACATGTTCAAAGCCTGCGCAACTTTGCTCGTGTGCATCATTGCAAACCTAGAAGTGGCAGGTAAAGGGGGAAACCCCTGTGGAAATGGGGGGGGGATTCCTGTATTTAAATTGTCTTCCTCTATAATTACACCAGACTTCCTCTATAAATATACCAGAAGTTCAAAAGCCACCTTCAAAGTTTTTTTTCCTACATGTGCTGACTGGTATTTTTTTCAGTATATAGAGGTGACTGGGGAAGGACTTAAACCCTGCCCTTCCAGTGTAATCACAGTACACAGACAAATAGGACAGAATTTGCCTTTTTCTCAAAGACACACAATCTGTGTCAAGGCTGGTATTAAACACTTAAGTTTCCTAGCCCTACCAGACTTGTATGATGTGCTCATGCTTTAGCAAATGCTGATACTGCAGCTTCCTTTTTGACGCGGTTGCTGGTATAACTGCTTTAGAATTCCTTTACTCTCTATGTAGCTGCCCAGGTTGGGAATAGAGGACAACTTAGTTTGGTCTGCAATATAGTTCTCAGCTCAAAAAGTGTGTTTGTCTCTGTGTGTGTTGATAAGATACATTTTCTCAATGAATTTATTTCTAAACATATGCATTTAATTAGGTTTTTTGATAAAATGCTGATTTAAACATGGTTTTTCACAAAGAATTAAAAATATAATCTACGATTAGTGCATAAATGTGTCACAATGGATTTACCACTGAGCACATATAAAATTGATAGAGATACGATTTTGACTGATTTGTCCATCCCTAGTCCAGGAACACTAATTTACTGCTGCATATGTCTGCGTGTGCCTTCAGATACTTGGGTATGTCTGCCAGGAAACTAGTAGTTATGGCTTCCTGGCATATATCCGCTGAATGTTTGGAAGTTCATGTCTTATATTTTTTTATTTAACGTTACACCATTTTATGTACAGGTGCCATAAGCCCATTGTCAGAAGAACATTTGACAAAGCAGGACTTGCTGCTCCTTGATACTTTAAAGTTCTTGTGTATAGCTGTCACAGCAACCCCAGTGCAAACTGTTTGCTTTAGAGCGTCTGAAATTTGGAAGAAACTCTTGATGCTAATTGAGGAAAACATGTTTGATTACATTAAGCCGCAGCATCTGCATGTAGTGAGTATGATTATGAAAAGTCATTTTGCTGTGTGTTAAGTAGTCTTTGGCTAACTGTTCTAGCAACAGGTGGAGGATCTTGAAACCTTAACATCATGTAGGCATTTTATAAACAATTCTGCTGCTGTGTGATTTTAGCCAGTAATAAGCTTTGTTCTACGTTAAAATATATTTTAAAAAAACCTATAAACTAAGCATGCATATACAAGTATGCAGCTTAATATATATGGAATTTAAAATATTTGATATAAATGAATTAAAGCATTAGAAAAGCTTTTTAAAAATGTGTTTCGTTCTAGTACTTAGTATTGCTGAAGGAACTCCCCAGTGAAGAAAATCCCTTGCCAGATGACCACCTTGTCTCCCTTCTCAAGCCTCTTTCGTAAGAGAAACTTGTTTTTAATGAAATAAATGTGACATTAATATTTCACAGATACATTTTCTCAACGTTTCTCTTTTTACCTACAGGGATATATGTCCCTTTTATCGTCGGGATCAAGAAGTTTGCTCAGCAATTTTATATAATCTCCTTCCTATGGTGACCGCCTTGGGTACTGCCAGAACAAATACTGAAGCCCTGGGTCCACTTTTAACTGTTGTTGCAGCATTTTGGTATGATGACCATATTTTCACATGCAGTTAATTTCACGGTCATAAACTTGTCGGCTGTAGCAATTGCCAAGTGTTGGATCACATGGTCTTTTGCATTTGTTCCCTCCCACCACCCTTCTTGGGTCAGTAAGTGTAAGTAGTTATCATGAAAGG
The DNA here is from genome assembly GCA_034641385.1 of Darevskia mixta. NCBI lineage: Eukaryota > Metazoa > Chordata > Lepidosauria > Squamata > Lacertidae > Darevskia > Darevskia mixta. The sequence goes on along the minus strand of JAWWNH010000014.1, from coordinate 25,214,284 downwards.
GATTTCTTGGGCCTATACAAACTGATGCCTTGCCCTGTCTTACTGTTTTTTGCTGCCTGATTTCAGAGTCTCTTTGTTTCCTTTTTCTGTTTTGTGTCTGATTTTCCTTTCCTTCTTTTGTTTGTTGCAATAAAACAACAACAATAGACTTGCAAGGGAGGGAAGAGTTCAGTTAAATTCTTCCAACTTGCAATTTTGCCTGTGACTGCTAGAGGGAGCTAAATACTATCCTTAGCATCAGCTCATATAGGCCCAATAAATCCTGTTCATGGTAAGTATCAGCAGTCTTATTGATTGAGCAGACTCTTCCATATTTTTTATGATGTATGTATGTTATTTCTATATGAAATATTCGTGTTTGTTCTTCCAGTGCCTCCAATCTGGTTTCCAAGGATATGCTCTATTTTTTTAAGTGTATTTATAATTATAAAATTTTACTACATTTCTCAAAGTATACTAGTCTTAAGTGCCCTCAGCGTAATGTGTATTAGTTGTGAATGGTGCAAGGAATGAATGTTTAGTTTAGACAAGAACACTTTGCTTCCAGGAAGGAAGCAGCAGGCAACATTAGCTTGATCAGAAAGTTGTTGTTCATATTATCTGTTCTTGAACTCTGCATAAATTAAAAACTAGCCAAGAAGTTTTGAGGCGTGGAAAGAAATACTTTTTTTCTTCCTTATTCTGAGTGATCTGCCAAAAGTATAGACTTTTTTGCCTCTTTGAAATTTATCATAAAATATTGTTTGTTCCAGGCAATTAGCAAATAAAGGAAAATACACAGCTCCAGTAAGAATTGCCTTAGTGAATTGTATGAAAGCCTTACTTCAGGTAAGTCAATAGCTAGAAATATTTAAACAAAAGGTTTTGGTTTGCTTTCCCAAGTTCCATAAAAATGTAGTGTTAACATTTTCTCACTTTCCCCCCACCAGGTTGATCCTCATTCAAAGTGGGCTGTGCTTGGTGTTAATGGTGAAGAACTCCCTGTGAGTGATGCTTTCCCCCACTTCCTTGCAGATAGCAGTTTTCAAGTTTGCATGATTGCAGCTAAATCAATAAGCAGGTATGCCTTTGTAGTTTAATTATTTGACATAAAGGTAGTATACAGGAGTTACACATTCAGAATTGCTTAGCGTTTTTTCTTTACCATCTCCCAGAAAGACACAGAAGTAGATGTTAAACAGTCTAGGCACCAGTTCAAAACCATGCTTGCTGTTTCTCGTATCTTTCTTTAGAGATATTCTCAAAGATTTATGGTAGGACTAGATATCCAGCTTCTACCTCTCTTCTAATTTTGTTGCTAACTGCAGGAGAAATAGATACTACTAACAAAATGCCAAATATCTAGTTCAGAAGTTTACAATAAACCCTTAAAGAAAATTATGGGAGATAGCTCTTAAACAGCTGAACTATGAGGTGTACAGTATATCTTTGATGGAGGCCCCTTGGCTTTTTCTTTTTGCTATGCAAACTGACTCCCTCTGGGAAGGGATTCAAAGTGCCTATTGCTTAATCACAAACATAGGGGGGCACCTCCAAGAACCACAGACAGGCTCTCAAAATTATATGCATTAAAGGCTTTATTTTAGAAAACAGAATGTTGTAAATTACTCTATTCTTATTTTTCTTCCTGATTGATCCTAAGTTTGTTTCAAGATGTAAAACTGAGAGATTCAACTGGCTTACTGAATGCTCTTCCATTGAAGATACAGCAAAGGGCTTTTGAGAACTTGTATCTCACAGTTCAAGAAGGAACAAAGAAACTGGTAATACACCCTCCCCCAGCACACCTACACATTTCCACTGTAACATTTTCTCTTATTTTGCCCCATGCAAAACCTAAGCATGATTTTTCCAGTTACAGGTTTTGCATGGGGCCTGTAAACTTCCAGTAGGAAAACATAAAAATGATTGCTGTAAAGTAGACCTATTGGATTATTTCTTACATCTCAATTTCAGGATCGTATTTTAATAAATTATAAATGGTTGAGGAAATTTTAAAATTACATCTATCACTTAAATATATTAAAAGTTCATCTTCATTCAGTGTTTTCTTCTTACTATAGGCACATGGCACTGTGAACCAAGAGAATCTTCCTGATGAAGAAAATAATAGAAAATCAGTTCTTCTCATGTTAATAACGATGATTTTACGCTGCAGTCCTGTGTGTGAAAAGCAAGCACTGTTTGCAGTTTTCCAGTGTGTAAAAGAGAATGGATTAGAGCCTCACCTCGTAAGGAAGGTATGGGAAAGCAACAGTTAAAAGCTCTAAATGAACGTGCAGGGCTTTAAAAAACTGCGAAGAGTTTTCAAAGAATTTCCGTATTAAAGTATGGCTTACATTGAGATTTGAACCCATTAAAATGTCCATGGTTTTGTGGTTCTGTATAAAATGGTTATAATAAATAGGTCTGAGGACAGAGTCACTACTCGTTTTTCTCCATAGTGTTAATTCTTGATAGGAGCTTTAGTTTATAGACACTGCCGTCATTCGCACATCACAGTGAACAATAGTTAATGGTTTACTGTGATCACATCTTTTACTCTTTCCTCCTACTGTGTGGAGGAAACAAACCACATTCGTTGGCTTAGCATTACACCCAAACTAGGGATATGTGAACGAAGCCACTATGAGTTGTTATAGTCACTATCAGTGGTGGTCTCATTTGGAATTGCCCTTTTTTCGAACATAGGTATTGGAAAGAATTCCTGGTACTCTCGGATATAGAAGTGTGGAAGATTTCATGAATACACACTTAGATTATCTTGTTCACCAATGGCTGAACTGCAGCTACAGCCTTCCAGATTTTCCATATATATTATTGAATTACCGTACTTTGGACGAGTTCTACAGGTATGCTTCTAAATTACGTTTGTGTGATTCCCCCACTATTTATCTGAAAACACTCAAAATATTTTGTAGTGATATGCCAGCTGCCACATTTCATGTTTTATTGGTGGAAGCAGCATATTCTTAGAAAGATGCATAGTTTTTGAGTTACAATACCAATATTTTGGAATACCCTTCATACATTAAACTATGCTCTTGCTGCAATTAACTGGTCAGTAGCTAATTAGAAATAGGTGATCAAATGAACTTTTCGAGAATAAGGTAATTTGTCATAAGAATGCAGTTGTTGGGTTCTGTTGTAGCTTGCACTGTATACTATACTTGAAATGTAATTTCCCCCTCAATTGTTTTGCCATAATTAAAGAAAATCCTTAATTTTAGATCCTGTTACAAAGTTTTGATTCCACAACTGGTTGTTAAGCAACAGTTTGAAGAGGTTACATCCATTGCTAACAAGATTGAAAGAGGGGAGCAACAACTCTTGGCACATTGTTTCCCCAAAATGCTTGTCAACATCCTCCCTTATTTTGCCTATGAAAATCATGAAGATTGTGAGATTGTGCAAAAGAAAAAGACAGCTCATGAAGTCTATGAGAGACTGAAAGATGACAGCTGCTTAGGAAAACAGGTACTTTTTTAATAAACTTGTTGGAATTCCTAGACGGTTTTCCTAAAATACTCTGTGTTCTGCGTTTCTGTGTTTGGCTTACTAGGCATCCAGCGCTTACTGGGGTTTGTGTCCCTTCCCATTGCACAGAAGCCAATAAGCCTTTTGACTTAGCCCCCTCTTCCTGCTAGCTCTGCTAGCTCTTTTGTATTCACTTCCTGCCTTGGAGAAGAGGAGAGCAGAAGTTACATTCCTCTTCTCTTTTTCTGCTTCATAGCTCAGGCCTTCCTTTCCCAACTTAGTTTTTCTTACTCTTCCCCTCCCCTCAATGCCTCTCCTCAATGGCTCCTTCAGGGAAACATGCTACCGGTATGAACAAAGATGTAAAAGCATATGGGACTGTTTAGAAGCCATGCAGCAGTGTGCTATTCAGTAGCAAGTAGCTCTGACTGAACCAACCTTTCACGAGCAGCCAAGAGTACCCATCTTGGATTGCAGTAACTGTGCAGCTCTAAATAAACCCTGTTAATCCTGGACGTAGTTGAGATGAGGGCAGGCATATTCTCATATGGATTCCCCCCTCCCCCATTTTAGATGGCTGAGGTCTGAATCACCCCAAGGAGCTTACTTTATGTGTAACCCCTGTAAAATGGGAGAAAGCAATAAATGTGGTGCTGTCTGTAGGAACCAAAAGCAATTTGCTGATTAGCCACCAGATGGTGCAGGAGAATAATCTAACGGCAGCCTCACCTCTTGGTTTTAAGGGCTTTCACCTTTTTGAAAAGGAGGCACTTAAAGAGATGTTTGTTGGAATTTGGGATAAATGTTAATCTGTGCCATCCACCCCCAATGGGATAGTTGCCTTAAATGAACTTTCCTCCCAGTTTGTTTTAAGGATGCTTTGCTGGGGTAGGTTGTTGCTCTTGGGGAGAAATGGAAGGTGCCCCCTATTCATGCATCAGACAGAGTATTGCTTTAAAGAACCTCCTCCTTCATAGGAAGCAATTCATAAACAAAATAATAGTAATAATGAGGAGGAGATCATACACACTGTGGTGAGCAAGTGGGTAAACTATCCAGTTTCTGGGTTTAATACTTTTGAATATAACACCAGCATGGAGACTGACAGGCTGTGTAATAACCAGCCTTGTATTGTATTTCATATTTAAAATAAAACTAAACCTGTGTTGTGTTGTTTTGTTTTTACAGCTGATTGACAATTTATTTCATAGTAATTTACCAGAGATTGTAGTGGAGGTATTGATGACACTGCATGAGTCAGTCGGTACTGCAACACAAGAAGATTCTGATCTAACGAGATTTACAGGGTACAGTTTCCCATCCTCTGCCGATTATAACGCATGTTGGTTATTTAACCTTTGTAAGCAAATATTTAAGAAATGGGGATGATATGTAGTGGTTTGATGGTCTGACAAACTGTTTTCTATTTGAGAAAGTGGCGAGTTAGTAATAGTACCTTAAGAACAGGACAATCTGTTAATTGCATGAACCTACACATAGCAATAGGTCATAAAATTCACTTGTAGTTAATAGGGATGCCCACCACTGAGGAAAGGTGATGGCTCAAAGAAGCAGAGGCCAGAAGCTCCTGGTTGCAAGGCAACTTGGAAGGAGACCAGGGTGTGGGTTCAGAACCATGGATAGTGTTCCTGTAGGTGAATCTAAACATTCAAGTTGTTTCAGTGCAGAACAACTGAATGCCCACCCACTTAGTGCTGCCTCCTGGCTGGTGCCTTCCACTGTAGCTCCTTCAGAGTAATTGGGTTTCCAGCTGTGGGGATCTCTGCCGATCACCCAAGGATTTTGTGGATCAGCCATAAGAATCCAGTGGCAGAGGTCTCATTGGGGGGATCAGGGTAGCCTTCTGTGTCTACAGACCCACAAGGGAAGAACCAGGGAATAGATCTATCTCATGAGAACTGCAGGTGCCAGAGGACTCTACCTCTAAGGAGTCTGGGTCCAGGGTCATTTATCCTTTATCCTTTTGATATTTGTACCGGTATGTACAGAAGGAAATTCTGTTAGTGCTCTTGTCTCAACTGCCCATTTCCCCCAAAGTAAGCCTTCCCTGTTGGGCACTAGGGTACCTCCAGGTAGGACTGTGTTCCTCCAACTGATTGAAGGCAGGAACTGTTGATGCTGCAAAGGAAGTTGATGAACTTCTCTCTCTTGGAGTCATTTTATTTCTTATCTTTACTTGAAGCAAACGTTGCCCTGCAATTGTGATGCTACTTTGCAACTTTTGAGGTCTGTTCACCAGTGACAAAATGCACCATGTGATTGCACAGTAGTTTGTGGTCTATCAATGTATAATGTCTTGCTTATAGATATTTCTATGGGTGTTAGCACAGTATGATTCTTCAGTTCCTTTTCTCTAGTTCACAGTGTATAGAAATATATTCATGCAGACATTACAGCATGTGGACACAGAAAGGCAAGCAGTCATACTTCCCCACTGTGCACTTGGTGTACACACTCATATGTTTGAAATAAAACTGGAGTCTGTCTTTATACTTTTGGCCCAGTGGTGAGTCAGCAAATTGTCCCTAGACAATAAACTGTTATCCAGATTAGATCAGCAGTAGAGAGAGAGAGAGAGGATATATAGAATAGGTAATATTAAAATACCTATTTAAATATGTTAGTTTGTTTGAGAAGTGAATCAATCTTTCGGTCCAATCTGTTCATATTTCTTTTCACATAAGATTTTTGTTTGGGGACTCATCAAGGCTTTGAAAGGCTTGCATTTATTTATTTTCAGGGATCTGGATCCCACTCCTAATCCCCCTCATTTTCCATCACGTGTCATCAAAGCAACATTGGATTACATCAGCAGTTGTCATAAAACGAAGTCAAAAGGTCTTGTAGCAATTCTTTCCAAGCACCCTGTAAGTAACTGATTTCAGTTTTGTGACGCACATTGTGTATTGACCTGCATGCAGGTGCTGCTTAAAAAAGAACTACTGGTCTTACCTGAATAGTAGATTTATTAGCCCAATCCGAAGACTTCATCGTCCACTGCAATATCCTGTCTGTTTGCTCCTTCCTCTTCTGTAATGCCAGTTACAGTTTACCCTAATGTCACAATATGGTTCATTTTGTTGTCTCCCTCAAATGTTCACCTGTAATGTCAGGTGGTGGGGAAATGCATGACATCAGGACAGGGATAAGATGTGCTAAATGTTGGGGGTGAGGGAGGGAAGGGTAGAATTAGATAGCTGGCTGTCATTTTTTTTAATCATCAGATCTAATTCCAGACAATGTAAAACAGAAAATCCCTGTCCTATCTTCTTTTTCTGCAGGAGTCGTTCCAAAAAATCTTATTTGCCATATGTAAGCAAGCATCTGAAACAAATAATATATACAAAAGACATAGAATTATTATGATATATCATTTTTTTGTTCAATTATTACTTGAAAAAATAAAGGATGGTTTAGGAGGAGCATGGGCTTTTGTACTCCGGGATGTGATTTATACTACAATTTACCACATCAGCAACAGGTATGAGTATTATGTACTATTATTTATACACATGTCCAGTGTGAAAATATTTCAGTAACGGATTGGGCATCATAGCATTTATGGAGTTTCCTTACACGGGTACAGCTCACCTTGTCTATGGCTATCAGCTGTGACTGGTATTTAAAGATCTTAAGCTCAGGCCTTACTATTCAAGAATCCTATAAATGGAGATTGAACCTTGTCCAATACCAGTAAGCCATGAACTTGATTGGTGGTTTAAGGTATTAAGCTTTCAAAGGGACTTTGTCAAAAGCCTTAGTGAAATCAAGATACACTGCATCCATGATATTCTTGTGGAGAAGCTGGTAAAATGTGGGCTGGATGAGGTAACTGTTAGGTGGATTTGTTGCTGGTTGACTGAGCGGACTCAGAGTGCTCACTAATGGTTCCTCATCATCCTGGGGAAAAGTGGCATTGCTTTCATTTGAGGGAGAGGGAAGTGGGAAGACAGGGGAGCATAGGACACTTTCTCTTGTTGTAAAAATCATTTGTACATCACCACCTTGTCTGGATATACTGTGTTGATTAAAGTGTGTATTGTAGCTCACCTAAGCTGCTTAATTTTTAAAAATGTGTTTTAGGCCTGTTCCTCTCAAAGGGATATCCCTCCGGAGCTTCTTGCTATGTTGTGACCTTCTCAGTCGTGTTTGCCATACAGCAGTACTATATTGTGGAGATGCCCTAGGGAGTCACCTCCATGTTGTTGTGGGGACACTGATTCCCATAGTTGGAGAACAACCTGAAACCCAAGAAGAAGTAAGTTTTAATAAGCTGCACTTGCTAGGCATTTTATATTTGCTTGATTTAGGTTTACTTGGGTCAGTTTAGAATATGTGTACTCCACCTGGAACACCTAACGAAGCGAACAATATAAATGCAAAAATCAATTAGTAACATTTTTAAAAGACAATTACTGTAAACCCACAACTTATTCAAGGGTTATGTTTCAAGGATAGTGCATGGAACAAAAACCCTGTATGGTCAAAACAACGTAGGGAGCAATAGCAGGTGGGATTGCTGAAGTTTTTTCACCTGGATGCCCGCCCTTTTTACCTCTCCTTTTAAAAAAACCCCAAGCACATAAAGCTGAAGGGCAATATTCCAAACTTCTGAGATCCCCTCAATCTCAAAATCTTGAGGTTTAGTAGCTGTTGTTTTAAGAAGCGCACAATAATTGCACAGTTTGTTGGATCCCATTGCCTTTACATGTGTATGCCCACAAATTTTGGTCACCAGTTCTCTTCCTCACTCCTCTGCAAGGAGTAAGATCTTGTCCTTGACCTGTGCTGCACCTCAGTGTAAAATCAGGGATGAATTCCTGTTTCTTTCCCAAGCTTAACTAAATGTCTGCCTTAAATTGCCTTAAATGTCTACTTAATTGGTAGGAAAGTTGAACAACTTAACTATCTGCATTATTTAAATGCTTCTTTTTCTCTTTTTAGGCAAATATGGATAATTATGCTCAAAATGCTTGCCAATGAAGAAGTAAATTATACAATCAGGGCTCTATGCTTGCTCATCTCAATTATGACTCTTAGCGTGTCATTAAATCTGAGAGCTGTGGGCTGCAGTATTTGCATTTAGATATATTTAAAGGCAAGAACTGATATGTGTTACGCTAATCTACTGCATATAATTATATCACTAATGTTATAAAATTCTGTTAAATAGTTTTGCTATTTTTTTGCAGCCAGCTGATATATTTTAATGTAAAAGCTGCAGGCCGTGAAAGGCCGTACGTAGTATGTAGAGGAATTTGTGATGTTAGAATAGTTAGTTTGCAGTCCGTCTGAGAACATACATACATAACCTTTGTCACTAACATCTACATTTAAAAGAGTAAAGTAGGAGTGGTCAGGCAGCATGGACTAGCATGCTGGTCATTTCCTTTAAATCACAGTAAGTCAGCAACCCTGTCTTACTGTGATGTGCACATGTGGCCACTGTGGATATTTAGATGCTACTTCTGCCTTTCCGCTTTATGCACCGTGAAATCAAAAGCAGGCCTTGGGCTCGTGCACATCGTCTTCACTCTTTCATTTGTTCTGCTCACAGCATATTGAAATGCACATGTGAACTGAGGAATTAGCAGCACCATCCTTGGTATGGTTGCTCAGAAGTAGGTCCCACTGCCTTCAGTGGGCCTTATTGCCTAATAAACCAGTTTAGGATTATGGTTTAAATGTAGGGTCTTCCCTGACATTGGATATTGAGCCTGATAAACAGGCTCAGCATCAAAGGATTGGATGGAAGTGGGGAGTATTTTGCATTCAAATAAGTGCAGGATCTTCTGTTTGGGTATGGGTTTCTATGCAGTAAGGAAAGAAAATGCACAGGCCTCTGGCCTGCTCCCAGTCTCACCATGCCTAGAGGTAGCATTGAGGGAAGTAACTGCTGAGCAGCTAGTCTGCAGATCGTGGATCAGAGTATTGTGATTGCTGTTTTTCCCTGCAAAAACGTGAAGACTTTCTAGAGTGGTTTCATTACTTTGTTCCTCCACTTTTGTTTTCCTTTTCATTTAGGTCTTGGGCTTATTGAGATATCTAGTGATAGATAACAAAGACAATGAAAACCTATACCAGGCAATCAAACATCTGGATCCTTTTCCAGATCACCCTGCTTTTAAAGACCTGCGTGCTACTCAGCAAAAAATAAAATACAGTAATGGTGGATTTTCTCTCCTGGAGGTAATACAATCAGGTTTCAAACCTTTGAAATCATAGTGGGTTAGGTCTTCCTGTTCATGTCTACTCATGAGTAAGTTTCATTGATCTTAGTGATGTTAATTTCCAGATAAGAATTGATGCATTACTCAGCCATTCAAAGTCTATACATTTTTTTAAGATAATAAACATGTATAACTCTTTTTAATTATATCTAATTGTAGAGCTTTATGAAAAACAGTACCTAATAATTGTGTGTATTCTTACTATAAAATTTGTTTGATGTTTACAGGAAATTAACCATTTTCTGTCCATAAATATCTCTGATTCGCTACTGTTAACAAGACTTGAAGGTTTAAATGATTTGCGTAAGCAACTTAAGGAGCATAAAGAACAAATGAAGGACCTTATGAAAGAATTTCATGGTATGGGTTTGAGACTGCTTTTTAAATTCCTGGGAGTACTGCAAATGGGGGGGTGACTAACCTGAGGGCACGGCACACTTCAGAAAATAGCATTGGAGAAAGAAAGAGGAATAAATCTGCTCTGGCCGATCTCCTTACTTTCTAGAGCCTCCCTTCCTCTTTCACTGATGCACAGTGTCATTGGGGATAGTGTTGGCATATCATACTATAGACTAATTAATATGATGTTTGAAATGCAGTACGACAAGTCCTGTGAGTTTCTGTAAATATAATTTCATTTACCTTTTAACAGGTTCTGTGTATTTCAAAGCACTGGCATTTAAGAGGGAATTTTTAAATTTGTTTGGTTACAACTTTCCACACATGGTTGATATGGATATTGTGGGGTAGTTGTTGTTTTTGGAGTCTTCAAATGAAAAATGTTTAAATCAGTAGCATTAGTACCGGTAGATCTTACATGTGTAATCTGTATATTTAATACCTGTTTTTAATTGTATAATTTTAATTGTATATTTAATTTTATTGGTCTGTGACCATAATAAAGAATTCATTCACTTAATACTGCTTTTAATACTTTTTACACCCAACTGTAGAAAACCCAAAGGACTGTATAATAGTGAAGCTGATAGCGTGTTTCTTACAACTTTCAAAAACAGCTGTTAATTCTACCAATAGAGCCTTCGGTAAGAAATTTAGCTATTCAAATGAGTAGAGTTCTTTTGAAGCAAATTAGTAAAAATTAGATTATGTTGCAAGGTCATACAACATTTAATATTTTTATACCAGTAAATAACTTCAGAGAAATTTTGACTTGAATGTTGAAAGATAGCACCTAGAAACCTGTTAAAAATTGATACTGCTCTGTTAGCTTTTTAAAAATGTATTATTTACTAAATAGTCATTTTTATTAAAGCTTGAAAAACAAGATTTACTTAATAATACTTCATCTTAGAGGGATGTGGGTGGCGCTGTGGGTTAAACTACAGAGCCTAGGGCTTGCCGATCAGAAGATCGGTGGTTCGAATCCCCTGGACGGGGTGAGCTCCCATTGCTCGGTCCCTGCTCCTGCCCACCTAGCAGTTCGAAAGCACGTCAAAGTGCAAGTAGATAAATAGGTACCGCTCCGGCGGGAAGGTAAACGGCGTTTCCGTGCGCTGCTTTGGTTCGCCAGAAGTGGCTTAGTCATGCTGCCCACATGACCTGGAAGCTGTATGCCAGTAAAGCAAGATGAGCGCCGCAACCCCAGAGTCGTCCGTGACTGGACCTAATGGTCAGGGGTTCCTTTACCTTTACTTCATCTTAGCATTACTTCCTTTGTCTCCTGTAAAAAGTGTCTGCTTTCCTAAATTGCTAACTAATCCTTGCTAGTTAAGTATTTCTAAAACTGGAATGTATTGGTATTTCAAAATGTTTTCTCAAAATAGTACTGGTGCTAGTTCTCGAAGTTCAGTAAGCCCCTCACAGTATAACAGCACCAATTGAAATTCTGAGTGCAAAGAAACTTGGGGGGAGATCTCCCTCCCTCTTTTTCATCCTTCCTCTTGTTTTGTAAGCTATTGCTGCTATTAACCAATAAGGGGATATATGTGATGGAGACAGTTCTCCCTGCCCTGTTTATGCACACTGTTGCTATCACTGCAATGCTTAGGCCTAGCCCTTGAATTCTATACAAATTAGAGTCCCTGTAGTGGAAATCACAGAGAAAACGCAGCATATTAAAACAGTAGAATACTACCTTTTTTCTTTATTTTCATGTTGAAAGGGCAGCTGTCCAGTTGTATTATGTATATTTTGTACATAAATATGAAAAGCAGTGAAATATGAAAAGCATCATATGAATGTCTACATTTGCAGATGCAGTTGGAAGTTGTTTGGGAGAAATTGGTCCTATCAATTTTTCCACCACAGCATTGCAGCACAGTAAAAGTGCTTCATCCTCAAGTGCAGTTGATCTGTTTGAAGACCGAGAACTTCAATGGGTCTTCATAATGTTAACTCTCATAAATAATGCTTTAATAGATCAATGGTAAGTATACAGGGGAAAATTTAACATGGTATATAAATGCTGCCTTTAAATAATTCTGTGGTGACAATATCCAATTTCTAAAGAGTTACATTTTTTTCAGTATTGACGTTCGATCTGCTGCTGTTGCATGTTTAAAAAACATTCTAGCCACTGAAACTGGGCATCGATTTTGGGATATTTACAAAACCGAGACCGATCCCATGCTGGTATACCTTCATCCTTTCAGGGTGTCTAAGAAAAAGGTATTGTGTTTTGTACTGTATTATAAAACTAGATGCAGAACCCTAACTCTCCTGTCTTAATTGATAAGACTCTCTTGGATCAGTAGCTGCTCCCAGCCATTTCCAGAGGCATGTCCAAATATCTGAAGTAGTTTGAATGGCTCCTGGATTTTCCAGAGCTTTTAAAATACAATTCTCTTTGTCCCAGCAGTTCTGCATAGTGAGATAAAGAAATTGTGGGCTGCCTTAATAGAGGCTGAAGTTGGTGGTTTAAGGAGAGAGGGCTATGTAATGCTGCTTAAGGAATTTTAACAGCCACTTGTTTTCTTTTTTTAAAAAAAACACAAAATGATATTTAGTTCTTGGAAGTGCCCGAACAAGCAAGAGACACTCTTTCCGAAGATCTGGATAATACAAATCTGTGGATTCCTCAAGGTGAAAGCCATGATGTTTGGATTAAGACCTTGACTTGTGCATTGTTGGATAGTGGAAGGATAAAAAGTGAAACCCTTCTTTTTCTGAAGCCCCTGTGTAAGGTAAAATAAGTTTGTTGGTAGGATTACATTCTATTGCCCTTCCAGTAGCACCTTAGAGACCAGCTAAGTTTTTTCTTGGTATGAGCTTTCGTGTGCATGCACACAAAAGCGCATACCAAGAAAAAACTTAGTTGGTCTCTAAGGTGCTACTGGAAGGAATTTTTTTATTTTTTATTTTGTTTTGACTATGGCAGACCAACACGGCTACCTACCTGTAACTGATTCTATTGCCCTGTCACCTTCCTATTTTAAAGTTTCATCTTACTACATTGTTTTCTCTTTGCCCATGTATTTTAGGTGTGTGAATTTTTTGAATGAACAATATATGGAATGCTTTGTTATAACTTAGTATAAGAATGAAAGTGACTACTAAAGGCAAACTGAAACTAATAATGTGTTCAAGCAATTTCTTTTTTTGTGTTCTAGGTTCAAACTGCTTTTTGTCAGGCTGTCCTTCCATATTTGATTCATGACATTTTACTTCATGACTCAGATGGATCTGCGCAATCTCTTTTATCAACACACATTCAGATGTTTTTTACCACCTGTTGCAAATATGCACTATCTCCCAGTAGGCCATCTACACCTGCAAATTCAGATCCAGGTAACACCCTAAAGCTTTTCCTATGCCATCAACTAAAATATTATGCATGTAAGGGTGAGCTTAGGTGGGATTTGAGCTCTGTCTAGTGGTTGGAGGCAAAATTGCTGCTCCATTTACAGCATTTCCCCCCATTCTTAAAAGTAAAGACTAATAATTTAAAGATATGGCATGCAAGGTATTGAGAAAGAGGAGGGGGGAACCCAACTCAAGCATTGGTCCTTAGTTACAGGGCTCTGGTAATGATCAGCTAGAATGGAAAGAGTTTTAAGAAGAGGAAGAGCCAAATGTTGCTTGCTTGTCAGCTGAACCAATGGAGAACATTGTTAAGAAATAACAGAAGAGTCAAAGCTATTTCTTTTTGTTAAATAGCAGAGACAGCATAGTTTAATAGATGGTTCAGATTCCTGCTTTGCTATAAACCACTTCCTTAATAGCTGTGGAGGTACTTCTGTATTTCACACACCATTTTCTCATTTAAAATATATGTATTCATGACTTACCGGAGGAGTTACTTATCAGGGTGATTCAAAAGAACATTGGAAATTTAAGCATAACATCCTTTACTATTTTGGTTTTCATTGTTATTAACTTACCTAATTCAGAGTTGTTATTGTACATCAGATCATTAGCCTTCTGACTAAAGTTTTTCTTCAATGCAGATTCACAAACCTTTGTTCATGGAAGTTTGGATAAAATATCTCGACGGACAATGCTCGCTGTTGTTGACTACTTAAGACGGCAAAAGAGGTGGATTAAGTTGCTGTGTTAGCCTTTATGTTATTGTACTTTTAATTTTACTACAGTGGTCTATTTAGACATTGAAGGGAGGGCTCTCAGATTTCTTTGTTATTTTGCGCTCACAATGATTTGTGCTCATGATGATATGGGGTGGTTACACATGTTGCCTCTTTCAATACTGTTTGTGCCTTCAAACATTTGGAGGCGGTTGCACTGTTTCATTTCCAAACAGTAAATGTCCTGTAAAGGTAAAGGTAAAGGGAACCCTGACCATTAGGTCCAGTCGTGTCTGACTCTGGGGTTGCGGCGCTCATCTCGCTTTATTGGCCGAGAGCCGGCGTACAGCTTCTGGGTCATGTGGCCAGAATGACAAAGCCGCTTCTGGCGAACCAGAGCAGCGCACGGAAACGCCGTTTACCTTCCCGCCAGAGCGGTTCCTATTTATCTACTTGCACTTTGATGTGCTTTCGAACTGCTAGGTGGGCAGGAGCTGGGACCGTCGCAGGGATTCGAACCGCCGACCTTCTGATCAGCAAGCCCTAGGCTCTGTGATTTAACCCACAGCGCCACCTGGGTCCTGTAACATACTACAAATGTTCTGTGTTGTCTTTCTTTGTCCCCTTTTTGTCACAAGATTTCCCCTCCAAATGGCAATAATGCCATAACATTAGGTTACCATTTTAGAGAAACTAATAAAGCAGAAGAGTGTGTATGGTCCATTATAAATCAACCACTAATGCATATTTTGTGTCAATGACATGTTGCAAAGTATACCTGCAAAAACAACAAACAACCCACCAGTTTTACCAAAGGGCCTGGGGCCTTCCAGTCAGTTGCATTTAGAAGACCTGTTTCAATTGTTATTAAAAGAGGAAGTAGTAATAACAAAACAGCCATTGAAAGTGGCTTTGTATTTAGCCCAGAATTGTGTTTGTAGATTAAGTTGAAGCAACTTCTAAAATCTTTCTAAGGATGTCAAATAATTCTATGTTATTTCTTAAAGCAACGACTGTTATAGTCCTGACAAAATAATGGGGAATAGGTTATAGATTTATAGAACATGTGCTGCTTTCAGTTTAAAGCCGTTTTATAAAGTGAGATGAATGCACTTGTGCTTAATATTTTGTTCAGGAGTCCTTCAAGTACAGTCTTCAGTGACAGCTTTTGGCTGGAACTCGACTACATTCAGGTTGCCATGGCAGCTCAGTCTTGTGCTGCTCACTTCACAGCTTTGCTCTACACAGAAATCTATGCAGACAAGATAAATTCAGACAAACAGGAAGAAAGGTACTAGTGTACAGCCTATTCTCACTTATGTTAAACTAAAATACATTGATATATGTGTATGTGGGACTCAAAGTATTCTCCTCTTGGATAGATTGCACTGGTTATTTTGTTTTAGCATGAGTTCATCATGCTAAAAATCAATACTGCTTTCAAACAAAAGCCATTAACTTCCACCAACCAGATGGTTTGGGCCCATTGGCTTCAGTAAAGTCCATCCCTGCCTTAATCTAGACTATCCCAGTGGCAAGAGGCAGTGTGCCATGTCTTGTTTGTTGAAATTCTGTGGGTGTTGTAGTTTAAATAAAATGAAAACAACACAGTTTTGTTAAGGGGAGACCTTTGCTGCCTCCCAAAGCACCGACTTATAGTTATCCAATTTTCCATTTAAGGAGTTGATTGAACAGGTCTGACCAAGGAAATGGACTCAGCTTAGTTAAGTAACAGAGTATCTCTAGGACCTACTCACAGCTTAGATTTACCGGTATATCTAGTCATTTTAAAAGAATGCATATCCAACTTGAAGACCAATTTTTAAACTTGTTTTCCACAGGTCTACTTTCAAAGCAGCTAAGCAGCTAACATTTGAGGAAGGAAGTCAGAATTTAACACTAACTTATTTGAGCAAGAAGAGCAAAGAGGAAACTGGAATAAGTTTGCAGGTATGGTACATCTTTGGCACAAAGTACTTTTTCTTGTTCCTGAGAATGTTTCAACTAGTTCACTCATACAGTAGATATGTTTCTAAGACTGCTAACAAGTATTAGTTATGGTTACCAGGCGACTTGACAATTGTATGGCCCCACTAGCCTCCATAAACTATACTGTTAACTTAAAATACTGTGTCGACTTTTGTTTGAAAGCACGGTGTTGGCTGAATTGCCATTCACTTCACAGATGGTGCTTTTTCTGGGATGGGAGCTGAGGCTGTATTTTAACCTTCAGCTTCATGTATGATGCAGCTTGCTTGTGGCCCTATTTATCCAGTATGATAGTAAAATATGACTAGGATCCAAAAGGGTATTTAGGCGCTCTCAGTGAAATTTTGGGCTTTAGTTACTTGAGCAGCAGGCCCAAGCTGCTTTTGATTCTTAGACTGGCGTGTGGTTGTGTGCCCAGGATGAATTGGGACACACAGTCCATCTGTGGATGCCTCACTAAGCCAGCCTAGAAGGTCCATTCATGGTAAATGAACCAATGTTCCAATACCCATCCATTTCAAAAGTAAATTGCTATGTGTCGTATTTTGTTGCTATTCAATAGAAATGAGCCTTATGAGTTTCATGGTTCTCCAGCTCCTGGCCTCTTATGTATTTTGTGTAAAGGAAAACATTAATTTCTCTGAGCATAGCCCACAGGGCCTTCTGTTTAGATGTGGGAGGTCTATCAAAATGTGCTAAAAGTTTATAACAGAGGCAAGGACAAGTATCGGTCAGATGTAACATATTCCATAGAAGATTGCAATATTTTTTGTTCTATAGGATGGAAGAATGTCAGGTAAATATTTTCTCTTGTACCTAGGACCTTCTCATGGAAATATACAAAAGCATAGGAGAACCCGATAGTCTCTATGGCTGTGGTGGTGGAAGAATGCTGCAGCCTTTAGCTAGGTAATGATTTTATTGGGAAAATTAGTAATTTTAACTGAAGGCAAAGTTAAAATTTTAACTAAAAGGCAAAGTTTTGATATTATTATCTATCTGTGATAGGATAAGAACATATGAACATGAAGCAGGATGGGATAAAGCCCTAGTAACCTATGACCTTGAAACGAATCTTCCACCATCAACTCGGCAGGCAGGAATAATAGAGGTAATTTTTAAATCAATGCATATCTCCCCACCCTTTCCCCCCTAAATGCGCGCAATCACAGGGGTAGTCAGTATGGTGCCCCCAGATGTTAGATGACTGTCCATAATTGTGACTGTAACAGTTTAATTCTGTAAAAAAAAAAATCTAAAATTATGCTTTGACCTTGAACATGTTAGCCTGAAGTGCTACTAGGACTAGAAGTAAGTGGGACTTGGGTGTAGTAAAAATGCTTCACTTCCAATGTTGGAAAGCATTTTCAGAAATCTGATTATTTACATGCTAACTTTTTATCTCACTGATTGGCAGGCCTTGCAGAATTTTGGGCTGTGTGACACACTCTCCATCTACCTTAAAGGACTGGAACAAGAGAACAAAGAATGCTCTATGGAATTGCAAGAGATTCGTTATCAGGCAGCTTGGAGGAACATGCAGTGGGATCAAATCTCTTCTGTCAAGTAATGCAAACTATCACTTTTCAGATGTAATCTTTTTAAATGTTTGTCCCTTACCTAAAACTGCTACGAAGGGAGCTTTAGTAGCAGTTGATAAGCTGATAAAGGATTACTGTTATAAAGGACAGTTTAGTAAAGTGTTTGCATTCAAATAGAAATTTTGTTGATTCTCTTTTAAGAGATGAGGTTGGAGGACAAGGCTACCACGAATCATTGTATGATGCTCTACAGTGTTTAAGGGACAATGAATTCTCTACTTTTTATGAAAGACTGAAGTGTGCCAGGTAAGTAGCAAGCTTTGCATACAGGTGTCTGTGTATGTTATTAACAAAATAAAAGGTAGCTTTCCTAACACATTGCAATTTATGTTATAAGAGATGTATACATCAGTGCTTCATTTGTGTAAAATGTATGCAGCTTCTATGGATTTTATGTTTTATGTAAGGCATAACATAGCAATTTGAAACTTTTGAAAGAAGTGCATTTGGAAGGTTAGCAATAAGGCTTAAGCAGATAAGGTTGGATGCTACAGAGGAGCTACTTGCCTTTTTACATGTAGTATGATATGCCCCTTATTTTGTAGATCAGAAAATCCTCTTTTATCTTTTGATGGAGTCAAGACATTTTTTAATTGTAGGCATGTGTTACAGTCAGATTTATTTTCAGTTGAAGTTATATGTAATATCTGTTTCTATTAAGTGCGGCTTGACAAGATATCCTTTCTGACTTCTGCTCACTGTGTAGTGGGATTTGAAATTGCTTTGGCAGGTAACAGAAGTTGCAATGATCTTTTTCTTATATTCACAGAGTCAAGGAAGTAGAAGAGCTGTCTAAAGGCAGCCTTGAGTCTGTATATTCATTGCTGCCTACACTCTGCAGACTGCAGACCATTGGAGAGTTGGAATGCATAGGACAACTTTTCTCTGGGTACTTTTCTTTCCAACCAATGCTTTACTTTTTCTTCATTATGACCTTGGATGTATTTACACATTTCACTCATGGAAATTGATTTTTTCCTATGGGGTAATCAGAATCTGCATTCCTTCACTGCAAACCTAATTTGCATGCATAGAGTCCCAGCTTAAATCCCTGGGATCTCCAGTTAGGGCTGGGAGAAACACCAGTGTGAAATCCCAAAGAGCCACTGCAAGCCAGTGTAGACAATACTGGACTAAATAGACTCCATGATCTGACTCAACGTGAAAATTTAGTCAGAATTCCTCACACACTTCCATATGCTTTCTTCTTTCAGATCTTTTACTGCCAGCCAGCTGAATTGTACGTTTCTGAAGTGGCAGAAACAGTCCCAGCTTCTCCAAGACAGTGACTTTAGTTTTCAGGAACCTATCATGGCTCTACGCACCGTAATTCTGAAGATCCTGCTGGAGAAGGAAACTGAGAATGCCAAAAGGGAATGCATCAAAGACATCCTCACAAAACACCTGGTGGAGCTGTCCAGATTGGCTCGAGTGGCAAAAAACACGCAGGTAAATAAATCCTTAAAATTCAGTCTAGATGTGCTCCCTTACGGATTTGCTATATTAACTATAGATTGATGCTGTTATTTTTAAAGAGGTACTTCAGGGCTTCTCCAAGATGTATTAGGAAATTATAATTCTCCAGTCTTGTTACCACACTACCTATGTCCTATAGTCACATTTCCTAGCCTGGAAACAAAACAAAAAAAATTAAATGTGAAAGTCAAGGCATTGTGTTTTGGCAAGTGCATTTTCTGCAATATGCCTGATTGGCAATTAGGCTCCTTAACATTACTAAGAACTATGGAGCAGCAGCATGATATAGTCACCTTCTTGAATTCCCCCAAAGAAATGCATAATTTTGTTGTTGTTGTTATTGCTTCAGTTGCAAATTCTCTCTTTCCTTTTTTGGTAGTTTAAAACTTGCTAGTGGATCTGTAAGTTGTCCTTTCTGTGAAATAATATAACATACAATTATAGGCCTGAATATATTTCTATTTACTCAAACCTAGAGAAATTTTTTTTGCTTCATTTTGTTTTCCAGCTTCCAGAAAGAGCAGTGTTTCAAATTAAACAGTTCAGTCCAGCTGGACATGGGGTATGTGAGTGGCAGCTGGAGGAAGCACAAGTGTTCTGGGCTAAAAAGGAAGAAAGCTTAGCGCTGAGTATCCTAAAGGAGATGATCAAGAAACTGGATGAAGATTACATGGTACATTTTGTCCTATGTCAGCTTGACAGTGGCAGCATTGTTTAAATTCCTGTTTTGTTTTGAAGAAACACAAGGGCAGCATATGTGACGTACTTGTATTTGTGAAGGGCCAAAACATATGCAGAAAACCTTGATTGAAAGGGAAATTCAAAATAAAAGAGTAGCATAATATGCCTGGGGAGAGGTCACTTTATATACAGGTATGACTGACCTGCATGATTATATTCTTTTAAGGTTGAAGAAGACCCAAGCCTACAACTGATTTACACAGAATGTCTGAGGTTGCGTGGAAGCTGGTTAGCAGAGACATGCTTAGAAAACCCGACAGTCATTTTGCAGAATTACTTGGAAAAGGTAAACAACTTCTGCAAATATTTTTGAAATCTTGTTTGCGTGCTTACTCATTAAATGGTGGCTGTTTAATGGCCAGGCTGTTGTTTTATCATTTTATAACATTGGTTCTAGGCAGTAAAAACTGTTGGGAACCAAAATGATGATAGTAGCACCGAACTCAAAAGTGGAAAGATGAAGGCTTTTCTGTCCCTTGCTCGTTTTTCGGACACTCAGTATCAAAGAATTGAGAACTACATGAAATCATCAGAGTTTGAAAACAAGCAAGCTTTGTTGAGGAAGGCCAAGGAGGAAGTTGGCCTCTTAAAGCAGCACAGAGTTCCTACAAACAGGTAGGCCTCTCTGTTATGCCACCAATTCGTAGCAAGTAAGTCAAGGCAGGTCTGTCAGCTGGTTGGGGTTCATCTAGCTATATTTTGGCATGTATATTCTTGGGGAACAGTGAGCATGTTCTTAGTAATGAACCATTATCTTAGGAGTTTTCCTACTTCTGCCATTTTATTGTGTAAACCAATAAAAGTAATCATTGGGTCAAGTACTGGGAATGAGGAGAACCCAGGCTCTCTTTTTTTATAAAGTCAGTTTATCAGCATATAAGTAAATGAATTTTAGATTTGTAGTCTTATTTCTAAATTTCTGTTGCTAAGATACACAGTCAAAGTTCAGCGGGAACTAGAAATTGATGAATGTGCAATTCGCGCGCTGAGAGAGGATCGCAAACGTTTCTTATGCAAAGCTGTTGAGAACTACATTAACTGTTTACTGAGTGGGGAAGAGCATGACATGTGGATCTTTCGACTCTGTTCTCTCTGGCTTGAGAACTCTGGTGTTTATGAAGTCAATGTGATGATTCAGGTTAGTCTCACCGTAACTTTACTGCATCTGTGTATACAAAGATACAACTTGATTACATCTGTGTATACATTCCCTCTTTGTAGTGAAGTAGAATATAAGGTTGGGGAGCAAATTGCACTGGATGTCTATGCATGGGTGCATTTTTCCACATGTAAAATCTAAGACATTTAAGTCCCATATCGTGTGGGTTATCAGTTGTACAGTTCATACTCATGTATCTTGGATTTTAGGGACGCGGGTGGCACTGTGGGTTAAACCACAGAGCCTAGGGCTTGCTGATCAGAAGGTCGGTGGTTTGAATCCCCGCGACGGGGTGAGCTCCTGTTGTTCAGTCCCAGCTCCTGCCCACCTAGCAGTTCGAAAGCACGTCAAAGTGCAAGTAGATAAATAGGTACTGCTCCGGTGGGAAGGTAAACGGTGTCTGTGTGCTCCTCTGGTTCGCCAGAAGTGGCTTAGTCATGCTGGCCACATGACCCGGAAGCTGTCTGTGGACAAACGGCAGCTCCCTCGGCCTATAGAGCGAGATGAGTGCCGCAACCCCAGAGTCGTCCGCGACTGGACCTAACGGTCAGGGGTCCCTTTACCTTGGATTTTACATGATTAGGCCCTATGCATACCTGTTCCACACATACCGTATTTTCCGGCATATAAGACGACTGGGTGTATAAGACGACCCCCAACTTTTCCAGTTAAAATACAGAGTTTGGGATATACTCGCCGTATAAGAAATACGACCCGGCGTATAAGATGACCCCCGACTTTTGAGAAGATTTTCCTGGGTTAAAAAGTAGTCTTATATGCAGGAAAATACTGTACATATCTAGCCACAGCCAGTACTCTGGGTTCTTGGAGTAGGTGCAACATGTAGTGAATCAACCCACCATCACTCTTTGAAGTAGTATCTTTCATTGCTAGTTTCTGCTTCTTTTCCCCAGAGTCCTCTTTTACCTTATCATTCCTTACTTATGTCAGGATTTTTATAAATAACAGGAGTAATGTAATGGATACACCACAAAACTACCTAATCCAGTGGCTTCATCATCCACTGTAATAAATAGATAGGTATTGAGGTTCCTCACAGTCACAATCCATGCAAAATACTGCCAGCCAGTGGCCTTGTTCAGACAATCAGTTCAGGCTTGATGGGTTGTTTGTGAAAGTGGAAACAGGCATCAGAGCCAAGCCCTCCTCTCCTCCTCCCTGGCTTATTTTCCTAGTTTCTTAACTGACATTAAGTCAGAATTCCCCGGTTTAGAGGTAACAAGGAACTCTGGCTTAATATATGCCAAAATCTTTGTGCCAAAGCCAGTTCACAATGAGGGGATGGAGAAGCAGTCGGTCCTGACTCTCTGGCGTCATAAGCAGTGCTTGCATCTTAAAATACTATAGATTATTCCCCAGCTTGTACAGTACTGTCTTTTAAAACCTGGTGAGAAAATGTGTGAGAAATGGATGATAAAAGTGCTGCTGTGAAAAAGAGTGTCTTGCACTCATAGCAATTAGAAAAAAATATTGTGATGTACTGATATCTGAGCATACATGCAATTTGTGTTATATTATTAAACAGTCTCACCTACTTTTGTTTGCTGTTTTTATTATAACAGGAGAAGGCAAAGAAAATACCCTCTTACAAATTCTTGCCACTGATGTATCAACTAGCTGCTCGAATGGAAAGCAAGGCAGAAGGATTTCATCAGATTCTGACTAATGTAATTGATCTTCAACCATGATGCCCTGTTTTCATTTAACATGCAAATACAAAACAAATACAGAAACAAAATACAAAAACAAACTTTATTTGCATGTGGATAGTTTGGGTGTTAAGGATTTTACAGTGTTGCAATGCTAGATTTTAGCTATTTCATTTTTTGCAACCAGTTTTGCAGCTCAGAAATGGACTACTGTATAATGAAACGGAACTTCCTGATTCCTTCCCTCTGATCAAGAGATCATTCCATCTCTTCCCATCCCCAGCTCCTCTGTCCTTTGTCCAGCTTTTTCCGTCTTCTCTATAATTGCTCATGGCTCCTTGGTCTCATACACCTTTGCCCAGCATTGGAGAAAAATAAAATAAAATGCCCCTGCCTAGTGCTGCATGGTCAAGGAGCCTGAGGACACGCATGTTCAGTCCTCAGTAACCAGTTCAGAGGTTTTGTCCCTTTGACAGGGCTGAATTTTTCCTGCATCCAGGCACCAGTCTGGCACCCACACCCTTATTCAGATGTTATAGAGAAATAGAGCTGAGTCTCAGTGTATTAATGGCACGTTGCCCCCAATACTCTTAATGCCAGCCGCCAGCAGCTTTATATAGATATTAAATAGCACTGGGGATATCTGCCGTGGGTGTGTGTGGCAAAAGCACTGTACCAATGCTGGACTTTGTCTCATGTAGGACTGGAATCTATAGCACTGGGCTCCCAATTACCATTCCATTTTATTTCTTTATTTTATATACCACCCTTCATTTGAGGGTCAGAGGGTAGTTTAAAGGCAAAAATACATGGAGGCAGTCTAGAAGGAGACCATAGTCAGGGGTACTGAAAGCTGCAGAGAACATTCCCTCTATCCTACTCTCTGTAGGTCATCCATTAGGGCCTGCAAGAACAATTCTGTCCCATGGCCAGGCTTCAACCCAGATTAATTCATTGAAGCTCATTCACATAGTGCTGAACCGTGGTTTATTGTCGCATGCAAATAGAACCAATCCAGCATTTGAAATATGAAGTCCAGTATAGAACTGAATCATTGAGCATTGCTGCTGAACCTTTGATGCTTGCTTTAATATACAGATCACAGAGTAAGGATGTTAGTTGTATAACTTTTCTTTCAATAAATATATTTCTTAACAGCTTATAGCTAGAATTTCTCTGGACCATCCACATCACACTTTGTTTATAATCTTGGCATTGGTGAATGCCAACAAGGATGAACTCTTTGCAAAGCCGGAAGCAGAAAGAAGCAGGCAAACAAAAAACACACCGAAAGAAACTTCTCAACTTGACAAGGTACTTTAATTCACCTGTTTCTGGGATGCTTTAGGCTGGGGGAATGGGGAGTGTTTTGTGTTTGCATGGACAGTATTGTAGTTGGGGCCTGTTTTTCATGTTAGGGCTGCAGTAAAGTTACCCACCAGCAGTTGGCCCAGTTTTCTAATGCTTCCTTTGTTGTCAGAGCTCTGAATTGTTTTAATCTGAAGTAGATTGCAAGTAAAACACACGCTTTTACCAGTATTCTTTTTTTCAACCGATAGGAGCGGATGGAAGCTGCTAGCAATATAATTAACATTATCAAGCACAAAAGAGCTGATATGGTGGCAAATGTTGAAACCCTTTGTAATGCTTATATCACCTTAGCAAACATGGACGCGACTCCCTGGAAGTCAGAGAGAAGTAAGAATATGGAAGATGGGGATAATTGCTGTGAGAGTTGAAAATCAACAATAATCCTTCAATTTCCTGCTGTGTAATAAATATGTGAAAAGTATTGCTTTCCTTCTCCAGGATGTTTTGTTGAGAGTAAATTATCTGTGCAATTTATAGGCTATAATGATACTTGTTAGCCAGTGAACTGTATCCAATTTGTGCAGGTATCTGTAACAGCCTTTGCCACAGAGCAAATTGGCAATACTCTGGTTATTTTGGTATTTGGGGACGGGCCAATTTACAATGTAATATATATAGTACAATTCAGAGGCGTAGCAAGCCCAGGTGGTACCCAGGGTGGAATTTTTTTGGTCACCCCCACCACTTTAATTTAAATTTTTTTAAAAAAAATTAAAAAGTGTCACCCCCCTCTGATGGTGCCACTTTGTGAGGTGTGGGGGGTTGTTTGTGTGTGTGTGTGTGTGTGTGTGTGTGTCTATTATCTCTTTTTTTCCAATAAAGTTAAAATAAAAAATAATTAAAAAAATGATAAAAATTTAAAAAAATTTTTTTAAAAAGTGTCACCCCCCCTCTGATGGTGCCACTTTGTGAGGTGTGGGGGTTGTGTGTGTGTCTATTATCTCTTTTTTTCAATGAAGTTAAAATTAAAAAAAAAATTGAATATTTTTTTTTTTAAAGTGTCACCCCCCTCTGGGGTGGAACCTGGGGCGGACCGCCCCCCCCCCCCGTTGCTACACCCCTGGTACAATTAGATATATTAAAAAGAGTTAAAACAATAGAGAAGGTTTGATACGCAGTGGAAAGGCGTTGCAAAGGGGTAGACAGCACCACACTAGAAAATCTAGAATAATTTATGTAATATCAGAGACATGTTAGAAACAGTTTCATCACTGTTTGAAGTCCAGTGTACAGGAGTTCATACAGCAACAAATGTTAGTAATGGCATTTAAGGTAATTTGTGTTTTGTTTATGCAGGAGGCATAAATATCCCTTCTGATCAACCTATTACCAAGCTAAAGAATCTAGAAGATGTTGTTGTACCCACCATGGAAATCAAGGTAAATGAAACTGGTTTATCTCAGTAATAATCCTTACATAGTCATATTAGCAGGGATTAATGCATCTGGGACAGACTACCAGAGAAAATGTAACAGGTTGCACATGTTTCATTCTAGCAGACAGAGAAATGGCTATCAGTATTGTAGTGAACATGATACAGCAGCACCTAAATGTATTTATGATTTTAGGTGGATCCAAGTGGGAAGTATGAAAATTTGGTTACAATAAGGTCATTCAAGCCAGAATTTCGCTTAGCAGGAGGCGTTAATCTACCAAAAATAATAGACTGTGTTGGATCAGATGGGAAAGAGAGGAGGCAACTTGTCAAGGTAAGTTCTGTGTGTTGCACGTGCTAGAGAGGTGTCTTTTTTTATTTAAAAACTATGAGACTTGTAAGTTGAATGTAGAATATTGGGTTTTTAACTTATGCCATGTTCTGTGGTGTGAACCTTTCCTTTGGTGGAAGTTGATAGGTTTTATTTCTCTGTATTGTGGTTGAAGATACTGAGCTGCTGTGAAGTAAAACTGGGAAATTTATAAGCGCCTGATGCAGGGATGAATGGAAATATGTTCTTACACATTTCTAAATATATATTTACTTATTTACTAAATGTACAATGTATTTCAACACTTCTAAGCTATCCCAGAAGACAAAGTTTAAAGCGACAGTACTGCCCAATTGTTTGGATACTTTTCCTGTTGCTTAAGTCTACAATACTTAGCATACTTGTTTTGGATAAAGGTTTCCCTCACTTCCAAATAATATACATAACATAAGTTTGTTGTAGTGCTCAGCTGATACCATTTCTATACCATTGCCTTTTTTGTATCTCTTAAAGGGCCGTGATGACCTGAGACAGGATGCTGTCATGCAGCAGGTTTTCCAGATGTGCAATGCTCTGCTTCAGCAAAATACTGAAACCAGAAAGAGAAAATTGACTATCCGCAGATATAAGGCAAGTTTTGCTCTTGTTCCATCTAAGTAGCCTGTTGCAGACATGATGTGGGTTCACCAAGCAAATGAAGCTTCCTTTATATAGAATCTGATCATTACTGAATTTAGCCCTGAAAGTGGCACTTAGGACTTACTACTCAAGATTTTTTAAGCTGGAAGTGACAGGAATTTAATCTAGGGCCTGCTACATGCACTGCACATGCTCTGCCACTGAGCTCCCATCCTTCATCTCCAACATAAAAAATGTTTTATATCAAGACAGAACATTGCTTCATCTAGCTCAGTATGGCAGTGTCTCTCTAGGGACTCAGGCAAAGTTTTTCCACAGCAGCTACTACCTGAGATCCTGCTGAATGTTGGAACGTCTGCACACAAACCCTGTTGCTCTCACAACATCTCCTCTCCTTGCCAAACTAGTTTGAAAACTTGGAACTAGTGTTATTAATACATGCTTGCTCTCTTGAGGGATTTTATTTCACTTTCCACAGGGCATTTCCCAATGTAAACTAGAGATTGTACCCATGATTCCAAAATGGGTTTTCAAACTAAGGTTACAAAAGAATCTGATTTGAATTAGCACTGATTAATCATGACAGTTAATATGTCTGCTTATTCCTTAGGTGATTCCCCTTTCACAGAGAAGCGGTGTCTTAGAGTGGTGCACAGGAACGATTCCTCTGGGTGAATTCCTCATCAATACTAACAGCAGTGCTCACAAACGATATAGGCCAAAGGACTATAGTAGTTTAGATTGCCAAAAGAAAATGATGGTGAGTCAGAAGCAAATCCTTCCCAAGCGTGAAATGCTGTGTCTAGCGGTATATTCCTTATTTTTGATTAAGGCTATGAACACCCACCATGTGTCCACAAAATCGTCTGTTCTTATCACACCCACCCATACAATCTGTTTTGATGTGTTCACATCTGTAAGAAGACAAATCCCACACTTTCTCCAATAACCTTTCATCATGAATGGGGAGTGGGCCTGCCAGTGATAGGCTATTGCCAACTTTACTGCTGCCACAAGAAAGAGGATAAAATTCTTACTGGATTTTATGGCTTAGCTACGTCACAGCACATTTCACCAGGTCTTTCATCTACCCCACTTTATTTAATTTATTTATCAAATTTGTATACCGCCCTTCAACATTAAAATAAAAGATAAAAGCACAAAATACATTTTAAGAAATCAAAAACAAAACACCCACAAACCAATAACTGCCCTCCCACACACTTTCCACTAATGCCCCCCTGTCCAAAATTTTTAGGACAGCCATTTGGAAGTCTCCATCTACCTTCACCAAAACTACAGGTTAGATACTTTAGGCAACTTTTGACAGGAGAATTCTACAGATTCTATCTTCCTCCTATATTCCAGTACTGGCACTACCCACCCCCACATGACCTAGCTAGAGAGCATCCTATCCATGGATGGTATCCTCCTTAATGCCATTCAGAGAAAGGAAGCTTAGGTACTTTATGTGAAAGGGGGTGAAAGAGGCATCCAGACCTTTCCCCAGTGCCAGCATTCAACCTTCAGGCACATACACTTGAGAGACAGCCAGAGCTTCAATTTTCTTAGTCTGTACCGGACCTTGTTCCAAGGGAATGACTCCGTTTCACAAGCCTAGACCCCCTACATTAGGGGACATTTCAACTCCTCAGATCTTTCTCTACTTGCTTGAGCATAGATGGAAACCAGGGAGGGACCTGCAGGACAGGGGTTATCTACAGAAGCTTATCACATGGTTGTGTGTGCCTTTCCTGGTGGAAGAAGGGCTTCACCCATTCATGGATGGATCCCCCATTCATTCCTCCAGAGCAGGGGTCGGCAACCCGCGGCTCCTGAGCCGCACGTGGCTCTTTTACACCTTTGCCGCGGCTCCGCTCTCCCTCCATGGGCTACCCAGCGGGGAGCAGCGGGGCGCAGCTGCCCCCCGCCCCTAGCTGCCCCCACCACCGATCCCTGCGCGCCGATCCCTGCTTTTGACATCTTTTGGGAAGCGGGCTTGTGGGGATGGTTGCCACCGCTGCGCGAGGCATGGCAGTGCCACCCAGCC
The DNA here is from genome assembly GCA_034641385.1 of Darevskia mixta. NCBI lineage: Eukaryota > Metazoa > Chordata > Lepidosauria > Squamata > Lacertidae > Darevskia > Darevskia mixta. The sequence continues at coordinate 25,185,673 of JAWWNH010000014.1, read as the reverse complement.
CGGCTCTGCTGCGCCGCTCCTGCCCGCCTCGATTCCTTATTCGAAAGCGCCCCGGCCGGCCCTCTTCCTCCGGCTGCCCTTAAAGAGGCAGCGGCGATTACCGGCCAAGACGCTCTGCCCAGCCCGCCGCCGCCCCGCCCTCCCTTGCCTTGCGGAGGCTGCGCTTGGCAGGAGGCTGCAGCGAAGAGAAGGAGAAGAGCCGTGGCGGGAAGCGAAACCGACGTCTCCCCTTTCCGACGAGGGGCGCCGCGCTGCCATGGAGCCGTCGAGCAACTCCGAGGAGTGCATGCCGCAGGCTTCGAAGTTCGTGGGGTTTGGTGGAGGAACTAGCAGCAGCCCCGCTAGTTCCTCCACCACCACCCCGCGCTGCGCGCGATCCCAAAAGCCTTCCTTTTCCTTCTCTCTCTCTCCTCGAGAGAGAAGGAAAAGGAAGGCTTTTGTTTCAGCCGCGTCTGCTCCCCAGCACTGCAAATCAATGATGTGGGTGGATGAGGGGGGATGTTTTCTCAAAGCGTTTTCTCGAGGAGATGTTTTCTCGAGGAGAGAGAGAGAAGGAAAAGGAAGGCTTTTGGGATCACGCGCAGCGCGGGGTGGTGGTGGAGGAACTAGCGGGGCTGCTGCTAGTTCCTCCACCACCACCCCGCGCTGCGCGCGATCCCAAAAGCCTTCCTTTTCCTTCTCTCTCTCTCCTCGAGAGAGAAGGAAAATGAAGGCTTTTGTTTCAGCCACGTCTGCTCCCCAGCACTGCAAATCAATGATGTGGGTGGATGAGGGGGGATGTTCTCTCAAAGCGGGTGGGAGGGGAGGGAAGGAGAAGACAAGGTTTAATTCCATGCCCTTTCCCTCTCATGCTGTAAATACATCTCTTCTTCCCCATCCCTCTCCCTCAGTGGCTTCTTTTCACTATTCTCCCTGTAAATAGATTATAATTTTTTTTCTTAATGCAAGGTTGCAATGATTGCCCCAAACCCCATTTCCCTCTCCATCTTCAGATCGCTCTAGGATTGAAGGTCCCCTCTCCCCGGGGGAGCCAGGGTGCAGCCTGTGGATAAATTCCCCCCACCTCCCCATGCCCATTCCTCATCACTGCCCCCCTCCCTTCCAACATTGTGTGTTAGTTTCTTTCTTAGGTTTTGACTTCTCTCTCTCTCACCCCTTCCTTCCTTCCTTCCTTCCTTCCTTCCTTCCTTCCTTCCTTCCTTCCTTCCTTCCTTCTCTCTCTCTCTCACCTTCCTTCCTTCTCTCTCTCACCCTTCCTTCCTTCCTTCCTTCCTTCCTTCCTTCTCTCTCTCAACCCTTCTTTCCTTCTTTCTTTCCTTCCTTTCCTTCCTTCCTTCTCTCTCTCTTCCCTCCCTCCCAGCCTTTTAGAGGAGGAAAACCAGAAAAAAAATATTTTTCTTGTTTTCCTCCCCTAAAAACGAGGTGCGCGTTATGGTCCGGGGCGCATTGCGGAGCAAAACATACGGTAAAACAGAAAGCCCAAATTCCCAACTATGTTTCTTGCTGCAGTCCTACTGTCTGCTCAGAAGTAAGGTCCTATTAGATTCAGCAGGACTTACTCTCAGGTAAGTGCAGCTAGGGCTGCAGCCTTTGTGACCCAGGATGTGTAAAGCAGGATGTCACTTACACCCACCCCACCCCCACCCCCACCCCCACCCCACAATGTTTGAAAACGTCAGCTTTGTACTTAAACACAGTCTTGCTTTGGAATTGAGGACTTCATTAGATTTTCTTCTGCCTTTTCATTTTATTTTGTTCTATAAGGGCTTGTTAGAGGTAATATATAAGCATGGCGGCAGGGGGCGGGGCACCGTACGTCATGCGCAATGACATCACGTGGCCCCGCCCCCTCGCCTAGGGCGCGAAAAGCCCTAGCGCCGGGCCTGGCGGTGCACATGCATCACTGTTTCGAAGGGGAGTGAAGAACACACACACACAAAAAGGTAACTTGTTAATTTAACGTTTATTTCTATGAGGAGGAGTAATTCTGAGGGGTCAAACAAAGAAATAATAAAAAAGTGACAAAAAAGTTATTTTTATAATGACGAGGATGACATTGGGCCCTCATTATTAATTATTATTTACATCAGGCACTGATTATGATTTATGGTACACTTTTTTTCTTCAGATTGACAGCTGACTGCACGATCCTGTATATATAGCATTAATGTAAGAAACAATATATGCAGTGTTATATTTGTTTTAAATGTCGCAATGGTTTTGCGGCTCCCAGGTTTTTTTTTCTCTTTGGAAACGGGTCCAAGTGGCTCTTTTTGTCTTAAAGGTTGCAGACCCCTGCTCCAGAGGAAGTGCATTCATAGTAAAGCATCCAGGCTTCCCTTCTCCCATTTTATTACGATAGCTTTGTGAGGTCGGTTCAGGTGAGAGATAATATCTGACCCAGAGTTAACTGGTGAACTTCATAGGTTGGGCAGGGATTTGAGCCTTTATCTCCCCCACCCTTAAGCCAGCACTCTGTCCACTTTGCCACACTTCACTTCAGTTTTGCCCAATTGTTACACATCTTGGTATTTTGAGGGGCAGGTGTTTCATAAAATGTGTTGTGTTCTCACTGCAAGTACAGCTGTACATAAGCAACAAAAGTATTTTTCACACCCATCTTTAAATTGTTTATGGTTTACTTCGAAGGATGTCCAAAGGAAAAATTATGAGGAGAAATATAACGTCTTTATGGATGTATGTCAGAATTTTCAACCTGTATTTCGTTATTTCTGCATGGAAAAATTTCTTGATCCAGCAGTGTGGTTTGAGAAACGGCTGGCGTATATTCGCAGTGTTGCCACTTCATCAATAGGTACTGTAAAAATATGGCTGGTTTTTTGCACACTTCAATAATAATTTTATAACTATGAAGACAAATTGAAAAATAGTGTTTTGTTTCAACAAGGGCTAAATGTCTTAATCTATTTAATAACTAAAATGTAATGACTCTTGCGATTTTGTCTTCCCCTTCCAAGGTGACCCATGAGCTTTAGTTGATAGTACATAGATTTTGATCACAGAGGACAAGTTTTAATTGTTGGGGCTGATAGTTTTGGAGCAGTTAGAGGGCTGCTTTCTTTTCTATGGGTATTTTCATTCAGGTGTATAGCTGATTGGGAATGAAATGGCAATGTTACTCATTTGCTTTGTTGAATTAACTGTGAGTCACCTCCCACTTGCTTTGGCATCTTCAAAATGCACCCATGTGTGAAAGTTTACTGAGATTTAATCAATTTAATAATTAAAAAGTAAACTGTCATTAAAAATGGCATAGTTTATGCTGCCCAAAAAGCGTACAGTAGTTGCTTTAAACATAAGATGGCAGAGCGTGTGTACTGGCACTGTGACAAAGCACTACATGGGATTAATTTATTTTGTGCATGGGAGAAAGAGAAGGAGCCACACTCGGGTGTATTTTCTATCCTTAGGCATGTTCCCAAGCATTTCAATCCTCCCACCAGTTCTTTGTTCCTCTTGAAAAACTATTGCTGAAGATTAGGGGACCTTCCAGAATAGCGCTTAATGCAACATGGTAGACTGTGGTGGAAAAGGAGAATGGACCTTCTCAGAACCTTGCAAGCAAGGAAAACCTGTTGGGCGGGGAATAAATAAATGGAGAGAGAAGCTGTGAGTTACATGTATAAAGGGGGGAAATGAAATGAAATGTAGGCAAGTGCTTCTGGGTTCATTTTGAGAATTCCTTCTTTCAGTTGGCTACATACTTGGTCTTGGAGACAGACATGTGCAGAATATTCTGTTAGATGAGCAAACCGCAGAACTCGTGCACATTGATCTAGGTATGTATAAACACAAGGGATCATATATTATTCCTCTGTGTGTATATAACCCTTTTAAAAATGTTTCATTTCTCTTTTCCTCTGCCAGGTGTTGCTTTTGAGCAGGGCAAAATCCTTCCTACCCCAGAGACCATACCTTTCAGGCTAACAAGAGATATAGTGGATGGAATGGGCATCACTGGTGTAGAAGGAGTCTTCAGGAGGTATCGTATATAACTGCAGTTGCTTCTTAAGCATTTCACTGTTAAAGTTACAATAGAATTCCACCAGCTCAGCTTTTTGAACAAGCTTGTAGTGTAAACCAGTGAAAACCATGTTTGTTACATTTTTATTTGTGACCCAGTGAAAGCCAGTAAGAAACTGTGCCATTAGCTATAAAAAAACAAAATGTTGTCGTATATTGAAACTATTAGTGGAAAATAATTTAGAAAACTGTTCTGAAAATATCTTCTAGATGCTGTGAAAAAACTATGGTGGTTATGAGAAACTCCCAAGAAGCTTTGCTTACTATTGTAGAGGTAAGCCTTTTTTTCGTGGCTGTCGATGAAAAGCTGAAAGGTATTGGTTGTATTTAAAAACTTTCATAAACTTCTTTGGCATTTAAACTGTGGCAACTCCTATTGCAAAAGTTTGCTTCAATATTCTTATCTGTTAGGCACCCCAAAAGTTTATAAATACTTTAAGCAAGTTGTCACAGGAGATTTACTGAAATATTATAATGAACTCTGAACCTTTTCTGTTGCAAGAGAGCAGAATGTTTTAAGGAAGGAAAATATGTTAGACTGGCATATGAGCCCATTTGAACACAACTGAAATTATGTAAATTTGAGGGCATGATCAAGCCCCATCATGTGGCGTGCATGCACACACATCTGCACATGAAGGATGGCTTGGGATCAAGACTCTCAGCATGTAGTACAACAGCCCACAAATTACACTGCTTACCAGTTTGTTTCTTAGCTCAGTTTTGAAGTGGTGCAGTTAACCTTTAAAGCCCTAAGCCAGGCATAGGCAAACTCGGCCCTCCAGATGTTTTGGGACTAGAACTCCCATTGTCAGAACACTTATTAACTACCCAATTGCTAAAATAATGGAAATGTTTTATTACCAAGATGGGACCAGATCATAGCATTTAATTCACATGCTGAACAACATTGCCAGTCTAATCTTTATTTACCTGCTTTTTTAGGGCATTGAGCTAGCTTCATTTAGATACGTATTTTTGCCTTGTTTTACAGGTGCTTCTATATGACCCACTTTTTGACTGGACCATGAATCCCTTGAAAGCTTTGTATTTGCAGCAGAGGCCAGAGGATGAGACTGACATCAACTCAAGTCTCAATGCTGCTGATCGGGGATGTAACAAAAAAGCAAAGTAAGAAATCACTACCGGGGGTGGGGGTTGTAACTAATATGAGCATCTGCGAGGCTCTGCAACTTACATTTTCTCATATATTTTTTATTCTCAACAGTGATAACCAGACGTTTAATAAAGTGGCAGAGCGTGTTCTGATGCGACTTCAGGAGAAGCTTAAAGGTGTGGAAGAGGGGATAGTGCTCAGTGTAGGAGGTCAGGTGAACCTTCTCATACAGCAAGCCATGGACCCAAAGAATCTCAGCCGCCTCTTTCCGGGGTGGAAAGCCTGGGTGTGAAAATGCAGGGTTGGTATTAATGAGTAGAAAATGTTGCTGCAATGCAAGAGAACTTTGTTCCTGCTGTATTTAAAATCATCAGAACTGACAGTGGAATGCGCACAGTGGTCCCCTTGTTTTGCTGCTATGCAATGTACTTCACCAAGAGGGCGCCACAACACTGGCAGGAGGCTACAAGTGTGCGCCAACCATGATCACTATCTATGCTAGATAATTATGTAACATTTAGAAGTCCCTGATCTATGGCATATGGAAGGTGCACAAAGTTGTCCATTGCTTTAAACCTGGAGACAAGAAACTGAAATGTTATGCTTTATACATCAGAGTTAAAGCTGACAAGTACATTGCCCAAAACAAGGCTCCACATCAAAACTGGGAAGAAAAATTAAATATCATATGCACAGTGTAAACTCACAATAGATTACTGTTATTGATGGCTGCAATTATTTGGCTTAAGAAAATAGATCTATTAACTATTCATTGTAATAATCTGGGCACCCTTTTGGTTTTTGTAAATGCTGATAATATATTTTTGAAAACTGAAAAATTCAGTTATTTTTGCTACTCTTAGCTAGCAAAATCTTACCATGTGACAAATGATTTTTTTAAAACCTGTTTTCTATCATGGAAATAGTGGCTTTATCCAATATTTTGTGTTTAAACAACATGCATTCAATTTCTAATGGTTGTGTTACTGTTTAAAAAATGTAAATTGCTCTTTCTTTTGTCCTCACCGCTGATTATGTAATCCTTGAGAGGGAAAAGCTAAAGGGGCACTATAAATGAATATAAACTTACTAAGTAAGTTTAAGATATATGAAAACATGTATTTACCTTTCAGTAATAGTTTCTGGCATGTCTTTGCCATGTTCACATGGAAGGAAACAATTTGTATATGTACTTGGTACTGCATTCTGTGCTATTGGAGTATTGATTCACTACAAAATGGGTAATAACATCCACCGGATCCTGACAAAAATCTAGTCTGCTGTAGAGCTCAAAAGCTAGTGACAAAACTCTTGTATGTGAAATAAAGCTATGCTGTTATAGACAAGTATTGTCTCCGAAACCTCTTTTACATTTGTCCTGTAAGAGAATATAGTAGTATAGAAAAACTGAGCAGTAAGCCAAACCATGGTTTAGAACAGTACTCCCAGAGCAGAGGCAGATTGTGACTACTTTAGTTCTACTGCTGTGAGCTGAGCCACAGTGGCATCCATATGGGAGCATGAGGCTGGTCTCCTCCAGACAAACCGTGAACAAATCTTGGTCATAGGTTACGCTTCCTCTGGAATGAGGCGAACCATTACCAATATTTCAGTGGACAAAACAGGAAGTTACAGCTGTCTCCCATGCCGGAGAATGTGTGGCCGAAACAGTTTGGATACTGTTGGGCACCATATTAAATCCAGGTGGCAGTGCTTATCTGGATGCTTCTGATTTGGCATGATAGTTCCTGAGAGTGAAGAGTAGGCATTGCTTTATGTTTGAATATCAAACACAATTTTGAATCAAGAACCTTTCAAAACTGCAATGCTTTTAATATTTGCCATGGAACTAATAGGGCTGTGCATCAGATTTGACGAAAGGCCAAACCAAATCGGGCTGATTGAGGCATAGCTGGGCTTTGACACAGTCCAGTCAAGCCAACGACTGCTTGCCCCAGGTCAGGCCAACTTGGAGCAATCCAGGGCTTTTGGGGTAGAGTGTGAAAGAGCAACCCACGGCTGTTTGCAAGACAGCTTTCAAACAGGTCCATGCTGCATTTTGACCATGTGAATAGAGGGTGCAAGTCTGCTAGCTGTAGGGGTCTGCTTCTCTGGGAGGATCACACATCCTAGATATGATAGTATGCACTGCCACTTTGTGGCTGAAGGCAGGAAGTACACCCTGCTCCTTGGGCAAAATCCATCACTTTAGCTTGTTTCCTGTCTTTGCCCACAATAGATGAACATGCTAGGGTAGCAGAACTGAAAAGAGGCTATCTGAGGCCACAGAGATCCCCAGGACTTGGGGGGGCAGGACTAGTTACTCCCCACCCACCCATGTTATCTCGGTGCCAGTGTTTGGACACTTTATTGTCATCAGTTATGGCCCAAGAAACAATGGCAACAGTTGATGCAGGAGTTGGGTTTTTTTTTGGGGGGGGGGCAAGGTGCAGTGACGAGTGAGGCAAGTTTCCAACTATGCAGCAATGGCAGCTATAGAGTGGGACAAGATGGCATTGTTGGTGGGTACATCTGGGGCCTGAGCCACACCTAGTGGGGACATGGGCAGTGATGTTGCTGGGTGTGTGAGATGACAATGGGGGGGGCCAAGCAGACCTGACACAGATCTGGGTCAGGTCCCCTGGATTGTGGGGGGAGGGGAGAGGTCTGCTATGCTCGGCTCTAAAACAAATGACTACCTGTTCATACATCTCACTGCTTTGGGGGTCCTTAGAATGGGCAACGCCAGGCACTTTCAGCTAGTAGACATACAAATTTAAAACAATAGCTGCATTTCTGGAAGCAACACTTTTATTCAATGTGCTTCACCACAACACTGGAATAAGGTTTGACTTAAAACACTTTTGGGTTTTGGGTTAATATGCCAGGACAAATAAGGCTGCGAAATATACAAATACACAGAGATAGCTACTTATCTTTCAACATCCAGGTTGTTTGTTGCTTATCTGTCTCCTGAAGCTTTCTTTTGCTGCTGCTTGTAGAGTTCTCGGGTCAGTTTTGCCACTGAAGCATTATCTTCAACTGTACAAGGTGTTTACTTTGTGCTGTTTTTATCCAAAGGCATCTGTGACTCTACTAGTTGCTTGATGGTGTTTGGTATCTCATTAGATTCCAAAGTGCCGATTGGTTTGTCAGTAAACTGGAAACCTAAAGATTAGAATTGAGATTTAAGAAATGCATTTTAAATAACTATTTCAAATGGAACGTTGTGTTCAGAAGTCTATTCGGAGATGATGCTAAACAGCAGTTACTGTAGTTGGGATGTACCCCATTCAAATTTCAACTCTGCTATGAAATTCTGAGTAGCCTTATAGAATTACTTGAGGTTTTACATGCTGTTAAGATTCCTTGCCTGCTGCCAAGCTCTGCACTTTTTCTGCATTTATACAGAATTGCAGAACAGTCACTCTGTCTCAGTAGTAATTTGTTGACAATAATGTCAGTTATTACATTTTGAATAATATAACCAAAGCAGAACAGCAAACATAAGGGGGGGAAACACCATGCCTTTTGAACTCGTTCACACCCTTAATTGGTACAATGCCACAGAATTCCCTCAAATTCCATACTTCACTTTTTAACTGGGACAGAACTGTTTTCTCTTTACCATATGGCAACAGTGAGGTTATTGAAGATGCAATAAATCTAATCAACAATTCTCTAAGCAATGTTCTTTACAGGTCAAGGCACACATTCTTCAATACCTCTGAAATTTAGGCATTAACATGTTTCATGAAATTCAGAGAATGAATTTTAGAGCAACTTGTGAATTGCAGGTGTGTGCTGCAATTTCTACTGTGGAAACACTTAATGAAGTGAAGATTCTTGAAGAAAAATGCAAAACAGATCCAAATAATGTATTATACAGTCCGTGTGGCTATCACTTAGCTCTCAACCCAAACAATTAGGTTGGTAAGGTGATAAGTAGAGCTATCACACGATTCATGCTACTTCTATCCACAGCCATTCACTTTAGAGAAAGACTCTGCTTTGGTTGTAAATTGACAGGAATCATGTTACTGGCATGCAGGTAGCTGCAACACAGCTATTCTGCCAGCACCGTGTGTCAATTGGGTCTCCCATGCTGGAAAATTACATGGAGATTTGCCAGAAAGAGGCAGAGGTCCTTTACCTTGGATGCAGCTAGAAATCCTGCTTGTTCCAATTTCTTTCCATTCCTTAACATACCTAGGGACAACAAAGCCCATTCAGTAAAATGGAACAGAGGTTAGCAGAAACATTTTTTTTCCTAGAATGCCTTAATGCTTTGAAATATAGGTAATATAATATGGCACTATGCTGCCATTAACACATAACCCGGATATTTAAAAATAAGAGCAGCCTTTTTGACAATAAATAATTAAGACTTGGAAGAAGAATAAAAGGTCAAATTAAGGATTACTCTTCGTAGTTGAGTGCATTTGTCCATTTCAGCAATTCATCCACTTCCCATTCCATTACGTTATCTATCCCTTCATCATTCAGAGTGCTGATTAACCCTTCTGTTGCTCTTTGAATTAATACTGTTGCATCTGTGTCCTCAGTTTTAGCTTGCAGGCTTTCGCCAAAGTACCTAGGAAACAGGAGCAGACGTTTTCATTTTACATTGGGGTAGCAAAAATAACAGTGTGTCTTATGGTACCTTAAAGGCTAATGTGTTAGGCTATGGCATCAAATCTTCATATGCATGAAATTCAATTCTAAACCAGCTATACATGAAGGGGAGAGGGGGTTAGAAGATTTAATGCAAAAAGGGCAGACAGTGACAACTGCCTAAAAGCAAAATAATAATTTACAGTGAACCACCAAGGCAGCGTTCATGACAATGTAAACACCCTGGTAGGTTGCTAGTTTTCTGCTACTTTCTGAACATTGAAAGTTCATGTTAATATCTAGAAACAGACAAGAAGAAGTTTAAACTTCTCAGGACACCTCTATATCGGATCCTAAGATGGCCATTCTTGAACAAAGGAACTTTAAAAGGAAGTTCCAGTATGAAACTGCTGAATTAAAATTTATCAGGCAATTCAATTCTGTCACCTGTTGCTTGAATGGAAAGTGCAGATTTTTCTCACACTACACGTGACATCAAGGCCGGGAGGTTGTGTTATCACCAGCACTGTCTTGTTAACTGATCACCTTTTCATAAACCAGTGTCTCTTCATTTTGCATGCAGTTTCCCTCTGAGCTCATTTCCCAATGCCTGTTATAAACACTTGCCAATTTAGGATTACACTTCATGCATCTGATGAAGTGGGCTACAGTCCATGAAAATGTATACCATAAGAAATGTGTTGGTTTTTAACATGTCACAAATCTCTTACCATTTATGCATTTTCATCATTAACTGTTATCATGTTTAAGAACATAGAGGTGGCAGTTTAAACTAAGTTGTAACAAGGGTTGCTTTTTTAAAAAATGCACACAAATATAGTGTTTTACAAGCTTGTGGATAACCGGTATTTTGCAGTTAGGTTGCATGCAGCTCATGGTAGGGAGGAGAGACCTTAACCATGAGCCTGGGTTCAGATGACACACTAAACCAAACCTTGGCATACTGTGTTGTGCGAACGTGGCCATAGTGTTCCTGCCATGCAAATACAATAGATTAAATATCAAGCAATTTACACAAGAAATCCAATCTGTCACACAGGGCAGCAATAATTGCAGGGACAACCACAAAGCAGTGTGCCCTGTGCCACTTGCAATTAACGGAGGATTTGGGGCACAAGTCCTACAAGAAACACAGCCACAAGGGGATTGAAAGCTCATGCAGATCTACAATTCCCCACGTGCATGGCAGAGTCATTTTTCTGTGTTTGCTTCTTTTCGCTAAAGGCTACCGACTGGCTTTGGTTCTGCAGCACATTTCTAACACAGCACCTCCATTTTTTGCAGTAGGTGCGGTAGCCATACTTGAAGGTGCTTCATCTCTCAAGGGCATGATGCAGTTCAAATTTAGCCCATTTGGTGCACGATGTCATTTTAGGGCAGCCACACCTACTCACCCTATGTCATACTGGGTAAAGGCTTCGTAAGGAGCAACTGGGACCTTAGTGAGCTGTCAGTACTTCCTTTGCTGGAGCAAGACGTCCCTGCACCTGCCCATCAGCTGATCGGCAGTGGGAACACTACTTGTTCAAGGAGGCTGAAGCAGTCTCCATTGGATGGAAAGCCCTTCTCCCTTCCCATCTCTGCTTTTCAAACCTCCAAAAAGCAGAGGTTCCAAGAGCCAAACAGGGCTGTGTTGTAAAACCTCTGTGTTGTAAAATCCCTTTGCTGTTCTTTAAATCACTGATTTTCAATAGTTTAATCAGCAGCACAACAATTGTGGCTTCAAAGTGCATCACTTGCTGTCTGTTTTTCCATTTCAGGCGTTTTCCAACATAGTAAACACAGGTGTTTTATTAAGATCCCAGAAGGCCACCATACTTGGGCTAGCAGGATGCTTTGGGCTTGGTGGGGCCGAAATGAGCCAGCAAAAGCGATGGAACTATTTAACCTATGGTTTATAGCAAACTGTGTCTAGTTGGCCAATGAATGCCTGAAGGAGGAGGCCTTTATCATGACAACTGTATGAATGGTAATAACATTATTCAGAAGATATAATTAAAACAGCCCACTGTTATGTACAGCACTTCAAACTGCAGCAGCTCACATTTTTTTCAGCCACTCTATTTTTCTTCTTTTTCTTTTTCTTTCCACAACTTGTTTCTTCTGCACCTTGCAGTAGTGGAATTCCTTTATTCGGAGGTTGTCTTTAGCAGTTAAGGGGTCCATGCCCTTCCAAAACTGAAACACATTTTTTCACAAACTGTTACAAATGCGTAATAATTTTCTGACCCTTGTCAATGCTAACCTCATTCCTTCTCCATTTATGCCATTGTCTCTACAGTGGTACCTCGCCTAACGAAGATAATGCGTTCCGACGCGATCGTCGTTAGGCGAAAAAATGCGTTCAGCGAATCCCCATAGGAACGCATTGGGGAAAAATTCGTTAGTCGAAGAAATCCTATTCAAAAATTCGTTAGTCGAAGAAATCCTATTAAAAGCGGCCACAACGTCTTTTCTTAAGTCGAAGAAATTCGTTTCCGGCGGCCATTTTGTTTTGCCGGAAGTCATTCGTTAGGCGAAAAAGACGTTAGGCGAGTTATTCGTTAGGCGAGGTATATGAATTTCCTGGTCACACACAGTTCTGCAGAGGATATTGCTGTTCCTGCACAGCCCCCAAAACGTAACTTCCTTGCCTTTCCCCCTCTTGTTTTGTAGTGGAGCAAAATAAAAACAAAATCAATGAGCTTCAGTTCTTCTTGCCCATGCTCCGCTTAACTGACAGCTGCTTGCAAGGGCAGAGGAACATCAGAGAATGGTTGCGTTTGTTGTAATACAGAGGATGGAGGATGCTACCACAGAGTTTAGCCTTGCTGTCATCTTAAGTGTTCTGGTAGTCTCTTGACTCCAGAAAGATCCATGCTGCCTAGTAAAACATGGGAACAAAGGGGTCAGACATGCAGGGCCAAAAATAGTTGGCATTTGCTGACATCGATTCATACCGACATCCTCCTCAGGTATGCATAACAGCACAAGAACTCCAATACATGGAAATGTATCCCACCCACCCCCTCCTGCTCTTGCCTACAACTTAATTAAGCCATTCCAGGCACTTCCTAATTTGGTGCTCTTAGAGTTCCCAGGAAGGAAGCAGCTTACTAATAGCAGCCTTGCTACTAACTTTCAAGCATCTCTTTGAAGATCTTTTTATGCTGACATGTCTATGCAGCTGTTTCTTGGTTAGCCAGTCATTTTAATGATGGTTCCCCCCCCCCAATTGTTTCTATGGTGTTTTATGTTTCATTATACTTTTATATATGGTTGTGCATCGCTTTGATGTTTTGTATGGGCTGGCAGTATGTAAATATCTTTATAAATAAAAGCACTGCCACATTAGAATATGTTAGTGTACCAGAGGTATACGTGTGGTACCCTATTTGCACTCCACATTCTGTTGAACTCGCTACTAGCTGCAGGAAACTCAGATCCGAATGGTATACTCACTTGTACTTCCTTGTGATACTCTAGGACACTCTCCTAGCGCTTTATCCCTTTATTCTCATTCTTATGAATTAAAATTGTATATATACCCATAGGTCTCAGGTCGGTTCACAACATAAAAGTTTCAATATAAAAGCACAAAATACGTAATAAAAATAATTAAAACAATAAGCAATTCTAATGTATACAAACTACTAAAAAAAATACACTCCCCAACAAAAGCCCCACAACAACCCCTAGCCCACAAATACAAAAATCCAAATTGACATTTTAAAACAATTTAAATAAAATACCGTATTTTCCGGCATATAAGACGACCCCCAACTTTTCCAGTTAAAATATAGAGTTTGGGATATACTCGCCGTATAAGAAATACGACCTGGCATATAAGACGACCCCTGACTTTTGAGAAGATTTTCCTGGGTTAAAAAGTAGTCTTATACGCAGGAAAATACTGTAAATAAAACACCAACCCAAGTTAAAACCCCATCCCCAGTTAGAACAGTAATTTTAGCACCCCCTTTGCTTGGCTCTCCTCCTTAGCCAACTAGACTTTTCAGAACATGAGAAGAGCCCATCTAGTCCAGCATCCTGATCTCATAGGGGACAACCAGGGAAGCCCATGGGAAGCCCACAATCAGAACCTGAATGTCGCAGTCTGATTAGTGATAATAATTCTTATTCTTATTTATACCCCACCCTTCTGGCTGGGTTTCCCCACTCTGGGTGGCTCCCAACAAAATATTAAAAACACGATAAAACATCAAGCCTTAAAAACTTCCCTAAACAGGGCTGCCTTCAGGTGTCTTCTAAAAGTCAGATAGTTGTTTATTTCCTTGACATCTGGTGGGAGGGCGTTCCACAGGGCGGGTGCCACTACCAAGAAGGCCCTCTGCCTAGTTCCCTGTAACTTGGCTTCTCGCAGTGAGGGAACCGCCAGAAGGCCTTCGGAGCTGGACCTCAGTGTCCGGGCCGAACGATGGGGGTGGAGAGGCTCCTTCAGATATATTAGCACCACCAGGCACCTTGTCATGTCATACAAATTAGCTTTGCTGGCATTTGAGAATGACGCAGCAGATGAAAATGCTTTTATTTTATTACCCTGCTGGAAAGGAGTCTCCAGCCATTATTCTCTATGCGTTGATACCAGTCCCTGCGATCGTCAAAGTTTGCTTCCTGGAACCTTCGTCGTTGCCTTGACTTGGCTGCTAGCTTTGCGTAGTCTTTGGGACTGTTTGCACATAGATCCACAATAGGTCTGTGGGTAAATATCTTGTAATATATGCATGGAGGAAACTTCACCTGCAGAGAGATATTCAATTTTAAAATGAGAAACTTAAAAAAAATGTGTTATTGTTATTTTTTTTTAATTCTCTGTTGGATGTAGTAAATGGCCCTTAATTTGAGTTCCTCTCAGAACTGGAAGCAGACTGGATTCTGCATTTCCCTAAAACTTACATTTAGGGCCTATGAAGGAACTCATCATTTCCATTTTACAGACTGGAGAACAGAAAGCAATTTTTACAGGTATTTAACTCAAATGAGCAGAAATAACATGTAGGACTCATCTTCCCAGGTTGTACCATTTAATTGCTAAGCTAAAATCCTTCTCCCTGATGTATTAGCTTTCCATGTAGATGAAGATTACTCTTCTAGGGAGAGTATTAGAGTCTGAAAAACTCAATTTTATTAATTTACATATAACAGACTTTAAAATATGCAATATAAAGTATGTAAGATGCTTAGGTATCATTTGCACTTTTGACATTCATCTAAACCAAGGGTGAGGAATGCTTTTCAGCCTGGGGGGGCACATTCTATTCACAGCAATCTTCCTAGGGCCACATGCCAGCGGTGGGCAGAGCAACGGACCACAATTTTATCTTTGTGCAGGAGGCTAATTGCCACACATACTCCCATACTCTTCTCCATCCAGACAAGCAAGGGGCATTAGCAGAGTTCAAGAATACATTCCAGGCAGGTGAAAACACTGGAGGTGTCATGCAAAACAAGCCTGGGGAGAAACGGGGTGACCCAGGGAGATTGCCAGGCAGAGAGGTCTGGAAGACCACATTTGGTTTCTGGGCCTGAGATACCCCACCCCTAATCTAAGTTATACTTACCCCACCTAGTCTGAATCTTATATGAATCCCTGCTGCAGCATCTATAAATCCTGCCTGTAACCAAAGGAAAATAATTATGGCATCTTGTTTGTTATGAGACTCTTGGATAACAGATATGTCTAATCTCTTTGGGTTGCAGACTATTGTTTAGCTCCCTATTTCTCTTAAATCTTGATTACTGCTTTGCTTTGTTGTTGTTGCTATTCTAGTCAGTTAACAATAATTATTTGCAAACCTAGTTTATAGCACATTAAGGAGCTGCAGTCCTATACCTAATTGCCTGCAGAAATTTGGCTGGAACAATTAATCTAAAATGATATAAACTGACTTCTTCATGGAGATCTCAAAACTATGGCTAGCAAGATGAGGCAGGGGGAAAAAGGAGGACAGGTGGGTAGGCAAACAGGTTTTAAAATACTGATTTGCAAAACTCACTTTCAGCACACTAAGGCTGCAATTCTGTACCTACATACCTGGAGGTAAGCTCCACTGAACATACAAAGATTCAGAGAATCACAGAATTGTAGAGCTGGAAGAGAAGGGCATCCAGTCCAACCCCCTGCAGTGCAGGAATACATATAGGATACATATACATATAGCCATACATATACTGGTAGGATTGTGATGTTAAAGCACATTAAATGTGTCTACTGGAGTTAAAGCTAGGTAATAGTAATAGACACAGTTAATTATTGGTATTTACTGCCAACAGGTCTACAGTATGTAGCTCTCTAAAACGTCTCTTGAGTAGTCAGCCATTTTAATAATTGCTATGTATTGCTTTTAAGTATTTTTATGTTGTTGTACACACCCCACACACCCCAAAGTTTTGCAAGAGGGTAGTGTATAAATACTATTATGCATGAATAATAGATAAATAAATAATATTTGACAGATAGTAGTGAAACAGTGAAGTTAAAACAATGATCCTCTTCAATCTAACCCTTACCTCTTTAGGATCAATGAACCTCATCAGATAGTAAGGTTCTCCGCGTAGTCTAAAGGAAATTATTTCTCTGTAGTAGTCAAACACACCAACATCCTGGCCACAAGAGATAAACACAGTTGTTATTGTGGGAAGCCGCCTGGAGTAACTGTGGCAACCCAGTCAGATGGGTGGAATTCAAGAAATATATTATTATTACTACTACCACCATTATAGTCTGTGAATAATTATTGATTTTTTAAAAATAGGTTCAATGGCCAATACATCTTGCCAAGAAATTGCAGACTCTTCCTCTCCCCTTGCTTTAAAAGAATCAAGTAGCTTTCTCTGTTCCAAACAGCTTAAGGAAGGGCTGGGACTCCTTAGCAGAGCACACACTCTGTATGCAGACAGTCTCAAATTCAATCCCTGGCATCTCCAGGTAAGACTGAGAAAGATCACTGTCTGAATGCCCCTTGGGAGCTGCTATGCAGACGTAACACTGAGCTAAATGGATCAATGTTCTGACTCAATATAAGGCAGTCTCCTAGGTTGCAGATGATGGGGGAGGGGGCAGAATCCACCTGCACCCCTGGAGAACTGCTGCTAGCCAGAGCAGACAAGACTGGTGTAAATAGTCTCAAGTTTCACATTGGACAACTGGTTCAAGAACACCTTGTTTAATGCTTTTTCTGAAAATATCAGGCATGAACTTCAGGTTATAAGAGGCAATGGCAACCCAGGGTACTTTACCACTGACTAGTGCCTCTTTGTGACATATATTTACGTATAGGCAGTCACACAGACAGACACCCTCATCCAAGTACCAGTATATATTACTTATTTGGAGGAACTTGTAATCATATTTGGTTTTCCCTTCTCAATGCTTCATCTTGCCCCAATTCTTGTGGCTTGTTCCTTTCCTTTTGTGGTTTCTCCCCACTTATGCTTTGCTCTGTCAACCTATCACTAGAGGGTTTTTCTTCTGAGTTGCAGTGATATGTACCGGTAATACAGGCAGCTCCCAATTTATGTGGGGGTGACATTCCAAGGCACTGTGCATTTAAGTGAAATCGGGTATATTTAAAACACCATTGAAAAAGTCTGCAAACACCCCATTCTTCCCTGCCCCATTCCAGCCAGTTTTGTAACATTTTTGTACGATTTGGGGGTCACTACAGAGGAATGGAAGCTTCCTTTCTGGAACTAAGATCAGCTGGGGTGCTTATTTTATGTCTCTAGGACCATGATTCCTCCTCACTTTCTGATACAACCTTGATGGCAGAAAGTGAGGAGGAATTAAAGAACCTTTTAATGAGGGTGAAAGAGGAGAGCGCAAAATATGGTCTGAAGCTCAACATCAAAAAAACTAAGATCATGGCCACTGGTCCCATCACCTCCTGGCAAATAGAAGGGGAAGAAATGGAGGCAGTGAGAGATTTTACTTTCTTGGGTTCCATGATCACTGCAGATGGTGACAGCAGTCACGAAATTAGAAGACGCCTGCTTCTTGGGAGAAAAGCAATGACAAACCTAGACAGCATCTTAAAAAGCAAAGACATCACCTTGCCGACAAAGGTCCGTATAGTTAAAGCTATGGTTTTCCCAGTAGTAATGTACGGAAGTGAGAGCTGGACCATAAAGAAGGCTGATCGCCGAAGAATTGATGCTTTTGAATTATGGTGCTGGAGGAGACTCTTGAGAGTCCCATGGACTGCAAGAAGATCAAACCTATCCATTATTAAAGAAATCAGCCCTGAGTGCTCATTAGAAGGACAGATCCTGAAGTTGAGGCTCCAGTACTTTGGCCACCTCATGAGAAGAGAAGACTCCCTAGAAAAGACCCTGATGTTGGGAAAGATTGAGGGCACAAGGAGAAGGGGACGACAGAGGATGAGATGGTTGGACAGTGTTCTCGAAGCTACTAACATGAGTTTGGCCAAACTGCGAGAGGCAGTGAAGGATAGGTGTGCCTGGCGTGCTCTGGTCCATGGGGTCACGAAGAGTCGGACACGACTGAACGACTGAACAACAACAACAGGACCATGATAGGAGAGGAAGGACTAAGACTCTTCTCCTTCCCCACAGCTCTAATTCTCCTCAAAAAGCCCACTGGGTGCTATTTCTATTTCAAAAATGACATGTTAATTGCTTTCATATAGTAGGCTATAAAATAAGGCAGGTGTTATGTACTGAGTTGAATAGGATCCAAAATGCAGCAGTCTGATTGGTCCTAGAACAATAGGATTTAGAATGCAGCAGTCTGATTGGTCCGCAGGAGCCACCTAATCCAGCTCCAGGTGGAAGTGAATCCGTAACCTGATTGGCCTACAGGAGTATCCCGGAATTAGCCAATCACATGGGGCCTATTGTGTAAATAATATATATAAAGCAGACATTTTGGGGGAACTTCATTCCTCGCACTATGAGCTGAATAAAGAGCATGAAATCCACACTTGACTCCGAGTATATTTCAGCAGGAATGAAAAAACCTTTGGGCCTCCAGATGTCACTGAACTTCAAACTTCCATCAGAGCCAGCCCACCCATGAGGCAGCGTGAAGCACCTGCTTCAGGTGGTGGAAGTGCAAGAGGCAGTGCCCCGCCCACTTCCAGAGCACATCATTGCCGCTTGTCTTCTCTGTCCATGGGGTAGAGAAGACGAGCAGCCACACCTAGCAAAACACTGCTTCTCAGCAGTGGGAAGCTCTTGCTATTGCCGAGAAGGGGTGGAGGCGCAGCAGTGAGGTGGGGCAGGGAGCAGGGAGCAGCACATTCCCATTTCGCCTCAGGTGGCAAAATGGGATGGGTCGCCTCAGACTCCCATCACTCCTGAAGACTGGCCACGCTTGCTGCGGCTGAAAGGAGTTCTAGTTCAGCAGCATCTGGAGGGCCGAAGGTCCCCCACACCTGGTATATGGCAATAATTTGACCCTCGGGTACAGGAATACCAGGCTGACAAGTGCAGTCCATGTCCAGTCCATGTGCTACATCACCAATAAGGTTATAATTCCATTTCAATTAATTGATTTTTTTTTTTTAATCCTGCCTTTTCCCCAGACTGGGACTCAAGGCAGCTTACAGATAAAAATACAAAAACACAGATAAACATTTACCATTGTTCTTTGGAGTTACAACGTTAATTATAGTTATAAGCTATGATCTAGAAAACCACAGAAAATTAAAACCAAAACCAAAAAACCTAACTCATACTAGAGAAACCCCAGAAGCAGATTATTCTGAGGCAATATATAGAAGTAGTGCTTCCAACTTACCAGCCATCTTCTCCAGGCTCTCTGAATAACCCTTGCTGCGTTACTCTTTTTTTCATGTTCTTCACTGAGGTACAATTCTATGAGAGCATCCGTTTTAGATGGTGACTGTCTTGAATGTTTCCTTCAAATAATATATTTTAAGATATATCATTCAAACAATTAGCAATTCATTAGTTTTGCTTTTGTTTTATAATTCCCTCATTAAAAAACAAGATAATTTTGTCTATAACCAGAACAATTGATCAGGGTAAAAAATGTCAGTGATGATAACTGGACTTACTATTTTACATTTCATAATTTAGGTGAGATATTGACAAACAAAACTATCACACAAGACTTATATGCAGAAATCATAGGGGGGGAAATAAAAGCAAAAGTAGAATGCCCCCTGGAAGGAGGGAAACCAGGAGGTAATAAATGCTGGTGGCTTTGATAAAGAATAGCATTTTATGCAGGGTGAGTAATATGGAAATAATATGAGGGGAGTCCAGGGGAGGGGGGGAATATGGAAAATTGTTAGAGAAATATTGTTAGAGGATGTATACATGGAAAAACTAATAAAAATATTTTAAACAAAAAAAGATAAAGCATTTTTTACAATGGTTTCCATAATAGATCTAAACTCTTTGTACTTACAATTTATTCTTTTAAGATCCACAATGATAACAACATACACTCAACTTAAAAATGGCTCGTTTCCACTATCATGCAGTAGTGATGCACTGGAAATTAAAGGCTTTCATACATTCTCTGGGTATTTACTCAGGAGTAATTTCCGGTAAATTCAATGGGGCTTACACACTTACCCAGGAGTAAGACCCACAGAATACAACAGAGCTTACCTCTGAGTAAAAATGCATAGAATCAGGCTGTTTATTATCTTTTAGGTACAGGCAACGTCCCACCTGTGCTCCAGACACATAAGCCCATTACACCCCTGCCCCTTTCTGCCCTCTTCTGGGTCTGAAAATGACACGTGCATTGGTGGTGGCATGCCAACTGAAAGTGCGCAAAACGGCTGCTACTTGTGTATACTTGTATCTTTCAATTTACAGACTTACCCACGCTTTTGTAGGCTTCTAAAGGCTTCCATTTCTATTGCAGAAAAATGCTTGGACCTGGATTATCCTATACAAAGAACCAATGGACCAGAACAAGGGTTTATTGCTCAATTTCCTGACTTTATGAAAACTAATTATGTGCACTAAATGAAGAACGACGTTGGGAAAATAGTGGTTGCCTTCTATACAGTACCAATTTTCATTCACACACATATAAGTACATTGTTGGAGCAGCAAAATGGAACTTTTCAAAAAGATGGACAGAAACGGTATTGCACAAACCTCTTTCTCTATCTAATAGGGACCTTGGTGTTTCTTCACAGATTTAAGAGCAGACACTTTGGCACCTGAGGTGAACCACAAAATGGTGCCAGGGCAGAAGGGGCGAGTGAAGATCTACACCTGGAACAAGGGTGAAATAAGGATCTACATTGGGAACTAGGGTAGGGTGGGGGAATCAAATCAACCTTACTCGATGTTTGAGTGGGTATCAAAAGCAGTTGTGGCGGGGAGAAAGGGGTCCATTTTGAACCAGGCAGGTGCAGCACCCAGGAGAAAACAGAGGGTAGCCCCCACTATTTCCTGCCTAGGGGTGAGAGACCACCAGCCGTGCTTCCTGTTCTCCAAGAGGTTGCTGGAGGAGGGGGGGACTGCTGAGGAGGTGGCAGATCTGGCCTCCAAGGAGTGCACCAGCGGCAGCATCCATTGCATTCCTTGGAGGACGGATCTGCTGCCCCAATACATCCTGCCACCTGAGGCAGTCACCTCACCTTGGTCACAGGTGGGCCGGTCTTGAATAAGAATGCTTCTGACGATGTGGTTTACAAACTGCTGCCCTAATTTACAAAAAATAACAAGCCAACATTAATTTGTTTAAATGAAGATAAAAGTGGCTTCATCAACATGTCTTCATTGTATTGTAAATGCTTAATAAGTTGCATTTATATTGGATTGCAGCAATGTACTTTGCAGGTGGTTTGGAAACTTCAACTGGTTAAAAGGAATCTGACAGATTCCCAGGGCCAATAGATCAGGTCATACTAGTTCAATATTAAGCCGTCTCCATTAGCAACCAGTGTACTTCTGACCTCTCTTTTGGGGCATAAGGGTTGGAATAGCATTGACACATGATACCTCCCCAAATGTATCTCTCAAACATTAAGATTAGCTTCAGAGCACCTGCTCTGTATTTTTCTCTGACACTAGGTAGGAAAACACAAACAGTGAGGGGGTCTTTCCAGTGGTGGTGCCAAGACTTTTTAAACATTTTATGAGAGGCGTCTGCGTGGCTCCCTCTTTAAGGTCTTTTAGGCAGCTGGCGAAGACTATAGGTTTCTTCAAAACTTCAAAGGGACTTTCCCAGGGAAGAGTAAATCAGGATTTAAAAAAACGAGTCATGTGTGCTTGTTGCTATTTAAGGTGGGATTCAATTACATACAGCACTGGCAAATTCAGGTTGTGTGGTTATCGAGTTGGTTTGGCAGTTTTGCACACACACACCCCCCAAAATTAAAAATACCCAGCACTTCCCCAAAAGAGCTTATTTTTTTGCGGTAAGGAAAGTGATGGAAATATATACTGGAAAGCAGGGTGGGTGTGATGCAGATAACACTTGCTGATATGCCAGGTAATCTAACTTCCCCACAAACAGGGAATGCGCCTTCAACAGCAAACAAATAAGGGCGAATGCCAAATAAACCACCCGTCTGGAAGAGCCCTTCGTCACCAGGAAGAAGGCCAAAGAAGCCCCACCTGAAAGTTAGGAAGCGTCACCACAAAAACAAACGCACAGAACCTGTGTGCGCGCACGTGTGAATGCTCCAAGAAATGCCTGCGCAGGTTCTACCATATTCCCGTCCGCGTTTCTGCGCCCCCCGAGTGCAGTGGCGGCGGCTTCCCCCTCCTCGGAGCCTCCCTTCCCTTCGACCACCCCGGTCCCTTTTTACCCTCGCGACCAGAACGAAGCGGCCTTCGTCTCTCCGCGTCCCGCTCGAGGGGTGTTTTCCGGTTGCCATAGGAACCCCTGGAGGCTTCTCGGCCTAGTCCCTTCCCCCGCCTGAGGCGAGCCTGGGAGGGGCGTGAAGAGGAGCCTCGGGTGGAAGAGGGGGAGGCCGGCGGAGCAACGCGGCTTCGGCCCGGTCTAGCTTCATTGCCGTTGGGAAGGGCGATCCGTCTTCGAAAACCGGCACGATAAATACATGAAAAGAAATTAGCAAGCTTGTTTCTGCCCATGTTAACAAGAGCTATTTTATTATCAGAAATTAGTAGCA
Organism: Darevskia mixta; assembly: GCA_034641385.1. Classification (NCBI taxonomy): domain Eukaryota; kingdom Metazoa; phylum Chordata; class Lepidosauria; order Squamata; family Lacertidae; genus Darevskia; species Darevskia mixta. Next base: position 25,162,786 of record JAWWNH010000014.1, on the reverse strand, counting down.
GGTGAAGTTGTTGTTTTTTGCAATCACCCGTGAATGGCAACGGAACAAAGGCTCTAAAAGAGGCAACTGCAAGATGATGATGATGATGATTATTATTATTATTAGCACTTTTCCCGGGGAGTCATTCTTTTCTTAACTGATCCTTTAAGGACTTGGGAGGGCGTTGCTTTTGTTTCTTTATTTTGGTTGTGTATTTCATGTTTTTACATTGCGATTTTATCTTGCGAACTCCCCCCCCCAAGACCTGTGGGCATAGGGCAGTATATACATTTAATAAATAATAACAGTAATAAATAATAACCCATGGAATTATATTGCGATGAGTTATCCTCAGCCCTCAGGAAAAGGTGGAATATAAAGCCACTCCATAAATAACACACCTCCGAAACTACAAGAAGATCTAGCATTTCTATCCCAGGTCAATTATAATTACTCCTAGCTAGTTCCAATAGGGAAGAATTAAGGGGAATTAATTCTTACCGGTAGTTAATTAAGTTCAGAGGTTCCCAAATTGGTCAACAGGCTACCAGCAGCCCAGAGCTTCATTCAGCTGGTTTGCAACATGCCTGTGGATTTGGAGACCACATATCCATCACACTAAATATTTATATTGATTTTTAATCATATTACTTTTGTTTCTTGTACTTTATTTTATTGTATTCATCTACGTTTTCAATTCTGTGGAATTCAATTTGTTGTAAGAAGTAAAAGGCACAATAAAAATACAGTTCAGAAACACAGTGTTTAGCACAGTGCATTACAATTGCTGCAACAGTCAGAAAATGTCATTAAGTGGTCCAACAAGTTTTCATGTGGTGTATGTGTGTGCGCGCGCGCCGGGGGGGGGGGGGCAAATTTGGGAACGACTGTCCTGGTTAAAGGACTTCTCCTTATAACCAGAGCTGTGAATACGCTGTGTTGCATCCTAATTAAGTTAACCAATACTGCACATTATAAAACCCTCACCATCTCCACTGTAGTCTGAATAAATTGTGCAAAATTTGCCATTTAATATGCTTCTGCTGCTCGTATTTATGTATTTTGTTAATTTATATATAGCTTCCATCTCACTAGCCATCCCCACCACTCCAATTTCCAAGACATCTTCACAAGAACAAATAATATCTTCACTTAAAGAGGTTTTCTGGATACTTAATTCTGTGGTTGAATTCCAGTAAATCGTCTGAAATAAATCTTGGGTCAGGATGTCACCAGCACTCCATGCATCAGCACTGGTGACCCACACGCTTGTGGTGGTAGATGGGCTCCACCATAAATAGCAATCTCCTAGTCGACACTGATTGGATAGGTGTTTTGGTAATGTAGCTATGACAATGGCACGCCCTTCCAAAAGGGTGTGAGAGAATGTGATGCTAACAAACAATACAAAGATGAAGATCTACAAGGCTTGCGTTGAGCATTCTGCTTTATGGAAGTGAGTCATGGGCAACTTACCAGAAGCAAATTCTCAATGACTTCCATATGTGTTGTGTCAGGAATATTTGGAGCATCACATGGCAGGAGTCTCAAAGAAAGATGTGCTCTTCCAAGCCCACCTTCCCAGCATGTTCACACTTGTGTCTCAGAGATTTATACGATGGCTTGGTCATGTACAAAGAATGGAACATGGCCGGATCCCCAAGGATGTGCTACAGAGAGCTGGCTTCAGACACCAGGCCTGTTGGCAGACTGACTCTGCATTATAAAGATGTCTGCAAATGTGACATGAAGGCTAGCAACATGGGAATCCCTTGCAGACGACTGCAGTGCCTGGAGACAGTCAGGTTGTGTGTCTGCAACAGTGACCAGAGCAGTAATGACTGCTGGGAGGAGCGCAGAGAGAAGAAATGCCATGGTGCATCTGTAACAGTAAAACCAGACACCTTCATCTGTCCAAGCTGCAATAAAATGTATCTCTCCCATGTTGGTCTCTACAGCTTTCTCTAGCCAAAGATAAAACACAGACAAGAGCGACAAGTAGACTCTTCACTTGCATATGAAATAGCTACTGAGATTTGAGCCAAACTACCTATTTGAAGCTCTGTTTGATCTTAGGTATAGCCTTTAGCAACTAAAGTCTTGCATCCCAGCAGTCTTGGTAAGGGCAGAGGTTGCATGTTCCCAAAATAAAATGAAACTAGTCAAACTGTTCTCAGCAGCTGGGGAAGGAAAAACACTCAGACAAACCAAAGAACAGTACTGAGGATCAGAGTTCAGCTCTTGCTTTGTCTTGTTCACAAGGGCTGAAGCACATAAAATCGGTGGAAAGGTTAATGTTCAAAGCCCGATTCAATATTCGAGCAGTTGATTGTAAACCAAGCAGTCCGTCTAGGGTATGTTCTTACTTGGTTAGAACAAATCATTCAAAGAAACAAGTGTTTTGTTGCCGAGTCACTTGGAAACCCACTTCCATGAAAAGTAGCGGAAGTGTTCACACTGACCTTAGCTTTTCATATGAAAGCATGAATCATATACACCAGGCATGTCCAACAGGTAGATCGTGATCTACCGGTAGATCACTGGGCGTCTGTGGTAGATCACCGGTAGATCAGTGGCTCCCCCCAAAAGAAGCTAAAAAGTTTGACTCCCCTAAAAAAAAGCTCAATATCTTTGCCCTGCACCCCTAAAATGACCTGAACCACCAAAAATAGGGCTTTCCTTCCTAAAAAAGCTCAATGTCGCTTTCCTCTTCCCTAAAGAAGCTCAACAACTTTTATATGAACCCCGCAAAACAGGGCTTTCCTTCCTAAAAAAGATCAACAACTTTGACCTGAACTCCCAAAAAGGGGGTAGATCACTGCCAGTTTTAACTCTGTGAGTAGATCGCAGTCTCTTGGAAGTTGGCCATCCCTGATATACACAAATAACATTAAGATAAATGTTGATCTTGTCATTCACTCTCTTCCCTTTCCTTGTGTGTGACTATTTGGGCCCTTCTGTAGATTCTTTTTATGGTTAATTCACGAGTACTTGTGCTCATGATGCCATTGGGGCAGAATGCATGATCCAGCTTTCAATACGGTTTTATGCCTGCAAAAGGTTGTATTGTGGCTGTGCTCTGCAACATGACCTTGATGCAATAACAGTGCATTAGTGGTGGATTTTTTTCTGTTTTATTAGTTGCAAACAGTCTCTCCGTCATTGTGGATTTTGGAGAAGAGATTTGCTGACTCTTGCAGACACCATAAAAGGCACTGGCCGCTACACCGGTGCCTACAGGCGCCCTCTAGCTTAACTACATAGATCACAGAGTACAAAAATGGGGCTGTCAAGGAACTAGACATCCACAATACAGTATATGTCTGGCGTGTTCTGTTTGGCTGGGTGAGTCACAAGCTGTGCAGGCCTGCTCAAGACGAGGCTTGTAGGCAGGGCTCCTGCTTTCTGCCCTGTGCTTTATATTGTGGTAGTGCCCTTTTACGAAACATAAGGAACAAAACTGCAGCGTAGGTTGAAAAACACTCTTCCACATGATTTATTCCAGAGAATCCAAATTTTTCAAGTAGAAGAATGAGAAACCAGAAACATAAACTCAAGTAACCAGAAAAAGCTGACGTTTTAGATGAAGATCTTGATTTGCTATACAGATCTGAAGGACCTTTGAATTGGTCATAAACGGACTGAATGCTATAAATACGTAAGGAATGTAAACTATTGTGGTTAGTAATAACACCACAAACAAAAGCAGTTGTTTGAAATGAGTCCATGTTGCTTTAGAAAACCAACCAACCAACCCTGATTTACGGATGCTATTGCTGATGTTGTAGATTTGGCTAATGCTGTATTAGGTCAGCAACAAAAAAACATGGTGAATGTGAATAGGATTGCATTGTAAAACGTGTTACATTTTCTCATTGGAATCAATGGGACATGCAACCCAATCCTTTGCAAGTAGTTTAGTGAGGCTTACATCCAGGCTTATGTGCAGTTTTAAACAGCTGCAGCACTTGTGTGTGGAATCCCGCTGAACTCTGTGGGATTCAATCCCGCTGAACTCTGAATAGATGTGTAGAGGATTGCACAGAACATAATATTGGGCTGGATATCGGTACCTTTTAAATAAAGCAGCTCCCCTAATTTAATTATTGGCTTTGGGCATCTGGAATCCAAATGAAAGTGTCACCAATATAGTGCTTTACCAGAGTTACCCACTGCTTACAAAAAGGAGTTAAGTTTATAAATCTGGGCATGGTGTATACCGGAGATGATGAACCTGAAGATGATGCTCTTCAGAAGTTTTGGAGAATAACTCCCAATATCGTTGACCATTGGCCATGCATTCTGGGCCTGATGGGAGCTGAGAGTCCAAAAACATCTGGAGGGCCACAGGTTCGCCCCATCCCTGGTGTAAAAAAACCTATATCCATATGTAGCCAATACTATCAAGGACTAGGATTAATCTCACACCAGTTCATTGGCTCCATGTGTGACAAACGGGGCTTTGTGATGGGTTGATAAATATGGATTAAGAGGTTTGCTCTAGAAAAGGCTGGGGTAGGTCTGTGCTTGCCTCATTCTCACTATACATATTTTCTGTGCACCTAGAAAAGATACTACCCAACATTTGCCTTCCATCAACTTAAGTTTCTTCTTCTTTTTTAGGTTCAGCAGATATTTTGATTAAATGATACCCCAAGCAAAGCCTTTCTGGTGGTAGGGAATTATGAACAGTTAACTTCATAGGTGATGTGGTTCAATTCCACGACAGAGCTCCGTTGGCAGATTTACGCAAGCTTTCCTTTCCTGTTAAGGGGGGGAGGGGGGAGGAGTCTTGTTACACAGCAACTTCAAAAGATACTCCGGTGCTTTTACACAGTGACCTAATTTAAAGATCCGGGAGGCAACTTTTTGGTAGGTGCCTATTCTGAAATACAAGATGCGACTTGTATTAATGATAACAACACTAACTCCATTGACAGATTCATACATGTACAACATTTGCTCAACAACATTAAGAGTTCACCTGTCTGCAAGGCCGTTTATGGCGCACCTACATTTCATTTGACTAAATGGCGTGGAAAACATGCCAGATGTTAGAATAGTAAGAAATTCAGGGGAGATAAGTGTCCCCTCTGTATACTTCCTACGAATAATAATAATAATAATAATAATAATACCGTGTTTCTCATAATATAAGACATACCTAAAATATAAGGCATAGCAGGATTTTCAAGGGGTCGCAAAATATAAGGCATACCCCGAAAATAAGACGTGCCGGGTACTGGTAGTGAGATCGGGTACCTGGTGCAGAGCTGTCAGCCCTCCCGTTTTTGGCGGGAAACCCTCGTATTCTAAGCCTTTTCCCGCTGCTCTACCTGAAAATTTATATCCCTTGAAATTCTCGGGTTAAAGAAAACAGCTCCTCTCCCTCTCCCCCTTCGGCTCTTTGCAGAGAAAAGCCCTGGAAGCGATATCCATTGCCGCTGAAGTTCCCCTCAGCCAGCGATCGGAGATAACAGAGATCGGAGATAGAGATAGCACAGATCTCCCCTGCGCTGAGGTTACGGTAGCTTGGTTGTGGGGGAAGGGAGCAGAGCCCGTCTTTTTGCTCCGTGTGCTCAACCCTCTTTGTTTACCTTGGATTAAGTAATTAGCATATCAAAGGAACAACAAGGCAAATACACTCTGTTTCTGTTCCAACAAGTTAAACTCCAGATTTCTTACTGCTGCAGCCCTGCATATAAGAGCAGCCAGCTTTGCAGCTTTAGTATATTATTTTATAATTTCATCATACTTTCCTTGTTCCCAATAAACCTTGCATTTTGGGATTTCTCCTTTGTGTTGTTATAAGAATTTTAAGGTGTTTCTCTGCAAGAAGGGAGGAGGTGAAAAAACCTTCCCATTTCCTCCAGAATTAAGTAATTACCATCTCTCTCCTGATCAAGTTTGCAGATGACACCAAATTGGGAGGGGGTGGCTAATACCCCAGAGGACAGGATCACACTTCAAAATGACCTTAGCAGATTAGAGAACTGGACCAAACCAAACAAGATGAAGTTTAACAGGGAGAAATATAAAGTACTACACTTGGGCAAAAAAAAAATATGAAAGGCACAAATACAGGATGGGTGACACCTGGCTTGAGAGCAGTACATGTGAAAAGGATCTAGGAGTCTTGGTAGACCACAAACTTGACATGAGTCAACAGCAGCTAAAAAAGCCAATGCAATTCTGGGCTGCATCAATAGGAGTATAGCATCTAGATCAAGGGAAGTAATAGTACCACTGTATTCTGCTCTGGTCAGACCCCACCTGGAATACTGTGTCCAATTCTGGGCACCACTGTTCAAGAAGGATACTGACAAGCTGGAACGTGTCCAGAGGAGGGCAACCAAAATGGTCAAAGGCCTGGAAATGATGCCTTATGAGGAATGGCTTAGGGAGCTGAGTATGTTTAGCCTGGAGAAGAGAAGGTTAAGGGGTGATATGATAGCCATGTTCAAATATGTAAAAGGATGTCATAGAAGAGGGAGAAAAGTTTTCTGCTGCTCCAGAGAAGCGGACACGGAGCAATGGATTCAAACTACAAGAAAGAAGATTCCACCTAAACATTAGGAAGAACTTCCTGACAGTAAGAGCTGTTCGACAGTGGAATTTGCTGCCAATGAGTGTGGTGGAGTCTCCTTCTCCTTCGGGTTTGGAGAGTTATGATGATGTTCCAGAAGAAGACGACTTTATTATAATGGAATAAATGTAGATTGCTGTACCACACTTAATAAAAATAAGACATCCCCCAAAAATAAGCCATACTGTGTTTTTTGGAGGATAAAAAGATTATAAGACGGTGTCTTATTTTAGGAGAAACACGGTAATAATTTATTATGACTTTGCCGCCCTTCTGACTGGGTTGGCCAGCCACTCTGGGTGTCTCCCTAAAAATATTAAAAACACAATAAAACATCAACCGTTAAAAATTTCCCTGTACAGGAATGCCTTCAGATGTCTTCTAAAAGTCAGATAGATGTTTATTTCCTTGATATTTGACAGGAAGGCGTTCCACAGGGCGGGCACGACTACCAAGAAGGCCCTCTGCCTGGTTTCCTGTAACCTTATTTCTCACAGTGAGGGAACCACCAGAAGGCCCTCGGAGCTAGATCTCAGTGTCTGGGGCTGAACAATGGGGGTGGAGACGCTTCTTCAGAACAAGTTGCTTTACATCATTAGATCAATTCAGGCTCAGCACTGACTGTATCAGGGATGGGGAACCTGTGGTCTTCCAGTTGTTGGACTCCCAACTCCCATGAGCCTTCATCCAGCATGGCTGATGATCAGATATAATGGGAGTTGGTCCCCAACAACATCAGGAGGGGAACAGGATATCTATCCCTGGACTATGCTAAAAAATCAGCTAACAGCTATCCCAAGTCTAGGTTAAAGTCTTGCTCAAGCCCTGCTATGTGGCATCCTTTAATTTGGGACTGAGCCTATGACCTTTTTACATGCAAAGCATATCTTATGCCGCCGATTCAGATGGGAATTGAGACTCAGGGTTAGCAGCTGCTTACAGAATTCGTAGCTGAAGTGATATTTGAATGAGGGAGTTATTCTGTTTTTACATGGGGAAATGCTGCCCTAGACTCCCTTTGGGAGGAAGGGTGGGATCTAAACCCAACAAATAATTAACAAAACAGCCTATAATTCTACCACTTCGTTCTATACAATGTGCAGAACTGCTCTTAAAAGAGTTTCAGCCATTAAACAGCAGGATCCGATTTAGACAAGGAATATGAAGAAACAGACCAATTTCTCTCCATCGTTAATAAAAACTAAGCATCTATGCCAAGACAGCTGGTAAAGTTGCTAAGGGAGGGTGTGTGAACTCTGGGAGACCCTGTTTATAATCACACTCAACTCCCTGATAATCTAGGGTGCCCTCAAGCCTTAGTTGTATTACACAGTAAATAATACTGACCTGCCTTAACTGGCTGCTGCGAGGATCAAGGAGAGAAATTATGTGAAGTGCTTTGAAAGTGATCTAGAAAACTAGCCCCATAAACACTTCAGCCAAGTGAAGGACACAGTCTGTCTGAGAGTTTCCTCACCATTATATATTGTCTGTTCAGATTTTTAAAAGGCACACACGGCAACTTGTAGAGGAAACAAGAGAGCAAAGTGAGCTGAGGTGAGCTGAGCTTGTAGGTTTTGAGGGTTTGTCCTTTTGGGGCTGTGTGTGATTAAGTTTGTGTGCTTATTTGTTTCCTTATTTGTTTGTGTGTTTCCCAGGCTTGTGTGTGCGAGAGAGTTTGTTTCTGGCTTGTGTGTGTGTGTTTGTCTGGTGACTAGCTGTGGGCGGAGCTAATCAGTGCCTGGAGGGCAGAGACTGAGGAAGTAGGCAAAAGGTGAGCTGAGCTTGTAGGGCGGAGCTAATCAGTGCCTGGAGGGCAGCGACTGAGGAGGGAGCACAAGGTGAGCTGAGCTTGTAGGTTTTGAGGGTTTGTCTTTTTGGGGCTGTGTGTGATTAAGTTTGTGTGCTTATTTGTTTCCTTATTTGTTTGTGTGTTTCCCAGGCTTGTGTGTGCGAGAGAGTTTGTTTCTGGCTTGTGTGTGTGTGTTTGTCTGGTGACTAGCTGTGGGCGGAGCTAATCAGTGCCTGGAGGGCAGAGACTGAGGAAGTAGGCAAAAGGTGAGCTGAGCTTGTAGGGCGGAGCTAATCAGTGCCTGGAGGGCAGCGACTGAGGAGGGAGCACAAGGTGAGCTGAGCTTGTAGGTTTTGAGGGTTTGTCTTTTTGGGGCTGTGTGTGATTAAGTTTGTGTGCTTATTTGTTTCCTTATTTGTTTGTGTGTTTCCCAGGCTTGTGTGTGCGAGAGAGTTTGTTTCTGGCTTGTGTGTGTGTGTTTGTCTGGTGACTAGCTGTGGGCGGAGCTAATCAGTGCCTGGAGGGCAGCGGCGCGCGCCTAGCGGCGCGCGCAGTTTGACCTATCTTTTAAATTGAGGAGAGCTAGTCTCAAACGTTTACTTGGGGAGACCTAGGCTTCTTTTTTGTGTGTCCTGACTTCAAGCTTCAAGATGGAGGGTGAGGGAACAACTGTAGTCGCCTGCAATTCCTGCGCAATGTTTGCCTTCTTGCCAAAGGATGTAGGCAGCTACACCTGCAGCAAGTGCAAGTTGGTTGCCCTACTAGAAGACAAGGTCCGGCAACTTCAGGAGGGGGAAGGAACAACTGTAGTCGCCTGTAATTCCTGCGCAATGTTTGTCTTCTTGCCAAAGGTTGTAGACAGCTACACCTGCAGCAACTGCAAGTTGGTTGCCATACTCGAAGACAAGGTCCAGCAACTTCAGGCCCGTGTATCTACGCTCCAGAAAATTAAAGAGCTGGAGCTTTTCTTGGATGCAGCAGAGCACACTGTCTCCACCAAGCAGGAGACAGGGCACATCCCTGAGGAGGAGATCAGTTCCCCAACTCAGGAGCCAGATGTATGGAGGAACGTGACTCACAGAAGTAGAATGCCCAGGGATCGCTCTGAGTGTTTAGAACTACAAAATCAATTTGAAGTGCTCTCAAATCTGGAAGATGAAGACCAGACTCCATTGGAAGATCTCTCCCTCATCACAGTTGATGAGGTATATGAAGACGAGCAGCATAGTCAGTCCTCCGGGAATGTGCAGGCGACCTTGGAAGGGACAGCACGTGTAAGAATCCCGACCAAGCCTAAGAGGAGACGTGTAGTGGTGATAGGGGATTCCCTACTGAGGGGTACCGAAGCAGTGATCTGTGGGCCTGACAAGATGTCTCGAGAGGTATGCTGTCTCCCCGGGGCCAAGATCCATGATGTTACAGAACGGCTGCAAGGAATAATAAAACCTACGGATAAAAACCCCTTCCTTTTAGTCCATGTGGGAACCAATGACACCGCAAGCCATAGCCTCCAGAAGATCAAAAGTGATTATGAGGCTCTGGGCAGGAAGCTGAAGCAATTAAATGCACAAATTGTCATCTCATCTGTCCTCCCAGTTGAACGCCGTGGCCCAGGAAGAGAGGGGAAAATAGGAGAAGTGAACAACTGGCTTCGCAAATGGTGCTGGCAGGAACGGTTTGGATTCTTAGATCACGGCCTGCAGTTTCTTGAAGATGGACTTCTGGCAAGTGATGGGCTGCACCTCACAAGGGTTGGGAGGAATGTTTTTGCCAACAATCTCAAAAACCTCATCAGGAGGGCTTTAAACTGACTTATGTGGGGGAGGGAGACAGTGGTCCTGAAGGTAGGAGTCTATCAAATGCTGAAGATGATCATCCAAAAGTCAAGGACCAAATGGAGCAAACAGCACACAGACCTAGTGGTGGGAGGAAAAAATCCTTAAGTAGGAGACTAGGGGGAATGATCAATGGTTTTCAATGTCTGTATACAAATGCACAGAGCATGGGAAATAAACAAGATGAACTTGAGCTCTTGATACAGCAAACTAAATACGACATAATAGGCATCACTGAAACCTGGTGGGATGAGTCTCATGATTGGAATGTAGTAATAGAGGGATACAATCTATTTCAGAGAAATAGACCAAACAGGAAAGGAGGAGGAGTGGCATTATATGTCAGGGATGTGTATACCTGTGAAGAGATCCATGATTTAAAACTTCAAAGCCAAATTGAGAGTATCTGGGTCAAAATTAAGGGAGAGAAAAATAACAGTGATCTCATTGTGGGAGTTTACTATAGATCCCCGAGCCAAACTGAGGACATAGATGATGCCTTCCTGGAACAGATGACCAAGCATTCAAAAGGAAATGAGATAGTAGTAATGGGGGATTTCAACTATCCTGATATTTGTTGGATGTCAAACTCAGCCAAGAGCATAAGGTCGAACAGATTCCTCACTGGCCTTGCAGACAACTTCATTGTCCAGAAAGTGGTAGAAGCAACAAGAGGATCAGCCATTTTAGATCTGGTCCTAACCAATAGTGATGACCTGGTTAGTGGGGTAGAAGTGGCAGGATCATTAGGTGGGAGTGATCATGCTCTTCTGGAGTTTATTATACATCAGAAAGGAGCAACCAAGCATACTAAGACTCAAATTCTAGACTTTAAGAAAGCCGACTTCAGAAAACTTAGGGAAATGCTGGATGTGATCCCATGGTCAGTAATACTAAAAGGGATGGGAGTTCATGATGGATGGGAGTTTGTTAAAAGGGAGATATTAAAAGCACAACTTCAAGCAGTACCAATGCGACGAAAACATGGAAGGTGCCTAAAGAAGCCAGGGTGGCTATCTAAAGAACTTTTAACTGAGTTAAGATTTAAAAGGGATATGTACAAGAAATGGAAAAAGGGGGAAACCACCAGAGAGGAATTCAAACAAATAGCCAGCACATGTACAGACAAAGTCAGAAAAGCTAAAGCACAGAATGAACTCAGGCTTGCTAGAGAGGTTAAAAGCAATAAAAAGAGTTTTTATGGGTATGTCCGTAGCAAAAGGAAGAACAAGGAAACAGTGGGGTCACTTAGAGGAGAAGATGGTGAAATACGAACAGGGGACGCAGAAAGGGCAGAACTCCTCAATACCTTCTTTGCCTCAGTCTTCTCCAAAAAAGAAAACAATGCCCGACCTGAAGAATATGGAGCAGATGATTCAGCAGGGGAAACACAGCCCAGAATAAGTAAGGAGGTAGTACAAGAACACTTGGCTAGTTTAGATGTATTCAAGTCTCCAGGGCCAGATGAACTACATCCCAGAGTATTAAAAGAACTGGCAGAGGTGATTTCAGAACCACTGGCAGTAATCTTTGAGAATTCCTGGAAAACAGGTGAAGTCCCAGCAGACTGGAGGAGGGCAAATGTTGTCCCTATTTTCAAAAAGGGGAAAAGAGAGGACCCAAACAATTACCGCCCAGTCAGCCTGACATCAATACCAGGAAAGATTCTAGAGCAGATCATTAAGCAAACGGTCTGTGAGCACCTAGAAAGGAACGCTGTGATCACTAAAAGTCAGCATGGGTTTCTGAAAAATAAGTCATGTCAGACTAATCTGATCTCATTTTTTGACAGAATTACAAGCCTGGTAGACGAAGGGAACACTGTGGATGTAGCCTATCTTGATTTCAGCAAGGCCTTTGACAAGGTGCCCCATGATATTCTTGTAAAGAAGCTGGTAAAATGCGGGCTAGACAATGCTACCATTCAGTGGATTTGTAACTGGCTGACTGACCGAACCCAAAGGGTGCTCATCAATGGCTCCTCTTCATCCTGGAGAGAAGTGACTAGTGGGGTGCCACAGGGTTCTGTCTTGGGCCCAGTCTTATTCAACATCTTTATCAATGACTTGGATGATGGGCTTGAGGGCATCCTGATCAAGTTTGCAGATGACACCAAATTGGGAGGGGTGGCTAATACCCCAGAGGACAGGATCACACTTCAAAATGACCTTAACAGATTAGAGAACTGGGCCAAGGCAAACAGGATGAATTTTAACAGGGAGAAATGTAAAGTACTACACTTGGGCAAAAAAAATGAAAGGCACAAATACAGGATGGGTGATACCTGGCTTGAGAGCAGTACAAGTGAAAAGGATCTAGGAGTCTTGGTAGACCACAAACTTGACATGAGTCAACAGTGTGATGCAGCAGCTAAAAAAGCCAATGCAATTCTGGGCTGCAATTCTGGGCTGCATCAATAGGAGTATAGCATCTAGATCAAGGGAAGTAATAGTACCACTGTATTCCGCTCTGGTCAGACCCCACCTGGAATACTGTGTCCAGTTCTGGGCACCACAGTTCAAGAAGGATATTGACAAGCTGGAACGTGTCCAGAGGAGGGCAACCAAAATGGTCAAAGGCCTGGAAACGATGCCTTATGAGGAACGGCTTAGGGAGCTGGGTATGTTTAGCCTGGAGAAGAGAAGGTTAAGGGGTGATATGAAAGCCATGTTCAAATATATAAAAGGATGTCATATAGAGGAGGGAGAAAGGTTGTTTTCTGCTGCTCCAGAGAAGCGGACACGGAGCAATGGATTCAAACTACAAGAAAGAAGATTCCACCTAAACATTAGGAAGAACTTCCTGACAGTAAGAGCTGTTCGACAGTGGAATTTGCTGCCAAGGAGTGTGGTGGAGTCTCCTTCTTTGGAGGTCTTTAAGCAGAGGCTTGACAGCCACCTGTCAGGAATGCTTTGATGGTGTTTCCTGCTTGGCAGGGGGTTGGACTGGATGGCCCTTGTGGTCTCTTCCAACTCTATGATTCTGTGATTCTGTGATTCTGTGATTCTGTGAAAGGAAGGTATCCAAGACAACACTCCAACACACACTTAGCGAAAAGCAAGCCCCATCAAACTGAATGGTGCTTACTTCTGAACAGACGCTGTAGGACTGAATTGTGAATATTTCTCCATGTACAAGCTGGTTCCAGATTCCACAGTGTTAAATGTGATTTTAGGTCTTGCCTCATTCTTGCAACAGGCTCTATATTTGATCTCATTTGGCAGGGTTACTTATAACTCTTCCTTTGAAGGCTTTTTCCTGTGGCAGCTGCAGACCGAAGTCCTGTCATCAGGCTGAGGTACAAATTCCATCCGATCCCGTATTTCAGGTCTACCAGCTTGGCGTTCAGCATATTTCTGAAATATGTAAAACAGGTTGGAAAGAAACTGAAACAACAGCAGACTATTCAAAACAAAAACATCTCTCCCTTTCACAACCCTGGTCATTTCCAGCATGTTTACCCTGTTTATTGAGCTTAGACGTTTGTGGGGACATTATACAACACCACTCCTTAATAAGTTTTCATTCTGATTTATTTATTTTTTGCAGGCAGTTTATACAATGTTTTGTCAGCAATGGTTATCCTACACTTTCTAAAGCATTTTCTTATCACTTTCCCTACTGCAAGAAGTCCCCCAAAATTCCTGGAAGTGGATTTCTTGTGCTGCAAGAGGGTCAAATCCACTTTAATTGTACAACTTTAATTTAGCGAGAGAAATGATTGTGTGATTACGCATGTGTGGCTGGCTCCTCAACCACCTCTCAGCAGGATATGTGGCCCGTCCTTGGTTTAAACTATGGTTAGTGAGGCAGGAGCAAACCATGGTTCCAGATCCTGGTTTGCTGTGAAACCAGACCATTTTAAGACCACCATGGTCAAGTTTCACGAGAAAGAGAGTGGACTGTATGGTTCGGAACAGCATAAGCATAGACTGAAATCTGGACTAACCTGGAACACTTTGAAATAGTAGCAATAAAGCCAGTGAGGCTGCAGTAGTTCTCTTGCCGCTGCCTGTCCTTCCTTGGCAATTTTTCTGACTTCTTCATCATTTTCCTAAGGATTAGAAACAAACTGTGTTCAAGCATCAATACTTGGCCTGGAGACTCAGCTGTTGTAGTAACTACTGTATTGCTACTGCCTATTTAATTGTATATCATTATATTATATTAGTTATTATATTATATTATATTATATTATATTATATTATATTATATTATATTATATTATATTATATTATATTATATTACTAGTATATTAAGCCTGTTGTAAAAAACAGGCGCTAGACGGAGGCGGATATCCCCATTAACCCTTTCCCCTCCCCTCCCTCCCCATTAACCCTTTCCCCTGCCCAGCCTCCTCTCCTCCCCATTAACCCTTTCCCCTCCCCACCCTCCTCTCCTCCCCATTAACCCTTTCCCCTCCCCACCCTCCTCTCCTTCCCATTAACCCTTTTCCCTCCCCAGCCTTCTCTCCCTCCCATTAACCCCTTTACCTCCCCACCCTCCTGGCCCCCCTCGAGGCTGCGACTCTGAGCCCTGCGGTGGCGGCGGGAGGAGGTGGAGCCCCCCGCCCTCCTCCCCCCGTTTATTGTCGGGCCTCCTCTTCTCTCCCTCCCCCTGCCCTCCTCCCCCCGTTTATTGCCGGGCCTCCTCTTCTCTCCCTCCCCCCACACCTCTCTCTCTCTCTCTCACACACACACACACACACACACGCACTTTCCCCCACACCTCCCCCCACAAATAGCTCACCTCTCTCTCTCCCTCCCCCCTTCACACCGCGCCGGCCGCCGCCGTTCCTCCCGCTGCCGCCGCACCCGCGAGTCGGCGGCCGCCCCATGCAGACGCAAGGGGAAGCCGCTCGGCGCCCTGGGGCCGGCCCTGCGCCACGATGAGCGGGGCCGCCGGCGGGGAGACTTCGTAGGCGGCAGCAGGAGCTGGCCCTTTGCGGGCGCGAGCCTTTGGCCGTTGAGGCAGCCATGGGGCAGCCGGCGGTCTCGCTGTTGCTGCTGGGCTGCAGCGCGGTGCTGGTGTGTCTGCGGAGCCTGCCGGGAAAGGTAGTTCTGGGTGCGTCGGGGCTGTGGGAGCCGCGTGGAGTGCAGCAGGAAGGGTGAGCGAGGAGAGAGCAGCCCTGCTGCCCCCGACGGCGCTTTGCGGGAGGGGGACCCAGGTCCTGCTCGTCGGGCCGGCCGCTCCCAGCCACTCTTTCCCCTCTCCCGCCCCGTCGGGGCTGCAGGTGCGGCGGCGCGGAGGATGGCCGCGGCCTCCTCCGCTTCCAGCGCCGCCTGTAGCCGGCGCTCCTCCGCGGGCCTCCTCCGGTTCCTACAACTCCCATGGTGGCGTCCGGCGCGCCTCCGCTTCGCCTCCTCTCTCTCCCTCTCCCTCTGCCTCTCCCTGCTTCGCGCTCCGAACAGTTGATCCCGAGGCGCAAAGGGAGGGAAGGAAGGAAAGGAAGGAAGGAAGGCAGGGAAAGAGAGAGGAGGAGAGCAGGCTGGGGGCAGCGGCGCGTTGCGCCGCTGCCCCCGCTCTTTGCTTTGTCCGAGCGGGAGGGCAGCTGCAGCTCCGTGCGAGGCGGCGGCAGTGACCGAAATGATGGCGCGCATGCACCGCCGCTGCCTCTCGAACACGCCCCCCTCTCCCGTCGTCCAATCCCTGTGTCCGTCTCGTACATGCGCAGTGGAAATTTCCTCTGACGGACGGAAAGTGGTACGGACGGACACAGGCTCTTTATTATATATATTATATTATATTATATTATATTATATTATATTATATTATATTATATTATATTATATTATATTATATTATATTATATTGTAAGCCACCTTGAGAACTTCTGTTAGTAAGGTATAAGAATAAAATAATAGAGCAACTAAGGAGTCTTATGCAATTGTGTTCAGCAAGAAGGGGCGCTCAGATTTTCAGCAGCTGCAGAAATGCTAAGCTATGGGCAGCTACTGTATTGTACAAGCTACACACTGCAAGATCCTCCAAAGTTAATTCCAGTCTTTTCATACTTTTACCCACACTTTATCCAAAGCTTTAATGATATTATCCTCCCCCAAGCAGCAGTAGCAGCCTGGCACAGTTAGAGAGAGAGGGATTTCTTAATTTAAGGAAAGCTACCCTTATTGCCCAAGCAACAGCTAAGTGTACAGACAGGTTTGACATCTCTCACACAGATTTGGTTACTCAGAACACAGAGCAGTAATTGTCTTCTTCCACCCATATAATCATTACGCATTTATGTGCCGCGGAGCTGAAGAATAGACCCATCCCTGTTAATACAAGGAAATGCGGCTTAGATTGAAGATACAGAAGAACACAATTGTGAATTTGTACTTTGCAGTTCTGGGGCTATGTTTCAAAGTTGCTAGTGTTTTCCTCCTTCTTCTCCGGATTAGAACTTCTGGAAGGTTGGTCTTTTTAAAACAAATACACTTGTCTCTTCATCTATTAAGTCTCAGTTCCTACCTAAACCACAAGGAGTGTGAACACACTCCACCGTGGGCTGGCAGTTACAACTTGCCAGCTGTGGTTTGTGACTCCAACATAGGGAGGTTTTCAAAGCTATGAGAACCAAACTATAACTCTGCTGTCAAAACAAAAATTAAAAAAGTCCTTCCAGTAGCACCTTAGAGACCAACTAAGTTTGTTCTTGGTATGAGCTTTCATGTGCATGCACACTTCTTCAGATACAGATATAACTCTGCTGGACGCTCATCCTATCACATCCGGAGAAGCTGAAAGGTGCTGAGCTTAGGTGCTGATGCAAATCTGGTATCCTTCCCTCCAAGGCTTGCCTTTTCCTATAAGGAGAGCAGGAACATGGCTTATCTATGCTCACGTTTTCTTTAAAACAGACTACAGCTGGGCAATGGTGCTGCTTTTCTTCTGCGGCAAGGATGAGTACCTTGGCCCATTTTATTCTTTCCAGCAAGTCTTCCAAGTTTCTTTTAACGGGAACGTAGTGGGTCCACGGCACCAGCTCCTTATAGAAGTGCTCGTAGTACTGCGAAGCCTGCTTGATCACAAGGCTGTCCCCCAGCATGAGGTAGGGAAACCTGTAGGCTGCCACTGTGCCATCTATACTCACTTGGTATTTGTACTGTGGGAAGAGGAGGAAAGCAGCATGAACCAGGCATGTATTGGGATCAAGCACTGCACCCTTGGCTAAGTTAAATAGTGTTACAATTTGGGTAACGGCAACAAACCCTAAATCTGTTTTCTGGTCACCTTTCAGCCCAAGGCTGCAATTCAAAGTACCCGATAGAAAACTCCAGCCATGTACAAGGGGGTTTTGTGAGCTCTCCTTCAAACTCCTTCAAAGTTACAGGGAACCAGGCAGAGGGCCTTCTCGGTAGTGGAACGCCCTCCCTTCAGATGTCAAAGAGAACAACAACTACCAGACCTTTAGAAGACATCTGAAGGCAGCCCTGTTTAGGGAGGCTTTTAATGTTTAATAGATTATTGTATTTTAATGTTCTGTTGAAAGCTGCCCAGAGTGGCTGGGGAAACCCAGCCAGATGGGCGGGGTATAAATAATAAATTATTATTATTATTATTATTATTATTATTATTATTATTATAAACCACAGCAAGCAACCCACCGCATAAGCTCTACCTGAAACTCTGGGGGCCTGAAGCTGCTGATGCAACGTGAGTAAAATGACAACCAGAACTTGACATCAAAGGAGACCCAGTATATGCAAGGAAGTGCTTGGGGTTGCGTGGGTTGGACCCTGGGCGGAAAGAGAAGCTGCAGCTTGGTGGTAAAAGCACATCATTTTCATGCACAAGGTGAGCGGTTCAATGCCCACCGTCTTCAGTTAAAAGTGTCAGGTAGAAGGCAATGGGAAAAACCTCTGGTCAAGAATCTGGAGGGCTATTACCTGTCAGAATAGACTACACTGTGTTGGGTGTACAAATAGGCCTGAGTTGGTATAAAGGAAATGTCCCATGTTTCAAAGGGAACATAAAAGCCCTGCTACGAGCAGACCATAAAGGTACCCCTGACCGTTAGGTCCAGTCGCGGATGACTCTGGGGTTGCGGTGCTCATCTTGCTCTATAGGCCGAGGGAGCCGGTGTTTGTCCGCAGACAGCTTCCAGGTCATGTGGCCAGCATGACTAAGCCGCTTCTGGTGAACCAGAGCAGCACACGGAAATGCCATTTACCTTCCCGCCGAAGCAGTACCTATTTATCTACTTGCACTTGATGTGCTTTCAAACTGCTAGGTGGGCAGAAGCTGGGACCAAACAACGGGAGCTCACCCCGTTGCAGGGATTCGAACCGCCGGCCTTCTGATCGGCAAGCCCTAGGCTCTGTGGTTTAGACCACAGTGCCACCCGCATCCATACAACCATCTAATTCAGCAGCCTGTTTCTAAAGTGACCAACTAGATGTCTATGGGAAACCCATAAGCAGGACATGAGTGCAACACCTCTCTCCAGCAATTGCTATTCCTAGGCCTACTAACTCTATGATACTGGAGGCAATATGCAGTCTACATGACTTATCGCCATCCTTATCTTTTGTCCATTTTGAAACGGAGGCTGCTTCAAAGTCTCCAAAATTCCTACCTCTGCAGCGGTATAGAACGCAACCCACATACGCAATCTCAGGTGTGATGATCACACAGGCATGTATTTTGATGCATGCAAGCTGGAGGAAGTGATAGGCAATGGGTAGACGCTCGCAGTAAAACACACAAATATGCAATATGGCACGTTTAAGTGAGGCACTAGTTTCCAGGCAGGATGTTCCTTAACACTGAAACCGGCTCTCCAGTCAGAGCTTCAAGGGAAAACAAAAAACAGGGACATTTGTCTGTCTCCTCTTGGTGTTAGCAAGATAGGCAGTATACCTTAAAGAAGTCAAAGAACCCCATCAATGGAGCCTTCCCCAGCTCCGCCTCCTTTTCTCTGAAGAAGAAGTAACCTGTTATTCCAGCATCCAGCAGTTCTGGGTTTTCCTTGGAGAGTTGCACCAGCTGAAGCCGTTCTTCCCGGCTGTCTCGACCTCTGAAGAATCCTTGTTCTGTTTTGTTATCCCAGGCAGGTCCTGGAATTAACGGGTGATAGAATAAAGGAGAAGGGAGCACAGAAATCTTGGAAGTCCTAATGCAGCCTTTGTCAACCTTGTGCCTTCGAGATGTTTTGGACTACAACTCCCATCAGCCCCAGCCAGCACACCAAAATGCCCTAAGCCAGTGTTTTTCAACCACTGTTCCGCGGCACACTAGTGTGCCGCGATATGTTGCCTGGTGTGCCGTGGGAAAAATGGAAAAATTCGAAAGATTCCCCGAGAGCGGGAGGAATCCCCGAGAGCGGGAGGGGAAGCGGGCGGCTTGAAAAACGGCCCCGGCTAAGAAGGGCGCTCTAGTAAGTGAGCCGCCTTTTATGGTTAGCTGTGGTCTAATAAACCCTCCTTATCGGAAATGCCTCATGCACTGAAGAGCGAAAGCAGCCCCCGGCGAGACGCCCACGTTCACGCCGTTCGGGTTGCGGCGCGCGCTGGCGCATGCTCGCCTGTCCTCGCCTCGTCATAGAGACGCGGTGGGAAAGACCGGCTTCCGCTGGAGGAGGTTGAGGGTGAAGACAGCGGCTCCGCACTACGCATGCCCCTGTCGATCCGGAAGTGCTTCTCCTTGGGCGGCTGACACGTAGCGTCTGAGCGAGCGGAGGGGTGAGGGGACTTCGCGGGAGAGGGGTTGCGGCTGCCGGACGTGCGCGGGCCTGAAGGTGAGCTCAGGGGGCTCGTCACACCCGCCGCCCAGGCGCCGTGGGAAAAGGAGGGAAGAGGCGGGGGGGCCCCCGATGCTGAGCTCCACTCAGCTTTAAATGCACCTCGAGCAGGCAGTTTGTCGGGAGAGGTGACCCACAAGCGGCCGTCATCGCCTCCCCCCTGTTCTCTGTTGTGTAGCACGAAGGTCTGCAGTGCTGATCTCCCCCCGCCACCGGGTCTGTTCCTAAAGGCTAGTGTCTTCCAAGCCCCCGCACCCCAATTTCATTGATGCCAGAGGTCGGAAGAAATGCTAAAATGATCCCGTTTAAAATAGCTGGTTTTAGCGGAGGCAGATAACCTCGCTCAGAACGTCCTTTGCAGCTTTATGTGTAGTGGTGATGGGGGGGGGTTCCCCTTCGGTTGTCTGTCTTGGATAAATTGAAATAAAAGGGGAGGCATCCTGGATAAAATATGGTGGGTGATGGCTACATATGCCCTGGCATATTTCTCAGTGCAGTGATGGCAGTGTAGAACCTGCGGGGGGGGGGGGGATCCAGAGTGCTACAAATGCTCTGGGCGGGGTATAATTAACAACAAACCTGGTTTAAAGAGGTTTTGTTTTAGAGAAGAGCGGTAGCTGAGTGGTAGAGCATATGCACTGCATGTACATGATTCCATATTCAGATCTAGTTTAAGTCAATATAGGCACAGAGTTAAATTTTTTAACATTTTCTAATGGTGGTGTGCCGCGAGATTTTTTTCATGAAACAAGTGTGCCTTTGCCCAGAAAAGGCTGAGAAACACTGCCCTAAGCAACTTGGGAGGCCTAATATTTGTCCTCCGGAGATTACAATTTGCAAGCAGTATTATTTTTCTTCAACGAGGCAGATTTGCTAAGGCCACCCCACCCCCCACCCAATGTTCAAAATACTATTCTTCCTCTGCTACGGGAGGCACTATGTCTCTGAATATTGCAGGGTGGATTTGATTGAAATCATTATTCAGTAAGACTTGATTTAAATCATTTTTTTACAGAAAGACTCATTCTTGCTGGTATAATCTTAATATTTACAACCAGATGAAGGTTTCATTTTTGGAATAATACATTTTCAGAGTACTAGTTTTTGCAGTTATATCAGAAATTACTGATTTGGTTATACTATTAGAAATACATAGGCTGATAATTATGAAATTATTGCAAGGTTTAATAAGTTAACTGTTTATATTTGGACAACTTTTCTGCTGTACTTTATTAGAAGGAGAAAAATAATCATTCTCTTAAGAACAATTTTTTAAAAAAATTATTTAACTAAAACAATAACATTATAGCATATGTATCCATGTTTGTTAACTAAACATTAAAAAAACTTAGACTGAGTTTTAGCACACATGAAAAACTTTAAAACAAATCCTTATTTCCTGATGAATAGCCTTTGGACTATAATGTAACTTAAATATAAAACTATATTTAGAAAGATTTTTCCTCTGAAAGCATTTTATTTTTTTAAAAAACCCAATTTAAATAAATAAATCCAATTTAAATAAATAAATAAAAAATCCTATTTTTATTTTTAATTAAACAAAAAACATTGATTTTTATCCACCCTGGAATGCCGGATTCTGGGATCATAGGGGTGGTGGATGCTATTGCACACAGGCCCTGCTTTGGGGCTTCCCATAGGCAACTGATTGGCCATGTGAGAACAGGAAGCTGGAGCAGATGTCCTGATCCAGCACACACTTCTTACATGCTTATCCCCCACCTCTGTCTGAAAAACAAAAAACAACCACACACAGATTCCCATGTTACCTGTGTTTCCTTGAATAGACAGGAGGTCATTTGTGACGCCTCGCAGAGTTTCTAGGGTTGAATGGGTGACATCGTAGGTTGGAAGCACCAGGTCTGCTGAATCCATAGAGCCACACCAGGAAAGGATAGGCAGGGGGCCAGGGGTGTCGTTTGCTTTCCGATGCTCAACAGGCCAATCCGCAACATTGAGATAAAATTCCACATCAGGAAGGTGGACCTAAAACAAGCCAAAACACCTTTACAGTATACCTGAAGGAGCGTCTCCACCTACATCATTCTGCCCGGACACTGAGTTCCAGCTCCAAGGGCCTTCTGGCGGTTCCCTCACTGCGAGAAGTGAAGTTACAGGGAAGAAGGCAGAGGGCCTTCTCGGTAGTCGTGCCTGCCCTGTGGAACGCCTTCCTGTCAAATGCCCCCGGCCAAGGCTCAGCAATAATGGGAGTTGTAGTTCAAGAACACCTGCGAGAGCCACAGGTTAGCCACCCTTGCTTTAGCAGGATGTGCAAACATGGCCAGTGTGTACTAACAGTGTGTACTAAGCGAGTATCTGTGGAAATATACCTTCCTCGCCAGTGACAGCAACATTTCATCCGAGAACATTTTGAAGTCTGTGTACTTCCCCAAGGACCGGCGATAGATGTGATTGCCGATGACAGTATAATGAACAATGGCTCCCATCTTTTGGGCAAACCTTGGTGGAACCTCATCAAACATCCGCTGAAGATCAATGCTAGGAAACACAGCGAAATCCTCGGTAATCTGAGGGTGCTCTGAAGGACATGAAAGACTTTTCTCCCAAATCTGAGCATCTTCTTCCGGGCATTCGCAATATTCATGATAAACTGGACCTGAAAAAGACAAGAGGATAACAAATACAGTGGAACCTCTTCCTGCGACCATAATCCGTTCTGGAGGTCCATCCAGAGGTCGAAACGGATCGTTGGGAGAGGCGCCGTTGTGTGCGGGTGACGATCGCCCGCTCCTGCGCATGTGCGAACGGCAATTCGCCGGTTACTTCTGGATTTGCCACGGACGTTCGGCGAAATGGATGCAAGCGGAGGCAGACGTAAGAAGAGGTTTGACTGTACATAATATGATCTGTGCAAATGGAGGTTCTTTCTCATAAGCCTTTTCCAAGAAATGCTTTTAAACCACTTGAGACTTCAAGGCCCTTGGAATGGAAAACAGGAGCAGGACTGCTGATTCCATGTGTTCAAAGTCCGCACTTTAAATCCATGAGATGGGTTTAAGCATGATCAGGAAACTGGCCAATTGACTGATTGTTTTATAGTGTCAACCTTTATAAAATATTCCATGAATTCAAGATGGCCCTTCTGCAAGGTGTTCCAATACATCTACTCTCATAAGCATCATCATCAATGCTTTTTTACCAGCCTTCACCAACCTTGTGCCTTCCAGCTGTTTTGGACTACAACTCCCATCAGCCCCAGTACAGATGACTTTCCTTTGGTTCAAACCAAGGTTTCCCAAGCTTGAGTGTTCAGATGTTTTTGGACTACAGTTCCCATCATCCCTGAACATTGGTCCTGCTAGCTAGGGATGGTGGGAGTTGTAGTCCAAAAACAGCTAGAGACGCAAGCTTGGGAAACCCTGGTTTAAACCAATCTTTCTTATCCACATCTCCGCAATGCAAAAAAGGGAGCCATTTTCGAGAGAACTTCTT
Organism: Darevskia mixta; assembly: GCA_034641385.1. Classification (NCBI taxonomy): domain Eukaryota; kingdom Metazoa; phylum Chordata; class Lepidosauria; order Squamata; family Lacertidae; genus Darevskia; species Darevskia mixta. Next base: position 25,139,378 of record JAWWNH010000014.1, on the reverse strand, counting down.
TTCTTTTGGAGACAGTTACATTGCCTTCATAAGGTCTGTTCAGTTTTTGGATGCCTACACATACATGCCAGTTCAGTTTTACAGGTGTTCTCCCCTACCCCGCCGATCAACTGAGCAATGCCCAGCGGGTCAGAGCCCTGGGAATTCAGGAGAAAAAACAAAACCACGTTACCCTTCAGGATATAGGGAGATTCAGCGACATGTGCACCGCCATAAAGAATCTCCACCTTTAAGCCTTCCTTCACACTTCCGTACAACCGATATCGCATGAGAAAGGAGCCATCGTTCCTATCCAGAAACTTAGGGACATGGATCTGAACCACTTCTTTGGGGGAGATGGGTTTGATTTTCACTTCAAATTGTGCATTTCCTAAAGAAGAAGAAAACAGATATAATTTTAGACATTCTGCATTACTGGCTTTAAGTTAATAACACCTTGGCTGTGAGGTTCCCCCCACCTGACCTGGGAGGGCAGGGCCCTGACTGACTCCAGCTACAAAAGTAAAGGCTGCTGAACAGACTTCTGGGCTAGGACATTGTTTAAGAGGTTTTGGCTACAGAAACACAACACACAAATAAAACGATGTGTATGTATAAAATAAGCCCTGCTGAATCAGATCAACAGCTGCTAGCTGCAATGACTATATTCTACCTGTACTCTCCCCAGATTTGATTCCAGGCAACTGGTATCCAGAGGCACCTTCTCCAACAATGGAGGCAGAACAAAGCTATCATGGTTCGAAACCAATGATGAACTTAACTGCTGTGAATTTATCTAATCCAGGCATCCCCAAACTGCAGCCCTCCAGATGTTTTGGCCTACAACTCCCATGATCCCTAGCTAACAGGACCAGTGGTCAGGGATGATGGGAATTGTAGTCCAAAACATCTGGAGGGCTGAAGCCTGTTTCTAATCCCATTCTAAAAGCCATCCAAGTTGTTGGTCATCACTACCTCTTGCGGGAGCTAATTCCATATCTTAACTATGTGCTGTGTAAATAAGTACTTTCTTTTGTCTTTCCTGCATCTTCTAACATTCAACTTCAATGGAAGTGCTCAAGTTTTAGTATTATGAGAGAGGGGGAAACCTTTTTTATATATCCCTATTCACTCTCTCAACATCAGGCATAATTTTAGGCACCTCTATTGTATTTTGTGACTCGGACACTCTCCGGTTACAGTGCCACTTCAATAGCAGCATTAATAACCTTGTTTTCGTGTTTCTCAATGTTAACTACTCTTCCTTACGAAAGCACAGTATAATCACAGCCGTGTGCAATTCCTCGATCCCATGCAAGAGCAGGAAAGTCACAGAATCTGATACCGGCTGGCAAATACAGCCACAACCTGTACCCACATCACGAGTGAATCAGCCTTAATGTAAATTGACAATTTAAAAAGGATGAAAACAGAAGATGCTACCTTAGGTTCTCAATATAAACAAAGCCAAGTAATGCAAACAGAAAAATGAACAGGTAAGAGCGCTTGCAGGCGAAGAAGCCTCAATCCAGAATGAAAGCTGATCAACTACTCAATCAACTTTATACCTGTGCAAACGTTTTGGCAAGAGCGCCATTTCAGAACAGCGTGCCAACCACGTTGTTTCAATGCAAAGTGCACGAAAGCGCGATCCTGCCTAACGTACACATTTTTGGGTAGTGTACAAAATGAGCCGCTCTTCTTACAGCTCACCAGAAATAACCATATCCTCCTGCAGCTTATTTTACGGATGACCTGGCAATATACTCAAACCCTGCTGCAGGCGAGTCGGGCCTGTTTTGCTCCCGGCGCTTGGTTGATGCATCCTACCTCCTCAGGATGTTGGCAGGCTATTAGCTTGCTTGTCATTTTCACCTTGAACTTCCATTTGAAAGGGTGTGAAAGTATATCACTTTTGCGCAACCACCTTCTTCCTTGCCTTTCTTTAAATTTCTTCTTGCCGTCCTTACTTGCTGGCACATATATGTCAACTATGACGCCTGCCCTGTGACCTTGAAAATAGCTTTGCCCAGGCCCATGATCCCAAAACAGACTTTGCAGGGAAAGCTTGCTGGCAGAACCAGGGATAAGGAGCATACTAGATTGTGAAATAGATCCATCATTCACATACAAAGCTGGGTGTTGGGCAGTCTTTATTTTAAGATGAAAAGGAGGGGAAGGACAACAAATATCTGTAGTCTTTCAAATATTGTTGGACTCCCAACTCATAGAACAACATGAGCCTGTTTGAACAAGACTCTGTGGCCATCTTTTTTTTTTAACATTTGATTTCCAGCAGTTTTCAGGTGGCAATGTTCGGCTTCTTGATAGTGGCGCCCGCCCTGTGGAACGCCCTCCCATCAGATGTCAAGGAAATAAACAACTATGTGACTTTTAGAAGACATCTGTTTAGGGAAGTTTTTTATGTTTGATGTTTTTATCATGTTTTTAATATTCTGTTGGGAGCCGCCCAGAGTGGCTGGGGCAACCCAGCCAGATAGGCGAGGTATAAATAATAGATGATGATGATGATGATGATTGCCATATGTAGAACCAGTGCAGCAATTAAGAGTATTAAGCTAGGACTAGGGAGTCCCAAGTTAAAATCAGTATTGAGCCAGGATAACCATGGCGCAGTTATTATCTCTCTGACGAGCCTACCTCCCAGGGCTGTGGCAAAAGTAAAAGGAGGAGGGTTTTTTAAATATCTTGTAGGAAAGACAGAATATGTAAATGTAATAACTAAATAAGGGGAGGAACTCCACCTGCTGATTTCTGCTGATCCAACCTTTCCTAATGAAAGAGTCTAAATGTGTGGATGAGATCATTGCTACCTCTAAGCCTATGATCAGCTCTTGCACAGCTTCTAACATGACTTAACGCTGGACTCAAACTGCACCTCAGAATCCTCTGCAATGAATATGATCCAGGAGCAGGCGTCCTCCATCCTGCAACTTCGGCCTACCACAAGCAGAGATGGTGGAGAGGCCCGGGTGTCACGTCAAACATAAGAAATAACGCACAACCACTGTAGATTAAGAAATAATAATCGAGCACAGTACTGAGAAAGGTTCTTCTTGTTCTTCCGGTTGTTTTTTAAATGTGAGCCTGCTGTGCTAAGAATGCCTAGGAAGCTGCCCGACGCCAAACCGGGCTACTAGTCCACCTAGCTCGCTATTGCCCACACTGACCGTCAGCAACTCTCCACGGTTTCGCACAGGGGATCCTAATACTGTAAATCCCCAAGCTCTCCATGAAGATACTCTGAACTGCACGACCCTTCTGCCCCGCCTGGCCGTCTCCTCCCGCCCCACCAGGGTCTTGACACGTCGGCTGCAAAGCCAGGCGCGGCTTCCGGGGCGCAGCCGGGCCCGTCGGGCAGCAGGGAGCCCTCCTGGCTGCCAGACGCCGCGGCGCTGGGCGTCTCCCGTGCGAGGCGGGTCTCCAAACCTCGCTCGGAGGCGCCTCGGCCAGCCGAGCCCGAGAAGAGAAGGAGAATCGGGAGAAGCTGCTCCGACGCCCGCGCGGCGCAATACCTGGCGGGGAGCGCGTGAAGTTGCGCCCGTCGCTGCCGACCGCCTGCAGCCAGAAATACCGGACGGGGAGGGTGGCCTCGGCCCGCAAGCCGGGCCCCCAAGCCAGGCTCCTTTCCGCGCTCACCGCCGGCGGAGGCTCCTCAGCAGCGGTAGCCCACAAGACGGCAGCCCCGAGCAGCAACGCGATTTGCAAACAGCCGCGCGCGCCCCTGGGCCTCCAGCCTCGACGTGGGGGCAACATTGCCTAGGCCTAACCGATGGGGGGTGGGGAGGGGAAGGTCCACTCCGACGCCCCTCCTGGTCCCCCTCCGAAATTTTTGCAAACTTTGCTGTATCGAGTGGCTTGGTTTGATTGGGAGGTGCGACGGCCAATCACGAAGGGCGGCAACATCCTTTTTCCTATCCAAAGCGCGGCGCCCAGGCAGAAATCCAAATGGGTCCCGGTGGAACGGAGGCGGGTCTCTATTCGCAGGGGCCGAGTCCCCTTTGGTTACCCGATAAAATGTTTGAGGGGGCGGACCCCCCCCAAAAAAGTTGATGGGCATTGCCATTCAAATTGCGTGATTGCACCCCATCATCATGTGATCTATTTACGCAGGGCGAGCGATGCTTGCTAATCCGAAGTGTGCGGAATTTCTCCTGAGAAAAATACAGCAAATAAGAGGAGGAAAGGGGTTTGCATTGCACGCGCAGCTCTGGATTGAACTGCCACACTTAAAAAAGTCGCAAAGCCGCTTTATTATATAACTCATCGAAATGTCCTCCCAGTCTTCAACAAGGTCTGGAGTGGAGTCTACCAGAATTCTTCCTCAAATTCGATGATAAGCTAAACAGAAGGTGGGATGAGGGAAAAAACGCTGGCTTGGTATTGACGCCAAGAGCATAGGTATATGTATAAACATAAGCACACATATAGTACATGTATATTAAAAGCCAAGAGCATGGGAGTTGTCATTCAGTGCCAGCACCACTGCTCAGTTACATTTTGGTAACTACCGGTAGTGAAGATGCTCAAACACCTTGACCCTTTAGATTCTCAGGACTTTGAGATTACCAGTATTGGTCGAGAAGAATAAAACAGCCCAGCTTGCTCCTTTTAAGCCAGTCTTGTAAATAAGCCCACAAAAGTTGCTATTTGTCTATTATTATTTTTATTATTATTATTAACCACAGGAGACTGCCTTCTTTAGAGATGCCAAGGATTAAACCTGGGACCTTCAGTATTCAAAGCATTTGCTCTACCACTGAGCTGTCTTTTGTATGGCTCTTCCGCCTTCTTTCTGGGGGGTGGCATAAGGGGGAAGGAGAACCTTGCCCCTTTGCAGCAGCTCACTGTATTTGCATGCTGGCCACAGAGCTGTTCACCCCTCACCATGCAGCCTACTTTAGCAGTCTACATGCAGTTTCCTTCTCATTGATTTGCCAGCAGGCTCCCGCTTAAATGCAAATCGGTTTTAAGCACCAGCTTGATCTTCAGATCTGATTGTGAAGTGTTCCGCATATCCTGCCTTTGGGCACTCCAAGGCAGCTAATTATCCCTTGCTCATGTCTCCAGTGCATCAGGCAAGCTGCTCCTGGAAGGCACTGCCAGTTAAAAAGCTGGCAAGGAACAAAATACAACACATTACACCCACCATTCACTTCAACAAAGGAAGCTCCTGTGTGCTCCCCCCCCCCTTGAGAGTGAATGCAGGTCATTTTATTCAGGAGCTCCATACATGCATGAGTGTCCAACCAAACTAGCCTTTTACCTAAGAAGCTGTTTTGCAGCAGGCAATAATATTTGTCCACCCGACAAATACAGGCAGTGCTGCGCTGCCTATAATCCTTTTCGCGGAAGATGCCATTAATGCATGCGGAGTTAGCTAGGATGCAGCTCTTCGCTGAGTCTCATCAGGGTACTGTAGTGCTGAAAAAGCCAGTTGTGTTCAGGCTGTTGAGAGGAGTTTGCCTTACTCTGCAGTTTTCAATATTTATACTGCAGGGGAGTATTTATGTACGGCTTGAAACAGGATTTTTGAGATGTATTTAAAAGTTTGTGGGACAGAACTACAAAGCAGTGTTCTAGAACCGTAAGTCACTTTTGCACGGGGTGGTGGTGTAGATTTTGGACATTTGTGTGAAGCTCAGGAAATGTCTAATTATATCCCTGCAAGCAGGTGATCAGTAAAGCCAGTCAACGTTAGATTTGTTTTCTTAATCCTCCAGACTCTGCCATACTCCTTTAGGATCAGTCTCAGACCCTTCATGCTCTAACTGCCTGAGGTATTCCCTCTGGCTACTTTCACCTTGATTTTTTTTTAAATCAAATTTTAGATATCTTATACATAAAGCCTTGGAACTACTCTCCTATTGCTATGTTAACTTGATAAAAAAAATGTGTAAAATGACTTCTCGTGTGACTGGATTCATTTCTCAGCTTGTTTGCTTTCAGTTGTTTTATGCTTTATGCTTTGCTTTACTTTTAGTTACTCCTTAATATTATTTTACAGTAATAACCCACCTTTCTCTAATAAAATTCAGGGCAAGATAGAGTTATCCCCCACCCAAGCTCTGGCCAGTCCTTGCTTAGCTATGTGGTTCATGTTTCTTTCAGGCACTAGGCCTACTCCACTTCCTAGAGTTACTTGAAACATATCCCATTATGATTAAAGAGCATGAAACCATTCACATAGGAATTTCTGTATGCATATTTGCCACCACTGTTGTGAAAACAGCATCAAGATGTGTGCGCCTTTGAAAATAAAAAACATTTGTAGGGCATTCAGAATGGATACAGAAGACATACGAATAAGACAAAATGAACTGTGATTTCGGAAGAAATACATTCCCTTTATTTAAAAATAGTAGTAGTCAATACTCATGGCTTATTTTTCAATCAGAGCTTTTTCTGCCTAAAATGCAAGTGGACAACCTGCATTACAGGAGCCACGAGCTGGAAGATCATGGCAGAGAGAAAGAGAGAGAAGGGTGTGCAGGACTAAATCAGGAACGGGGAACCTGTGGCCTTCCAGCTGTCGCTGGGACTACAACTCCCTTCATCCCCGACCAAATGGCAGTGCTTGTTGGTGCTGATGAGAGTGGGGACTCCAATAGCATCTGGGAGCGCCACAGGTTCCCCATCCCTGAATTGATCTAGCTCGGAGCCATTTCTAGATTGTGGGACAGATCCTTGGTTTTCCCAACCATCATGGGGCCATTTTGGCAGCTAAACTGGGCAGCCCACCTGTCTATCAGGTGAACAGTTTCTCAGACAGGGCTCTTTGGCAGGTGCTGCCAGCCCAGCAGGGCCTGCAAATCCAGTTTTCGGCCGGGAGCTGCATCTTCATCTGCTCCAAGCCTTTAGTCACAATATGATGCCAAATGAAGAGCAGGTAGACGTGGCTTGGTTGAAACAGCTTCAGAGGCAAAACGGGGATGTCTGCTGGGTGTAATTAAGAACGCCAGCTGGAGGTTCCCCACTGCCAGAGTCACACTCCTGTCTGCCTCTTCGGTACTGCACTCCTACGTTTGTATGCCAGAGGCAAAACCACATCAAGGTGCACAGGAAGCTGCATATACTCTTCATACTCTGGACTTAACTTCAGGCTGAGCTGCCAAAATGACTGGCTACCACTGAGTTATAGACCAAGCAAGACAGGATGTCGGGAGACCTGAAAACACGAGAAAATAGCCCTCTCTGATAGACAACGTCTATTAAAGGGTTGCAGCTATCTCTCTTGTGCTCCAAAACACACGTAAAATTGGCGTATATTGTGTGCTGCGCTGCTCATTTCCATGGAGGCAGCAGATGTGAGAGGTCAAGGCAATATACATACAGCCAGGGCTGGCCCAAGACGGTATGGCACCTGAAGCGAGCCACAAAATGGCGCCCCACCCCTTGCTAAGGAAGAAGAGACGAGGGAAGATGTACATCAGGAATGAGGGCAGGATAACTATCTACATTGGAAATAAGGGTAGGAGACCACCAGTGCCTCCCATTCACCAAGAGGCTGCTGTAGAGGTTGCGGCTACTTTAGCAAGCAGCAATGGGTGGTGCGTTTCTTGAAGGCCGGATCTGCTGCTCCTGTGGATGCTGCCACCTGAGGTAGCTGCCTCACCTTGCTTCATGGATGGGCCGGCCCTGGATACAGCGATGACCTACCTTGGTTAAATGAGCAGAGCAAGCCTTGCAGGAAAGGCATATTCTGTGTGTGCTTTGGAGCTTGAATTACAGAAGCATATGGATCAAGTCTAGCAGTGAGTGTCACACTGTGAGGATTTTGAGCTTACAGGGTTAACAAGCTCAGACAGTTCGCCCAGCCCACAGAGTGATTACATTGCACAACATCCGGTAAACTTTTAACCGGACGTTCCTGTGTAATGTGATATGTCTTATCTGTACATATGTGGTGTATATATATGCTATTTGTATTGGACTACGCAGTTGGATTGCTCTTCGACTGTCCGGTGGATGGGTGCTCATCTTGCTGGGCTCCAAGCCCTTAAACATAATAAATCTTAATAATCAGCTGGACTTTGCTGTGATTTATTAGCCAGGCTCATTAATCTTCTTCCGTTTGCAAGACGCTCTGCTATGCTTTGAAGGAGGAGAAGAAAGGCTTTGAAGGCAGTGTCCATCGCAGAGAAAGCGTGTGGGCGAGGAACAAATCAAACGAAAGATACCGGCTGTGGGTGCCGGGGGTTCGTTAACCCCACACCTCAGCCCGTTGCGTTTGATTTCGGTGGAAAAAGACCGTTAATCACTACAGGTTATGGGCAACAGTTAATTAGTGCCTTGATGAGCCCTGGAGACGTTCCGAGGAGTATCGGTCGTGGCTGGCAAGACTTCAGAAGTTTTTCAGAAGTGAAAGTCGTTGCTGTGCTGACAGAGGCTTGCAAAGTCAGTGGACTAAATGGCTTGGCTTAGCTGTTTCCAAGTTCCAAGCTGCAGCCCTCTGATGAATCTCATCTTCGGAAGCAGGGACAGTCATGAAAACCTGGCGGAGGCCGTGTTGTTTGCAGGGGCTGCAACGTCAATGCTGAGACACCCAGTGATCCAAAGTTCGAAAGGGTTACCACTCGACCCTTTGCCCAGATGCAGGTAGAGTTCTCTGAGCCGAGGCCAGAGGCCAACCTGGGGGGTGCGTGTTCACACATTGGGTGGAGTCTGTTGCTCAAGGAGCAAAGTGAAGCAGTTTCACTGCCAGAAGAGTGGGTGGTGGAGATGGGAAACAGGTTCTCTACCACAGTGGGCTGGTTTCAAGCCACAAGTGGCAAGGAGTTCCGCAGGTCCTTGCTGACAGTTTTCTTCCAGCAGAGGGAAGAAGAGCACAGAGTGACTAACCCAGTTGCTTCACAGGTACGCAACTTTGCGGGGCATCAGATTAGGGTGCTTGGTGAAGCTACTGAGGCCGTGTTCTCTGTTGCATCACTCCCCGGTCAGGTGTGGGAGGCACCACAAAAGGCTGCAAGTGTTCTGTTGCATGACAAGGAGCCCAAGGTACAATTCTTGTGCGTTTCTGGTTCTCAAGCGGTGGTCTGCGCACCACGCACCGAACGCAAAGAACGTGGGTTCGAATCCAGGTTGAATGGGTTTGTCAATGCAAAGGGAGGTCAATCCCGAATTCCAGTCAGCAGAAGTACTGTGTTCTGTGAGCAGAATGAATGGGAATGCATTCCTGGAAATGCTGCTGTTCTTTCAGATGTTCAGAGTGGTTCTAACACTGGAAAACAGGCAAGTACACCGTCTGCGGATGGTAAGGGTCCAGTTAGTGGATCAGCCCCGGGAGGGGGTATTGCTGTGGTTTTTGCACCTGCTAGTGGCTCAGACAGAGTTTCCGGCCATGGTCAGGGAGCAACGCAGCTAGGGGCGACTCCGAGGAGTACACCCGAATCTCTTATGCCAAGGGCTAAGAGGCAGGCCATGTGTGGCAACTCTTCTCTGGTAGAGCCTGTTCAAGGTCTCGATCCAGGGCAAGAGGGGGGTTCTTCAGTGCTAAGGCAGAAGTCCCAAAGTGCGCCAACGTCATCCTTAGGCAGGTCAGCTAGGATGCAAGGGCGCAGTAGGTCAGTAGGTGACATGCCTGACGTCAAGGACGGGCAGGCAGGTTCCAGAGCAGCTGGAACAGCGGGGGAACAGTCAGTGGGGTCAGAGCGGTTTGCGCGAGCCACTGAAGAGTTTCTGCCCGAAGGGTTCACAGTCACAAGCGTGCGTGCTTGTTTGGCGCAGTGTGAACCAGAGAGCCTTGTGAAGGTTCGAAGGGTACCTCAAGGAGGATCCCAGGAATGGCAGCGTGCCATGGTAGAGCAGGTAAGCTCAGTAGAGCAGGTCAGCTCAGTAAGGTCTTTGGGTGTGTCCACGGCGCTACCAATAGGTAGCATGGCGTTAAGCAGTCGTAGGATGTACAAACCCAAGATGGCAGCAACTGGTGAGTTGCGGTGCAGGGCTAGGTCAGTAGCCACAGGGTTCGCTCAGGTGAAGGTGGTCCATTGCTTTGAGGCAAAGGACGGACTCATTCTTGGATGCAGAACCACGCACATGCTGTTAGCTGTCGCGGCTCGAAGGAGTTTCGAGGTAAACCACTTTGGTTTGCATAGCTGTTTGGTTTCCGACCTGGAGCAGGAGTTGTACGAGGTACCTCCGCCAGGGTTCGAGAACAACAGGCAAGGTCAAGTGAGGAAGTTGCACAAGTCAGTCTGTGATTTGCAGGAGTCAGTCACAGATTGGACCTCATGTGTGCAGGAGGAGCAAGATTTCAGCCAGAGGTGTGCTGATAGCTACTTGTCTCTGACAGGAATAGGTCAAGAGCAGGAGCTAGTTCTCCTTTCAGGAGAGAACCTGGCAGAGATCAGGGAACAGATGCAACGGTTCGCAGAGGAGCTTGGTCAGTGTTTGAAGCTCAAGAACGTAGGCCCTGTTCGTGTTCATCTAGAACTGCAGGTAGACAGAGCTGAAGAAGACAGTAGTTTCTTGCTCAGTCAGACAGGTGAGATAGTGCAGTTGTTGAAGATGTTCAAGGTGTCTGAATGTGCTAGTGACAGAACATTCAGGAAGGCTGGTCTAGTTAAAGACAGTAAGACCGGAGAACGCTCTGGGTTCCAGAGCTCCGAGGTGTTTCAGTCAGGGAAGCGAGTGTTTCTTTCCCAGACGAGCAGAACTGACACAGAGGTTGCTGTGAATTTGCTCGGCAAGGAGCCTGTAGAGCCTAGTAGTGGATGTGCCGGGAATGGCATTCAGGAAGTGCAGAAGACACAGGAGTTTAGCCTGAGGTTGTCGGATGCCGGTGAGCCCCAGCTCACGTGCTGGTGCGACAGCAGTTGGCCGCATGCCAAGGACAGGGAATCTGTGTCTGGAATAGTTGTGTGGATGTTTGGAAGAGCTCTGTTCAGTGGACTGGAGTCCCAGAACCAGAGCCTCATTGCTCATTCCTCTGCAGAAGCCAGGTACGATGCGTTGTCAGGGCTTTGTGGAGAACTGGAGTACTATAGGTGTTTGGTCCAAGAGATCTGCCATAAGTGGTACCTACCCATCGCTGTTTGGGAGGACAACCAACTTTGTTTGGTGTTGGCAGAGTCTGGACATGCCAAAGTCAGACTCAAACGCCTAGACGTTCTTTTTCGAGACGTGTGCCATGGGATTCAGGCAGGCTTGGTAAAACTAGGGTACAGTTCAAGCCAGTGGAATCCGACAGGGAAATTCCATCAGTATGGGGAATTTTGCAGTGGTATGTATATGACGTAAGGAGTTACTTACATGTCCCTCTGTGGTGCTGGACGAGAGGGGGTGTGAGGATTTTGAGCTTACAGGGTTAACAAGCTCAGACAGTTCGCCCAGCCCACAGAGTGATTACATTGCACAACATCCGGTAAACTTTTAACCGGACGTTCCTGTGTAATGTGATATGTCTTATCTGTACATATGTGGTGTATATATATGCTATTTGTATTGGACTACGCAGTTGGATTGCTCTTCGACTGTCCGGTGGATGGGTGCTCATCTTGCTGGGCTCCAAGCCCTTAAACATAATAAATCTTAATAATCAGCTGGACTTTGCTGTGATTTATTAGCCAGGCTCATTAATCTTCTTCCGTTTGCAAGACGCTCTGCTATGCTTTGAAGGAGGAGAAGAAAGGCTTTGAAGGCAGTGTCCATCGCAGAGAAAGCGTGTGGGCGAGGAACAAATCAAACGAAAGATACCGGCTGTGGGTGCCGGGGGTTCGTTAACCCCACACCTCAGCCCGTTGCGTTTGATTTCGGTGGAAAAAGACCGTTAATCACTACACACACTTTAGCTTTGCTGGCACTCAATAGTCTGCTTGCATGAGCAATGTAACAGCAGACCAGGGGGACTCTCAGAATTTGGTAGGTCAGCTTCCGTCAGGGATTTCTGAGAAATTGGTCCATTGTAACCTGGATGGGGTTGCACTCCTCCTGAAAGAGCAGGTACAACAGCTACAACCATCCCTAGACGAAGAAAGCTTGGCCACAGTAGTCTGTGCATTGTTTACTTCTGGACTGGATTACCGCAATGTGCTCTATGTGGGGCTTGACCCTTGTGCTTGACCCAGAAGCTGCTCTTAGTGTAGAACACTGCAGCACAACTGCTGACAAGAGAACCTGTCAGCATGTAACATCTCTGCTCAGAGATCCGAACTGTTAGCCTATCCAGACATGCAGAATGTTGACATATATTTAAATATGGCTCTTAGTTTATGTTAGATTTTAACATTAGACCTAAGCATTACAAAAACATTTCAAAAACCACAGCAATGTGTGGCCGGGTCCGCTAGTGTTGACATATATTTAAATATGGCTCTTAGTTTATGTTAGATTTTAAATACTTTTTGAATGTTTTAAATAGTTGCTTTTAACTGTTTTTTGACTGACAATACCCTCATTTTATTATTTTTGCAAACCACTTTTGATGTTTCGTTACAATCAAGTGGTATAGAAGAATCTTGCAAAATAAATAAATAAAATCATCACTTTTGGAGTGTTTTCTTATTATTTTATTATTACTTCTGGAGCTGGTCCGTGGTGTTTCACACATCTTTTCCGGTGTTACATTGCTCACGTGAGTAAACCATGGTGTGCAAGAGAGCCAGTGAAGTAAGCATATGGACTGACGTTTACGACAGACTTAAGGGAGCAATCCTATAATTTTTCTGGGAATAAGTCCCCTGAACTCAGCGGGCCTTACTTCTTAAGTAGACATGCATAGGATCGCACTGTATATGAAGATGCATTAAATAAATAAAGAACAAAATTTATCTAAATCAAATTATCATTTTCTTTGCATATGTAGCATACTTCAGAAAGATGAGTGAGAATATTAAAAGGGGGCAGGATTTGCTTCCAAATTAATCTCAAAACATTTACAATACTTACAAATATTGTACAAAGCACAAAAAGGAGCACACACAATTTTACAACCGCTCAATGTAAACACTTGTGCACCACTTATGATACATGATGAATTTCTTGTCACTTTAGGGTACAAAATGCTATATACATATTAAAGTAGAGTCACGTGCCCAACGCACACAGAATATTTCTTGTCAAAATAATTCATATTTGAACAATACAGATATAAATCTTCATACACAAATGTACCTTTTGGCTTGTACTTTAAAATTCTACCAGAACAGTGTACAAACCACTGACGATAAATATGCAGTTCATTCATTATTTCAAGTCATAATTTCAACAGCAATACCACACGAGAAAATAATATTTTAAAGGCACACACTCAACTTGTCTATATACTTTTTTAAACCAAGTATATTCCGCAATTTAAAAGTAACCACCTTGGGCACCATTTCTGAAGTGTTCATACTTGCTGTTTAAAACAACAACAACAACAACACGTAAGGCAAAAATCGGCCAAGCGCACTTTTAAGTCACACTTTCTTTCCATGGGAGAGTTTCTTATACCAGGATGAGTGGGATTTGACATTATTTTAACTTTGGCTGGGTCAATGAGCTCTTGGGTAACAATCCACCAAGCAGTGCTCCAATGTTTAAATATTTTAAACATTAATTTGCTCGCACAATCTAAAGAAAATATATTCACACCAGATATTAAATACACACATATAAGTTACCCCACTCCTTACTAGGGGAAAAGAGGTGGGATGGATGGAGAAGGAAACATGAATGTACATAGGCCACAGAAACTGTGCTGAGTGCATCTTGATTCATAGACCACTGATACATCCACCCTCTATATTCTGGGTAAGAGATGCAGCTGTTTTCTTGGCATTAAATTCAGCATACAAATTCCCCACTGCTGAATCTCCATACTTGGAAAAGTTTCATTTATTAATGGCACAGAAGACCTAATTTGGAGCTGGGGGGAGAGAGAGAGCTAGTAATCCTATTTCAGACCCATTAGCAACTTTTTCATTACTACTACTACTACTACTATCACCACCAGTACTACTTTACACTGTCATGAGGGATTGAAACGTGGGCATTGCAGAACAAGCTCTGTGATTTGTGAGGTGGTCAAGGTAATGTGTGTATTTAGGGTTGGAGATCAAATCAGCACATCTACAGGATCCGACTCGGGCGTTCACACCCAAATATTTTATAAACTACCAAGGAACAGACAAGCCAGTCTTTTGGTGAAGTTTCCCCACCCCCCTTCATTGTGCCTCATAGCCCCTCAGAGTTCTGACTCCTTATCGTTCTCATCCAGGTAGTATTCGTCATCTGTGGTGGTGCTGGAGTCTGAATCTGAATAATCTGTAGGGTCTTCTCCAGGGACATCAAGCGGTTTATTTGGGCGTGAGTCTCCCGCTGATGTGTTTTTATCAGTGGAACTGGCACTCAGCAGCTGGGATCTGTTCAAGGAACAATCCTCTCCCTTCCTTGGAGAACTAGAGTTCTTCAGAAGACACGGACTCCACAACCGTCCCTCTGTGAGTGACCTCTTTATGTTATCCAAGAAAGCCTGCTGCTGCTCTTTCCCAAAAATGCCAAACTCAATTGATGGGTACAACACACGCCTGGAACCAAAGGTCTTGTAACTTTCGTTGTCTGTCTCCCAGTTCTCATTTTCATCACAAGACAACAGTTCAGAGTGGGATTTGAACTTCCGATTGTACCTACTGCCGTGGCTTATCAAGTTGCTCCTGGAGGCCAGGCGATCACAGGGCGCCCGAGTATAGGAACTTTCAGAAAAATGCCGTTCGCGTTGAGCTTTGCTGGGATTTAGGACTGGTTCAATGTAGGGTCGGCTTAGCTTTCTCAACCTGTTTGGCTCCTTGATGTTTGGATGGTGGTCATATTCTGTAGGGGAGGTCATCTTCTGCGACCGACAGATCTTTGAATAACTTTTGTTAAGAATGTTTGAGGTATTGTCAGATGGAAGTGGAAAAAACAAATGCTCGCCAACATTAACAACATCCTTTTTCATTTGCTTTGAATCTGCAACTATAATTTTGGAGGGGAGAGAACAACCAATATTTTCCAGTCCATCATCTGTTTGGGAATTACTACTTGTTGCAGACATACTTCCTTTTGGAAACAAGGCTGTAGAATTCTGTGGGGTCTCAATTCTGGGGCTCTCTCTTTTTTGGTTGCACAAGTTTGTAAAAGGTCTTCTAACCTCATTGGTAAGCAATGGGGGACCCTCGTTAGTTTGAGGTTTCTTACTGTCAGGCTTGTCCAGCACCATGTTGTCGAATTCATCATCCAGAGGGTTCCTATTCTGGTTCTCATTTCCTGCTTGGAGAAGTGGAGGAATATCAAGTGAAATCAACATACTATGTGGGTGGCTGATCTCCAACGGAGCATTGTTCTGCGAAAAGATGTTACCTATGTGTGGCTTGGGACTTGAGCTTTTCTTGCTGGAAAACTTTCGACTTGTTTTGTACATGGCTGCCAGCTTGTTTTTAATGGAAGGCCTGTTTTTCCTTTTTTCTATGTCGCTAGCTTTATCTTTAGTGGAATCCAAGATAAGCTTATTTTCAGTCTCTGAAGAGTCGGGCAGATCCTGTGCAGTACCTGCAGCCTGATCTTTAGAGTTATCTGCAGAGTTTATCACTGATCTCTGTGCATTTGTGCAATCTTTGTGTAGCGGAGAACTCCGAAGCATCTCCTTTTGTTTCTTTGCATACTCTAAAGAACTCCGGTTTGGCCGGAGTGCTGGATCAACTGTGGAAGTTGTGTCAACTTGTAATGTTTGGTTCTGGAACTTAGAATGCACCTTGGCCTCTGAAATGAATACTTCATCTGTGCTGTTCCCAATGTTTTCACTTCTCGACTGCAATCCATTGCCCTTTTTGGAAATACTAGGGCCTCTATAACATGCCCTTTCTTTGACCTCTACATCTTGTCTAATGTCTGTGGCATCTGATGAGCTGTGGCTTAACGATGAGTCAACTTTTGACTCTTCCTGCTGTTGAGATGGAAACTTGAAAATATGCACCTTGCAATGTCTGCTGGTAGTAGCACTAACAGATTCATTCATGGTTTCACTGGGTTTCGGGTCACCTGAAGGTCCATGTGAGACTATGTTGGAAAATGCAAGGTCTGGTGTTTCTGCTGGAGAGCCTAACACTCCTTCCCTATTATGCAGCATACTTAGAGAAGCACCTGCTCTTTCTGTGACACAGCAATCTTCTTTACTAGCATCATCAGAAGTTTTTGCGTTCTGCGACAAATCAGGTGTGGCAGCCATTTTGCCAGGAGAATCTGCTTTTCCTTCTTTTTCTAAGCTGGAAGGAAAAGCCACACTTCCTAAACCAATGCGGACTTCATATTTCTTCGGCGGAAGCTCAAATTTGCCTTTGGGCGGGGAAGAGTCTGTGCTCTGGTTATCATCTAGAAAGAGGTTGCTCAGCGTTCTCGACTGCTTCCGTGGTAAGGTGTAGTAAACCGAAATCAACTCGTGATATTTTACATTATCTTCCTCAATGCTAACTGTAAGTGTGCTGGTAGTTTTGTACTGCTTTAAGGGATTTCCTGCATCAGTTCCCTCACATTCAGAAAGCACAGAAATTTCAGTTTTGTCTGGACTCTGTACGATGGTGCTTCTCCCCTTGGCGTTATTAGAACCGACAGATTTGCTAGGCTCTTGAGTTATCAGTGAAGGATTGCCTTTAGCTGGTGAAAGATTACAGGAGACATCTTTTGGTGATGGACTTAAGGAAGAACGGGCTGAATTCAGCAAGAAGCTTTTAGCTCTCTGATTTGGAAATTTCCCCCCCATCCTATTCGATGCAATGGTTTCTAAATTATCTCCCACAGCTCTGTTGTTTTTAAATAAAATTTGCCTTGCAGAAGAGATAGGTTTCTCCGATATAATACTACCATCAATACTGGCAGATTTTCTAGGTAAGGTGCAATATGTTACAGGAGATTTGGGAGGGCTGTTACTGGGAGAGCCAGTGACGCTATTGCTAGTTGTGTGTTTAACAAACCTATTGCACTTGTTGAAATTTTCAGTGCAAGAATATGGCAATTCATCTTCGACAAGCGCTTTGGGGCCTCTGCTCAAAGCAGACAAACAAATATTCCCAGGCATTTTGTTGGGTGTGAGAGCTCCCAAGCTTTCCATAGCACGCCCCTCTCGTTCCAAGAGATGAAGAATTGATGTCCTTGGGTTGCTGGCAGTTAACTGAGGGGGAGTTGTTTGATCGAGATTACTATTTATGGCGCAATCACCTTCGTTTCTTCGTCCAGTTCTGTTGTGAATGTTTGATAAATAACTGTTTCCGGTATCTGTTATGGACTCTGACTTTGCACACAGTAAGTGAGGTGGTTTAAGAGATGTGCAGCTTTGTGGGTCAACTGCAGAAGAGTTCCTACAAGGAGGCATCAAACAACCAGCGGGACTATGTGTGTCCACTGGATCAGAAATTAGTCTTAATGTCACTTCACTGTCGCCTCCGCTGTCCATTTTGTCCATCCGGTCAGCACCCCTCTCCTCTTCTGCTTTGAAGTTTCTCTTGGTTTCAAAGTGTTTAGCCAAAGCCTTTGAGGAAGCTTGTCCAGCTCTAATGAAAGGATTTGGTCTTTGTGCTGCATATTCCTTTTGGCCATTTCGGACAGATAAATCAAGTGCTGGACAGCTCTGCACGCCCTCTGGATGCTTTGCAAACGGTTTGTTTCGTACACCTTCCGAACGATCCATGTGCCTCCTGACGTAATCCGATACGCGGCTCTGAGCATCCCTCTCACCCGGCTGCAAGCCCATTTTTTTCACATGGGCACCTTGCCAATTTCTGGGATTCGGCGGAATCCTTTCCACGTCGGCATCAGGGCCGACAAAGACTTCGTTGTTGTAGTAATGGTGGTCAGTGGGCATAAGAAGCTTCTCCTCTATTCTTCCGGAAGGAAAACCCTTGCGGGGGAGGCTCATCCTGCCATGAAAGGATGGGTATCTATAGCGGGGCTTTGAAGCGCTCGTCCCCAGCTGATGCAACAAAAAATTCTCCCGGTTGTCAAACCCCAGCGGGTCTGTATGTTTGTCCGCAAAAACGGGATTGCTGATAACTGGCATTGCTCTTCTGTAATTTACTTTTGTTCTGTAAAATTCGTATCTTGTGTCCTGCTGCAGAGAACAAGGGTACGTGTCCTCAAACACTGGGCCAAACTCCATTAATGACTGCGTCCTAAGAAGCCCGTCTGGGTATACCGGATGCTCTGAAGGCGGCGGTGTATTCCATACAATAGACGACAGGGGAGTCCGCCTGGGATGCTGGCGATAGTTCCTTGGTGCAAAGACTCTGTTGCTTTCCAGAGGGTGCTGCGGGCTCACTGCGGAAAGCTGGTCCACAGACGTCAAAGACGGGCGCCTTGCAAGGCAAGACAGCGAGTAACTCCTGCCAACCGAATCCCTGGGCGTGAAGTCCTTGTGCCCAAATCCACTGTTGCGCTGTCCTGGAGGGAGATGCAAGCTGCCTTCTGAGGAATGTCCAAGAGAGCGAGTAGAATTCCCTCTCCTCAAGAAAGGGGAGCTTCTGCCATAAACATCCCCGTATGTGCCGTCCTTCGCATATGTATCACACGGCACCCTTGGCATGAATGGAGCTTTGTGTTCATCGGTGGCTCGCAGCGTCCTTGTCCCATCTGACAAAAACATGCTCCGTTCACTTCTCTGCACCCCTCCAAGGAAACCCGGTCGAGTAAGAGCTGAATAGGGATCGATGCCTGGTGTTCTGGAACCAGAGTCGGCTGGGGTCCTCCTGTTCCCTGCTTGTCCTCGGGATTGTTCCTGCGCCAGCTGGTCATCCAGACTCCCCAGGACTAGAGAGAGAGAGAGAGAGAGAGAGAGAGAGAGAGATTAATATATACGAACAAAGTCAACTCGTTACTTGTACCATAACATCCTTGTCTAACAACACATCCCAGATTATCAGATTAGTCTAGATATTCAAAGAAAACTGCAGCTTTACAACAGGCAAAGTTCAATCACACTGAACAAGTGTCATTCTGGACAAATCTGGGAATTCTGAAATTAGGACTCTCCCAAGAACATGTCTCTTTTATGAAGGGTTATAGCATATAAAATACATTTAATTATTTGCTCAAAAATCTTCACTCATTTAAAGTGTGCTTTCAAACTTACTCTTTATCCAATCACAAGTGTTTTGGGTAAAGTTGATCTCCTTTTACTTTTATGCTCCCTAGAAGAGGATTGGCCAACTCACAGGCTGAAACCGGTCCACCAAAACACAGAAAGTGACCCACCAGCTTTATCTCCCAATCTGATCTGTGTTTCTAGCTATCCTTGCCCAGCATTGGAGTGGAAGAGCTAGAAATGCTCTGTGTGTGTGTGTGTGTGGATTGCTGCCTGTGTGTGTGAGGGTGTATGCAGCCCTACCCATCTGTTGAAACTGGCCTGCGCAAAGTGGCTGGATCTGGATCCCCAATTCTGGGCTAATGAACTTATAGCAATAGTGCTGCAAATCTCTTAAGAACTTGAGAGCTCAGTTGCCCCGTCAACAAGCAGTTGTACATTAGCCTCCTTTAACTGGGGTTAAACATTAAATTTGATTCCAGGTCACCGAGGCATTCTACCTGCCAAGAATGCAGCGAGAGCAATTTACAGAGGATACTTTCACCCTCAGGGATGCCAAGGATAATGAGCTACTTGTACCCACCTGCACAGCCCAAGTCTAGAGAGCTACACAGGTTTATTTTCCTGCCTTCATAACAGACATTAAAAGTCTCTGGTTCGGACATAACTCTAGTTTAATACTACTGGTAGCCAGGATCTTTGCACCAAAGCTGGCATGTGTCAGGGACTGGGCAGAGGAGGAGGACTGATAGAGACCTCCATCCCAAGAGGCTTCCGGGCAGGAGGAAGATGAACGCAAGTATAAATGCAAGTTTGTGGTGGTGGCAGACAGGACACACCCCAGAAGAAGAAGCAAAGAAGCTGGGAAATAATAATGGAGGATGAGAAATAGGAGCAAGCTAGCAGATGCTCTAGTCCTGGGAACAGAGACAGGACTCAGAAGTGGGAGAAACAGTACAGCAGACAGTGGACACTACGTCACTTGAAAGCCTGGTAGAACCTCCTCCTTCTCCAAGGACCAGGTGATCCCTTCACATCTTAGAGCAGAAGACCAAACAGAGACAGGAAGATTCTGTTGCCAGCCACCGTAGGCAGCAAGGAGGGGTTTGGAAGCTAGGAAGTACCGCAAAGCGGGGTGGGGTGGGGGTGGAGCGGGCACTCTCAAGACTGACGGGAGCATCATTCATGGTCTCTCTGTGTATTCTGTTGATTTAAATAAAAGAACTGGAAGAAGCTCTCTACATCTCTGATTTCACTAGGCAGAGAGCCTGGGAGTTGTGACGGCATGTGGCAGGAGGAGGGGTGGAGGAGGGCTCAGCCTCAATACTCTTTAGACCAGGGGTAGGAACCTTTTGAAGCCTGGGGGCTGTGTTCCCTTCCGGACACCTTCTCAGGGGGCACATGGCAGTGGTGGGAGGGGCCAGAGGCAAAAGTGGGCAGGGCAACTAATGTTAGTTAGCATTACTTCTGTGTACAATAGGCTAGTTTCCACACACACTTACATGCCCTTCTCAATATAATATAATATAATATAATATAATATAATATAATATAAATTTATTAAATTTGTACACTGCCCTTCATCCATAGATGTCAGGGCAGTTCACAGCATAAAAAGACAAAATGCATATTAAAAATAGGAACAAAAACAAACCAATAATCCTCCCTCACACAACACATGTAAAAGGATATAGGATGTTACAACAACCAAAGGCCTGGTTGAAGGAATGTTTTTGCCTGGAGCCTAAAGGTGGATAATGAAGGTGCCAGGCAAGCCTCCCTGGTGAGAGCATTCTACAAATGGGGAGCCACTACAGAAAAGGCCCGTTCTTGTGTTGCCTCTCATGGAAGCAGCGCACAAAGAAGGGCCTCAGGGGATGATCTCAGGGTCCGGGATGGCTTATATGGAGAGAGGCAGTCCTTGAGATACTGCAGTCCTGAGGGGCTTATCTTCCACCCACACAAGCCAGAAGCATCGTCAGAGTTCAAGGGCTCATTCCAGCTGGGCATCATCACTCAAAAAGGTAAAGGGACCCCTGACCATTAGGTCCAGTCGTGTCCGACTCTGGGGTTGCGGCGCTCATCTCGCTTTATTGGCCGAGAGCCGGCATACATCTTCCGGGTCATGTGGCCAGCATGACAAAGCCGCTTCTGGCGAACCAGAGCAGCGCACGGAAACGCCGTTTACCTTCCCGCCAGAGCGGTTCCTATTTATCTACTTGCACTTTGACGTGCTTTCGAACTGCTAGGTGGGCAGGAGCTGGGACCGAGCAACGGGAGCTCACCCCGTCGCAGGGATTCGAACCGCCAACCTTCTGATCAGCAAGCCCTAGGCTCTGTGGTTTAACCCACAGCGCCACCTGGGTCCCCATCATCACTCAAGGAATGTGCAAAGCAGGGCTGGTAAGGGGAGTGGCCTCAAGAGATACCCATAGGCCGATAAAAAAGGCTTGGAGGACTGCATTTGCACCCCGGTCCTGAGGTTCCCCATGCCTGCTTTAGAAGATTGTCTGAACCTGAATCAATATATTCTGTTCTTGTCCAGACAGATAGTGCCAGTGTCTGCAGGAAAACACCGTAACAGCTGGCACAATCCACCAGGAGAAAGGGGAAATCAAAGACACCGACCTTCTATGTTTTTAGTTCCCGCCTTATTTTTGCGATTGCTATTTGTTTTAAACTCGTTTCCATGTTGTAACTTGCCCTGGAAGCTTAGGGTGAAGGGTGGGTAATTAATAATGATAACAATAATAACACGAAGAAAATTCTAATTGTTATTATCAAGCCAGAAGACAAAGGTAGGACACTCCACTGGACATATTAACCTAGTGCCAGAACCCTCCTTCTGAATTTGTGGACCCCTGATCTCAAGAAAAATGGCAAGGGAAAATATGAGCTTACCTCGTAAGAGCTCATTTTCCAGCTCCTCGTTCCATGTACATGTGGTGTCATCTGTCATCTCGGCTTGGTTTGCATCCAGACCCTGATTTGCCAGTTCAGAGGGCAAAGGGCTGTCGCATGTTTCAATCTGTGGTGGTGAAGACAAAATCAAGGAAATGAATAGTTGTGTTCCCCTCCCTCACCTCTGGAACAGATCAAAGCCAGCTTATTACTGGCCAATTTCAAAAAAGAAAATGAAAAAATGCCTGCTTATCTGAAGGAACCATATTGTACTGATAATTTTAATAGCAGCTTGGCTATAAAAGCGACATTGCTTTGCATTCCTTCAAAACCCAACTGTTTGCTTATTTCTCTTTCTTTCTTTCTTTCTTTCTTGGCACCCCTGCTAACCTGGGACTTTCCCCAGCGCCTGCAGTTATCTCCTTTTGGTGCACATAAGGATCCACACTCAGAGAAGGAGTTCGCTATTTGTATATACTATATGCCTGGGACAGCCAATGTTGCTGGACTACAACTCCCATCATGCCTGACCATTCATCATGCTGGCTGAGGCTGATGGGAATTGGAGTATATACAAATGGGAAGGCCTTGAAGGCTTAATAAGTCACAGGAGCCAAAGGTCCTGAGTTCCTCCGCTCAAGGCTGGGTCAAATAAAAGTGTACTAAACTTCTGATGCCTTGGGAACAGTGTTTCTCTGGATTAAAGTTGGAGGCATACTTCACATGGACACACAAAGAGGATGCCCTTTTGGTGCCCTTCCCTTTCCCCTGTTTAACCAGCCAGAGCGCTGGGAGGACACTATCTTTACTAGGCAATAGTGATGCCTCTCAGACCTGGGCTGCAGCATGAAATGGGAATTCCCGGGGTGTTCTGAAGATGATGTCACCACCCACACACTGACAGAGACCCTACGCGAAGAGTCACTGCTGACTGGGCCGTTCCTGCTCCAACAGGCATGACGTGATGAATGCATCTAACACCGCAGCCTAATTTTTCCAAAAACAAAACCCCCCAAACTCCCATCTCTGGCAGGAATCACTGCGTTAAGATTAATGGCAGGACACTGAACCAACTTTGTCGATGATTTCTGCATTTCCCGAGGGGGTGAAGGAGGTCATAACAAGCTGGCATAAAGCAAGGTACAAAATAGTTGGCTGAGCAGCCCAAGTCAAAAGAATTAATAATAAAAACCATGGCCACCGGGCTTGCATGCCTTCCACTTGTGACATAGGCAATGT
Organism: Darevskia mixta; assembly: GCA_034641385.1. Classification (NCBI taxonomy): domain Eukaryota; kingdom Metazoa; phylum Chordata; class Lepidosauria; order Squamata; family Lacertidae; genus Darevskia; species Darevskia mixta. Next base: position 25,116,211 of record JAWWNH010000014.1, on the reverse strand, counting down.
AGTCAATGACAGAATCGGCAACTATTATGACTCTGTTATGACCCGTATCTACTCAGGCAACAAACCCTAATGAAGTCAGCCACAGCATCTAGGGTTCATTCATCTGCCCATATTCCACTAATGTATATGCTATATCACCTGCCAGTAGCTGCCCTTCTGCAGCAGAGAGACAGACAACATACACAGGGCAGTCTCTATGCAAATGAACAAGCAGTCAAAAATCCGACATTTGAAATGGCAATATTAAAAAACTAGTGTGGGAACATTTCAGCCTCTCTGTGGCTGACTTTTAAGGTGGATGTTCTCAAGCAGAGGAACTTCAAAAAGGCAATGGGAATCTGATGAATTACAATTTATCAAGAGGTTCCAGTCTATCAACTGTGGGTTTAATTGGGATAGCGGGTTTCTATTACACTACGTGTGTTAATTAGCTTACCGATGCCAGGATGCTTGCGTTATCACCTGCACGGTCATCGTGAACAGTCGTTATTGGCAACATGATTGCCCCTATCTCCTCTTTCTGCATTTCACTTCCCACTGATATAATCATGTGTGTATTTACACCTGCATCTGGTCACCTTTAAATGCGCCTAAAAAAAGATTTTTGCTCTGTTTTGCTGACTAACATGGCTACCTTTGTGAAAATAATTATTATTTTGGCAAAGTGGCAACAGCCAATAACGACAAAATCACACACAGTGATGTGTGATGCAATGGCAACAGTCACTGGCAGAGTCACACCTGTGGCATAATCACTAGACAAAAATAAACACAGAGCCATGAGTACAAGGAGGAGCCCAGGACATCATCTCCAAAGCTCAAGTCAAAGTATAATGCCCTGGTGCCATTAAAAGGTGCAGCTCCCCACCAGTGACAGCTAAGAAGGTGGTGTGGAGAGCAAGGAAACTCACAGCACAAACAAGTGTTAATTAAATGGACATTTATAGGTTAGTAAAATAGTTAAGTGACTCACCGTTGCCATTTCCTCCACCTTGGAAGACATGTGGGAGCCCGCAGCAAAGGGGTCATATCTGCAAGGAAGAATTTAAATGATTGCTTTGAAGATCAACCGGGGGGGGGGGGGAGGGATTACGAGGAATCAGCACTTGATTATTTTGCCTTAATATCCTGTGAAAAGCTTCCTAAGAAGGTACGTTTGTGGGGCAGAAGAACTACTTCAGCTGCAATCCTGGGCACATTTCTCCGGAGTCAGACCGACCACATGTAGTGGAATTTACTTTGGAGTAAACATGCACAGGATTGGGCTGCTTTTGTTTTAAAAGCTTATTCCTTCCTTTCCAATAAATCTTGGGCTGTGATTACTAAGTACCCCACACCAATGCTCTGCTCAGAATTCGGTATTTCTGGGGAAGGCAGCACCATTAAAACATTTAGGCCGCTTGCTAGATAGCTCAGCCGGTAGAGCAAGAGATTATTAATCTCAGGGTGATGGGTTCGAGCTCCATGTTTGGGGGGGTTAGACTAGATGATCCTTGTGGTCCCTTCTGTATCTCAGTCCAGCTCCCTGGTTCTGCACACGGACTACTCTTAGCATAAACGATTAAAATGAGTCTATGCACAACACATGCATGCTCTTATGGTTAAATGGCTTCAAGAGGTTTCATAGGAAGCTGTTCATGAATGGAATGACAACAATAATAAAAATGCAGTAAGTCAGCCCTGCGGGGGTTGCGGGGTGGTGGTCTCCTGCTCATTCTGCAGAGTGAGGCCCCCAATGTCCTGCCCCAAGCACATCACTGCTTGATGCAGGGTGGTGTCAGGAGCTGGAAACAGGTGAAGCTCAGCAATATAAAAACACCGATGTCTGTCAAGTTAACTCTATATTCAAAGAAACCAAAACGGTGGCTAGTGATCCCAGCAACTCTTCCCAGTAGGTCTTGCCCCAATGAGGCTGTTGTGAGGAATGAAGGTTGCCTTTCCACAGTTGCCCAAGTTCCCTTCTCTCCAGGTTCCCCGCCCCCCAAGCAATCATAGATTGTGTCTGCGTGCAACCAATCTCTGCATCTTCTGGGAGACCAACGGGGAGGGGAGCTGGTCCCCTTCCTCTCCAGTTTCTGAATGAGGACTGCTCTCTGCCTCAGCTTCTTCCTGCTCACTAAACCCTGTTGCCTCTTCAGCTTCCGACACTTCCTCCTCCAAGTCTGCTCCCTCTTCTCCCTTTGACCACTCATCGTCGTCCCACCACCAACACCCTGGCTCTGAGCCTCCTTCCCCTGGGGGTTCCCTTGGGGGCTCCTTGGCTGGTACCTCCTCTGCACCCAGCCAGTCCATGACAGGTGGGCACGCAACATTGAGCAGTTCCATACTACATATAAAGCCACGGGATACCCCACAGGATCTGCAAGTGTCACTCTTTTCCCACGGACACAGCCAGGTGTGTACACTCTTCTTCAGCTCCCATAGCTCCATGGATCAGGCCCAATGTGTAAGATCCCCCCCCCGCCAGACAAAACAAAATTATATTAATTGCGCAATGAGAAACCAGTTACCTTTCCTCAAGAGTCTCACGACATCACGCCCACTGTGCTATCAATTCTAATTACTTGCTTTGTGAATGGGTAGATTAACGGATCAATTAACTAGCTTAGAGGAGGAATCTTGAATTAGGGCAGGCCTACACAGCCCGTAACTGAATCTCAGTCATGTATGGTAAGTCCCCCGCTTCTATTCAGTAAACCTCCTGTTGCTTCTGCCTTGAGCGAACCTACAAAACACACACAGACATACGGGTGGCGATTGTCAAGCCCTGAGCAAGTCTCAGTACACAGACTTCACGAAAGAAACTCCCAAAACGGGTGCCACACGAAACCATTAGTAGAGTAGATTTACACTGCCTGCGCTCATTAGAGCCTTTTACATTCAGCACAGAGAGCAAAACAATACATTTAAAAAATCCTTCTGCTTCTTTAACACTGTAGTTCTAAGCATGTTTACTCAGAGAAGTAAGTCTCAGTAGGCCTTACTCCCTGGTAAGGCTTTGAGCTTAGAGCTGACGCTTAAATCTTACACTTTTGGAAAGCGTTCCCAATTAAGTGTTCCTCCTTGCATCTTTCATTTCTCTAGCTGGTTTTCTAATGCTTTTCCAGGCGCACTCAGCTCCGACGGCACAGGCCTCTGCATGTCACCTTGGAAGCCAGTCCTGCTGCATCCAGTGGCACTTACTTCTGCGTAGGCATGCGTCAGATTGCACTGGCTAGGTCACAATAGGCAGGCAGCAGGGAGGAGGAGGAGGAGGAATAAAAGATTACATTGATATGCGTATACACAACACTTACCATACGAATGAATTTTTTTATCATATAATCAGTACAAGTGGGACCTGCCATTGCAGTGTTCAGGACGACAGACACTAGTCCTTTCCCCACCCCCTTCTAAAAAGGTAACATTTGGATCTGAGTTTTTCTTATAAATATCTTTTACACTTTTGTACATTGGGGTTCCTTCCCACTACCTTGTGCATGGATAGTGCTGTTTGGTTACAAAGCAAAAGGCGCACGCAGCGTGATCGTCAGAAGTAAAAGGAATAATACAAGCCCCTTCAAGGCTCGCCTTATGCCAGACAACCGGACCTTCTTCCAATAGGGGAAATTATAAATACATAGCTAGGATACGAACTGGAGTATGGTGACTCTCCTGCCCACCACAATAATAATAATAATAATAATAATAATAATAATAATAATAATAATAAAAATTTTGTACTCCGCCCATCTGGCCAGGTCTCCCCAGCCACTCTGGGCGGCTTCCAACAAATATTAAAATACATCAAAATACATCAAGAAGGAAGCATGATGTCTGGTGCTTCTTTGCTCAACAGACTTGCTAATTCCATTATTGTTTTTTCTGTTTTTATTTCCTTTTTCTTTTAACAAAAAGTGTATCCATATAACCCTCAGGGTTCCTTCCAACTCTACAATTCTTTGATTCTATAATTTAGATTCCCCTAATATAGGGGTGCGCCATGGAGGCTCTCGTCAAATGGCCTAATTCTGAACTGCGGATAAATCCTGCCCCTGCACCCTCTTAAACTACAGATTTTAAACCAAAAGGCTTACTAGGTAGCCTGGTCCTAGCCAATCCTGGCAAAGAGCATGGGCTGAAAACGTTTCCATCCCCAACAGGATTAAATCAGTTCAAATTTAAGTATAGCGTATTAACTGGCTTAAGTGTCAGGCTATTGAAGTCCAAAATATTGAGGCAAATCGGTTTGCCTCAAATTTTGCTTCAGGTTAGAGTTATCCATCTACTTAAAGGAGTGCGAAATGAAAGCAATGCACCAACAGGGTCAGCGGATCTCTCCCGGCTTTAAAATACCATTCCTTACAATCCGCAAGTTTTCACCTGTCACATTTTTCAGAGCAACAACCTGTCATTTGTTAAAGGGGAGGAGCAGGAGGGAGAGGGAGAGGCTGGACCGACAAGCATCTTTATAGACATTATTAGTCTGAATTTACCCTGCCGAGTTACCGACATACATTAAGCGTCAATCAAAAAACACCCACGATGTTGCTGCGGTAAACCCAATATTTCCTTTAACTACCGTTTTAAAAAAACACACACCATGCAACATGACTTACTAGGGTTTCCATCTTTTCCCCTGGTAGAGATACTGGGATTTTATCACCGTAAGCAGAAAAGAAACAAATCAATACTTTCCGTGCCCTGGACCTGCACAACATTCCAGTTTCAATCCCGGGCATCTCCAGGGAGGACTGGCAGAGAAACCTGTAGACCCTAATGAGCTAGGCAGTCAGAGCCAATATAAGGAAGCTTCCTATGTTCCTATGAGGGGAAAAAATCACCTGCTCAACTCCCGCCTGACATATAACCTGTTAGAGGCACGGGAGCTATTCCAAGGAATTGGAGGTGGGCAGAGTTAGCCACCCTTCAGCATTCCATAGGGTAGGCGCTCTCTTTCCATAGAACTGTTTGATGATTAATCCAACTTTCTACATCAAACAAACAGCGGCAATGGAACTCGGCTGAGCACGTAAGCAGGGCGCGTGCTAAGCCACTTATGGCAGCTCTGCAGGGTCTTTCCGAAGGCTCTCTCTCTCTCGAAGTTGGAAGGAGTTTTGCTTACCACACTGCCTCAGTCTCCTTGCCGGGGTCGGCTGGGTTTGCCAGTGGCCGTGGCAGGCAGTTCCGTTTCCCTTTCAGCTTGCCGTCTCTTCGCACAGTTTGCTTGTCATTGGAAGCCACCATACTGGAGCATTCTCCGACACGCCCCCCCTCCTTGCTGCCTTCCCACACTGTCTGTGCATTCAAGCAAGCTGCCTTTATTACACTCCGGCAGCAAGTATAAACTGGCTCACTGGCATGCTCCGGGTGCCTGCATGAGCCTTCCCTCCCCAAACGCTTTGTCATTTATTTGTAATGCGCCTTGCAGGCAGGGAAGAACAAGTTGAAAGGTATAAAGTGCCTGCGCTGTTTTTTTATTTATTTTTGCAACCGACGGGCGGCTGGAGAGATCCAGGCAGGATCTATTTTCTTGCTCTACAGCTTTTGGGGGTTTGGGGTGTGTGTCTGTCTGCCTCCTTTTGCATTTAAAAACTGACACTTCTATCCCTGTGTTTTTCAGGGCTGTTGACAGGCAGAAAAATCAACAGGTGAAGATTCTCATCTCTACCACACACCCCTCCCATGACAGGAAAGGATGTGCCTGTTGACTTTATGCCTGCCACCTCATAGGTCATAGGTCAAGGAGATTTTGAGGGAAAATATGTTGACACTCTGACTTGGATATTTCAGGCCCAGAAACTGGCCCACAGAGTCTGATGCAAGCAGCTGAAAATCTTTCACTGAATAGCATTTTCTTGTTGAAATATAAGCCCTGATGTCCAGTGAGCGACTATTTCCTAGATGCAATGCACATTCTTGAAAAATAGTATTGTTAAGGCTAATTCAAATGTCTCTGACTCCAGGTGAACATTTTCAGAATTACAATTTGCACACTGTGTTTAAAGAACACTGAAAAAAGACATGGTTATGGAAAGAGGCCACATTTCAGGCTCAATCGCTGGTATCTCCAGTAAAAAGCGTTCCAGATGGTAGGCAACAGACACTCAGAACGACTGCCAATCAAAATAAAATAAACTGGGCTAGATGGATGAAATAGGAAGTTACCATACCAGGTCAGAATGAGGGTGTATGTTGACATCAGAACCTGTAACACAGAGATGTCAGGGCTAAGTTACCTTTGGCCCTCTAAATGCTGTTCAACTCCAGTTCCCATCAGCCCTAGCCTGCAGGGCTAATAGTTAGGGAAGATGGGAGGTGTGATCTAGCAACACCTGAAGGACCACAGATTCCTTAGGCCTGGTGTAGGTGGCCAGATGCAAATGAGACCCAGGCTCCTGTACCCTTTTAACACCTTTTCAGCAGATGCACTCCTAGGGATGTGTTTCAGGTCCAAAGGAGAACCATCAGGCACCCTAAATCTTGAGTGATGGGAATATTCAAGGAATAGGTACCAGTTTCCTGAGTTACTATGACTTCTAGCCAAAAAGCAGAAACTGGCGTTACTTCCATGGAGCCAGGAGCTGATAGGTGACCAACCAACTCTCGGGCTGCAGCCCCATGCCACCCATCACCTGCAGAAATGGAGCCCAAATGGGGCGACTGAGAGACAAGAGGTAGGTATCATGATGCTTGGTAGAATTCAGAGTTGCAGAAGTACAAGAAGTCATTTTTGTTGGAGGGGGGGAGGAGGCACTTAAGTGAGTACATGAAACTCCAAAACAAACCTAGCCCAATGAAGACTGATCATCTTCAGTAGTCATGGGACCCTGAAGTGGAGCACTCCTATTGGGAGAGAGGTTACACCGCAACGGTTCCTGCTTCTCTCTATCTCATGTTCTGGAGTTCCCCCACCCTGCAACTCTTAAATCTGAAAACCGCAACGTAATGAATTGTCTTGGAATCGTTTGCCTCCTGTAACCTCCTGGGCACATCCTTCCCACATCTCAAGCACCTCGTTCTGCATATGCTGTTTCAGCCTCTCTAGTCCTGGACCTCTGTTTTATTAACTTTGCCTCCTCCCCCTCCCTTACACTTTAAAAAAACGCTCAAGGCAGTTTCCAAATTATTTAAAACAATAACGCCTATGTTGCAATAAACAATAAAAACGCAGATTAATTAAAAGACAGGCTCATGGCAGATCATTTATGGGGCTTGGCAGGATGTGGAAAGCAAAAGCCATCAGCCACAATAAAATGACAAACAAGCGAGGTTCCATGCCAAATACAGTGGAACCTCTGGTTACGAACTTAATTCGTTCTGGAGGTCTGTTCTTAACCTGAAACGGTTCTTAACCTGAGGTACCACTTTAGCTAATGGGGTCTCCCGCTGCCGCCGTGTCGCCGGCGCGCGATTTCTGTTCTCATCCTGAGGTAAAGTTCTTAACCTGAGGTACTACTTCTGGGTTAGCGGAGTCTGTAACCCGAGGTGTTTGTAACCCGAGGTAAACTGTAATTATGGCACAAATTTCTATAGCCTATGTTCCTGGTGAAGTGAGTCCACCAAGGCTAAGGTGCCCTTCTGCTTTTGTGCATGAACAATACCCATAAAATACTTGCTTTTGAACAGAAGGTAACATACAAAGTCAGGTTGCCCCAATAAAACTACTGCTGTAGATCAAATTACATCATTGACACTTCTCACATGCCAAAAGTAACCAAGGCATATTATGACATAAGAGTGTGAAACTAGGCAGAACGGCCTCAGTAGATCTTGCAGTATGAAAGGCTTTTTACTTTTCGAATTTCTGCCTCATACAGGCTCTGTAAATCAAATGACAGCAGCTCAAACCTGGGCATGTTTACTCAAAAGTAAATTTCACTGCATTCAGTTTGCTTACTCTCAGGTAAGTGTGTACAGAATTACAACCCAGGTAAGCAAAACTAGCTTCTTAGGTTTACTTTGAACAGTGAAAGGATTTGACTCTGGGGCAGGCAGGCAATTTTAACCACACTGTATGTAATTTTTTTAAATTCTATTTTTGAACTTGCCTTCAGGATTTCTTTTTCATCTCTTCCAAATTCTGACTTTCCCATACCACAGGACTGCTTTCCTACAGGTTTCTCTTTCAAGAGAGATTGGACACCTTTCTAAAAGGTTTCCTCCTAATTACACCAGAACGATCCCTCCCTTCCTTTATTATGGATCTTCAAAGAATAAACAGACCCACCTTAGCTGCCTCAGCCAATTATGAGGCAGAAAAGGATCCTGCAGATGTCAATTGCTCCTGTCAGCATTTTGAAATTAAAAGCCTGTTTAGCAATGCCCACATGTTTAATTGCCATGGAGCTCAGGAATATCCCAGCTGCCATTCCACAGCAGGGCATCACAGGCCAGTTTCCAGTGAGTCCGTCTGCCTCGCTTCATGAAGTTTGGTAGCTGGATTAATAAGCCAGACAGGGCTGCTACCAGGCCAGAAAGAAAAGGGAAGGGGGAAAAACCAGCCCAGCCTGTTTTTGTCCTTTAGCAGAGGTTTGATAATATGCAGCAGTTGGCAAGCGAAACTTTTTCCTTGGAAAGGAGCTCAAGGAGATCACTTGCTATTTGCAGCAAGTCTAGCTGCTATTTTCAAGGACAGAACCCAGGGCTGGCTTTAAAGAACTGGCAAACCCCCACCCCCAAGCTACAGAATGCAGAGCAAGAATTATATCTAATAAGAATGTATTAATAAATGCACAGGGTAAAAAACATTGCCTGAGATTGATGGGTTTGTTCAGACACACTTCCTTCCTAGCAATGACCCTTTACCGAAGAGGACAAGTTGCAGGAGGATTAATGGTCAAGATTTCCTGCATTTAAGTATATAGATTCAACAGCAGCAGGGTCACCCATTTTGAACCAACCCTCCTCATGCCCATCAGCTGAGTACAGCTTGCTCCAGCGAGGAAAGAAAGAAAGAGCCTACTTTAAGCTCCCAGTTGATCCTCTGAAGCCCTGCCCTTACCCAACCCAGAGGTGGTATCATGTGTATGGCAGGTGGGTGTGCCTTCCCTTAAACTGCCTGGCAGGCCAAATGGGGAGGCCTGGTGGCCAAATTTGGCCCACAGGGCAGAGATTCCCCACCCTCGAACTAGGGCAGCACAGTTCTTTGATAAACTGCAATTGTGCCACCCCGAATTTGCGAGTCTGTGCTTGAACGCCTCTTGAAAAAATCTGGCAGTCTGGCGGACAGAGAATGAAGCCACAACATCCCCTCTCCCCCTGCTCTAACAATCCATTGATCGACTCCCCACCTGCTACAGGACAAAAAAACAACAACACCACACACACAAGAGACCTGTTTGCTTAAAGCAGGTGGAGACAGGTTTCCAAGTGTCCGGGTAAAAATCTGGCCTGGCCTGCTCTTGCACCTTTAACTGCAGCTTTGATCTGCCTACCTGCAGGACGAGACTGCAGTGCCGACGAGGGAATTTCACCTGCTTTCTAAACAACTTCCTCCTAATAATGGTGCCAGAGAGCTCTCGTCTCCCTATAAAGCAAACGCCATTGCAAAGCAACCTTTTGAAGAAGGCGGGGATTTTTCAAGCAGAAGACATAAATACCGCATTTAGCAATCAGTTCGGTGGCAGGGCCTATTTGTTTATGCTCCTTCGCACACCTCTGTGGGACTGGTTCCAAACGCCCTCCTGGGCCGGGAAGCATTACATCATCCGAGGCCCTGAGAAAGGTGCTAAGCGAGCAAATCCAGCCCACGCAACCGAAGGGAAAGCCCCGTTTGCACGTAACCCGATGCCTCTAGGCAACAGCGAGAAAGGAAACATACACTTGAGATGATAACAAGGCGAGAAGGACTGGGGCAACTAAAGCAGGCAGACCCTGAGCAGATGCAAAACAAACCACACAAAAATAAAGAAATAAAAACCTCTAATGGGTTTTTTATTTATAGCACTTTGAACATAAGAAGAGTCCAGCTTGTCAATATGCTTCTTATCTTAGCTGTTGCTGTAAAACCAGCAACCACTGCTACATTATACAGCAGCAAATTCCAGTACTTTCTCTTGTCTATCCTGACTCTCCAGTCCAACAATTTTATAAGATGACCCTAATTTTAGCATTATGAGAGAGGGAGAAAAGCTTGCCTCTATATGCTTTGTTCATTGGTATGGTGATTTATATGCCACTGTTCAAAAGCTTAAAATACAACGAAAATATTGTATTTGAAGGTGACCCGGAAACTACAACTAATCCAGAATGCGGCAGCTAGACTGGTGACTGGGAGTGGTTGCCAAGGCCATATAACACCAGTCCTGAAAGACCTACATTGGCTCCCAGTACGTTTCCAAGCACAATTCAAAGTGTTGGTGCTGACCTTTAAAGCCCTAAACAGCCTTGGCCCAGTATACCTAAAGGAGCGTCTCCACCCCCATTGTTTAGCCTGGACACTGAGATCCAGCTCCGAGGGCCTTCTGGCGGTTCCCTCACTGCGAGAAGTGAAGTTACAGGGAACCAGGCAGAGGGCCTTCTCGGTAGTGGCGCCTGCCCTGTGGAACGCCTCCCATCAGATGTCAAGGAAATAAACAACTATCTGACTTTTAGAAGACATCTGAAGGCAGCCCTTTTTAGAGAAGTTTTTAATGTCTGATGTTTTATCATGTTTTTAATATTCTGTTGCATATCGCCCAGAGTGACTGGGGAAACCCAGCCAGATGGGCGGGGTATAAATAATAAATTTATTATCACCATCATCATCATTATCATTAACAATAATAACTAATAAAGCAAGTGGAACCTGCGACAAAGTGTTTGCATTATGGAGGGAGTCCTCCAAAATACTCCCAGTTCGCCACCCAAACTGTCAGTTAATATTCTGTGGCAGGGTGCATTTGATTGAAATCAAATTGATTTAAATCACGATTTAAATCACTAGTCAGTAAGGCTTGATTTAAATCACTAGCCAGTAAGACTTGATTTAAATATTTTTTTTACAGAAAGACTCATTCTTGCTGGTATAATCTTAATATTTACAACCATATGAAGGTTTCATTTTTGGAATAATAAATTTTCAGAGTAGTTTTTACAGTTATATCAAATTACTGATTTGGTTATACTACTAGAAATACATAGACAAATAATTATGAAATTATGGTGAGGTTTAATAAGTTAACTGTTTATATTTGGACAACTTTTCTGCTGTACTTTATTGGAAGGAGAAAAATAATCATTTCCTTAATAACCATTTAAACAATTTATTTAACTAAAACAATAAAATGATAGCATATGTATCCATGTTTGTTAACTGATGTGGTTAAACATTTTTTTTAAAAAAACTTAAGACTGAGTTTTAGCACACTTGATAAACTTAAAACAAATCCTTATTTCTTGATGAATAGCCTTTGGACTACAATGTAACTTAAATAGAAGACTATATTTAGAAAGATTTTTCCTCCAAAAGCATTTTATTTTAAAAATCCAATTTAAATCAAAAAAATCCGATTTAAATAAAAAAAAATCCGATTTTTTTTAATTTTTATTCACCCTGTTCTGTGGTCACTGAAATCACTGGTTTGATTTGGAGGTTCCCCGCTCCTTTGCTGTATTTGTGCTAATAAAGATTTTTTTGGTACTTCTGCAAACCTTAGGGCTTCCACAACCCTGCTGATGCCTCGCTTTTGGGTGTTGATGGTGATGTTTGGCTACATAATCATCAACACACCCCTCTGAACTTTGGAGATAAAAGAAAGGATGGATGCCATCAGTTAAAAGCAAAGCAAACATTAAAAGCAGCAGATAGTTAGCTATTAAAAGCTTGATGAGAAAAGAAAGCTTTCAATGCATGTCTAAAAGCAAACAAGGAGAGAATCTAGCGGGCTTTTGCAGGGAGGGCATTTCAAAGTTTTGGCGCCGCCCCCAAAAAGACCCTGCCTCTTGTAGCATCCATCTCACCTCATGAAACAGGATTTGAGGCCTCCACCCTGACAGCTCTAACTATGCATGGGTGTATGCAAGCAGGGGCTTCTCCAGATGCTTTTTGAGCACAAATATGCTCAACACACAAATTAGGAAATTCCTGTGTGAGCGCAGAGCACTTAGAAGGGGAGACACCAAATTACATGGAAGGAATGCATAAGATGCAACATGAATTTCATATTAAACAAAAGCAACAACAGAAGGATCCAGAGACTAGCTTTGCTCACGCCCTGCAATTAGCAAGTAGTTACATATCCTACACTAGTACGGTCTACTTTCAGCCCACCAAATTTCCCTGACAGCCAATTTTGACGTTACCGAATAGCTATGTCAAAACAGATTTTACAGAAGGAGCTCAGTGGCTGACTGCACGCTCGCGTGGAGCAGGTCCGCAGGTCGATCTTTGGCGTATCCAGACAGGGATGGGAAAAGACTCCTGTCTGACACCCTGGAGAGCTGCTGCCAGTCAGTGCAGGCAATACTGAGCTAGATGGTGCAATGGTCTTAAGCAGGGGTCAGCAACCTTTTCCAGCCGTGGGCCGGTCCATCGTCCCTCTGACCATGTGGTGGGCCGGACTATATTTTGGAGGGGGGGGGGGAATGAACGAATTCCTATGCCCCACAAATAACCCAGAGATGCATTTTAAATAAAAGGACACATTCTACTCATGTAAAAACATGCTGATTCCCGGACCGCCCATGGGCCGGATTGAGAAGGTGATTGGGCCCGCAACCACGGGCCTTAGGTTGCCTACCCCTGGTCTTAAGGTAGCTTCCTATGTTCCTATGAGTTGTAGTCTAAAACATCTGGAGGAAACTAGGTTGGTGAAGGTGGGCACGGGTTATGTCCCCAGAAACTTCAGACAGCTGCTCTTCCAGCTGTGTCCAAATTCCCTGCTCCCTGAGATGCGACCACACCTTCAAATGTTACAGAGAAGATGCGGTCAAGCAGCTTTCAACATTTCTAATGTGGCGCAGTGTGAAATCCTCCGAGGCGGATACAAGAAAGAAACAAATTCACGAGGCACAAGCTCATGAAAGTTCATGGAATCGCAGAGTTGGGAGTCTAGTCTAACTTGCCATGCAGGAATAGCTGCTAACAATGAAGACCTCTGCTCTCCACCAATCCTAGAAAAGCCATCATTGGTGCTTTCTCCAACAGAGCAGCTGACTCCAACCTGGCCCCCAAAGATCTGGGGTTGCCACCAGAGCAATCGAATGCACACAGACAGGAAGCTTCCAGCTCACCGTGGAGGGTATTGCGGCTGCTTTTGCAGAGGCTTCGAATGCTGCCGTTTAGATTTCCTGAAGGAGGAGAAGAGAGATGCAAAAGGCATACGCAGCCCTCCCAGGATGGAAGGGGAGGCATTCTTCTGGGCTTGTGGGGTCGGCGGGGCGGAGGGTTTTGCATCTGAAAAGGAAATTGAAATGATAAGCATTATTTGTTTCCCCAATCCTTTGAACTGGGTTTATTTATTATTTGAAGCATCAACACAGTCTTTCAGTCACAATGCCAGGGCAACTTACAAAAGGAATAAAACAATTAAAATGCAAATGCAAAAAAAAGAAAAGAAGCTAAAAGCCACATTCATTTTAAAAATGAAATTAAAAACTGTGCGTAAGGAGGTTGGGAAAATAGAACGGCCTTTGTCTGGTGCTAAAATGATGATGATGATGATGATGATGATGATGATAATAATAATAATTTATTTGTACCATTTATTTATTTCCCCAGCCACTCTGGGCGGCTCCCAATCAAATGTTAAAACAATACAGCATTAGATATTAAAAACTGCCTTCAGATAAGTAGCTGCCAGGCAAAGCTCTCTGGGGAGAGAATTCTACAACTAGGGTGCAGCTACCAAGAAGACCCTGTCTCCAGAAGCCACACCTCATATATGGGGGGGGGGAGGGAGGTGGCATCTATAAAAAGCCTTCCACACTCAACTTCATTATTAAAGCTTTGTACTTTCCATTTTCTTTGAGGAAGCAAACCCTGTGCTTCACACGACAAACTTTGTATAAATATTTAGTATATTCTGCATGTCCTCAGAATACTCCCTGACTGCCATGAGTTCGGTGTGTGTGTGTGCGCGCGCCTCTCTCTAGGTACCTGAATAAAAAAATATGTTAAGGTGAATCTGAGCATTGTTTAATTTCCACAACAGTATGTAGGGCAGTAAAGAAACTGATCAAAGCAACAGTCTGAGAGAAATTCCCCCTACATCTGTATCAATGTCAAGCCAGGCAGCAGATGGGCTCCATCTTCCTGTCCTGATATTCTGATCACATCATCACCTGCCTGCTTTCTGAGCCCCGTTGAATCTGTCAAGGTTCCGTCCATCCATTTCACTTATCTAAATTGAATTCCTGTCCCCTGACAAGCAGATTGGAGAGGCGCACTGTTTTATCCAAGACCTGATTTTTCTCATCTCCAGGAGGAGGACTACAGCACTTGAGTGTGATAAGTCAATACACAACGTATATATATATATATTTCCCTACAATATATAATTTCCTTCCCTACGAAGCTCTTAAATGCTCTTCCTGTCACAGCCGGCGCCGCGGCAATTCGATCAGATAACGCTCACTGTAGCAGTCTGATCCCTGCCTTGACAACACATTTCCAGAGAAGCTAGCTAAAGCTAAATTGCCAAATTGCCTTTTAATGTGCTTTACTTTGAGATATTACTTCCACCTGGAAAATCTCCGGTGACTGTTCCTCTTCCTTAAAACTTGTAATGTCATATATCGCCCATTTTTAGAGTTGGAAGAGGCCTTGTTTGGATGAACGAGTGGCGACTCACCATTTCCGATGGACTTTCGCAGTCTGTGAACTAGGGGTTGTTTGAACATTTTGCCAACATCAGCCTCATGCTGAAATTTTCTCTTCTGGATTTCTTCAAACCAGTCTCCGGTCACCCCTGGTAGTCCTGTTGCATCTTCCTTTTCCTTGTGAAGTTTGCTATGAAAGAGAACACATACGTGATTTCAACTGGGAATTATGCTTGTTTTTCATATTCTCAGTAACATCCCTGGAGGAGTGGTCTTCTCTTCCTCCTAAAAGGGGGTGGAGAGAATGGATGTTAATCTGTGAAGCACATATAGGAGCTTTGCAAACACACCCACAAAAGTTGCCAGACCATAATTGCTTTACTAGTATGCTTAATAATAATAATAATAATAATTTATTATTTGTACCCCGCCCATCTGACCGGGTCCCCCCAGCCACTCTGGGCGGCCTCCAAAAAACACTAAAATACATTGAAATATTACAGATTAAAAACTTCCCTAAACAGGGCTGCCTTCAGGTGTTTTCTAAAGGTCATGTAGTTGTTGATCGCTTTGACCTCTGAAGGGAGGATGTTCCACAGGGCGGGCGCCACTACCGAGAAGGCCCTCTGCCTGGTTCCCTGTAGCTTTGCTTCTCGCAGTGAGGGAACCACCAGAAGGCCCTCGGCGCTGGATCTCAGTGTCTGGGCTGAACGGTGGGGGTGGAGACGCTCCTTCAGGTATACAGGACCGAGGCCGTTTAGGGCTTTAAAGGTCAGCACCAACACTTTGCTTAGAGCAGGGGTCGGCAAGGTTCACTCCAGCAGAGTTCGCCTGGGCCGGTTCACTCCAGGGGAGATCCCTTCGTGGGCCAGATTGTGCGTGCGCATGAGCGCACATGCCTGCGATTTCCAGCATCTGTGTCAACGTGATTTCCGGTGTCTGCGCAGATGCAATTTCCGGCACGTAGAAGCACGTTCCTGCGCCCCGGTTTAGCGCAGCGTGTGGGGAATCGCCAAGCGGGCGGCTCTGTTCAGGGGCAGCTCGTGGGCTGGTTAAATGACCCCCATGGGCCGCTTGTGGCCCATGGGCCTTAGGTTGCCGATCCCTGACTTAGAGGCTAGTATTAGCCTGCTATCCCAGCTAGATGGACAAATTGTTATTGTTATCATCATCCTCCCTCACCCAAGTCCACTCATTCAGTAAACACAGTGACATCACATGCAAGGAGCTTCTGAGGTCAGAAGGATTCCCAGTTCACCCAGTGGTGGGAAAGGATGATGCAACAGACCTTGCGATGGCATCGCTCTAGTCTAGTATCACCTTCAAGTCAGAGCAGTTTACTAGGCTGTTTGTTTGTTTGTTACTTTTAATCTATTTATATATCCCATGCTGGGATTCAAGGCGGCTTGCAACATTTAAAAACACGAATGACAAAATGCAGGGCAATAAAAGCAAACCAGTTAAAAACAATAATTAAAATACTGTACACCAGAGCACATTTTAAACCAGCAATTGAAATGCAATTGGCCCTGACAGCAGCCTGGTGAGCAGCAGCATCTCAACTTTAGTTGTCAAAGGCCATCGTTTCATCTGCAATCTTTTGCTAAAATGCTACATTAGCCAATAGTACACTTTCACATCCTGCTTCAGGCAGGCATCTGTCAAATGCTGGTAATATTCAAAGTACTGTATTGCACCCCCTCTAGAGGCCAAAAACTAGAGGGCACGATTTCCAAACAACTGTGACTGTATTGCCTTTTCTACAGTTTGCAAGACGGTGGAGTGATTGTTAGACTCAGGATCTGATCCCAGTAAGGTCTGGTACACTGATTGTTAAGAGTTGAAAATGTGAGACACACACACACAAACGTTCATATATCAGGTCTAGTAATATCCTGATATTCAATAACTGAATGCTCCAATGTACTACAAAAAAAAAAATCAATTTCAATTCACAAGTAAATGCACCATATCTTGTATGTGTGATGGGGAGCACTACAAGACACCATATTTGTCCTGGCAGTCACAAACATATGCAGTGCAGTTTATTTCTTGGTTAATCTTTCTCCCTTCTTTTACTCTGTACTCAAGGCAGCTTGCCACAAACTTGCACAACTATCATTTGGATCTGTGGGGCAGCAACTATGACAACTTTGTTAAGTGCAACAGAGCTCCTCCACCACCCACCTCCATTGTTCAAGCCAGGGGTCAGTAACCTTTTTCAGCCGTGGGCCGGTCCACCGTCCCTCAGACCATGTGGTGGGCCGGACTATATTTTGAAGGGGGGGGGGAATGAACGAATTCCTATGTCCCACAAATAACCCAGAGATGCATTTTAAATAAAAGCACACATTCTACTAATGTAAAAACACCAGGCAGGCCCCACAAATAACCCAAAGATGCATTTTAAATAAAAGCACACATTCTACTCATGTAAAAACACACTGATTTTCAGACCGTCTGTGGGCCGGATTGAGAAGGTAATTGGGCCGCATCCGGCCCACGGGCCTTAGGTTACCTAACCCTGGTTCAAGCAATGTTGGGGATGATGATGATGATGAAAAACTACCGGTATTCTAAATGAAATCCTAAGGCATAGGGGAGGGAGCTGAACTCTTGCGTTCCTCCACCCTTTTCCTGGGTTATCATTGTCTTTTAAAACAATTATTTCCCTTCCATTATAAAACAACGAGAGGGAAACTGAAGGGAGAGGTTTTACAGGGGTCAGCAAACTTTTTCAGCAGTGGCCCGGTCCACTGTCCCTCAGACCTTGGGGGGGGGGGTGGACTATATTTTTTTGGGAGGGAAATGAATGAATTCCTATGCCCCACAAATAACCCAGAGATGCATGTTAAATAAAAGGGCACATTCTACTCATGTAAAAACACGCTGATTCCCAGACTGTCTGCGGGCTGGATTTAGAAGGCGATTTGTGGAGCATAGGAATTCGTTCATTTGTTTGTTTGTTTTTTCAAAATATAGTCTGGCCCACCACATGGTCTGAGGGACGGTGGGCAAGGGGTTGGGCAATTTCTGAAGCCTTTAAAAGCTGTTACACACCTTTGTTCTGGGTCTTCACCTCCTTTTGCAGGGGGAGGGGACACTCTTTTGCAACAGAAAAAAATAAGTATCTTCCTTGCTCTTCTTCTACTGGTACCTGCCTCCATGCATTATTCTCTGATTTAATGGACTTAGGGGATTCTAAGTCCCTTGGGGCAGTTGGGCTGTAAAAGCCAACCCCAAATTTTAATATAACACCGCAACACACACACACACACACACACACACACACACTATTTCCATGACCGTGTTCATGGAAGACAACCTTACTTGGCTACGAGTGATCACCAAAGAAGAAGGTTTTGGTTCTACTTATGTCAGCACTCCAATGCCTGAGGGACCACAGACATTTCTGCAGCCGTTGGGAGTGATGATCCAACATGGGAGCTCTCTCTCCCCAAATTTGGAAAGGGAGATCTAAGGTGCTATATGCCCCCTTTGAATGACCTCCCAATGCATAGGATTGCAGCCAAAATCATCTTTATGACCTCAGCAGCTGTACATGTGCTCCCCCAGTGTGATACCTCAGTGTAAGAGAGTCCAATCATGTTTTAAATGAAATTGTAAACTAAACTGAGCCAGATTTCAAGTAAAGGTCCCTGAAATGGCGTGGGCCACTGAGAGACAGGTTACTTCCTCCACAGTGGCCTACACCATTCTAGGAAAACTAAGCTAAATTTCAAGTCAATGAGATTTTTTTTAAAAGATCCAGTGCTCTCCTGCTGTGTATACACAACAGTATTGGCACTCAGCCCAATCGTGCTGCCCTGAGAGAGGAGTGTTATGGCAACTTGACTCTAGCTGGACTTACTCTTGAGTAAACATGCCCTGGGTTTGGTCTGTTAATCTTTAACACTTCGTTTTCTCACTTGGTGTGTCCGCATGCTGAACCTGGAATGGCTATTTTTGAAAGAGCACCTTCTGCAACACCCATGAAGTTGCAGTACATTTTACAGAACAAATTAGAGGATGCCAAAATTGACTAATGCGACCTCATCCTGCCCCCTGGTGTGCATATATTATTGGTACAGCTTTTGATTTACATACAGAGATATATTACCCTCCCACAGTCTGTCATTGGTATAGTTAAGAAGAAACAGATTTGTTATAAAATGGCAAACGCAGCTGAACTTCAACAAGCGTAAAGCGATGCGTGTTGGGGCAAACAAATATCTATTCTGTCATTTGCGTTTCATATAAAAAACCAAGCTTTCTTTATTCCGTTTGTGTGGTGTTGTAAGAATTTAAGGTATTTTATTTATATATATAATAATTCTTATTAGTGTGCCAAGCAAAACAAGGCCTCATGTCTGAAGCACAGTCCTGAAACCATTTTGACTCTCAAAACTGACCAAATGTTTACCAAATGTTTCTCTGCAAGGAGGAAGGGGTTGAGGGAACTTTCCCATTGTCTCAGAAATTAAGTAATCACCATCTCAAAGGAATGGCCAGACTGCACAGGAAAGGTAATCAGATAAGACATTATCATATGAAGTGGCAGACAGGAGGTAAACAGCGCACTCAGATTTCTGCTGGAGACCGCCTTTTTCTGTGATGTAGCTGTGATGTACCGGTATCTGAGGAGTGGTCCTAGGTTACACCCCTTTTTGTGATGTATGTATGATGTATAGGGGGTGGTCTTGAGTGGAAGGGGGGGAATTTCAAAGTCTATATAGGAGCGGGTACACCATTGTTGGGGGTTGCTCCTCCATTTTTGGGAATGGACCCTGTTGCAACAGATATAATAAA
The DNA here is from genome assembly GCA_034641385.1 of Darevskia mixta. Taxonomy (NCBI): domain Eukaryota; kingdom Metazoa; phylum Chordata; class Lepidosauria; order Squamata; family Lacertidae; genus Darevskia; species Darevskia mixta. The sequence goes on along the minus strand of JAWWNH010000014.1, from coordinate 25,096,681 downwards.
GATTTTGCTTCTCAATTTTTCTCTGGTTGGCCTCTGTAATTTACTCCTTCCGATGGAGAACCTCAAAAGGTTCTTGTTTACCCCATAAGAGCAGATTTCTGTTTATTTCAGTGGGAACTTATTGTGGGCAAAAGGTTACGGGTAAAACACATATTCGTAATGGATGCAACCTCTTGTTAGTGTGTGCATGAATACATCAGAGTGCTGGACATGCATGTGAGTTCAAACATGTATGTGTAAACAGATCTCCACCCAATCCAACCCCCAGCATGGTGGATCAAATGTCTGGATTGCAGCCTGACCCTCTGAGGACCTGATTCATTATATTCTACAGGAGAAACCTCAAGTATGAATCGAAACAGGAGCAGCGTTCGAAATTCGCCAGGCGAATTTTGCACCTGGCTATTGGCAAACTGCAACCAAGTGAAGATGCCCAGGCGCCAGGATAGCGCCTGATGACTCCACCATCTGGAGGTGCATGCCTGGGGAATCCTTGGATCTTGACCCTTTCCACGCACTAGGAACACATCCTGTAGAATTCTATCCAATATATTTTATCTGCACAATCAGAATGAATTTCAGGAACCAAAAAGTCGTACTGAAAAATACGACTTTCGAGCTGTCTGGCCTCAAAATGGCAACTAGGCATTTCATTTTGGTAACGGTAACCCTGGTGTAAGGAGCCATTTGGCACCTAGCTTATACAGGGTGAATCTTTTAAAAGAGGCCCCGTGGAACATGTGTACTCTGTATCCATGGGACGTTACCCTTTATATCTGTGTTTCTAACACTGAACAGGAGCATAATTATTATTTTTCCCTTAGATGGAAAGCACAACAAGGTTATTTAATTCTGCCGAAGCTAGGAAAAAGATTGTGCAAATAACTTTCAGCCCTATCTTCCTGGCGCTCCTCCTGCCTTAGCTGCATTCCTTAAGTAGTTGTACCAGAATCTCAATGGGCCAGTGCCTAATTCTGCATAAAATTCTCTAAATCCACACCCTTAGGGTTTGCAGATGCAGCAAAGGCATTTTAAAAAACAATGTTAGGTGTGGATGGTTTTGTGCACACAACACAACCTCTGACTTAGAATACAGACTGACCAAACACTTTCTCATCTGGTCACTGAAGCTACCTGCAGGCTTGGGATGGGTATGATTGCAACCCATTTCTCATCCCAGAGAACTACTTGCACATTAACAACTAGTGGCTATTGTTCTGCTAGGTGGTTATTGTTTAACTGAAGGGATGTTTGGGATGTTTCTTTTTAACATTTGGGACATTAAAAAAATGACACACCCACCTGCACTCTAGAGTGATACAGACCACAGTCCCGTGTAGGGTACATTTAGGAGGAAGAGAACATTTGGGAAGCATATAATCTCCAAATAGACATTGGATATATACCCAGGTGGCGCTGTGGGTTAAACCACAGAGCCTAGGGCTTGCTGATCAGAAGGTCAGCGGTTCGAATCCCTGTGACGGGGTGAGCTCCCGTTGCTCGGTCCCAGCTCCTGCCCACCTAGCAGTTCAAAAGCACGTCAAAGTGCAAGTAGATAAATAGGAACCACTCCAGCGGGAAGGTAAACGGCGTTTCCGTGCGCTGCTCTGGTTCGCCAGAAGTGGCTTTGTCATGCTGGCCACATGACCTGGAAGCTGTACGCCGGCTCTCGGCCAATAAAACGAGATGAGTGCTGCAACCCCAGAGTCAGACACGACTGGACCTAATGGTCAGGGGTCCCTTTACCTTTACCATTGCATGCAGGCCAAAGAAAAAAGCAGCCAGGAGCAGCACAATCATTCTCCTACTCTACGGCTGCCTTTGACACTGCCTGGCGATTCTTGAGCTGTGCGTTCCTTGTGATTTTTCAGTACTTGTTTCCCCGTGTTTATTTACTCCAAAGCTATGATTCAGAACATTGTTAGATCACCTAAGTGCTCCTCTCTTCTGTTGCTATTATCCCCTAAACTGCCATTTTGTCTGCACTAAACTCAAATGTTTCATCTCCCCTGTTAAAACTTTTGTGGATCCACCTCCAGGCAGAAGCGCGGGCTGATCAGATTTCTTTGCCAAGCCGAACCCTATGAAACTTTATAACAGGTTGCCAGAGGGAGACTGTCAGATCTGAGAAGACAGAATTATCCCCTCCACTCACACACAAATCACTCCTCTTTTAGCTGCCTGGAGATCTAAGGGTTCACAGACAAAAAGAGGACACGGATTCCTAGTCTGACATCCTGTCAAACAGTCAACCTATCTACAAGTCGGAAGAAATTGCAATTATTGCTGCAATTATTTTTTAAAAGCCCTTCTGTTCAAATAACAGTGAAGGGATCAGTTTAAATATTGGAAGTGTTTGCATTGAGATATGTATGTGTGCACCACACACATGGGCATTCCCATTCCATTTCAAATTTCCTGAATTCCTGCTGTCACAAACACCAGAAGAGAAATAGCAAGAGAGAGCTCTAGCAAGACCCCACCTCTGACACTTATCTGAGGACCCCTTAAAACAAATATATTCACTTTGATCAGCAAAAGAAAATTGAGTCTGGGAACTGGGTTCCTGCCCACATCAAGGAGCTCTTCATAAAATCATAGAGTTGGAAGAGACCACAAGGGCCATCCAGTCCAACCCCCTGCCAAGCAGGAAACACCATCAAAGCATTCCTGACAGGTGGCTGTCAAGCCTCTGCTTAAAGACCTCCAAAGAAGGAGACTCCACCACACTCCTTGGCATACATTAGTACAGTCGTACCTTGGAAGTCAAACGCCTTGTGAGACGAACATTTTGGCTCCCGAACGCCGCAAACCTGGAAGTGATTGTTCCGGTTTGTGAACGTTCTTTGGAACCCGTATGTCCGTTGCGGCTTCCGATTGGCTGCAGGAGCTTCCTGCATCCAATCGGAAGCTGCGCCTTGGTTCCTGAACCTTTTGAAAGTCAAACGGACTTCCAGAACGGATTCCGTTTTGACTTCCGAGGTACGACTGTATCTGGGGAATGCCTTTTTGCACGTCATTAAAATCCTGGGAGGTGGGGAAGAAATTTCTGACCGTATGAGCTGTTCAGCAGTGGAATGGACTATCTTGGAAGGTGGTGGAGTCTCCCTCACTGGTGGTTTTTAAATAGAGGTTGGATAGCCATCTCTCAGGGATTACTCACCTCTGATTTCTGAATTGCAGGTGGCTGGACTAGATGACCCTTGGGGTACCTTCCAACTCTACAATTCTATGATCCCAACAAGTTCTGGAGGCCCACAGGTCTCCATCCCTGGTCTACCATGACTGCCAGTGGCACTCCAAGGTCATTCCATAGCCCTGTCATCTCCTGGAGATAAGACCTGGGGGGGGGGGAGTTCTGATACTAAGCCAGGGAACAAATTACTGTGAGTTTCCCACTTGCTCCAGATTTTCAAGACGAACTACAAAAAGAAGAAGAAGAAGAAAGCAAATTGACCACGGGCTATTAATCGTTTGTCTTCTATTTTTTTAACTACACATTTTATTTTTGAAGGTTAAAAACCCTCTCAGAAGTAATTTTCCCACAGTAGTCAAGAGTAAACCTGGGAATCACTTTTGATGTGACACCACTAGATTTTTTTTTTTTTTATTCTCACGTGATATCCAATTCCCACCAGATTCCTTTAATGTCACTCACATAACATTAATTACATGCCACTTCTTTGTATTTCCGCACAGTTATAATGAAGTGTTGTGACTGTAACTTAACCAGCTTAACTTAACCCTTGAAGTTAAACCAGCTCAACTTAACTTAACCCTTGAAGTAATGTTAATAGCAGATTGTGGTAAATATTCACACTAGGTGATAGATAGCTTTGTTACAAGAGGAAACTTATGGCCCTCAGCGAGCCTGTTTTAAATGACCATTTGCCCAACCTAGCTAATTACTTTTAAATAACATCCGTTTTGTCCATCTCATTTCAGCGTACTATCCAGTTTGTTAAATAAGCTCCCCCAAAGTAAGGGCCTGTTTTCTTAAAACTACTACCAATGATTCAGCATTTTTAAAAAAATAACCATTATTAGGCCACCACAGGAACAGTAAGCTGATAAATACTCAAAAGGTTGTGTTTTTAATGGACCTTCCTTCCTTATTTAATAATTGGAGGGGGAGGGGACAAGTAAATATAATTGATACAATTTATGCCGGTATCTTGTGTCCTTGCTGTACAATTATTCATCCATTAACATTTGTGGATATAAAATTATTTTCATGGAAAGTTGTCTTCTCTCTCGTTCTCTCTTTTTACACACACACACACACACACACACACACACACACACACACACACACACACTACAATTATGAAAGCAGCCTCACAGGAGTGAATGGACCATTTTGTCCAAATTATCACTTTTGCGGGGTTTATCTCTCCACAGAAAATTTTCCGTTTCATATGTTCATCAGTAACTATGAATGCCAATTTCGAATACAACATTAGGCACGTTTGGAAGTTTTAAAGTTTTTAGCTTTGTTTACTAAGTGCAGGTAAAAAGATGCTAAATGCCTTCATTCTGAAGAGCATCAGAAAATTTCCCAGCGCAAAGTGAATGTTTTCCAGTGCAAATTGCCCTATATCAATGACCAAGGCAATTGATCCCTCTTCACAGGGAACTGGGCATTGCAGCAAAATGGTGCGAATTGAGGGGGTGTATGTGTGTTCCTAACAACTCTCAGAACCCTTAACAAACTGTAGCTCCCAGAATTATTATTTTTTGGGAGGGGAAGGCCATGAGTGTTCAAAGTACAATAATAGTGCTTTAACTGTATGGCATGAATGTGGTCTTGAGCGTTCACACACACACATACTACAGTTGTGTGGGATTACACTACAGCAGAGATGGGGGCACCTGTGGCTCTCCAGATGTTGGACTACAAGTCCCATCGTCCATGACCAATGGCCGTGTTGGTTGAGGCTGATGGGAATTGGAGTCCAACGAGAGAGGAAGTGCAGGGTTAAGAGTGTTGGATCAGGACTTAAAGGGACAGATTGTAATCAAAATTTGAGGCAGTGTCCCTCAGATTAACACATATTCTCACTAGATCGTAATTAATAATAATAATAATAATAATAATATATTTGTACCCCACCCATATGACTGGGTTGCCCTAGCCACTCTGGACGGCTTCCAGCATATATAAAAACATAGTAAAATATTAAACCTTAAAAGCTTCCCTATGCAGGGCTGCCTTCAGATGTTTCCTAAATGTTAAATAATTACTCATCTCATTAACATCTTATGGGAGGGCATTCCACAGGTGGGCGCCACTACCAAGAAGGCCCTCTCCCCTTAAGGTGTCTCTGCTTCGTGTCCTAACAACAAAGGCCAAGGAAAGAAATGTATATTTCTCCATAGTGAAAAGCCCTCCATGTGAGATCCAGAACAATGAGCTCCAGAAACACGCTTCAGCGGAACAAATTACAAAAAGCTAAGATGGTCATACAGTCTTACGCAGGCATCCCCAACCTTCGGCCCTCCAGATGTTTTGGACTACAATTCCCATCATCCCTGACCACTGGTCCTGTTAGCTAGGGATCATGGGAGTTGTAGGCCAAAACATCTGGAGGGCCGCAGTTTGGGGATGCCTGGCTTACGGCTAAAACACCTTGGGCTCTTTTTCCTCCTGTTCATTTATAGCTTTTGCAAAATCCCACTGTGAACCGTTGAAAAGTTTGTGACAAAAGTGGCTTTGTTAGTGAAGTTGCTCGCTTGTGTCTGTGCAAAGGCTATGACCACCAGGAAGACCATGAGCCACTCAAACTAGCACACGAAAAGGAACAGTCTGAAATGACTGCCATCCCTAGCAAATGCCCCCTCCGATCCTGAGCCAAGGGAAACAAGCCTATGCAACATAACTGGGGAATAAATACTTGTTAGGAGGCTATTGATAAAAAAAACAACAGAAACCAGTTGCACTAATTGAGGGACACATATAATGCTGGAGAAAACCTTGCTGTATGAACACTGCTTTATTCCTTGGACAGCTAATTTGCTCCCCAGAGTTTTCTTACAGGAGCAGTCCAAAAAACCCCAAAAGGTGTTCATTGGTGAAAATACATCTTCCATTTCTCTTCCCCCAGCCTCTCTTCATTTTTAACTCAAGGAAAATTGTATTGGGCAGGGGAAGAGAACATTGCCAGAAGCTCTTTTTCTTGACCTCAACTCCAGGCAAAAGTTGATTCTTCACCTCTTCCTCCTGCAACCCTGTAGGGGGAAATTTCCTCTCATTATTGCTCATCCTTCCCTCCCTGCAGCTCTTTCCCTGGATTTTTTTGCTAGTGTTTTGCACCTGACCTGTGGCTCTGATGCCAACAAGTTAAAACACCTTCAGCTGTGCGTGCGCGCACACACGCACACACACACGTTCAGTGCCAAAGTTCACTCCAAGAATCACAGAATTGTAGAGCTGGAAGGGACTCCAAGGGTCCTCTAGTCTAGCCCAACCCATTGCAATGCATAAATTTCAGCTAAATCATACATGACAGAACAGAACACACGCCACTGTTTCTCATCTCAGAGAGAAATCGGCTTTCCCCATCTCCCCACTCAAAGAAATCTTAGTTGATTAATCATGTAAAACATAGGCTAAAACAGGCTAGTTTAGACACAATGCTGTGCTGGTTTGGCCTTGCACTTTCCTGTAGCAAACTGCAGTTTCTCTTTTGTCCGAACTGGCAAATTATGGTTTGTTCTTGCCCTCAAAATCAGGGTCAAGCTCCAGTTTCACATTCTGATTTGCAGAGCAAGTACAAACCACATTTTGTTAATTTGGATGAAATGACAAACTGGTGGTTTTACTGCTAACTACAGATGCAGGGAATTATAGCACGCAAGGAGAGGAGCAAGCGCATCATCATCATATAGTGCCAAACCATAGTTCGCCAGCATGTCTGAACCGGTTTGTGATCCAGCAATCCCATTCTTTGTTCTAATGGATGTAGATTTGAAACCAAGCTACCTGATTGGCAGATTCATGGGGTGGGCCTGCGACTTGGCTGCACTACTACACATTTCAGAATGTCTTAAAAGTCCCGTCATATAAAAAAAATGATGTGCATAAATAACTAACAAGTCAGGAAAAATAGTCTAGTTTGAAATTGTTTTTTAATCATCATCATCATCACCCCCACCCCCACCCCCACCCCCACCACAATAATGGAAAAACATTTATACATCTAATCTTCCAACTGCCATTTGAAATGGTACAGTCCATGCACAGATACATAGGGCAACTCTGTCATTCATGTTTTTCAGCTATCAGCCAGGTTATTACCAGTCTGGTGCATAACATTGTCCATTTAAAAACGTTTGAACCTAGTTGGTACAATAAAAGGTACGTAACAGCGACTGCTCATTGGTACAGTGATAATGTTGAGAATTCACCTAGTCATCAAGTAAGCACCTTCTCATTAAGTTATCAAGCCCTTCAGGAAGGTGCCATAGTATGAATATTCACCTTTTTGTGGTTACAGATAAAATATAATCTTCTTTATATGAGGTGCCGGCATGTACCACTTAACACTGGAGATTTAAGCTTCTGTAATTCTGTGGTAAAGAGCTTCAGCTATCATAGGCTCAAATCACAACGCAGCCGCAAGTGCCATGGGTGGGCTTGGGTAGCTATTATCTCTCACTCCCAGATCCCATCTGAAATATGGAGCTAACAGTACCCTCATACCTTGCAGGGTTGATGTACAGCCTGAAATATATGAAGCACTCTGGACTATTGAGAAAAGTGCTGAATATATGCTAAGTCATCATTTTACTAGCAAAATACTTGCCGTTATCATCATCATTTTATTATTTATATCACGCCCATCTGTCTGGGTTTCCCCAGCCACTCTGGGCAGCTTACAGCATATATAAATTTTTTTGTAAAACATCACACATAAAAAAATTCCCAATATTGGATATCCAAGTCATTAACTCTGAAACAGAGCGGGAATGTTTTAGAGGCAGGTTAACCGGACCATCACAGGGATACTGCAATTCCTGTCCAATATGCAATTTGGAGTGAGCTAACATGAAGAACTGATCATGATATCTAATGTCTACCTGTGTTGTAGGAGCCAGGACAAATTGTGTGCCTCAGGTGACGGTTCCAGATTTATCAGCTGAAGAACCCTAAACTACAGCTCTGCCTCTTCGCCAAAGTCCCATCGCTCAAATGGAGTTCTGGGTTCAGAAGATAACAGGGTGCACTAGGAAACCAAACTATGATGTTTCCAGAAATTGCAGATAGTGGGCGTCTATCATATCTCAACAGACAGATCAGGGGCAGCCACAGAAGCCCTGCTGCCAGTTACCATGGAATGGGCTTCTTAGATCTTTGGAACTTGTGAGAGAAACTTTCCCACAGACCACAGTGATCTCCTGTGGTATACTGCCTCTGGTGGGAATTAGGGCTGGACGATATCTGGTTTTCAACACTGTGATATATCACCAGCTAAACATTGCAATATATCGATATATCACGATGTCTGAAATAAGGATGGAGCTATGTAGAGACATTGGCTGGCTTCACTCCCCCCCCCCGCATCATGATTTTTGCACAGCGCGCACGCACACACACACACACACACATCATGATTCGTGATATAACACGAGAACAGGGCCTTCTCTGCAGTGGCTCCCCATTTGTGGAATGCTCTCCCCAGGGAAGTTCGCCTGGTGCCTTCATTATACACCTTTAGGCGCCAGGCAAAAACGTTCCTTTTAACCAGGCCTTTGGTTTATCTGATTTACATCCTATGGTGTGTGTTTTTCTGGGGGCGCGCGCGTTGTATTGGGTTGTTGTTTTTTATTTTATTAGGTATTTTATTCTGTGAACTGCCCTGAGACCCCAGGGTATAGGGCAGTATATAAATTCAATTAATAATAATAATAATAATAATAATAATAATAATGCCAGGTCAAAAATTATGAAAGCAGTATGACAACAGGGACTTCAAACCGGTTTGGGGCGATATATTGCCCACAAATCCAATCAACCCCCTTTTATAGCCATCTTAAGTTGCCGGTTGCTACGCCCTATAGTAGTGAACGTCACAGTTTAACCATGTGCATTGTCAAAAAGTACTTTGTTCTGACCCCTCCCATTGGTCAATTTCACTTAATGACACCATGTCCTTTCACGCATTCAGGTGAAAAATTCGGGAACAGCTGTCCCGAAGGCAGAGACACCAAATTCAGCAACACAACACTAATAGTGACCATCTGAAACAGCTCTGCAGTCTTTGCTTCACCCAAGCTACAGGGCAAAGTCCTTCAGAGAGTGAGAGGGGGAAACAAGCCGCTTGGGAAAAGACTTAAAAAAGCAACCAAACCCAGGAAATAGCTACCCTGTCCCTTCCTGCTTTGTTAGATGCAGACACTAACCTACTGTACAAAAAAATCACATGGAGAAGACACCTCTCCCCCTCTACACAAACACAGACGAGGTGGCAGCAGAGCCTTGGATTGAGACTCAAATCTCCAAACCTACACCGAATGTTTGATTTCTCTGCTACAGTCAGCCCCACGTTAACAGTGTCCAATATGCCAAATCAGCGTTCGGAATTCTCCGGGCACCAAACACATTTTGCACCTATTGGCCACTTGCAACCAAGTGAAGAAGCCCCGGCACCAGGATGGCACCTGAAGTCTCCACCATCTGGAGGTGTATGCGCCTGGGGAATCCTTGGATCTTGACTCTTCACACGCACTAGCAACACATCCTGTAGAATTCTATCCGTTATATTTTACCTGCACAATCAGAATGAATTCCAGGAACCAAAAAGCTGTATTGAAAAATACGACTTCCGAGCTGTCTGGCCCCAAAATGGCAACTAGGCATTCCATTTTGGCGACTGTAACCCCTGTAAGGAGCCATTGCGCACCTAGCTTATATATCCGAGTTTCTAACACTGCCAAATATATATCTATATGATGATGAGAGACAGAGAGGCTCACACATATCTTAGCTTCCTGTGTAGGTGAAAGGCCTAAGAACCGGGCCTTGTGCTTGTTTACTTTGGCACCCAGCGAGGTTTATTTCGGTGGGGCCTGCTCTCAAGGAAGAATGACCAGGAAAGTTCTGGCCTCACGTCGTGCACGCTAGCTGCAATCCTGTACCCACTTACCCAAAAGTAAACCCCATGAAACTCACTTCTGAGTAGAAAAGTACAGGATTGCACTGTGTGGGTCGATTCTCCTAATGGATTCAGCACATGAGGTTGCATGGAAAGCCTTTGCTGACTTCCATCTGCCACAAGCTGCATTAAGGCAGGCTTACATATTCACCTGCATGCACAAGATGTGGTTTTGGCATTGACGATGAGGTTGATCTGTGGTGGCATGCCAACACCAAAGCCTCTGCATGCCAGCCCATGCGCACAGCTGGCTCATTATGGGCTGAAAGCGCTGAAGCAAGCATCAAAACCCATGTCATCACATGGGAGGCAAGCATAAGGTTTGTTTTTTTACAGGAATGGCAAGAACTTCTTGCAGTGTGTGGATGCTGTAAATATGGTAGAGTCTACAGACAACAGAAAAGGAACATTTATTTGCGTAATCCTATGCAAGTAATCCTATGCAAGAAAGGGACCCAGGTGGCGCTGTGGGTTAAACCACAGAGCCTAGGGCTTGCTGATCAGAAGGTCGGCAGTTCGAATCCCTGCGACGGTCCCAGCTCCTGCCCACCTAGCAGTTCGAAAGCACGTCAAAGTGCAAGTAGATAAATAGGAACCGCTCTGGCGGGAAGGTAAACGGCGTTTCCGTGTGCTGCTCTGGTTCGCCAGAAGCGGCTTTGTCATTCTGGCCACATGACCCGGAAGCTGTACGCCGGCTCTTGGCCAATAAAGCGATATGAGCGCCGCAACCCCAGAGTCGGTCACGACTGGACCTAATGGTCAGGGGTCCCTTTACCTTTACCTTTATGCAAGTTTACCTGGAAAGAAGCCCAAAGCTGCAATCCTATACACGGCTACTCAGAAGTAAGCCTCATCAAGTTCAATGGCACTTCCTTCCAGGTAAGCAGGTGCATGATGGCAGCCTAAATATCAAAAGTTCATTCTATTAAATGCCCTGTTTTATCCAGCTTACAGAAGAAGAAAAATATCCAGCTCTTTCTTTTTTAATGTCACGTCATAACACCCCACCAGACTCTTTATTGTTTAAGAAAAGTTTCCCCAAAGTGTTTTTTTAAAAACTGTTTTTAAAGTCTGTATATTTTGCATTTTCTCTCATTTTATATTACAACACACCGCTTTGATAGCTTTTGGCTGTAAACTTGAGATATACCGGTAAGTAATACAATGTGAACCAAGATTCCTCTGAGGAATCCTCTGAGGTCAGCCTTGCGGTTTCTTTTGAATTCTGGGGCCTAGCTCTGAACCTAGCGATCCGTAATAATTCAAAATAAAAAAACTGTGTGTCTTGGAGCATGTGCAAACTGCCTGACTCCCCAAAACATTCAACAAGTATACTTCCAGCTCACCAGACATTTTAAAACTCAGGCATAGCGCGCTTCAAGGTCAAGAAGTCCGCAGTCTAGCTTGGCACCACTCTTGTGAAAGTAATTTATTGCCGGCATGAAAATCACCTCCCACTAAAAGCCCCAATAAATGCATGCAGGATTGGATTGTAAAGCAGCAGCAGCAGCAGCAACAGAGGAAACCACCATAGCTCCAGGGTGCACAATAAAAAGTTAGAGATCAACTAGCTTGGAAGATTGAAATAGTTATTAGCGCCTGCATTACAAGGTCTAGACAACATCTCCACATGTCCTCCTAAAAGGGACTCCATCACCCCGCGGGTTTAGCTGGTTCCCAGAACTTAAGTGCCCAGGCCCCCACCCCCCACCCAGAGGTGCAGCACTAAAGGGACCTGGCTGTACCTGATCCTGTCCTTCTCGGCCCTTTTGAGCTGCGAGTCCCGCTCCAGCACTCGGAAGATCTGCTTGGCTTCTTCCTCGTTCAAGAAGCTGAGATCTACCCGGCGAGGGTCCCTGTTCATCGTGGATCCGGCGCTGCGCAGGTCAGCCGGGGCCGATGACCCTTAGCCGCCTGCAATGCGCCCACAGCATCGCCCCCCACACCAAACACCTGGCAAGCCCCCGCCTCGCCGGCCAGGTGAGGCTCCCGCGCCGGCAGCGGCGCCCTTCCTGCCTTCGGACGGGGCGAAGCGAAACAGGTTGCAGCGACGGGGCGGCGCGCAGGTGCGAGGCGCGCGGCGCGCACACCTCCGGGAGAGGCTCCCGCAGCGCCTCCGGGTGACTGACTTCCCCGCTCGGCTAATCCAGGCGAGGTCGCCCGGGGCCGAAGGGAGGGAACGTGCCAATCCCTTGTTTGCAGGGAGGCGGGCTCTCCCTTCCCCAAGGCGGCTGAGGGGTTGCGCTGGGGAGTGCAGTTGGGAACTTCAGCTCCTTGTCCATACAGGAGGAGAGAGAGATTGAGAGAGGCAAAGAGCAGGCCGCGCTTCATTCTGGCTAAATATTTGCTTTTCAAGCCTTGGAGCAGGGATGGAAATATTTGCTTTGGCCAGAGCCCGCAGAAGTTATCAAGCTGTGAGGTAGCCAGGACATAAAGCTATCCAAAGGATGGAGGGTGTGTGCTTCCAGCCCAGGCCTTGCCAACCTCCTGCTCTCCAGATGTTTTGGACTGCAGGGGCTGATGGGAGTTGTAGTCCGAAACGTCTGGAAGGCACGCGCTCGATAAAGGCTGCACTGGTCAGCCCTGCTCACATTTGGCTTTTTTGGATACACTGTTATATTATTAGTTGTCATGGAGGCAAACTCAGGTGGCCCAGCACCTATTGGGTTGAAAGCACGCTGCTCCTCACCATCAGGAATGGATTTCTATGTACTCAGGGGATACCCTCTTCTGGTAAGTGGAAGTAGATAAGTTTGTAAGCTTGCAGGAAGGAGTGTCTGGCTGGAAACCTGAACAGGAGCATCTGTATTAGGGAATATGGATGCATTGAAACCTTTGGTTGCGGGTCCCATCTGCATCCTCTATTTGCAAACAGGGCCTGCAACAAAAGGTTGCAGCAGAAATTGCTGCTGTTCAGGACTCCATTCCCCACACATGGTGTTCTTTTGCAGGGACGTCCCACATAGTCTTGCTGAATGTTTCGATTAGACTTTGCACAGTTTCTGATTTCAGTGAGTCTATTTCCCCCAACCCACTTTCCCAGATCCAGCTTCCAAACTACAGTACCACTTGTCCACCGGAAGCAGGTCCAATTAGCAGCTGAAGCCACGCACTTGCATCTTCCCCCTCTCTTTTTTCATTCAGTTTTGCATCATTGTGCAGCTGCAAATGAACAGAAGACACTGTAATGTTGAGAGAAAAGTGTGTGTAGGGAAAGCTAAATGAGCCCTGGACGGTTAAGTCCAGTCAAAGGCGACTATGGGGTGCGACACTCATCTCACTTCAGGCCAAGAGAGCTAGTGTTTGTCCGCAGACAGCTTCACACTTCTGGCGCAATGGGACACCATGATGAGTGCCAGAGTGCGTGGAAACACCATTTAACTTCCCGCTACAGCAGTACCTATTTATCTACTTGCACTGGTATGCTTTTGAACTGCTAGGTTGGCAGCAGCTGGGACAGATCAGTGGAAGCTCACCGTTGCTCAGGTTCGAACTGCCGACCTTCCGATCGGCAAGCCCAAGAGGCTCAGTGGTTTGGACCACAGTGCCACCCACGTCCCTTGTAGTGGTCCCTTGTGTGTAGTAAGGAAGTAAGGGTATATAATTTGCCAGGGATGGGCGTTGGCCTTTCAGATGTCAGTGGTGCCTTGTACGAAGACAAAATTCGGTGCCCTTCCCGCCTTCTGTTCTGCTCAATTCACTAGGTCATAGTTGCGATGGCCTGCGGTGGTTTCTAGGCCCGGCGCCCAGGGCGGCGGAACTGGTCGCTCTACCCTAAATCTCCATTTGCATACAGGCACATGCCTTGCCGCACTTTCAGAATGTAGATAATGTAAGAAGTGGAGGCAGGCTAATTAGGACTTATGGGGCACTGCCCCAACCTCAGTCTGCCCTCACCCGCCTTGCCTGTCTACTTGCAATCAGCCCAGGGAGTGACGCCGCCTCTCGGCTTCCTCTTCCTTAATCTCGGTGCTGCTCTTGCAGAATTCAGCAAAGAGGAGGATGGGGACAAACCTATAATTAATTGGCCCTGCTGGCTATACCTGCTATCGACTCTGGAGCCATCTACCGCTCAGCTCTTTTCCTTCCATTCTAACCAGTCCCAATACAAGTGCATCAGAAAGGGTATCCCCTTAGCTTCGCCTCTTGCCTGTGTGCATTCAGTAGTAGGTCTGTAAAGCTGCAACGGGGGTACATACAATGTGCTTTTTGGGTGGGCTTCCCTAGCGCTTGCTGCAGAAGCTGCCAAATGGTGCAGCACAATTGCTAACAGAAGTGAGACCTTGGCTGGATCTAGGACACATCAAAAAAGCATTTTCAGTTACCGGTAAATGTGTTGCAAACTTTGTATGAGAAATCGGGTTGGCATAACGGAACTCCACAGCGCCATCTGGTGTCACAGTGTAAGAATGCATTATCAACACATATAAAGCGTTCTTTCTTTGCCAATGTAGCTGAGTCCCTTGATAGCATTATGATACCTGTGTTCAGATATCTGCACTGATTGCCCATTTGCTACTAGGCCAAGATCAAGGTATATATTAGTGTATAAAGCCTTTAACAACTTGGGACCAGCTAACCCATGAGATCACTTTTCAGTGCCTGCTAAAAACATTTTTGTTTAAACAAGCCTACCCTACCCAGCATGGGCGTAGCCAAGGGGGGGAAGATCCACATTAAAATATACTCAATCATCTGAGGTTCTGCCCCCCTCTCAGCAGAATATATGGGGTATTTTTACCCCTGTGGTTTTCCAAGAAAAGCTCAACAACTGTGATTTCCTTTAAAAATTCCTTTAAAAAGCTCTTTTTGTAAACCGTTTTGAGTTTTTTTTTTTTTTTTTTTAAGCAATCAAGCAGTGTTTAAGGTTACTCAATAAATTTAAAATATCTGATTGGTGGTCTTGCTGGCTACAGCTGATGGGAATTGGAGAGTCGCATCAGCATCTGTAGGACCAAAAATTCCCCATCCCTGCTGCAGAGGCCCCCTGTGCGTACAGCTGGGCACATCAAGCTCAGTCTCTATCAAGACACACTCCTGTCTGTGTTTCCCTGCTTGGAACTACCACTGAACTAGAAAAAACAATGTTGGTAGTTTTCAGGATTTAAATTTGCTTTGAGAGCTCAACTTGTGAGTGGTATAAATAATGCTGGCAGTGGGGAGAGTCTTTGAGCTGTAAGAAACATAGTGCAACTGGATCTGATTTTGCAGCTCACAGCATAGGAAGGCACTCTGCACATGAACCAGTCTCTTTGGATGACCATGTTGCTCAAATCTGAGCCTCAGCGCTGAAAACAGGTTGTGGGGCTTTATCCCCTAACCGAATAATTTTTATTTTTGGGGGGACAGGCATCTCAGGTAAGGAATAACACAACTGGCAAATGACTCTTCCCTTTGGATGTTGTAGTGCTGGAATCATTCTCTGGCATCGATCGCTGGCTTAGCATCTTGGTTTGGGTAAGCATGATGAAGTGAAATGGTTTTTCCAAGGTCCTGTTCCTGCAGAGGCTGTTCCCAGCTTGCTTTGAAGTAGTTCATGAACTGCAGAATCGTCATTTTAAAAATGCCATCTCCTCTGGTGCCCCACAATGAAACTTATTCATCCAGAGACAGTATTCCTTAAGGACTTCTGCTTTTAAAACATTCCCCCCCAAAACAAGCTGACTAACATGCTGGGATATATTTCCCAGACTCATTTAGACACATAAACATGAGTGGTCATTTTGGTTTCTCTTGTATTCTGTCAAGCAACAAAGATGCTCTTTTGTGTGTCATGCATAAAGTCTCTGCACCTGGCCAAAAAGAAGGGGGGGGGGGAAGCCTGACTGGGATGGTTACCACAGCCATAATTTAATGTTGCTGGTGGCAGGTCCTGCTGACACATATAGTTTTAATGAATGGGAAGGCGTGAGAAGTTCTTCAGCTACCACTTTGTTACGTTGCTTGCACGTTCAGATACAGCGTGGGAGACTTTAAACCCCCTCATTCTCAACGAGTGTTTTCAAAGTTGTTGTTTTTTAAAAAGCTGGAAGGTATGTTTAAAAAAAATTAAGGCAGAGTACAGGAAAGTGTTCCAAAATAATCGGCAGGATCTTGCAGCAATTAGCCCGGAGGCGCTGAAGAACTGTAGGATCAAGTCTGTTCCTGTTTGAATTAATTGCTATATGAGATAACTGTGAAGATTAGCAGGTATTGTGCCATGCAAGTTTAATTAAACCCATGCATTAAATTAAAAGGGAGAAAATCACACTGTGGTGTGGATGTAAATGCAAAGCATTTCCCCCGGATTGGTGTGCTGTGAATTGGAATGAATTTATACGGACTTCCCCCCACCCCTAATACTAGCTCATGCCAGGGGAGAGGGTGTAGTAATACCTCACTAGCCCTATTCATGTGTTCAAATAAAGCATAGGGACAGCGCAGAGGGGCTATAGGGTTGCACATATCCCACCTCCAACACGCCTCTCTCCCTGCCTGATCCATCCCCACCTTCCTGCCTTAACAGGCTTCCTGGGAAGGCTTCGAAGCACACTCAGCCAAACATGCTTAGAAATCCTCTTTCTGTATTGGAGTGAGTGGGTGAAATATACTCGGAGTCAAGTGTGAATTTCATGCTCTTTATTCAGCTCATAGTAGCAAGGAATGAATCTTTCCCCAAAACGTCTGCTATATATACATTATTTACACAATGGGCCCCACGTGATTGGCTAATTCCGGGCTACTCCTGTAGGCCAATCAGGTTGCGGATTCACTTCATTCAGGAGCCTGATTGGCTGCTCTTGCAGGCCAATCAGGTCGCTGA
This sequence comes from Darevskia mixta, assembly GCA_034641385.1. Classification (NCBI taxonomy): domain Eukaryota; kingdom Metazoa; phylum Chordata; class Lepidosauria; order Squamata; family Lacertidae; genus Darevskia; species Darevskia mixta. The sequence continues at coordinate 25,079,725 of JAWWNH010000014.1, read as the reverse complement.
TTCACTTCCACCTGGAGCTGGATTGGGTGGCTCCTGCGGACCAATCAGACTGCTGCATTCTGGATCCTATTGTTCTAGGACCAATCAGACTGCTGCATTTTGGATCCTATTGTTCTAGGATTCAGCTCAGTACATAACAGTGGGGATGAGAAATTGGTGGTGTTGGCCAGATTCAGGTCCCTGCTCTTGAGTTATAAAGTACCGGTATGATAGAACCCTCACTAACACCCATATACTTGGTGGAACAGCTGGAATGGACTGGATTTTTGTTGTCCAAGGTGGGGCTCGAACTCACAACCCTGAGATTAAGAGTCTCATGCTCTACCAACTGAGCTATATCAGCTTGTCCATGGGTAAACAGCCCTTGCCCTAAAAAAAAGTTTAGCCAATATGATCTAAAATGTCCGAAGGCAATTGGAATTCCAGGGAAGGGCAAAGTTTCAGCAACTGCAAGAAGATCAAACCTATCCATTCTGAAGGAAATCAGCCCTGAGTGCTCACTGGAAGGACAGATCCTGAAGCTGAGGCTCCAATACTTTGGCCACCTCATGAGAAGAGAAGACTCCCTGGAAAAGACCCTGTTGTTGGGAAAGATTGAGGGCACAAGGAGAAGGGGACGACAGAGGATGAGATGGTTGGACAGTGTTCTTGAAGCTACCAACATGAGTTTGACAAAACTGCGGGAGGCAGTGGAAGACAGGAGTGCCTGGCGTGCTCTGGTCCATGGGGTCACGAAGAGGCTCCAATACTTTGGCCACCTCATGAGAAGAGAAGATTCCCTGGAAAAGACCCTGATGTTGGGAAAGATTGAGGGCACAAGGAGAAGGGGACGACAGAGGATGAGATGGTTGGACAGTGTTCTTGAAGCTACCAACATGAGTTTGACCAAACTGCGGGAGGCAGTGGAAGACAGGAGTGCCTGGCGTGCTCTGGTCCATGGGGTCACGAAGTGTTGGACACAACTAGACGACTAAACAACAACAAGTCAGGAATTTGTCCTCTCAGTTTTCCCTGGCCAGAGCCACAATAGACTCATGGATCATTATCTTATTATATTTATTGCCAAACCCCACAGTGCAAGAAGGACATTTGAACGGATGTAGATCTTCTGCAAGTGAAAGATCAAGCGAGCAAGAATAAAATGTGATAGGTTTCCAGTGCCAAGTCTGGCAATACAGTCCTGTTACCAGCAATTGTAAATATTTGACGTGGCCCACCTATGACAGCTAACTACCAGAAAGGCAAATATTTAAGAAATCCTTCGTATACATTAGTAGTGACTAAACTAAGCCTTCTGATGTATATTTTGCTGTAGGAGTCTTCGTTTGGTCAGAACTGAGTATACACTTCCAGAGTTAACACTAAATGCATTACTTCTGGTAAATGAACCACCATACCTGCTAGAGAATCATGGAAGTTTGTGTCCCTGGCTTTTTAGACTCGTCTACCCATGTACTATCTGAAACCAAAGGGGCACATTGGTGCCAAATGTGATTCCCCCCCCCCCCCAGTTCTCCTGTCACTGCCCATGAGTTCTAGCAAAGGAGCAATTGGGAGCTCACTTTAAGCTCCTGATTGTTGCTTTGTAGCCACTTAGATTACCTGCTACACACCTGGTGTCACATACGATGATGTCAGGTGTAACGCAGGTGGGTTTGGTTTGCAAGGAATGAGCCAGAGGTTCCCCATTCCTTGTTTACATGGCATTTCCCATTCTTGTTTACAGAAAGGTGAGTTCCATCACAATTACAACGAGGGTCCAAATACTGCTCTCATTCATTTCCCTAAGGATACGATAGAAAATAACTGAATGGAAGAATCCCCTTCTCCTATTTGGTCACAGAGAAGTGGTCTCGGGTATATTTCCCACCTGCAAAACCCACAATTTTTTCATTTTTGATAAGTATCAACATTATTGATTGTATACCAGTTTATCTGCCATGGAATTGTGAGTTTCACAGTCTGGTAAGGGTGCTGAGACTATCTGAAAGAAATCAGTACCTCTTCCACAGAACTATGATTCCCAGAGTTCCCTGGGAAGAGGGACTGACTTAAATAGGTTCTCGCTTCTTCTTGTTCAACTTTCTTCCTCACCACTCTTTTGACATTACTGATTTGCATCTTTTTGCAGCTCTTGCTCTCTGTTAGTGAGGCACAACCATAATTTGCACCTAGTCAAAGGAGGTTAAAAAAAATAGTTGTGTAATAGGCTCAAAACTGGAATGTACTGAAGAAACAGGAACCCAGAACAATGGGTTGGTTCAGGCTAAGGCTGTATTCCTGCCGGCACTTAATTGTAAGCCTACATATATCTGTTGAACAATAAGTTCCATTGAGTTAATTAAACCCAGATGAGTGAGTGCAGGATTTCAGCTTAGGACTGCAACCACACTGAACTCCATGGGGCTTACTTTTGAGTAGGCACTAATTTATTTCTTTATTTAAATTGTACTAACCTGCCCTTTATCAGTTGATCTCAGGGCAGGATACATAATTGCATGAAGCAACAATTCAGCACATAAATACTGCTTTGCGGTCAGAATTAATCCGGGATAAAGCCCTAAATGTGCCAAACAGATAAAACAATACTGCACTGTAGTCAACAAGCCCCATTGCCTGAATAAACAACCAGGACTTAGCCTGGCATTGAAATGAACTCACCACAGGCACCAGGCGGGCACCCAAGGGGCGGGCATTTCAGAACTGCGACACCACAGCAAAGAAGACCCTCTCTCTCATTGTCATGTAATGGCTGGGCAGGACAACAGAGGAAGACTTGCTCCCTCAAATATCGGAAACTACAACTAATCCAGAATGCGGCAGCTAGACTGGTGACTGGGAGCGGCCACCAAGACCACATAACACCGGTCTTGAAAGATCTACATTGGCTCCCAGTACATTTCCGAGGACAGTTCAAAGTGTTGGTGCTGACATTTAAAGCCCTAAACGGCCTCGGTCCAGTATACCTGAAGGAGCTTCTCCACCTCCATCATTCTGCCCGGACACTGAGGTCCAGTGCCGAGGGCCTTCTGGCGGTTCCCTCGCTATGAGAAGCCAAGTTACAGGGAACCAGGCAGAGGGCCTTCTCGGTAGTGGCACCCGCCCTGTGGAACGCCCTCCCACCAGATGTCAAAGAGAAAAACAACTACCAGACTTTTAGAAGACATCTGAAGGCAGCCCTGTTTAGGGAGGCTTTTAATGTTCAATAGATTATTGCATTTTAATGTTCTGTTGGAAGCCACCCAGAGTGGCTGGGGAAACCCAGCCAGATGGGTGGGGTATAAATAATAATTTATTATTATTATTATTATTATTATTATTATTATTATTATTATTATTATATCAAGTTCCCAAGTCATTCAGACTTTAGGACTTTACAGTATAGGTTATTACTAACAGCTTGAAATTGGACTGGAAGTATACAGTATTGGGAGCCAGCATAGTTGCTTTAGAACTGGTGTTATACATTCCTCTTAGCAACCTAGCCACAGTATACTGCACTAGCTGCAGTTTCTGGGTCATCTTCAAGGGCAGATCTAGATACAGCACAGTATGGTATTCCAGTCAGGTTTCCAGAGTATGGACTACTGTGGCTAGGTTCACCCTGTCCAGGAATGGTCATAGCTTGAGGGCCAACCAAAGCCAATGAAAGACACACTGTGCCACTGAGGCTCCATTGACCAAGTTGGATCTAACCGTACTCTCATGTTCCACACTATGCACACCCGTTCCTTTAGTGGGAGTGCAACCCAGCCATTAACAGATGGCCTACCTCATTTCTGCACATGGGAACTACCAACTCCTGTGTGCCTTATCAGGATTCAATATCTGTTTATTGGCCCTTGATCCAGCTGATTAGTTTCCAGGCAGCTGTCTAGGACTTGCGCTGCATCACAAGCCTAGGATTGCACCGCAACTGAGTTCCATTTATTCAGTGGGAACTAAATTTTTATGACTAAGCTGTCCCACTGATTCCAACGAGATCTGGCAAAGCCCTCCAAACCCTGATCCACCACGGAGATGGAGTGAGGGGTGTCCCTCTGCTCAGCCCTGCCTGGCTGTGCCATCACAAGGAAGCCCTGCTGGTGAGGAGTACCCCAACGGGTCCACACAGATGGGGAGGGGAGGGGGTGCAGAATCTACCGCCAGCAGCATCTCCCAAAGCAAATGACAATGGGTCTGTTCTGGGAGTTGGCACAGTAAATGGGCATTTTTTGCTCTGCACCTTCTGATCTGGCTGGTGTGAGTGACAGGGCTGTATAGTCAGTGGCGTAGCGTGGGTTGTCAGCACCCGGGGCAAGGCAAGTAATTTGCGCCCCCTAACCCATGGATTTTAGCACTCGAGTCTCTTTCACTAGATTAGTTAAAGAAACCCTTACCCCCTTACCCCCTAAGCACATGTATTGTTTGTTATGAGTGCGAACATGCATTACACATTCTCCACATTTTCAGCAGGTCTATGAATACAAATCTACAAATGTAGTAACCTAGCATGGGCCATGCTATTATATGTCGTCTCACAACCATCGTAAACCATCGTCTCACAATCCATCTGGTCAGCTCAACATGCCAGTCTTGACCTGCAGACTGGGAACATCCTGCACTACAGCTTGAAGGCAAAAAAGCAAATAAAAACATTGCCTGAATATCACGTTGGCAATGTCTATCAAGTGCCTACAGCTATGGTTAATAGCTTTCCTCATGAGCAGCTTTTTAAAAGAACTCTTCAAGTTTAACTAGAATTCTGAAATTATATACATCTCAGAGAATACATATAGCTCCCATCACTTACAGTTGAATCCTAAATAATCATATAATGCGTTTTGTTCCATGTAGGTTCAAGAAACTCATAGAATCATAGAATCATAGCGTTGGAAGAGACCACAAGGGCCATCCAGTCCAACCCCCTGCCAAGCAGGAAACACCATCAAAGCATTCCTGACAGGTGGCTGTCAAGCCTCTGCTTAAAGACCTCCAAAGAAGGAGACTCCACCACACTCCTTGGCAGCAAATTCCACTGTCGAACAGCTCTTACTGTCAAGAAATTCTTCCTAATGTTTAAGTGGAATCTTCTTTCTTGTAGTTTGAATCCATTGCTCCGTGTCCGCATTGGCTTTTTTAGCTGCTGCATCACACTGTTGACTCATGTCAAGTTTGTGGTCTACCAAGACTCCTAGATCCTTTTCACTTGTACTGCTCTCAAGCCAGGTATCACCCATCCTGTATTTGTGCCTTTCATTTTTTTTGCCCAAGTGTAGTATTTTACATTTCTCCCTGTTAAAATTCATCCTGTTTGCCTTGGCCCATTGATTTCTGCATCATTCATAGGATAATGAAATCATTATCATAAAACCCAATGGAAAAATAATTGAACTGCAAACATATAATTCAGCAGATGACAGATCACTCCTTTGTAATGCAAACATGTCAGCTAAAATGAAGTTTAATGCAGAAATTTTGTTTTTTGCTGTAGGAAGGACATCACAAAGCCACCTCACCTCATCAAATTCACAAAAAAATAGATACTAAATTTCTAATATGGGAGAGGAATACATGCTATTAAAAGATACTGAAAGCTAGCATGCCAAATAAGGGAGATGTGCCTGCCTTTGTGTAGCAAAAGGCCCCTATTACTTGCAGTACTGGGTCACAGCTAAGAGTACATTTTTATGACAAAGGCCAGAGCTGGGCCCAGAAACAGGCAGGAAGGGTTCGCAGGGGACCCTGAGCCCTTTGGTCTTAGGTTGCCGTGATCAGCGTCTGAGCAAAACTGGCCACACGCAGGGTGACGAGTCCCACACTGGGCACAGCTGTGTCAGCTTGGAGGAGAACCGGAGGCCGCTTTCCCGCTTCCAGGAAAGCCACCCACCCCCCATAACGCGACTTCCCTTGGGCTCCCCACACTTTGCTCCTCAGCAACCTCACCCCACCCCCAACCCAGCGAGGGCTACAAAAGGGCATCCCAGAGGTTTCTCCGGCAGCCCCACCCTCCTCGTCCTCTCCCCATTGGGGTGACCCTCCCGGCTACCCCATCCCGCCTCAGCGCACGATCCGGGTGCCCAACGGGCCACGTCCACTCGCTGCCCCAGCGCTCGCCCAGCCCTAGCCCGCGCGCGGCCTTCTGACTGGCCACTCGGCCCCGCCAATCCCGGCTCTTGGGCCGGCGCTCGGGGGCTCCATAAATATTGGCTGCTTGCACTCACCGTGCCTTGCTCCCCCGGTTCGGGTGCTGCTGCTCTGATTGGCTCCGCCACCGGTCCCCGAAACCCAAACAGCGCCTCCACTCAGCCGCCGCGAAAAATGGCGCCCAACCCTCGACACCCAACAAAACGAGGGTGGCCTCCGCGCAGGCGCCGCAAGAAGAGCTCCTCCCGCCGAAGCTTACGCTGCGCGCTTTTGAAACAGGCGGCGGAGACGGAAACAGGTGGACGGAAGGGCAGGTAGTGGAAACGGGTCAGGGGGAAACGGGTCAGCGGCGCGCCCCCCCAGATGTTGCGCCCGCTGCGACTGGCACCGTCTGCACCCCCCACGCTACGCCTCTGTGTATAGTTCCATTAAGCTCACCCCTGTTGCCCAGAGGTTAGGACTGTAGCCAAAATCCAACTAAGTTACAGCACAATCCTATACAGTGGTACCTCAGGTTACATACGCTTCAGGTTAAGAACTCTGCTAACCCAGAAATAATGCTTCAGGTTAAGAACTTTGCTTCAGGATAAGAACAGAAATTGTGCTCTGGCGGCGCAGCAGCAGCGGGAGGCCCCATTAGCTAAAGTGGTGCTTCAGGTCAAGAACAGTTTCAGGTTAAGAACGGAACTCCGGAACGAATTAAGTACTTAACCAGAGGTACCACTGTAAAAGTTTTCTCCAAAGTGTCATTGAATGAGGCTTACTCCCAGATACAGGTAAGTGAACCTTAGTAGCAACCCTAGTTCTGGGTGCAACCCAATATGTTTTCCCTGAGAGTAAATTTACCTTTCCCAGGAGCTGTATCTCTGCTTCCAAACACGAGCTTCTTTTAAATTACTGGTTAGATCCAATTAATTTCTACTCAGGGTAAATACACTGAAATTAGTGGAGCTAAGCAGTGTCCATTAATTTCATTGGGTCTCCTCTGAATATGACTGAAACTGGATGCAACCCTAAATTTTCCATGATGAAGAACTGGCTTGGAGGTTGGGTGTTAACTGCCATGTTTTAAGAGTTTCCTGTCTTCCTTCCTCCCATTCCAATCAACTCCATTTTGAACAAGTGTCAACTGATGAGAAAAAAAACCCACGCAGGATCTATGCTGCTAAAGGTACAGGAGCCCTGTTCTCTTTTCCCCACCTAGCTAGCCTAATCTAGGACAATGTTGCTTTTGTCTGCTGTAGTCTAACTGGTAGTAGCTTTCCCAGGTCTCCTGCAAAAGCTCTCACTTGCCTTGCTTGCTACCTGATCACCTTTTTAAACTGGGGATGCTGAGCATGGTATTCATTTTTTTCAGAAATGTCTATTGGCCTGGATCATGCATGTACTCAATACTACCCTGATGTTCCTGGGTTTCTATGAATCATTATCAGCTTTCATGGACAAACTAGCACATTACTTAAACACTCCTTGCCTTTCAATATTGCAGCTAAGCACACACCTCCGTTTTGCATACTCTGGCAAACCCTTCCCTAATGTGGGTTGATTGGTGGCATAGGTGTAAGATTGTTGTTTATGTATTCACACACGGAACGATTCAAAACAACGAAAGACCCCGAGACTGTAGCAAAGAACAAATGGACCAGACCAAACACTGTACTGTACTGAAAAATTGGATGGCCGTAAGCAGCGCTTACTTCATTTATTTAATTTTGAAACTGCAAATCCAACTGCTCAGTCTCCAAAACAATTAAAATGCACTGAATTTTGGTATCCAGTATCAAGGGAACTAATGTAAAACACACACAGCGAGTGCTATGGCAGTAAAGATCAATTCATTCTTGTTTAATGGACCCAGGATGGCTTTACTTTTTAAACAGGAAAACTTGCAACTTCTGGTTCAAGGTACTGCCATCCATCCATCCAGTCATGACATCTTCCATTATATTAGAAACTAGCATAGGTAGCCTAAATATATTAATTGTGCGGTAGTGACCAACCAAAGAAGAAGAAGAAGATGACTAGGAAAGACCATGAGATTTAATGATCCGAGCCCTCTTCAGAGAATACCATATAATTTCAAGACCTCTAATTGCCCTTAGAGGTTGCAAAGCATGAAGAACAATTGCTAAATTAACCACACCAGCCAATGCGGTTGCTTAACCACAAAATCCTGAATGGCATCTGGGAACAAACCAATGTGGGCTGCTGGTCAAACACCAAAGAGAAAATAATGCAGATAATACTTGCTACAGCTAAGCCACGTTTTGGAGGGGGAGGCATAGCTCAGTGGCCAAATGCATATTTGGCATCTTGAGGACCCCAGATTCAGTTCGTAGGATTGCTACTCAAAACATTTTAGGGAAGGCCAGGAAATAGGCATTCTTAACAACCTGGAGAGCTGGGTCTGATCAGATCATCCTGGCCTAAATAGATTAATGACTCAGTACAAAGCAGGTTCATATATATATATATATATATATATATATATATATATATATATATACACACACACACACACACACACACACATACAGTGTGTGTATATATATATATATATATATATATATATATATATATATATATATATATATATATATATCAGCTGAAACGTCAACATAATATTTAAGTGTAGCTCAAAGGAGGAGACTTAATTACAATTGCTGAACCTAATGGCTGCAAGAATATGATTATCACAGTCTTTGAAACTTCCAATGGATTTATTTTAGGGTCTGACTTTTATTTTCCTATAACTGGCTAGTGCCTCCTCAACCTACAAACCAAATATTCTTACTTTCTAGTACTTATCAAGTCTTAACCCAGCTCCTTAGATTCTGGAGGATACATTAGAAAAGGAACTAGAACAAACCTTTCTCTGTGTCTTTCATGAACATCCAGAAATCAAATTGCAGAAGTCAGGCTGGGTCTTCTCTGTACTCCTTTCCCCATCAGATAGATATCCGTTGTGAAGTGCAGTATGTCTACCATCAATATTCAGCACTTCTTGGCATGATTTAAAAGCTGAAACTATGGAATTAAACAGACTCACAAACAGGAAGTATTAAGAGACATGGGAGAGAAAGAACGGGGTGGAGCAACACCCTAAGACAATGCAAAAGTAGGTCATCGTAAGAATGGCAATTAGGAGATGAATCAAAGGGTTTGGCTTCTGCTATTGCGGAAAATATGATTAAGGAAACAGATCTGTGTTTCGATAAAGTGGCACTGGAGTCTGTTGTTGCTTCTTAAGAGAATATTTAAGAAGCAGAACGCACACGTTCATTTCAGGTTAGTCCAGCTTTTTCAGCATCATGCATTAGGTTTCTACCAGCTCTTTCAAGTTTTATTTGCAATTAAAGTCATGTCATGCCACTCTTGAGAGCTTTTATGAGTTTTTGAATTATGATAGAATATGCTCTAGCCGTTCATTTCTAACCTGCAGGCTCAGGTGGATTAGAGGAGAGGGGAACCCGTGGTCCTCCCAATGATATTGAACCCCCAGCTTGGTTCTTCCCCAGCCATCATAGGCAGTGGCCAAACCTGGATTGCTAAGAGCAATTTCGCCATAAAGAATAGATGAATCACTATCCCTAAATAGCTCACATCAGGTCATCTTGAACAGAGAGAATGGTGGAGTTGTGATGTTGGAGGAATGGAATGAAGCCATGGATAGGGAGGCATCCTGATCTGGCATCGATACAGCAGAGAGAGAAAGCGCTCTGGGTACAATTTTGAGTGCACTTAGTGGGAAAAGCTACCAAGCCTCTGGTGCTTTTATTGGAAACAAAGAATGGAAGAAGTGTAAAGGACTAATTTTTCAAATAAGGATAGAAAACATGGAAAACACAACAGGAAATGGGAATGGAAGATACAGAACTGGGCGTGAATTAATGAATACATAATAAGGAAAGAACTATGGAATAATTTCTCAATATATGATCACAGTGGACAAAGGCAAAAAGTCTAATTTTGACTGCCTTTTTCCATATGAACTGACCTGGACCCAGTGATCATCATAGGAGGCCCATTGTGTGTTCCCTCCATGAGAGGTCTGGTGTGTGGCAACACAAGAACGAGCCTTTTCTGAGGTGGGTGGCTCCCCAGTTGTGGAATGCCCTCCCCAGGGAGGCTTGCCTGATGCCTTTGTTACATATCTTTAGGCGCCGGGCAAAAATCTTTTCTCACAGGCCTTTGGTTAATTAAACAATCTACGGTCTTTTAAACTGTTTCTGTGTGGTTACTGGTAGGTAGCCGTGTTGGTCTGTCATAGTCAAAACAATTGCTTGCTGCTACCGTATATTATGTGTTTTGTGTTTTTATATTGTAAACTGCCCTGTGGTCCTTGGATGAAGGGCAGTATAGAACTTAAATGAATGAATGAATGAATGAATGTGGTTGTCAGTATGCTTGATTGGAGAAAAACCATTGCTGACTTTGATTAGTAACATTACTTAAGAGAACCCCTTTTTGGACTTTTTGTGTGAAAAGGAAAATGAATGAATTTGAAACATTTGGGCCTGAAGACTGGGGAAATCTCACTTAATAGAAAGTAGAACAGTTGGTCCAGCTTTCTGTCGTGACCTTTTGTCACGACCTTCTGTCGTGACCTTCTGTCGTGACCCAGTGTGCCAGTGCCGCATGTGTGAAATCACATGTGTGTAATGTCACACACATGTGACGCCCCCCCCCCAATGTTGGATGCAACATGGCGCCTCTGTTGGCTATTAATCACGGTGCATATGTACAGGTACCGTATGTATAGTTGTTTTGCAATCTATACATCTTAAAGCCTCTCAACACGATGTCCCACTCAAATGTGACCAAAGCTGTGTACACACTAACTTGTTTGTAGGACAAACATGTATTTTTCTTCACGCAAAAGTATTCGTGCTTGTTCTCAATGTCAATCTAGGTTGATTCTAGATCCTGGCATCCATGAGTGGGTGGGGTTACATGATACGCATTTGAAATGCCTCTCTTTGATTAGTTACAGGTAGGTAGCCATTTTGGTCTGCTGTAGTCGAAACAAAATAAAAAAATTCCTTCCAGTAGCACCTTAGAGCATAGCTGCCAACCTTTCCCTTTTCTTGCGAGGAATCCTATTTGGAATAAGGGAATTTCCCCCCCAAAAGGGAAAAGTTGACAGCTATGCCTTAGAGACCAACTAAGTTTGTCTCTAAGGTGCTACTGGAAGGAATTTTTTTATTTTGTTCCCTTTGATTAGGTTATCCCTACCTTTTCCTCCCTGCAGGCGCCCCAGGTAAATGAAGAGGGAAGTGATCTTTACTGTGATCTTGCTCTACACCCACCCACACCTACCAGTACATCTGTTTTCAAATAGACTCACTGCAGGCATGGGCAGTGTTGGGGGGGGGGCAGGAAACCCACCTGTCATCATCCTCTGTCTGGAAGATTCAGAATGAAATGTCTAAAAAACAGGTTATTTTAAATTACTTTCTTTTGATCTCAGAAAAATCAGTCAAAATCTTTCTACAATTTCTACTTTTAGTTAAGTATTTTTATTTATTTACTTGGTTTAGAGGGGAGGGTATCTCCTCTGCCCTCCCCCGGCTACGCCCATGACAGCAGGGTAATGCAGACTCAATCTGCAATGAGCTTTTTCTTCTGGAAATAAAACCAGTTGCTTAAGAAGCACTTTTCAGAGCCAGAAATATGCAATAGATCTAGATGGTGTGAGTACTACATAAAAAACACACCCAAGTACTCGGTTTCCGTTGGTTCTAGAATAAAATGTGTGTACAGAGCCTTGGATTCCCATCTGTAAGTAAGTTTAGTTAAATACAGTGTAACTTTCTGCACTGTAAGAAAGGCTGGATCTAGACACATCAAAAAAAGTGTTTCAGGAAAATGCTTGTAAGCTTCATAAAGGGAAATCATGTTGGCAAAAGATGGGACTCCACAGCGCCACCTGGTGTCACAGTGTTATAACGCATATAAAGCACTTTTTATTTACTAATGTAGCTGAAAGCCCCAATCAGAACCATGCAAATGTGATCCCCCATGGTCCACAATAGCTCCAATTGGTTTCTCTGGAACAAAATTTATCTTTATTATTATATACGGCGCTTTCAGAGCCCATGATGGAAAAAAGTTTATAAATAGTTTTCTTCCAGATTTCAGGTGCTAGGATCTTGGCAGTTCTCGATACCTGATGCATGTTATCATGGGCTTTCCCATAAAACAATGAGCATGATCGACTGATGTTTTCCTTCTCTGTGTACATGGGGGAAGCTTAACGGGCAACCTTTCTAAGAGTGCAAGGGTGAATTGGGATGAGTGGTGCAGGAAAGGCACTCTGCACATGTACAGAAATGCTCTTTGTCATCCTATATACTCCAAACCTCAACTTAGGTTTTGGAAACCCAAAGTTCAGGTCATTTCTGTCAGCTGTTATGCCTGTTTGACATTCATGAGTATTATACACATATGCAAGAGTTACGACCTCTAGTGGTTTTTACCGCACAAATGTAGGCAACAATCGTCCAGGCAATCTGCGGGGGGCTAGCCATATGTTGCTGGCTTTACTGTATTTCAAAACGCGTAGCAGACAGTCTCCTCTTTATTAACGCTACACATCTCCACAGGGATGAGCTCAAACCACTTTGAGGTTGCTCTCTCTCTCCCCCCCCCCCAAATAAAGCAGCAGTGTATAAATTTTGTGAAAGCAGGTTTGGATAGGATAGCCCAAGTCAGTAGGGCACAAGACTCTTAATTTCAGGGTCGTGGGTTCGAGCCCCACGTTGGGCAAAATATTGCAGGGGTTCAGGGTTTCCCAAACTTGGGTCTCCCGTTGGACTACAACTCCCATTATCCATAGCGACAGGGGCTTGTGATCAGGGATCACGGGATTTGTAGTCCCCAAAACAGCTGGCGACCCAAGTTTGGGAAACCCTGAACTAGATGACTGTCGCGGTCCCTTCTAACTCCACATGATAATTCCAGGGGGGGCCAAAAAAGCAAAAATTAGGTTCAGATGAAGCCTCGCTCTGCTGCCTGTCCAATAATATCGTTCTTTTCTCTTTCTGCCCCAGCCACCCCCGCTCCCTGTTCTCATGGCTTTTAGCAAGCGGCATTTAAAAAACGAGCAGCATTAGCACAAGCGGCCAATACGGAAGTGCTGCATAGAAATATACCGTAGATTTTTAATATAAGTTATCCAGCGCAAGGACAACCATTTGGAACGAATCAATGGACGCATTGAAATCAATGGACGAATCAAAGGATGCATTAAGCCCACGCGGGGCAGATTCCCACGCAGATCTGGGCATCTGCGGGCAGCTTCCCGTAGGACAGGCTCCTCTCCCGCCCGCGGAGGGGTTGGGCTTTTCCTTCCCGTGGGGCGGGGATGGTGAGGCTGACGCGCTCTCCGTGCGCCCGGCTCCTCCTCCGGCCGCCGCGCGTTACGCTGCCGGGAAGCGTGTTTGCTGTCTCTCCCCACGCCGGCTGTTTCCGAGGCGGGATGGAGAAAAGCCGGGGCACCTTCGGTGGGCCCAGCCCGGACCCGGTGCGCAGCTTCGAGCGCTGGAAGAAGAACTACTCCAAGCGCAAGGATCGGCTGCGCCAGCAGCGCCAAAAGCAGAAGCGCCCCGCTTGGGAGGTGGAGAAGGAAGGCATCGCCAGGTTGCAGCAGAGCTACTCGCAGGTAGGGGGGGGGGAAGCCCCGGTCCCATCCCCAGTAGAGCTGGGAGAGACCCCTGGAGAGGCGCTGCCAGTCAGTGCAAGCGGTATGGAGCTAGATGGACGAATGGTCTGAGCCGCGCACATAGTGCTTTGAAAGCGCACCCCTTCCTTCAAAGGATTCTGGCCGCTGTAGTTTACTCCTCGCGGTGTTTAGGAACTACAGCACCCAGGATCCTTTGAAGGAAGGAGGGTGCTTGCTCCAAATGTGTTTTGGAGTGGTTCTCAAACTTTCCTCCCCTCCTCCGGGCCATACTTTCAGAATAAAAATTTGCTCGCCGATATTTTTTTTTTGGGGGGGGGACCCAGGTGGCGCTGTGGGTTAAACCCCAGAGCCTAGGGCTTGCTGATCAGAAGGTCGGCGGTTCGAATCCCTGCGACTGAGTGAGCTACCATTGCTCGGTCCCTGCTCCTGCCCACCTAGCAGTTCGAAAGCATGTCAAAGTGCAAGTAGATAAATAGGTACCGCTCTGGTGGGAAGGTAAACGGTGTTTCCGTGCGCTGCTCTGGTTCGCCAGAAGCGGCTTAGTCATGCTGGCCACATGACCCGGAAGCTGTACGCCGGCTTCCTCTGCCAATAAAGCGAGATGAGCGCCGCAACCCCAGAGTCGGACACGACTGGACCTAATGGTCAGGGGTCCCTTTACCTTTATCTTTACTATTTTTTTTTATTGATAAAAAATGCATTGGGGAACGAAAAGAAACAACAGCTTGATTTGGAAAAAAGACATCTATCCATATTCTGCAAATAAAGTTATTTTGATACTAGTAATTACTGGAAGGCATATGCTGATATTGGGGGCCAGGCAGACTTCCCTGGGGAGGGCATCTAGTGCTAGTACCAACCTGGCTTGCCTCTATTGGAAGGCAGACTCAAAATTACATGAAGTGTAGTGGGTTGGAAAGGGTGTTCCTTGGGGTTCCTTGGCCTTGTTTCAGATGAGGTTGCAGAAGGATGGAGTGTAGTTCCTATTAAGGAAGTAGAAATACAGATTGGATCACATACATTAGTTTTTTTGCGGTACTGCTTGGTACCAGTGTTTGAAACTCCCGTTGTTCTAGGCGCATTTTGCAGCAGGGAATTTCATTAGCGCGAGCAGTTTCTGACCTTTGGGTGCAGTACTGCGCTTAAGATTTCGGATTAAAACTGCAAAGTGGAAGGAAAGGAGAACGTTTTTCTGCCTCCCCACTTCCAGCTACTCTCTGAAGACTGGAGAATAGACCCTCTTAAGAATATTAAGGGGGTGGGCAGGAGAAAGACTAGACCATGTGAAAAATGAACATATTTTAGCGGCAGTTCATTCATTTTCAGCTTTGTATTCTGGTTATTAAAAAGTGCGCCTAGACATTCCGTTGTTGCACCCTAACCTAGGCTTAAGGTGCCGTTTAGCTCCTAGCTTTCATATCTCAGTTTCTAACACTGCTTGGTACTGCTGGGGAAACCCAGTCAGATGGGCAGGGTATAAAGAAAAAAAATATTATTATTATTAGGTGCCTGGAACCCCTGGAATCTTGCGTCGCTTGGAGATTGGAGTTGGGTGCAACAATACAAAAATGTGATAGAGCACTCTGTGTTCCTTGGGCTTGCATGCCTTCATGTTGTGAACCAAGAAGTTTTATGTACACATGCAAATACTTTGAACAAATACAGTTGTGCAATTTCTTTGTGAAAGGTGTTAAGTGTTTATCAGTACAGTGGAACCTCGGGTTGCAGATGTAATCCGTGACGGAGGCACGTCAGCAACCCGTAGCGTTCGCTTCCTGAAGTGCCACGTCTGTGCAGGCACTGGCACGATTTGGCGCTTCTGCGCAGGCACGAGCGGCGAAACCCGGAAGTAACCCGTTCCGGTACTTCCGGGTTTCCCGTGGTCCGCAACCTGAAAACACATAACCTGAAGCGTCCGTAACATAAGGTATGACTGTAGTGGCCAGTCTTCTATAACACGTGAGCAAAATCTAAAGCACAGGGTTGTATCTAATATAGTGGTATATTTTTTCCTCTTGTTTGCCTCATTTGCTGATGTGATGTGGGGTGGAATGCCCCCCCGAAACCTATTTTTCAATCAATAAATCATTTTATTTGTATGCCCCCTTTCCATAGTTAAAGACATGCTTGAGGCAACTTATACATGGGAAAAAACATAATTCAAAACATAACGAAAGTAGTCATAAACAGTAATAACACAACAATAAACTATACCACCAAATTGAACAACATAAATCGTACCATAGATACAAACAATTAATATATTTTAACAGCAACTAACCCCCACCAACAAAATCCTCTAAGCAACACCCCAGCCCAAGAGTCTGTTCGGCAGCCTCAGCTAATAATAATAATTGTTGTTGTTGTTTAGTCGTGTCCGACTCTTCGTGACCCCTTGGACCAGAGCACGCCAGGCACTCCTGTCTTCCACTGCCTCCCGCAGTTTGGTCAGACTCATGTTGGTAGCTTCGAGAACACTGTCCAACCATCTTGTCCTCTGTCATCCCCTTCTCCTTGTGCCCTCCATCTTTCCCAACATCAGGGTCTTTTCCAGGGAGTCTTCTCTTCTCATGAGGTGGCCAAAGTACTGGAGCCTCAACTTCAGGATCTGTCCTTCCAGTGAGCACTCAGGGCTGATTTCCTTAAGAATTGATAGGTTTGACCTTCTTGCAGTCCATGGGACTCTCAAGAGTCTCCTCCAGCACCATAATTCAAAAGCATCAATTCTTTGGCGATCAGCCTTCTTGATGGTCCAGCTCTCACTTCCGTACATTACTACTGGGAAAATCATAGCTTTAACTATACGGACCTTTGTTGGCAAGGTGATGTCTCTGCTTTTTAAGATGCTGTCTAGGTTCTTTCTTAACTGTCTTATTTGACTTGTCTCTTATTATATCTGTCAGCTTTGTGAGTTCCAAGTACTCGCTCAGCTTACACAACCATTCCTCTTTGGTGGGTATATGTTCCTCCTTCCAATATTTAGCCACCAATACTCTTGCTGCTGACGTAGCATAGAGAAATAGTCTTATTTTATCTTTAGGGAAATTGTTTGTCAAAATTCCCAGAAGAAAAGCTTTGGTGTTTTTTTTTTTGTAAAATGTGGTTTTTAATATTTTTTTCAATTCCTTGTAGGTCATGTCCCAAAATTTCTTTATCTCTTGGCATTGCCACCACATATGGTAGAAGGTTCCTACTTGATTTTTGCATCTCCAACACGTATTATTATGGGTGTTATTGGTTTTTGCCAGCTTTACAGGGGTCAAATACCACCTGTATTGCATTTTCATAAAATTAAATAACAAGCTGTAAATTTTAAGTTTTAAGATCTAGTTTCCACCACTCTTCATGTACAGAGTTATTGAAGCCAGTACGTTCTCAGCCAATGGTTCTGAAACGTCCCTTCCCCCTTCCCTTAACCCAACACCTCTTTTTTTGAGACACTTTTTTTTTTAAAAAAGCTCTCACTGAAATGAAAGCTATGTGACTAATTTCCATTTTGATGATTGCTCTGCATGCCAATAATACAGTTTTGAAACTGTTGGCATCATGAGCGGAGCTGAGAGAAACCTGTGGAGTGCAAAAACAGCAGCCGCTCTATATATATATATATATATATATATATATATCCTTATCCCAAGAGTAGAAATGATTAGGCAAATTTGTAATGAAGATATAGATGGTGCGCATCAAGAGTTCTAAGCGAGGCAGGTCTGTAATCAACTTTCTTTTTTATCTCTGCAGATAGACTCCTAATGCAAATTAGACGCCTCATTTTGGGGGAGGGAAGTAGCAGGTTGAAAAATGTGGAGATGGCATCGCTTCCTCTTCATATTTAAAAATCACACATAAGACGTGCACACTTTCATCTCATTACTTTCAGGGAAGCTGTGAATATTAGAGTTGGATGCAGTCACCGTAGGTATATTTAGATGATGGCTTTGATTGAAGTGAGATGTCTGGGTTGTATGTACAAACCAGGAACAGGTGGCCTCTGGGAACATGGCAAGAGCTATACAGTATGCCTTTTGATTGCCATATTCTCTCCCCCCCCCCCCCGATGTTGGCCTTACATTTCCAAGTGTCGCTTCACAGCCATTAAGTAAGGTAAAGGGACCCCTGACCATTTGATCCAGTCATGTCCAACTGGGGTTGCAGCGCTCATCTCGCTTTATTGGCCGAGAGCCGGCATACAGCTTCCAGGTCATGTAGCCAGCATGACAAAGCCGCTTCTGGCAAACCAGAGCAGCGCACAGAAACGCCATTTACCTTCCCGCCGGAGCGGTTCCTATTTATCTACTTGCACTTTGACATGCTTTCGAACTGCTAGGTGGGCAGGAGCTGGGGCCGAGCAACGGGAGCTCACCCCGTCACGGGGATTCGAACTGCCGACCTTCTGATCAGCAAGCCCTAGGCTCTGTGGTTTAACCGCCCAGAGTGGCTGGGGAGACCCGGCCAGATGGGCGGGGTATAAATAATAAATTATTATTATTATTATTAACCCACAGCGCCACCTGGGTCCCATTAAGTAGGGAGCTGCAATTTTGGGCTGGCCTAAGAAGCAGGAAGTCGAAAAACAATGACAGACTGACAGACTGGGATCCCTAGTTTATTAAGGAGCAACAAACCAGGTGTTGGGTTTGACTGACATGGAAAGCCACGCTTAATTGCGACTTCTTGGTATGTGCCCCCCCTTGTCCCAGGGGAGGGGTGATTGTGCAGTGTGGCACTAGCAGGCTGCTTGTTCCCAAATAAACTGTGACAAACCAGCAACTCTTTTTCAACTCTGACATGAGAATCTCTCTCACGGCAGCTAATTCTGTGTAATCAAGAAATTTGAGAACAGACTGAATTGACAGATCCTCATGTTCAATAATCTAAACGAGATCCTTTCAGATTTCACTTTTCTTTGCTTATTTTCAGATAAATGCAAATGAGGTTGTAAGATTTTCGGATTTCCCATTATCTAAGAAAACACTGAAAGGTAAGCACAATACCTTAACAAGAATCTCTATGGCAGTTATTAGCCTACAACCTTATGCCAGGCATTTTCTGCTCCCAAAAATATTTTATAAACGTTCCCTTCTTAGTTGCATAGGGGTGATTTTTTTACTTACCTATAAGTAACCTGGCAGCGGTTATGTACAAGCCTGCATGATTAGCCGGTTGAAGAAAGCATGTTAACAGCAAAATAACAAATGCTGCCTCAGTCCAGTATGAAATTTCCTGTGTGCAAGTCTCTTCTGAATAGGGCAGAAACCTCCAACCCACAGAAGGGTCCTAATTAGGCCTGCAAGCCCGTTTTCCCCAAGCCACTGCCATCATAAGTGACATTAGGTATGTGGCAGGAAAAGACGTTGTTGCAAAAATCTTCGGGCTGAAGGAAAACTCCATGCAGCAATGGAAAAGGAACGGTGTTTATTTAGTGCTAGCTAGCAGAATGTCTCAGAGGAATTATTTCCAAAGTCTGAGCCCAGAACACAGGGCTAAAATACCTTTTATAGTTCACTATGTATCAATTAAATCAATTATCCAACGAATCACCACCTGCCCAGGTAATACCTTAACTGTTACTTTCCAACTATGTATTGCTTTTCCAACAGTTTTCCTTATTTGGTGACCTAGGGCAGTGTTTCCCAACCTTGTGCCTCCAGATGTTTTGGGACTACAACTCCCATCATCCCTCGCTAGCAAGACCAGTGGTCAGGGATGATGGGAATTGTAGTCCAAAAACATCTGGAGGCACAAGGTTGGGAAACACTGACCTCGGGTACGTGTCAACTTCATATAATTATATATTCTGCATTAATATTCTTAACTCATTAATAACTTTGAGTGATATCACTGCCTCAACATGACTGGGATCAACTGCATGTAGAGAGATACAACTGGACAGATCCAGTCCCCCCCCCCCCCCCGGTGTAGGGCCTTGCAAGAATTCCATGAAGCGTTTGCCGTGTGTGACAAATGCACACATCTAAGGTGCACATATGGGGTGAATTGGGCCCTTGCACATTGATTACACAGGGTGAATCATGTGCAAGATCTAGTGAATGTTCTTTGCCTTCGACTATAGCCATATTTAATACACAGGCTTGCAAAGCAGTTCACATAAATATTTACCGGTATGCATGCCCTTCGGTTATTTTTAACATGCTGAAACGCCGAAACTGCAGCCACCCACCTCTCAGGTCTTTTTTCAGTTTATAAAACGTTCCTTGCCTTAGTTGTTAAGAGATCATTCTCTACTCATCTCAGGTAATTGGAGGATGGGAAGTTCAGATGAACCTTCTTACATGTTCTTCTTGCAGCCTTCTTACATGTTTCTTTGATTGTCCTTGAATCTTCCTGCCACACTTGCCATCCTCTCCTGCCACATCAGTGTGGTTGGTGCGCCTCACCCTTTGAGAACCAGCAAGGACTTGTGGACTAGCCCCTGTACCCCATCAGCAATTGTGAGAATGGTCCTTTAGCTGTGTACATAGGGCTTCTCCATTTCAGAGCTGGTGGGGGGGGGATGTAGGCTTTAGGTCAACCAGAGTCTCCTTCTTGCACAGAAGAGCAGTATTAGTACATGTGTAGGCCTACTTCTCACAGCGGCTGAATGCAGTCAGTGGTGGTGGCACTAGGTCACATACCACCACCACTGGACTCTCAAATGCTTTTAACATGAGAGTTTCTCCCCCCCCTCCCTGGTGAATGGTTGATTCCAAGCATGTTGATATATATGGTCTTCCTCACACCAGGATTGCAGGAAGCTCAGTATCGCATGGTGACTGAAATCCAGAGGCAGACCATAGGTTTGGCCTTGCAAGGTAAAGACGTATTGGGAGCTGCGAAGACTGGATCTGGCAAAACTTTGGCTTTCATTGTACCTGTAAGTAATGTATCTCATAATTTCATATTCTGCTGTCGGCCCAGGGGCAGCCAATATGACGCCCTTTGGATGTTGTGGACTGCCAATTCCCATCAGCCCCAGTGAGCTGAGCCAGTGACTACAGGCATTGCAGCCCTGATTTTTTCTTTCCCCCTTAAAAAATATATATTCGCCGAGTGAAATTTATAGGGCTTCTAACTGGCATTTTTGTCACTGTCCAGGCTCTGGAAATCTTATACCGTCAACAGTGGACTCCCATGGATGGACTGGGAGTTCTGATCATATCGCCTACCCGAGAGTTGGCATACCAAACGTTTGAGGTTCTGCGTAAGGTGGGGAAGAATCACGAGTTCTCGGCCGGGCTTATCATTGGTGGAAAGGTTTGTTCCCTCCTTTTTAAAAAAAATAAAATAAAAATAAATACAGGATCTCCCCCCCCCCCCCCGCTCCCTCTATCTAACCCATAAGGATTGCTTATGGTTTGAAAATTATACTGGGATGTTGTACTAAGTGACTGGGAAGTAATTTTCTTAGAACTCGGTGCGACATATTTCCAAGGAAATGGGTTCCAAGGAAACAGTGGCACATACATACCTCCATTTAAAAGGCATGGGCCTTTTGTACAGCCTTTCAAGGAAGCTCTGTATTGATTTATAATACTAATAATAATAATTTAATAATAATAATAATAATTTTCAGGTATCTTCTGAATGTCAGATAGTTGTTCATCTCCTTAACCTCTGCTGGGAGGGCGTTCCACAGGGCCACCATAATGGCACATATTGCCCATTGAAAGCTGTCTTAGTGAAGTGAGTTGTCACAGGCTTGCCTGAGAATGCTTTGATTCTGATTTTGGTGTCCCTCTGGGTGATGGATGTCCCACAGAGTCTTGATGCATGTAAGCAAGCTTTGACGGAGTCACTGAAAATGTCCCAAGTAGAGGCAGTGATTTGGTTTTACTGGAAAACTCTGAATTGGAAAAAGTTCAGTCTGTATCAGAAAAATTTCTGATGCCTTAGAGAACGACCTAAATATGTTCATTTATTTGTACTTAAACAAATTGAAGCATTTTGAAGCTGCCACTCGTGCCTAATAATGTATTTGCAGTTGGCATTCATTCCCAGTTACATACGGACTTGTTAACTGGAAAAATAAAGCACTGGGAAATTTTCTTCCTTGCATTGTTAGCTAGAGGCTGCTACATCTCTAAAGGTGCCTCTAGGTTGTGACTTGTCGTGTAGATAGAGTTTTTCTGTGTGCCACAAGACACACAAACACACAGTTTGAAATCGCTCCAGGCGGGGGGTGGGGGGGGGGAGAGGAATGGTCAGATCTTACTGTGATCTGCACCTGAATGGGCTTGGATAGGAGCTCCCTGCGTCATAACTGTATATTCTGAAATCATGCTCTCAAACCTGTCTGATATTTCAGGACCTGAAACAAGAATCAGAAAGAATCCACAATATAAACATACTGATATGTACTCCGGGACGGCTTTTACAGCACATGGACGAAACATCATATTTCCATGCCTCCAATCTGCAGATGTTGAGTAAGTGAAATGCTTCAATTTATTTTTTTATCTTTTTTTTTTTTTTTTTTTTTTTTTTTTTGCTTTTATTGAATAGGCTTAATCTGAAATCTGAAAATGGTCCAAAATGCTTGCATTGGAAGCCACTGCCCAGAGCTGAAGCTCCATTAAAGCACGCAGAGGATGAACTGGGGTTGTCGCTTCAGTGCTTGATCTTTGTAACATACAGGTGAAACTCGAAAAATTAGAATATCGTGGAAAAGTCCATTTATGTAAGCAACTGTTTTCATTAGCTACTGGAGTTTACTATATGAGATAGACTCATGACATGCAAAACGAGATATGTCAAGCCTTTGTTATAATTGTGATGATTATGTCGTACAGCTGATTAAAACCCCAAACTTGAAATTGTTAAGTTGGGGTTCTCATCAGCTGTACACCATAATAATCACAATTATAACAAATAAAGGCTTGACATATCTCGCTTGGCATGTCATGAGTCTATCTCATATATTAGTTTCACCTTTTAAGTTGAATTACTGAAAGAAATGACCCTTTCCACGATATTCTAATTTTTCGAGTTTCACCTGTACAAAGCCTTTCCATGAATTGGAAGTGAATGGGAAGAACCTGTTTGCGCTCCATTATTTGGTTCCATTTTTGTTGATCCGCAGACAGGACTCCCACTAAATGCATTGCAAATAATTACATTAAACATTGAAAAAGTGTTTGGTTGGTGGGCAGTGGAGAGGTGAGCAGGCAAGAAGACCAAATCAGTGCTCCGTGCATAGATATGGTTTGGTGCACTTGGATAAGCTAGTCCCATTTTATTTATTGCTTTTGCAATCCGCTTCTTTGCCAGCGTGTCGGAGTTGGCCTGTCGTTTTAGAGTACAAAAAATTGAACAACTTCAATAAAAGCAGCAGAGCAATAGGTCAGGCTGCTGTATGATTCCCCACTCTGGGAGCAGGTAACCTTAGGTTCTTGTTCTAGGCCGGCACACACATACTTAGAGCTCTTGGAACAGCCAAGCATATGAAGCTGCTAAGATCACTGCCCCATTGAACCCAGTACTGTCTACTCTGATCGGTAGCAGCTTTTCAGGGTCTCAGGCAGAGGGATTGAACCTGGGACCTTATGCTTGCCAAGGATGTGCTGTGCCACATTGCTGTGGCCCTTCGTCTCTGTTAGTAACAGATTAATAATAATAATAATTCATTATTTGTACCCTGCCCATCTGACTGGGTTTCCCCAGCCACTCTGGGTGGCACCCAACAGAATATTAAAAACACGATAAAACATCAAACATTAAAAACTTCCCTAAACAGGGTTACTTCAGGTGTCTTCTAAAAGTCAGATAGTTGTTTATTTCCTTGACATCTGATGGGAGGGCGTTCCACAGGGCGGGCGCCACTACTGAGAAGGCCCTCTGCCTGGTTCCCTTTAAGTGAGGGAACTGCCAGAAGGCCCTCGGAGCTGTACCTCAGTGTCTGGGCTGAACAATGGGGGTGGAGACGCTCCTTCAGGTATACTGGGCCAAGGCCGTTTAGGGCTTTAAAGGTCAGCACTGACACTTTGAATTGTCTTCGGAAAATTACTGGGAGCCAATGTACCGGTAGGTCTTTCAGGACCGGTGTTATATGGTCTTGGCAGCCACTCCCAGTCACCAGTCTAGTTGCCGCATTGTGAATTAGTTGTAGTTTCTGGGTCACCTTCAAAGGCAGTCCTACGTAGAGCGCATTGCAGTAGTCCAAGCTGGCAAGACAGTCCATGGGCAGGTGGGTCTCAGCCTGTGTACCAGATGGAGCTGGTAGACAGCTGCCCTGGACACAGAATTGACCTGCGCCTCCATGGACAGCTGTGAGTCCAAAATGACTCCCAGGGGCACAGTTACCCCATTCAGGACCAATGAGTCATCTGCACCTGCCCGCCCCCTGTCCCCCCCCAAACAGTACTTCTGTCTTGTCAGGATTGAACCTCAATCTTTTAGCTGACATCCATCTTCCAACTGCCTCCAGACACTCACACAGGAAATCTGTGATACGTGAATGAATTTTCAGATGTGGAAGTAGGCTTGACTGGGGTGTCAGAAGTGTACAACAGTGGAAGAGCGTGTCTCGGGAGCTGATGGATCATCTTTTGTAAGAGATATTTGAACAGCGGCTGGATGGTCCTCTGTCAGGGATGCTGTAGTTTGCATCTTGCATCGTGGATCGTGCATTGAGCAGCGGGTTCGATTAGGTGACCTCCCAAGGCCCTGTCTGTGAAGGCTGACCCCAACAAATCCCTTGTGTGTGTAATGGAGCGATGCCTTTCATGCGGCTAAGCCCCTGCTATCAGTGTGGAAATTAGTCTCTCTGTCTGAAGGTTAGAAGCTTAGGGGGGAAAAAATCCAATTCCCTCTAGCTGGGCTTTCTCATTCCAGTACTTGATGAAGCTGACAGAATTCTGGACATGGGTTTTGCTGATACGATGAATGCAATCATAGAAAACCTTCCCGAGATGCGCCAGACTCTGCTTTTCTCAGCCACGCAAACCAAATCGGTGAAGGACCTGGCCCGGCTGAGCTTGAAAGATCCAGAATATATCTGGGTACACGAGAAGGCAAAGTTCAGGTAGGAGAATTCTTCTCTATCTAGACTTCAAAGGAAATAAAGGGTAGCTCTGTTTTACTCCATTATGTGCCTGTTTGTGGAAGGGGTGGGATGGAGAGTCATGTTATTCAACCTGAGGCCTTGGGGTAACACAGGCTAGAAAATTGAAGGCACACACACACAGAGAGAGAGAGAGAGAGAGAGAGAGAGAAATTAATTGGGTCAGTTGAAGTGTGGTTGTAGAATTATTTGCTTCAACTCCTGTTCTGTCATTTTAAGTACTATATGTGCTACAAATCACTGTGATATATAACTTTTTGGCCCTGCGGCAGGGAGCTGTAAGCTGAAGTAAGTATATAAAATAGCCAATTTAAAATAGATGAAACTGGCTTAACTGTGTGACTGTCAAAAGCCAACCTTAAGTAATTCTTGATTTGATACTCATCTCTCTCCATCACCAAGGCTTCAACAGGTGACCAGAAAATTTAAAGATGCAGGATTCAATTTGTAATTGAATTAAAGACCAGCTCGGCAGCTGAAAGCAATAATGCATACTTCCAAGTTTATGCATGCTTAGGACTACAATCCATGTTCTGTGACTTTCAATAAATCGGGTGTGGAACCAAGGCCCCCCCCCTTCTTTTTTGCCAGAGGGCCGCATTCCTTCCTTTTTTAACCTTTTGAGGGCTACTTGATAGTGGTGGTTAGGATCAGAGGCAAAATGGGCAGAGCAACAAATTTATTGTTGTTGTTATTTATTACATTTCTGTACTGGGCTGTTCACAGGGCTGTTTACAATATAAAAACATGAAAATACATAGCATAGCAACAAACAAAAACAATGTTCCTTCCCAGTTTAAAAGGCCAATGATAGCTCCCCAGTTTAAAAGGCCAATGATAGCTCAGTTAGGCAAAGGCCTGGGAGAAGAGGAATGTTTTTGCTTGACACCTAAAGATAGGTAACAAAGGCACCAGGTGAGCCTCTGGGGGGGGAGAGCATTCCACAAGTGGGGAGCCACTGCGGAAAAGGCCTGTTCTTGTGTTGCCACCCTCTGGACCTCTCATGGATGAGGCGCATGAAGATTGAATCATCGAGGCCAGTTCGTAAGGGGAGCCGCGGTTCTTGAAGCATGTGGTCCTGAGCCGTTTAAGGCTTTACAGGTCAAAAGTAGCACTTAGAAATGGGCCCGGAAACCAGGGTGGATAAAAATCAACGATTAAAAAAAAAAAATGCTTTTGGAGGAAAAATCTTTCTAAATATAGTCTTCTATTTAAGTTACATTGTAGTCCAAAGGCTATTCATCAGGAAATAAGGATTTGTTTTAAGTTTATCAAGTGTGCTAAAACTCAGTCTAAGTTTTTTTTTTAAATGTTTAACCACATCAGTTAACAAACATGGATACATATGCTATCATGTTATTGTTTTAGTTAAATAAATTGTTTAAATGGTTATTAAGGAAATGATTATTTTTCTCCTTCCAATAAAGTACAGCAGAAAAGTTGTCCAAATATAAACAGTTAACTTATTAAACCTCACCATAATTTCATAATTATCTGTCTATGTATTTCTAGTAGTATAACCAAATCAGTAATTTTTGGCATAACTGTAAAAACTACTCTGAAAATTTATTATTCCGAAAATGAAACCTTCATATGGTTGTAAATATTAAGATTATACCAGCAAGAATGAGTCTTTCTGTAAAAAACAATTTAAATCAAGTCTTACTGACTAGTGATTTAAATTGTGATTTAAATCGTGATTTAAATAAATTTGATTTAAATCAAATCCACCCTGCCGGAAACTAATTGGCGGCCAGCGCAGTTGGGCCTAGATTGGCATTCTATATACCCACAAGCTACATACCTGCTCCTTCCTGTGGGAGTGTAACCTCATCAAGAGCAGGTCACCTCCCATCCATTCTAGTCCATGGCCACCCACAAAGAGTGCTTCAGTCTTTATCCTTCAGTTTGTTGGCTCTCATCCAGTCCGTTACCCAGGCAAGACAATGGTCCAGCACTTCCACTGCCACACCTGTGCGATGTAAAGGAGAAATAGCTGTGTGTCATCAGCATATTGCTGACAACGTACTCCAAAAGTCTGGGCTACCCCACTCGGGTTAAACAGCACGGGGGGATAAAACTGAACCCTGAGGAACCCCACATTGAAGGCTCCCCGGGGAACTACTGCAAAGCAGTGGAAAAACGTATATTTTACACACATTCAGAGACCCCTCTCTAAACTCCATCCAGACAAGCAAGAGGTGCTTTCCATAGATTTCACAGAATTGTAGAGCTGGAAGTATCATCTTGAGTATCATCTAGTCGAACCTTAGTCTGATTTAATGTGCACTCTTGCAGGGATTTTTATTTTATTTTTTCTGGTGAGCAAACGGTAATGCCTTTGTGATGATACTTTGGAAAAATCCAAGCAGCTTGAATTGGGACAATAAAACAAAGCACGGATATTTTTAAACAGGAATTACTGCTTTGAGAAACAGTATTTCACAGTTTACCAGAATGAGGGGGTGGGGATTCCGAGCAAGATTAGTACAAGGCAGCGATGTCAGCTGCGTAATTTACGGAGCAATGGACTGGATCAAATTATTACAGATCACAGCAATTTCGGCAGAGCAACAGCCATCTTCAATAAAACACCAGGGATTGTTAATTTTTTTTAAAGGTTTCAGGTTCAACCATGGCAGGGTATAATGAAGTATTTTGCATAAGTTTTGAGCGTGGTGGGGGAGCATTAATTTAAGGCACCTATATCTCAGCAGTGCACAATCTGATTGTAATGCATCCTTGCATAGGTTGCATAGGGTATGATTTGTGCGATGGAAACCCCTGACCTTTCCAGTTAGAAAAGCATCTCTAGAAAATACTTCTGTTCCAGACCCTGAAGAGCAGGGGTCAGCAAACCTGTCCACTGTCCCTCAGACCTTGTGGGGAGCCAAACTATATTTTTTTGGGGGGGAATGAACGAATTCCTATGCCGCACAAATAACCCAGAAATGCATCCTATATAATAAAGTCCCTGTGTCCCTGCGTCCAGTCCGTGTGTCAGTGGAATTGCGCTACTGCGCATGTCCCACACGGATGCAGGGATTGGAGCGGGCGGAGAGGGGGGCGTGTCCGAGAGGCAAAGGGTAGAGGGGACAGAGGTAGAAAAGGAGTAGAGGGACCTCAGAGGTAGGAAAGGGGTAGAGGTGCCACAGAGGTAGGAAAGGGGTACATGGGCCACAGAGGTAGGAAAGGAGTAGAGGTACCTCAGAGGTAGAAAAGGGGTAGAGGGGGCCACAGAGGTAGGAAAGGGGTAGAGGGACCTCAGTCTGCTTTTACAAATGTTTCACCACATATCTTCTAGCGCCCGTTAATTTAACGGGCTGAACGTCCACTAGTTTTAAATAAAAGCTCAAATTCTACTTATGTAAAATCACCAGGCAGGCCCCACAAATAACCCAGAGATGCATTTTAAATAAAGGACACATTCTACTCATGTAAAAATACGCTGATTCCCGGACCGTCCATGGGCCGGATTTAGAAGGCAATTGGGCTGGATCCGGCTCCCGGGCCTTAGGTTGCCTACCCATGCTGAAGAGGCACTGCCGGGTGGAGTAGACAAGCCTTCTCCATCCTGGTGCCCACCATGTGTTTTGGACTATAACTCCCAGGCAGCACATGAATAGATCTGTATGATTTAATATTATTTACCGTATTTCATTTGTATGCTGACCTATACATATGTTCATTGGTTTTAAGTTCTTTGGTTTTAATGACTTATGCCTTGTTTGTCTATATTTTGTTCTCCTGTAGTTAATTCATGGGTTGTGATTGAGATAGATAGGGTTGTGTATGTGTGTTTATATACACACACACATTTATACAAAAACATACATACTTCATATTCTACCGGTACTTGTGTTGGCCACCTTTTGCACCATTTGGTAGACAGGCAGGATGATAAATTGTGCCCAATAATGATGATAAATATGTGATTATTTTTATTTTTTAGTACTCCAGCAACTTTGGAACAGAACTACGTTGTTTGTGAACTGCACCAGAAAATCAATATGTTGTACTCCTTTTTGAGAAGTCATCTGAATAAGAAAAGTATTGTATTTTTTGCAAGCTGTAAAGAGGTATTGAATATCTATAATTCTATCTCTTAACCATTTATAAAAAATTCTTTCACTTTCTCTTTTCTTTTTAAATATCAAGTTAATACCATTCCTGCCAGGACTTCAGGCAAGGGTCTTGCATCATAAATTAAAGCACCTGTGAGATATTCTCCTGTGCCCAGCAAGCGGGAATGTTAATAAATACTTTAAAACAGGAGATGTTAAAAGTTTGCTATAGCAGGTAAAGGTTTGTGCAGAAGTCCAGCAAAATGTCTTCCTGTTTGAGTCCTGAAGCTGAACATGCAGTTCCACTAGAGATTACACTTAAGTGTCTTCAAGCCAGTGTTTCTCTCTGTGTGTCTCTATATCTACCTATCTAAACTTAGGCCTAGTTCAGAAGATGGGATGGTAAATATGCATCCCAAACAGGTACAGCAGGGATTCTCAAACTTTCTAATGTCATAGCCCACTTGAGACAGCTGAGAATTACAGTGGTACCTCAGTTTACGACCTAAGTCCGTTCTTAAACCGAAACTGTTCTTAAACCGAGGTACGCTTTCCCTAATGAGGCCTCCCGCCGCCGGTGCCCTTCCACCGTTCGGCTTCCGTTCGTAAACTGAGGTAAAATTCGCAAACCGGGACGCTACTTCCGGTTTTGCGGAGTTCTTAAACCGAATAGTTCGTAAACAGGGCTGTTCTTAAACCGAGGTACCACTGTACTGAGGTCCATCAGTTACAAAATAGTGCTGTGTGGGCATAGCCAGGTATAAAATGGTGACCGCTGTAGGCAGAGTTTGGCATAAGCACTTACTGACTACATTATACTAAGGTTTTTTCACCACAGCATTTTCCTTGTGGCGTTTTCCTTGTGTCGAGCTTTCCTCACAATAAATACAGACCTTTGCTCTGGAGGTATTGTGACTCAGCCTACCTGCTATTTCAAATAAGTGCTGAACACACACACACACACACACCCCAAATGCCGCTGGGTTGAAAGAGTTTTGGAAAAAGATACTGCTGTTTTTGTAATTACGAAGAGGTTGGATCCGCCTCTGATATTATTGAACTTAAAGAAAGTAAAAAAAAACCAATATTGCAGCACCTCTGATGTCCGTAACTGTAAATCTGTTCATGACACTGTATTG
The DNA here is from genome assembly GCA_034641385.1 of Darevskia mixta. Classification (NCBI taxonomy): domain Eukaryota; kingdom Metazoa; phylum Chordata; class Lepidosauria; order Squamata; family Lacertidae; genus Darevskia; species Darevskia mixta. The sequence continues at coordinate 25,049,653 of JAWWNH010000014.1, read as the reverse complement.
TGATTAAAACACCTGGGAAATTTGTTAAAGACATGAGAAGAATTCTGCTGCATCATACCAAAGGCCCTTCTAGACCTGAATTTGCTTCTCACAGTGGCCAGCCAGATGGCCATGGGAAGTTCGCAAACAGGGCAGGAAGATTCCTCATGAACTAATGAAAATGAAAATGATTTCTGTTCAGATTGCTCTCTGATAGATCGGGGTGCCTTTTTTGGTCAATTGGAACATTTTAGTTAATCAATCAAACTGAATAATTGAAGTAAGGACAAATGAACACTGGAAGAGTCAGTCAGGGTTCTCCTGCATCATGTACAGTTTGGCCCTATTGCCCCATTGTTGTGCATGCCGCTTTACAGAGCAGCATAAGCATAAAACAAGTCCCTGCCCCAAAGAACTTACAGTCTGAATTGTTACTGGTTTCTAGGTCCAGTATTTGTTTAGAGTCTTCTGCCGTCTTCGACCCGGGCTCCCTATACTGGCTCTTCATGGCAAGCAGCAGCAGATGAAGAGAATGGAAGTCTACACTGATTTTGTGCGCAAGAAATCGGCAGTTCTCTTTGCTACAGATCTTGCGGCTCGGGGACTTGGTAAGCGCTCTCAAGTCCTTCCACGTTTATTGTTATTCCACGTTGCAGAACTACCTGTACTGAGGGCAGGTGCCCCAGACTGTGAATTTACATTATAAAAAAGAAAGAAAAGAGCCTATAGTTTGCTAGAAAGAAATGTATAGAGCAAAATGTGCTGGTACCTCCTAAACAATGTCTGTGAAATGAGAGTTGCGAGATTACCTTGCATATTTTTTTCCTGGTACTGAGGATTGTTTCCCATTCTCGCTAGACAGCAACAGCATTTACCGTATTTTTCGCTCTATAAGGCGCACCTGACCATAGGACGCACCTAGTTTTTAGAGGGGAAAAGCCCCATTTTTTGAGGATCAGCTCAAATTTCTGCAGCTTCTTTTGCAAAGGAGAAAAGCCCCATTTTTGAGGATCAGCTCAAAGTTGTTGAGCTTACTTTGCAAAGGGAAAAAATCCTGTTTTATGGGGTTTAACTCACAGTTCTGCAGCTTCATGAATGGGAGCCATTTCTACAGTTTCCAGACATAATCTAATCAGCCAGTCACATGTCGTTGGGGAAACAGCCTCCCTCTGCAAGGGGGTGGGGCTGGAATCTCCTTCCCCGATTGTTTGCTGAGCAGCTGCTCAGCGGGTTTCCTTTCAACACCCCCTTCTCTCTCTCTCTCTCTTTTTTTAAAAAAGCACGATCTGCTTTTGCCCCTGGGCAGTTCAGCTCCAGGGACCACACATTCGCTTCATAAGACGCACAGACATTTCCCCTTACTTTTTAGGAGGAAAAAAGTGTGTCTTATGGAGCGAAAAATACGGTATGTTTGTGTTTGTGTCTGTGATCTCCATAATCAGCAGGACATAGCTGACTTTTCACGGTAAACATAAGGTTGTTGAGGAATGATTGCCTCTCTTAAATTTGTGTTCTGCCATGCTCCCCACGGCAGCCATTTGTGTCATGCCACGCCCCCTCCATGGCAGCCATTTTGTGACTGGTGCCCCAGCATTCTCTCAAAATTCAAAATGCACCCAGTCGTCCGAAAAGTTTGGTGACGCCTATTTTAGCCTGATGCTTAAAAGCAGATAACGTTAGTGGCAGGCATGCTTCAAAGGTTAATGCAATAATGATATGCAAGGGGAGGAATTCAACATGGCACTGAGGAGATTGCTGCATCAGTGCAAGCATTTTCGCTTGCTTGATGGAAAATTTTTTTCTCTTTTCACCCCCTCACCTTGTTCTGGGAGTTTTCCAACCCCACCAATTTGAAACATGCAAATTATCTGCCTGTCCATGTTCAGGTATAAAATTACACTGTCATTACTTAGGAAATGAATATGCTATTAATTTTATTCCCATCTTGACAAATAAATGAAGGTGATTGATTCTGCTTTGAACGGTCTCCGCTAATACAGCACAATAAAGCAGAACTGAATTTGTAGCAAATTATACAGCCATGTGAGAAACCGTTTTCTCTGTGGATGGATTTTCAGTGTTTCCTGAACTCAAGGTCTGTCCCTTTCTCATTTCTTTGCAGATTTCCCTGCTGTGAATTGGGTCATTCAGTTTGACTGTCCAGAGGATGCAAATACTTACATTCACAGAGTTGGCAGAACAGCCAGGTATGTTCTTCAACGTTCTGGGATTCTGTGTGAAAGCAGAACTGTTAATTGTTTGTTGAAAAGATGACAAGCCCTGTGTTAGGTTAGGTTAGGTTAGGTTAGGTTAGGTTAGGTTAGGTTAGGTTAAATGTCATGTCTCTGTCTCTCTTTTGGTCCAATATATTTTATTGAGGAAAGGCTACACAATGCCTGTGTTGGACCTTCACTGTTGGAGGCAGTGTATCCCTCTGAGCACCAGGTGCTGGGAATTGCAATTGGAGAGTTTTCTTGCGCTTTAGTCCTGCTTTTGTGGGCATGCCATAGGTCAGCCACTGTGATAACAGGATGCTGGTCTAGATGCAGTAGGGATGTTCTTCTCATAGAATCATAGAGTTGGAAGGGACACTGTTTTTGGACTACAGCTCCCATCATCCCTAGCTAGCAAGACCAGAGGTCAGGGATGATGGGAATTATAGTCCAGAAATAGCTGGAGACCCAAGTTCAGGAAACAATGATCTAGTCCACCCTCCTGAAATGCAGGAATATGCAGCTGGCCCTTCTAGGGATTGAACCTGCAACCTTGGCGTTGTCAGTACTGTGCTCAAACCAGCAGTTCGTATATTCTTAAAGCCATGGATTAAATTACAGGAACTTTCACATGTCATGGGGCACAGCTGATTCCAACGTCCAGGTCTCAAAATCCCCTGCTCTGGCAATATTGAATTTGGCTGAAAATCTGATATGTTAGTATACCTTAATATAGCACATTAGTAGCAAAACTATACTTTTCGTCTGGATTTTTAATTATTTATTGTCTGCGTATATTGCTCCTGCGAGAGAGACTGTTGCCTGCCATTCGGATTACTGATCAGGTTCACGGCTGCTTAGCTTCAGTAATATTGCTTCTGAATCTTGTTTCAAGACCCTTCAGTGGGTCCATTATTAGTATTGCTTTGCATATAAATATTGTGTTCATCATTGTTTGCTCTTTCAAAGCTAATTAAAAACAAGTTGATTCAGTTTACAGTGCAATATTCCAAATGCCTACTCACGTGTCAGCTTAGTCCACAAGTAAGTGGGCACAGGATTGCAGCCGTAGGCTCTTATTTTTGTTAACATTATTCCTGAAGGTTGTCTGCAGGGATAAATAAGCAGCTGCAGCTTCTTAAGCGCTCTGCGGTTGCTTGTTAGGATACTGAGAATCTTGTATTTAATTTATTAAGCTTCTAGTGCTTGTGACAGCAGAGCAGAGTGACAGCAGAGGCTCCCCGGAGACTTTGGAAAACTAGGCTAGAGATGTGAAATTGAATTTCTGAAGGCATCATTAAACTATGTCTTTGGGTATTTTGTAAGAAGACTAAAATTTTCAACGAAAACCGCAAACATCTGCAGTATTTATTGGTCTATCCGTATCAAATATGGTCTTGCTACTTGGGCTCCAAAACAGCACATGATATAGACCTGACCTGACCTGGCATTTATTGTGGGTTGTGCAAAAGAATACAGAGAATCGTTTGGGAAATATTCTATACACTCTGATGCATTTAATTTATTCATTCCTAGCTTCTTTCCTCATCGTACCCAAAAGGTCCTAGGAGGCTCATATTATAGACCTGTATCTTTTGGTGCTTTTTAAAAATACTATTAAAAAAAATACAATAAAAGCAGGCAATAATTTTTCTGTACACCGCCCTGAGATCTACGGATGAAGGGTGGTGTACAAATACAATAAATATATACACCAACCTGCTTCAGCCCCCATCAGCCCCAGCCATTCCAAATGAGAGTTATATGCAATGATGGGAGATATATCCTGTGATACAAAAGAAGCTCGAAACTAATCATGTAACAACAACGACAGACTGCTGAGCTACTTGACGGAAGGGCATTACGGGAAGGAACAAGGCACAGAGTTACAGAACAAATCATACAATCTGTCACAAATAGCAGAACCATAAAAATGTCAGAAGCAAATATGAAAAGCCATAAAGAGGAATTACCATCAATGTCAGCAAAACGGCAATACTTTCGGAGGATTTTTCCTCCCCCACTCCCGATGCCTCTCTGTAACCCAGGAATGAAATCAAGAGGTACGGATTAATTGTGGCCTTGGTGGATCCTTGACCTCTCTCCGTTAACATGATGTTTTAGGCATCAGCCTTACTTCCCATGCCTTCCCTGGGTCAGATACTGTATTTTTGTCCATGCCAATCTATTTATATACTGCAATGTCCGTAAGCAAATCTGTGCTCAAAGTGCTTTGCATAAAAAGTTGTAGTCTAACACATTATTCATTAACAATTAATTTAACACATATATTAATTTATTAATTTATTTATTGAATGTCTGTGCCAGCCTTTAGCCAAGGATCACAGGACGTGTTCCGATACATTCTCTTTTTTCATCCTTCTGTGTAATATCTGTGGCATGTAGGGTCTTTTACAAGATGGCAGTCACAACACCTAAAAAAATCCCTACCCAGAGTAATACCCATAAAATTCCAGACATATCAGACCTTGGGACAAATTATTGACCTTGCAACCAACTATTGTCTCAGCCAGAATAAAAATAAAAAACGATGCAGATTTTTTTTTGCAGCTGTAGAATGTCGAATTCTCCGGTATGTTGCTTAAAAAGTACCCCTGTCTCTTCCATATCATCCGTAATGGTAAAGTCGAATGTGGGGCTGTGGCATGAGTCCTAATTTGGCCTGGGAGGCTGTTCCCAGGCTGACGTCAGGTGTGTGGCAGGTAAAGTGGGCTCCTTGCTAACAGTGGAGTTTGCAGACTGATTGGCCATGCTTGCGAGCCCCTGGGCCTTTGCACAAATGTTTTGGTTTCAGAAACCCCCAGGCAGAGAAAGGTGTTTCACCTGACGTCCTGATGACGTTAGGTGACTTATACCGGGTAGTTGGGTGGCTCAGGTCAGCTAAATCCAGTTCCCCATCCCAGCTCCCACCGTCCCTGTATTACAGAATCCACTTCTGTCAAAGAAAACTGCTTTTGATTTCCTTCAACCTCATGTTTCTGACCTCTGAATTGCATTTGATAGGAAATACTGAGAAATATATTCAGGCAATGCTGCTGTGGTGTGTGTTTGCTGCTGTTCTTTGATCGTAGGGGTGTGTGTGTGTGTGTCTAAAATGGGTTGACAAGAGGATCAAACAAGCTTTCTAAGTATCACATTTTTGATGGAAAGGCGTGCATTTGAGACTTTCAGATTTTATTTCAAGAGACATGGTTGGATTAGTCCCCATGCAGCAAATACAAGAAAAAGCCTTGCAGCACCTTAAAGACCCACACATTTATTATGTTGTAAGTGTGGATTCAAGCACACAGATGAGCCCATGAAAGCATATCGCATAATTGCTTTAGTTTTTAATTGCTTTAGTTTTTAAGTTTCAATACATATTACTTATTCCATTATGTTTTAGAGCAGAGTTTTCCAAACTTTGGTCTCCAGCTGTTTTTGGACTACGACTTCCATCATCCCTAGCTGGCAGGAACAGTGGTCAGGGATGATGGGGGTTGTAGTCCAAAAACAGCTGGAGACCCAAGTTTGGGAAACACTGTTTCACAGCAAAAAGTAAAAGAAAATTTGAAAGAAAAAGAGGAAAACATGCCCCAAAGAATCGACAGGTACATGGATTTACAAAATCAAAACAAAGCTACATTTTATCTTTTTCATTATATAAAGACATATCAGTCATAATCCACAGAAAGATTTAAAGTATAATTGACTTAAGCGGGTACAACGAAGACAGCTTATGAGTTGTTCCATATACATAAATGATGTATTGGGATACAGTTTTTGTGTGGATCACTTATCATTGATAAAAGGCCACCAAACATGAGTTGCTGCCTTTGTGAGCTGAATGACCTTGGGGGACACGACCATTTAAAGGAAGCAGCCTATCGAAAAATATGGTCACAACTTCACAGTGTTGATTTGCATGCATGCAGCACTCCCTGTTCAATATGTCGCCATTTTAAAACATCTGTGTAAATGTGACAAAAGCTTTTGATAACTGTGTTTCTCCATCTTTTTTAAATTTACAAACTCCATTGACAATTTTAAAAACAATTGCCAATACATGGCAATTACATGGACATATGTTTAAGTCTTGCATGCAGTCATCTACAAGGCATCTGTAAGGTTTTGACGATTTCTCTGTTTTTTTGTGGTGGCTGGGTGGGAATCTATAACAGTAGCATATTTTTATTCGGACCAACTAAATGAAAATAGCAAGCAAGCTGTCAGGTTTGTAGAAATACTTCCATCAGATGGGATGTTGAGAAGAACAGAGCAAATCAATGGGAAAGGATGGTAGTAAGGAAGTTGAGAAAGCCCTAATTGATGTCATAATATTTAAATAGAATTGGTGTGGATAATTACAGACTTAATTAGACTAAGCTGTGCTTGGTGGGTGGGGTGGGATCTTAGGTTACAACAAAGATTCCAGCAGGGATGGGGTGCCTGTGGCCATCCAGATGTTGTGGGACTACCATGGGAGTTTGTAGTCCCACAACATCTGGAGGCTGCCAATTTGCCACCACTGGTCTACAGAGAAGGAGAAGCGTGGCTACTTTTGCTTTGAAACAATGAATGCCAGCAGCTAAGTTCTAGTAGCTGCATGGGCAGACTGAAATACAATCTAGTTATTGTCATAGATCTTATTTTGTTGACTTGGTAATGATTGTGCATCAAATCCCTATGGTCAGCAACTAGTTGTAATCTCTATCCATTTTGAGGAGGTAGTCATGGGTGATAAACCAGAGTTTCCCTCCTCCAATCCCCCATTAGACGTAGACCATGGGCACAGTTACTACCTCTTCTGTAAATCCCCCCTTGCTACAGAGTTAGCAGCTGAACACCAGATTTGGCCCAGTGCAGCCTGTTTCCGCACCCTAGGCCAATTGTTGGCTTTTTTCTGTCTTTGTGTTCCAACACTGACACTCTTCACAACTGAAATCCTCCCAGACAGGGCTCGAGACAAGATGAACACTAAAATAAATGAGAGTATGCTTGGTTTCCCCCTCTCCATATTTTCCTGTGCGTATGAGTTTTCAATTAAAAGCGTGATGTCAGAGAGGTTAATTGCTCAACAGAAGCCAAATAATATTAAACATCCTTAAGTGTCATTGAAATATTGAGCAGTCTGGATAGCACCTCTTCATTTCTTTTGCGGGGTGGGGCTGGGGGCCGTCTTCCTCCGATGTTCCAAATACCAGACTGCGGCTCTTTAATCCACTAGAAATTAGTGAGCGAGGTTGTGGTGTAGACTTTCAAAAACTTCATAAAAATTATATCGACAGTTTTAGTAGCCGTTAATGAGGTTAGAGATAATTAGAAAGTTTCGAGAATCGTGAGAGTGCATAACTGCGTAGAATGAAGGCCAAGTTAAATACCTTACCTAATTAGAAATCTGTGTGCTCGCAGTAATTAAAATAGAATGGACAGATACTATTGTAAGTCTGAAATCAAATTATTAGTGCTGCGTGAAAACTTGACTAAAATAGAAAATGTCCTGAACATTTCCTGAAGGAGTAGTGTTTGGCATTTGTATCCCGCCTTTCTCAGGAAAGAGTACACGGGCCTCAAATTTAATCTCCTCTAAAACCTCATGGGATAGATTCTTCTTTTTCCTCTTTTGCAGCGTCCAACATCCATCTTTGGATATACAGTGGTACCTTGGTTCTCAAACTTAATCCGTTCCGAGAGTCTGTTTGACTCCTGAAGCTGTTCGAAAACCAAGGCGCAGCTTCCGATTGGCTGCAGGAGCTTTCTGCACTCAAGCGGAAGCTGCATCAGATGTTCGGCTTCCGAAAAACGTTCACAAACTGGAACAGTTACTTCTGGGTTTGCGGTGTTCGGGAGCCGATTCTAGTACCAAGGTATCACTGTACACTTCTTCAGGTTCTCCTCAGTAATAATAATAAATATGCCATCCATCTGACTGGATTGCCCCAGCCACTCTGGGTGGCTTCCTTCACCCATGTAAACTCCACTCTTAGTTTTAGATTGTCCACCCATGGCATTGATGGTCGTCCACCTGGTGTTTTACAGTTGTAGAGTCTGCAGACTTAACATTCATTGGCCTGAATTGTCACTTGCCACACGTCCATTTTAACTTCACAGCCTTTTCCGCTGCATCCATGACTTTTGAAATTTGTCATATCCAATTATTCATTTACCTATCTTTTAATTAGACTCCTACCATTGCACATTCCATGGTATGCTATGTTGTTCTCCAGCTGTTCGCGTTTCTGTGTCACGGTCCAGTTCTCTGCTCACGGGCACTATGCACACTTTGAATACTTTAGCTTTGAAATCTAAGGAAATATTTTTCTTTTTCTTTATGGTATGGATAATGGGTTGATCAAAATCGTGCTCAATTCAGACATCAGCCTGACCATGTTTTGTGCTAAACATTGTTTAAAAACCCAAACCATGGTTATGGCTTCCATTAGGTACAGTACACAAATAATGGTTTAAGAGCTGCTTGTTGGCTTTTGTGTTGTCCCAGTAATAGTAATTTTTGAAGTGCAGGAGCTCGTCATGCTAAGCCCCCATAGTCACACACCAAAGGATAGTCCAAAAATGCAGGCAAGGGTTATTGATCGGATATATATACACCCCAAAGAGCAGCAGGACATGGTTTAATGCCTAACCTGTTTAGATTAGCATGACTGCATTCCTGTTCCGAAACCCTGTCCACTTCAAAGGTGGACAAAGCTCTGTCCTAAAATGATCGGTCCGAAATGATAAAAGTAGGGGAAAAGTGGACCTTTTTTTGCTTGCGTTCCATACTCACTCTGGTTTGGGGGCTAGTTTGAAAGCTATAAGGGACCCAGGTGGCGCTGTGGGTTAAACCACAGAGCCTAGGGCTTGCCGATCAGAAGGTTGGCGGTTCGAATCCCTGCAACGGGGTGAGCTCCCTTTGTTTGGTCCCAGCTCCTGCCTACCTAGCAGTTCAAAAGCACGTCAAAAGTGCAAGTAGATAAATAGGTACCGCTGCAGCAGGAAGGTAAACGGAGTTTCCGTGCGCTGCTCTGGTTCGCCAGAAGCGGCTTTGTCATGCTGGCCACATGACCTGGAAGCTGTACGCCGGCTCTCGGCCAATAAAGCGAGATGAGCGCTGCAACCCCAGAGTCGGACACGACTGGACCTAATGGTCAGGGGTCCCTTTACCTTTACCTTGAAAGCTGTGTCACAGCTTCAGTCGTTGGGGAATAATTCTGCTTTAAAAATGGTAGCAAAACTTTGACTAGCCTTATGACATTTTAAAGAAAATGAGAATGCTAGGTAGTGTTTAAAAATAAAATCCCGCAATAAGGTTTCCACTGAGTTCTTATAAATATTCATAGTTTTCGACCATTTTTCTCTAGACAAGTTACCATTAACATTCTGTTGACCTCTAGGATAATAGAAGTGGAGTATCTTCATGCAGAAACATCTTTAAAGATACACTCGTCACCCCAAATCTGATTATCTTGTTGCTCATGTGCCTTGCTCTAGCCCATGAAGCCTATTTTGATCATGTGTGATATAATATAATGGAATACAATGCCACTAGAGGACAGCAGTAGTTAGCTTTCATTTTTGGAAAGCTATGTTAATGTATTTTTGTCCAACTGTTTCAGGGCTTCCTCACAATATATATATTTTTAATGCATACTTTAAGGGGAGACTTAAAGCTCAAATGTATAGATGCAGCGGCTGATATTTGAAAACACTGTAGCATAAAATGCTTTGCCCATATGGTGGTTCTGAATGTTTGTGCAATTCAGTTGCACACTTGTCTTTATTGCTATATTCCCATAATTTTGTTGGGTGCATATGAGAGTTCATGGTTGTTGGTGTTCACATTTAAAAAGTTACGCTGAGGGCTGGAATCGACTGCTCACTCTTCCATGAACACTTATGGCAAATTTTAGATCGCTGCTCTGTAATGTGTGAAATGATCCTCAGAGACTGAGGTCTGATTCAAAAGTAGCCTCAAATCATAAAATACATAATTGTAAGAATGAGCAGGTACAAGCCTCAAGTGTGTGGTTTTGGAAGGCATCACTCCTAATTGTCCTGTATTCTTCAGCCACAAATGTGGTCACCAGCTTGCCCCTAGCAAGCAAATATTTTGGAAATTTGCAGTTTTCTATACCTCCAAAATACTGTTTTATTGTGCAGAGCCTTGGGTAGCAGCAAGATATTTTGCTGTTTTCCCAGTCCCAGTTTGGTAAGGATGGAATGGATGGTCATGTGACAAGGAGGAAAGGGAGGAGCTTGGGGAGTTGGAGGCCAACCCAGGAAAAGGTCATTCTGGGTTGGAGGTGGTGAGAACTGGGGACCCCAGAAGGAGACCAACCTAGGGGAGGGTCCCAGCGAATGGGGAGCCAGAAGATCTGGAACCAGGGCTTAGTGGTTTGTCAGAAGAATGTCTCATCTCTGCAATACCAGGCACCCCAAGTGCTATGTAACCCCAGTCTAGATGGCTTCATTGTCTCCCACTATCTTTTTATTTTTTTATTTTTTTTTAGTTTTTCACTTTAAAGTTTTACAGTCAATTATCCAACAACCAACATAAAAACAAGATTCCAAAGAATCTCCTGGACTTCCCTCCTCCCCTTTCTGGGTCCTTTTTTTAACCATTTCCTCCTGCATCTTTTATAATAATCCAGATCTTTTACATCTCCATTATATCCAAAATTGAACATTAAACTACAAGTGTTATTTCAATCCTACTAATGATTTTAGCTGTTTACAATGGTTTTTAAGATAAAATATAGATTTCCCCCATTGCTTATTAAAATTTTGGTCTTCCTGATTTCTGATTCTTCCGGTCATTTTTGCCAATTCAGCATACTCCATCAACTTAATCTGCCATTCTTCTCTGGTAGGGACTTTGTCTTCTTTCCATCTCTGAGCCATTAACATCCAAGCAGTTGTGGTCGCATACATAAATAGTCTTTTCTGCTCTATTGGGATTTCGGCACCTAAAATAAAAGCTTCGGGGTATTTTTTTTAGAAAAGGTTATTTTAAACATTTTTTTTCAATTCACTATATATCATTTCCCAAAATTCCCACTATCAGCGGAGAGCCTTCCCTTTCAGGGGAAGCATTTGGGGATAAGGCTGATAGCAAGCTGGCGCCGCTAATTCCACCTCTGTCTCCAAGGACATGGCGACAATAGTGTGAGCAAACTGTGTGTGCTTGGCTTTTATGGAGGATTGCTTGCCCAATCCCAAAGCTCAGGACGTAACTTGCGAGAATAGTCGTTTCAGCTCTGCTCTTCAAAAGGAGAGAACAGGGTGTGTGCCAGATGTTTGATAGGCTTAACTAAGACACTGATCCGTGTCTCTTAGGTCTCTGTCATGCTTTACCTGCCTGTAGCCTGTAAACCCATGTTGGGATGCAAATAGCTTCTGCTGGCCAGGGTTGAAAACTGGGGGGATCCCAGCTGGTGTGATGGAGGAATTGAAAGCTTTCTTCTTGAGGAAAAGCCCTGTGTTTTTTTGCATTTTAAAGAAAAACAACAACCTGCACATTAGATGTGAAGATGCAATTAATGCCACGTTTGGTTTGGCCCTTAGAAGAGTCTGTCAGCTTTTATTTACCATCTGGAAACCTAATCAGGAAACATTTTGTTTTCTAATTCCTTTCTTAGGTACAAAGAAGGTGGGGAAGCTCTCCTTGTGCTGCTTTCTTCGGAGGAAAAGGGAATGATGCAGCAGCTGTCACAGAAGAAAGTTCCCATCAACAACATCAAGTAAATTCTTCAGCTCTTATATATATAAAATCAGTGCTGTTTTGAGAAAATGAGGTGCTAGTACTCATTTATTGATAAAGGTGCCAAGGGGGCCTGCACAAAATGGCAGCCATGGACAGCAAAAGGGAGGGAAAGGTTCTGCTATTATGTATGATTGTCTTATTTATTGCATTTACACAACACTTTTCTGCCAAGGCACCCAAGGCAGCTTACAATTTTAAAATGCTTACATTATGTACATTATGTAAAATGTAGAGTGGCAGAGTCCTCTCAGGCCCACTGATGATATGTGGCCTGGATTCCTTTGCTTCTACCTTCCCTGGGGGCACACAGGTCTTTCTTAAGCAGCCCCAGGGAAGGTACTGTACTGGTGAGTACTGTCACAAAAAGGCCCTGATTGTTGTTATTAACTCTATGTGGCTTGAATTAGACTCCTTCCCTGCCCCACAAACAAACCATAATTAAGATTAACCACCATTTGCTGGGTGTGGTCAACACAGTAAACTGTGGTTAATCTAAAGCAGACTCCTCCTCTGCAGGCAGGTATGCCTCCTCCATTCTCTGCATCAGATGTGAATGGAACGTTCAGTCTCTTCCTATGTGGTAGAATTACCCACCCACAGAAAATACTTCCTTTTTGCACCTCCTGCATGGATTGCTGCCCTGGGCTTGCTTCGTTCCCGCAGAAAGAACTTGGGAAGCTTCCTTTAAGCCAGACTAGATCACTGACCCATCTAGATCCATACTGTCTGCAGCAAGGGATGGGGAAGCTGTTTGCTTCAATTGCTGTAGCAGCTTTCTTTTGGGGTGCCTTTCTAATGTTGATGTTCACTGGCGAAAATAAAGGGCAAAAAGGAAAAGAGAAGACTGCATCCCATGCTAAACTCCCCCATAGGGACCTTCCAACATTTCCCCCTCCCTCCTGTTGAATAATTGCAGAAACTTCCTGTAAGGGCTCGGGGTTGTCTCCTCGAGAGTAAAGAGCCAGAAACATCCGTTCTTCTAAAGCTAATACTTTATTTACAGACTATGTACATCGGAGCGTTTAAGATTCATGTCCGCTTGAGTCGGTTCCAGAATCCGGGAGTGGCTTTCGCCGGTTCCTCCCCCAACATAAGAGCTTTGGAATTCCAAAGCGTCGCCTCCTTTCCTTACGCTTTTCCCCCTACGCAGCTGGAGCGACGGAAGTAGCTGACCGCTTTGCTCCGCAACCCACTCAGGTGGAGCTAGGGCTCTGTCAGCATCTCTGGCCCTCAGCTCCACCGCACTGCCTGGCAGTTCCTGCTCCTCACCACTGGGGCTGTCCTTACTATCCCCGCTGGACTCAGAACTGCTTCCCAGGAGAGGCTGCACTTCCCTCCATCCCTCCTTCCCCGTCTCAAGTGCCTTGCGTGAGGGCAGGTCCCTGATACTTCCCCTCCTCCCTTTTTCGCCACCTGTGAATGGGCTGGTGGATTTAGGCAAAATGCCCACTTCTTCCAAGAAAGGAAGTGTGCTTCTAGTTTTAATTCAGGACAAACGCATCTCGGAGTTCACAAGTTTGAGGAACGCTGCCTCTAATAAACAGATTCATGCGCTGCTGTATTAAAATGCTAATCTGAAACATGGCAATGCTAAGTTTGTAGTATTAGTCCCGTTTCCAGCCCTTTTCCTCTGAGGAAGGCTCAACTGAGTGCACCGATAGTTTCCTTTCTTTACCCGTAATGACATCTGTTTCATACCTTCATGCATACAGACCTAATTACCATTTGGTGCCTAATATCTCAGTCACTCAATATGCGTTGAAATTGGTTCACATGCTCCACTGAAGTAGTTCTTGGCTTCCAGTAATGCTGTTTACAATACTGTTCTAAATCATGGGTGATAATGTGGGAATGCAGTAAAGCTTGCAAATCCTTGTAAATGGCCCTTTTTAGCCTTTGTTTTTTTTTTTTTTTGTCTCTTAAAGGGATATAATGACTTGCCAAGTTTAAACGGTTTACTGTGGAGAGGAGCTCATTTTTGCTGTGGAACTGATGAGCCATGGAAAACACTGCGGGGGTGGAGTGGGGAGAAAAATGCAGATCATATTTAGTGTTGGTTGTAGATCTCAACATTCAGATAATTTCTGCTTTCATTTGCTTTGAGAGAGAAGCTTCTGGTCTATATGGCTGTGAAGAGATAGGCATAAGAATGTTCAAGTCAAGTTTGGGGAAAGCTCAGAAGCTGGAAGAGAGCTCAATAGGATTTCCAGGGATCTATGCTCCACGTAACTCATTGCTTAGCAGGAGGAGATGCAAATTGACTTAGCTTGCACTATTTATATGGGTAACAGGCAAAGTTCAACTTGTACAGGAGCCCTATGTATTCCTTCCTAGGTGAGGAGAACTAATGGACAGCCTCGGTAAGCAGGATTCACTCCAAGTTGACTCAGCTGCCCAGGAAGATGGGCCAACCTGTCCACTTGGCACCTCACCACATAGGACATCTGTGCACTGAGATGTGAATTTCTGGTTCAAGCGCTGATAGCTCCTGATATATACTTGGTTCCTTTGAAATGTGCAGTTGGCTGCTAAGGGAGGCAGGAGTTTCTTCCTGTTCCATCCTTTTGTGTCTTGTACCAGGAGCTAGGCTGGAATATCCAGCCTCCTTTCCCAGTTTATGCCTTGACAAGAAGGAGATCCTAGCTCTTCTCAGCCGGCTGTTCCATTGTTGAACAACTCTTAACAGAACATACCCCCAATATTTAACCAAGATCTACCTTGGTGTGATTTTAAGCATATATTTCAGCTAACTCGCATGTGATGCTCAGCCAAACCATGGCTAGCTGCAAATGGGAGAGTTTCTGGAGGAAGATTTTGAAGCTGTTGTGCTCCTGCCCCTGGTCCTTCTGCAGCTGCACTGCTGTGAACAAAGCCACCCAAACCTGGTCTAATAGTTTCCCTCACACCAGACAAGCCACGATCTGTAAACAACGTTTGTCTGGAGTGAGACAAACCATGATTCCGGGTTTGGACACCATGCTTAGCTTAGCTCACAGCAACATGGCAGGACTGGAAGAGGACCAAAGCAGCCACAAATTCCTTTCTGGGAGCCCACATGTTCATACTAAGCTATAGTTTGGCTGAGCGTTGCTTGCAAACTGGCTGTATGTGGCGTATTCAGAGCATGTTGGGTGAAAACACTCCCTCCTCCACCTTCTTTCTGATAGTTTTCCAAAATCTGAAAAGGATATTGGCATCTCCCTCTCTGCTGCCTGCGCCAATCAATAATGTTTCCTTCTGTACATAGCTTTCTTTTTCTTTACTTCTTAGCTTCATAGGATTTCCGTCTCAGCCTTTGCATCGTCCTTGTACCTCTCTGCTGAATCTTTTCCAACTTGCCAATATCTTTTGAGACACCTGGTGCCCAGAACTCACAGCAGCATTCCAATCAGGTCACACTAATGCCGAATAAAATGGCATTATTATTTCCCAGTTCTTGGCAACCATTCTCCAGCCGATAAAACCTAAAAATGGCACTGGCCTTTCCAGCCACAGCATCACATTGCTGACTCATATTCAATTTGTTTATGTACACTGTAGATTCTGAATGCTTCTGCCGCCTAGCCAGTTATTTCTCCTTTTGGGTATTTTGTTCCCCTTCCTGTATTCATTACATTTAGCCTTGCTGGACTCCATTGTGCTGCTGCTTTCTCCCCACTTCTCCAACTTATTAAGAAAGAGTAAAGTTCTTTTGAGCAGCAGTGGGGAAACATTTTGAGCCACAATGCCTTCTGGGCAATTTTCTGAGGGCCTCATGCCAGAGGCAGAAGTGGGTGGAACAGCGAATGCAGATTTTACTGTTGCACCGTAGTCGTTTCTACACATGTTAACAAACACCTCTCTGTCCTCCATGTAGACCAGCAAGAGGCATTGTCCAGTCCACCACTAGATCCAGGCATTTGTCCAGGGCTTGTACAGCCTCTTCTGCCTCAGATGTAATAGGGAAATAGAGCTGGGTCTCATCAGTGTACTGATGACACCTTGCCCCAAAACTCCTAATGACTGCTCCCAGTGCCTTCATATAGACTAGGGTTTCCCAAACTTGGGTCTCCAACTACAACTCCCATCATCCCTTGCTAGCAGGACCAGTGGTCAGGGATGATGGGAGTTGTAGTCCAAAAACAGCTGGAGACCCAAGTTTGGGAAATCCTGATACAGGACCTACCTTGGAAGTCGAACGGAATCCATTCTGGAAGTCCGTTCGGCTTCTAAGGCGCGGCTTCCGATTGGCTGCAGGAGCATCCGATTGGCTTCAGGAGCATTCTGCAGCCAATCGGAAGCCGTGCCGGATGTTTTGCTTCTGAAAATCATTCAAAAACCAGAACTTCTGGTTTTCGATCGTTCAGGAGCCGAAAACGTTCGAGTTTACAGGCATTTGGCTTCCGAGGTTCCTCTGTATAGATGCTTTATATCACTGGGGAGAAAATAGTGCCCTGTAGCACTCCCATTGGGGCCAAAGAGCAATCTCCTAATGCTATTCTGTGGACACCACATTGCAGGTAGGAGCAGAGCTGCTGTGACACAATAGACTCAGTTATGTGCTCTAACCAGGGCTCAGTTGGCATTAGAGCGAGATCTGCACCACCAAGACCTGTATCCCACCTTTCCTCTGAAGAGCACAAGGCAGCATATGTGCTTCTCTGCCTCCTCATTTTATCCTGTGGCAAAGGTTAGGCTGAGAGATGACTCAGGGTCACCCCGTGAGCTTGGCGGCTGAGTGGGGATTTGAACCCTCGTCTCCCAGCTCCCATTCCAAGACTGTAGTCACTTTCCTGCCTTTGCGGTAACCGCCTCTTCAAGATGTCCACTGGTTGGGGCTTGTCTGCTGTGGCGCCAAAATGTTCCTCTTCAACCAGGCCTTGGGCGGATTGATATTCTATAGCTTTTTAAATGTGTGTGTGGGGGGGGGGGATTGTTGTCTTGTTGTTTTGTTTTATTTGTGCTTTTGCCATGTATTTCTTTCTTGTGAATCGCCCTGAGATCTTGTGAGGAAGGGCGGTGTGGTGATGATGATGATGATGATGATGATGATGATAATAATAATAATAATAATATAATGGCACATGGGCTAGAACTCTGAAGAGTTGGTGGGGAAGAGACAGGATGAGCAAACACAGCCTCGCTCTCCTCCCTCATGCAATTATTGTTGGGTGTTTTTTGAATAATGCAGCTTTAATCTCCACATCAGTTGGTGTACTACCTATCTGCAAAGCCACAGTTCTGTAGAAATGCCTCAGGCACTGGAAATTCCCAGCCAGAGTCTTATTTAAGTGCTGGGGGGGGGGGAACCCTCATACTGTTTTCTCATGAGAGATACGGTGTCAATGTGAGGTATTATTGCTGTATATTTTGCTCCCCCCTTCCTTCAGTATGAGTTCAATTTTCCACCTTTTTATAAGCTCAAGAAGCAATTTAATGTTAATTGTGTGGCTTTACCTTGAAAAATCGTTGCCTCTTCCAGTTTAAACTGTTCTCTAGATAAAAGGCCTGAGCTTCTGTTTGCTTTCCTTGCATTATTCATGGGAGGAGAACGGTCTTCATGCCTGACATGATTTCAGCTGAGTTTTGTTCAGATGGGCAGTACCTTTTAACTATTTTGAAATAATGCTTTAAAAGAAAAAAGAAAAAATGAAAAAAATTGAACCTGTGACCTTTTAGGAGGAGATATTTATTTATTTGAAATGGTTTTATACCATCTTTCAACAAAACTACAATCAATTAAAAAGCAGAATGAAACATCATTTGAAAATAGTCTGGAATGAAGCCAAGCAGAAGTATCTCATGTGGAAGGTCTTCCACAGGGATGGGGCCATGACAGAGAAAATCCTGCCACTTACACCAACCTGATCTCCCTCTCGCTGTCTCTCTCTCCATCTCCCCTAACCTCCTAGAATCAATCCTGAAAAGCTTGTTGATATCCAGAAAAAGATGCAGTCCTTCTTGGCTCAAGATCAAGAGTTGAAAGAGAGAGCGCAACGGGTAAGCTGCCTATTATGATACTTTCTTAGTATACACCTTTGAAGGTGACCTGGAAGCTACAACTAATCCAGAATGCAGCAGCAAGACTGGTGACTGGAAGCGGCTGCTGGGACCGCATAGCACCGGTCCTAAAGGATCTTCCCTGGATTCCAGTACCTTTCTGAGCACAATTCAAAGTGTTGCTACTGATCTTTATGCCCTAAACCAGGGGTCAGCAACCTTTTTCGGCTGTGGGCCAGTCCACCATCCCTCAGACCATGTGGTGGGCTGGACTATATTTTGAAAAAAATAATGAACGAATTCCTATGCCCCACAAATAACCCAGATATGCATTTTAAATAAAAGAACACATTCTACTCATGTAAAAACACGCTTATTCCTGGACCATCTGCGGGCCGGATTGAGAAGGCGATTGGGCCGCATCCGGCCCCCAGGCCTTAGGTTGCCTACCCCTGCTAAACGGCCTTGGCCCAGTATTCCTGAAGGAGCATCTCCACCACTATTGCTTAGCCTGGACACTGAGGTCCTACTCCAAGGGTCTTCTGCTGGGTCCCTCACTGCGAGAAGCAAAGTTACAGGGAACCAGGCAGAGGGCCTCCCTCTGGAAAACTCTCCCTGCAGATGTCTAGAGGATAAAGAACTGCACAACTTTTAGAATACATCTGAAGGCAGCTCTGTATCAGGAGGTTTCTAATGCTTGATGTTTTTTTATTATGTTTTTACACATGCTGTAAGCCGCCCAGAGTGGCTGGGGAAACCCTGCCAGATGGATGGGGTATAAGGGAGCCTGTGTTCCTCCAGATATGGTTGGACTATAGCTTTCATCATCCCTGACCATTGACCATGCTTTCTGAGGCTGGTGAAACTTACAGGCCAACAGCAAGTGGAGGACCATAGGTTCCTCAACTATGGTGTAGAAAATCCTACACAATGTTGTATACATGTCAGTTCTGCCATGCCATGGGAAGTTCTGAATGAACCTGTGCAGTCAGGGTCTCCTGTGCATTAAATTGGACTTTTATCAAGCTTCCTAGTTTCCGTGGAACATGCGCTAGAGATGAAGAGAGGGGTTTTTAATGAGCTTTAAGTTTAAAAATATGGAGGAGCATTCAGCACCTGCAGCACCTTGGCTGCTGTTTATTTTAAACTTTTTGCCTGTGTTTCTGCAGAGCCAGGAATTCTGGAATGAGCAACAGTGCTGGTGGGTAGTAATAGTGATCAGGAGTGCCAGCATCCTCTCAGCTAGTACCAGCTGCCAATTTTAGTGGTATAAATCCAGCTCTTTGCCACCTCTTTTGGTGGCAATACCTTAACTGTCAGCAGCCATGGTAAAGGGGCGGTATCTTGTGAAGAGGGCTAACATCTAATACAGTAACCGCTATGCCACACTGCCTTTTTCTGAGGAATAATGAATGGGCAGTGCAGAAGTTCAAAGAAATAAAATTAAATGCCTCCATTTCCCAAGCCTAGAAAGCTAGATTAATGATGTGGTCATAACTGAGAAATAGGAACATAGAGTGTCTGAACAGCTCATTATGTAAAATAACAATACTTTTCAAGATAATTTTGCCTTTGTGGAATGTGCCAGATTGCTCACTGGCCGGAAAACCCTTTGTTTATTACCTTATTATAATTTATTACGGATAGCACCTGCTTTCTTCACAATATTTTCTGGTTGAGGTTGAAACCAGGAGTGTAGCTATGTCGTGGAAAAGCACGTAGCTGTGTATTTTTTATTTTTGTCAACTGTATAAGACAGTTTCATAAGTGTGTAGCAACAACAGGAAAATGTGAATGAAAGAACGGAATAGAATACTTTGGTTTGTGCTGAAAAGAAGCAGCAGCAATAGCCTTTTCTCATTTAACAGCTTTTTTGCAGCCGTTTTTTAAAACCCCCTCTAAAAGATAGATAAAATTAAATTGAGTGGAGTGAAATCTTGGAGTTTCGGGATAGCGATGGAACGAGTTCAAACAAGAGCTTTTGTCACAGCTGACAGATCCAGTGATGAACCTGCCTTGTAAATCCAATTTTTATTGCTATATTTAAAACTGTTTTTTGTTGCTGCATAGCATTGCAAAAATATAGTCTGTTCTTCCATTCTGTTGAAGGCTTGTGGTCGGTTTCAAATGGCTTAAATGAAGGCAGAGGGGAGGGGAGGGTTATGATAAAGGCCAGTCCTCAATATTTTTTTAACATTGATTTTTTATAGAGAATATTTCAATTGAACAAAATAAAAATTAAAAAGTGAAAAAAGGAGGGGGAAGAGGTATATTATATAGCTATATATGCAAACTACTACAATTCCATGTATGTATGTCTAGTATATAGGTATGTAAATGCTATTGTTATCCAAATACATATATGGTTATTTATAACCTACTATTTTTTTTAATAAATGTGTTCCAAATATTGCTATACATGTCCTTACACAATATTTTTACATAATATCACAGTGATAATGTTTTACTTGTGGGTTGCCATATGCCTCTGGTTGGCTACTGTGAGAAGATAGGCCTTGGGCCTAAAATCCAGCAAACCTCTTCCTCAGTTTTTTATTTTGACATTTTATTTTATTTATTTATTTATTTTTTTTTTTAAAATATATTTATTAAAGTTTACAAAAGAAAAAGAAAAAGAAATACATACAAAAGCAAAATAAGAATAATTACATACAAAAACACAGTGAACACCATCTAATATTTTCCACCTACATTCACACAATTCTAATATACATACATACATACATACATACCAACACATCTTTTCCATACAAAATCGCATTACTACATTATCAAACATACTCACATATATACTAGATACAGTAATAGATACTTACAAAATTTGATTATACAAATTATAAAATAAAAATTAAAAAGAATATGACAATGGATTAGAGAGAAAAGTGATGACTTCCACCACAGTTCATTACACTTCCTTATATTATTTCAGAATATTTGTCTGTTATTTCTTTAACAATCCATCTTCACTTCAGTATATATATTTTTTCATTTATCCTTCCAAGCATAACCAAAAGTTTGCCTTAATATCTTTTCTATTCAAGTAATCATTTAACTCTTTCCATTGGTTCTGAATTAAACTCCCCGGTTTGTGCCTTATTAAGTTTGTTAATTTTGCTAAATGTAAATATTCACATAATTTATATAACCATTCTTCTTTTTGGGGGGTATAATTCTCCTTCCAATGTTGAGCCAGTATCATCCTTGCTGCTGTTGATGCATATAAAAATAAATGTGTTTTTCCTTCTGGTATGTCTTTGTTTATAATACCTAATAAATACAATTCTGGTCTTTTGTTAAATGTTTCCTTAATTAATTTCTGAATTTCCCCGTGAATCATTCCCCAAAATCCCCGAATCGCCGGGCATGTCCACCACATATGGAAAAAATTTGCGTTCGTTCCATTGCACCGCCAGCATTTATTGTCATTTGATTTATTCATCTTTGCTATTCTATCCGGTGATAAGTACCAGCGGTGGAGCATTTTCATAATATTTTCCCTTAATTGATAAGATGCCGAGAAGTAAATATTTTTTCCCCAAATTTTCTCCCATTCTTTAAAATCTATTTCGTAACCTAGGTCTTTCTCCCACTTTATTATATTGCTTTTTTTCTTTTTATCTTGTTCTAATTCCTCTTCCTTTAATAATTTATAAATTTTTGTAATTAGCTTTTGATTTTTTTGTAAGATTTCTATATCGAATTTTGATAATCTGTTTCCAAATCCTTTTTTTTTCGAATCTCTATCAAAATTTGCTTTCAATTGGTAGTATTCTAGCCAACTAACTCCCCTCCTCCTCAATTCTTCAAATTCTCTAATTTTTGGTATTTCTTTCATTTCTTCTACCAGATCTTTGTATAGTGGCCACTTCTCTTTTTCATTACATTTCAAGGTAGCAGTTGCTTCCAATGGGGAAAGCCACCAAGGTGTCTTTTGTATTAATTTATCTTTCGTTTTTTCCCACACATCCATCAATACTTTCCTTATTGAATGATTAACAAATCGTTTATGTAATTTTGTCTTTCCATACCATAGGTATCCATGCCACCCATATAACTTATCCCAACCTTCCACATTTAACAATTCCTTATTTTCCAAAGTCATCCAGTCTTTTAACCATACCCAACACACAGCTTCAAAATATTTCTTCAAGTCTGGCACAGCAAAGCCTCCATTATCCTTCAATTCCATCATAGTCTCTGCCTTAATTCTTGCCTTTTTCCCCTGCCAAATGAAGTCTGCCAGATCTCTCTGGCAATCCTTTAGGTATTTATTTCCTAATATTATTGGAGCCACTTGAAATAAGAACAAAATTTTTGGAAAAATCTTCATTTTAATTAATGCTATTCTCCCTAGCATTGAGAGCTTTAGTTTTTCCCATTTTTTTAGACTTTCCTTTATCTCTTTCCATTTTTTTATGTAATTATTTTTGAATAGGTCTGTATTTTTGTTCGTAATCCACAATCCCAAATACTTTACTTTATTCTCTATTTTGATTCCTGTTGTTTCTTCCAATATTTTCTTGTCTTTTTCCCCTACATTTTTTGTTAACAATTTAGATTTATCTTTATTTAATTTGAATCCTGATACTTGTCCAAATTTCTTCATATTTTCCAGTGCTTTTTGAATACTTTTTCCCGGTGATTCTGTTGTTATTATGATATCGTCCGCAAATGCTTTTGTTTTATAGCAGTACCTCCCAATATTAATTCCTTCAATTTCTTTATCCTTCCTTATTACTCTCAGTAAGATTTCTAGAGTTGTTATAAACAATAGGGGGGACAAAGGACATCCTTGTCTGACCCCTCTTTTTATTTCAATTCCCTCCACTATTTCGTTATTTATTAATAATCTAGCTGATTGCTTTTGGTAGATTGCTTTAATTCCTTTCATTATATCACCTCCTATTTTCATATGTTCCAAAGTTTTAATCATGTATTTCCATGATAGGCTATCAAAAGCCTTTTCTGCATCGACCAATAACATCGCTATCTTTTTCCCTGGATTCATTTCAATATATTCAATTAAGTCCATTATAATTCTTGTATTATCTCTAATTTGTCTATTAGGGAGGAAACCTGCTTGGTCTTTTTCTATTACTCTGCTTAGAATACCTTTCATCCGGTTTGCTATTATTCCTGTAAATATTTTATAGTCTATATTTAATAATGCTATTGGTCTATAATTTTTTGTTAATCTCAAGTCTGCACCTTCTTTAGGAATCAGGGTTATCATAGATTCTTGCCATGACTCGGGTATTTTGCCCTCTTTTAAAGCTTCATCCATAATTATTTTTAATTTTGGAGCCACAATTTCTACTAATTCTTTATAATATACTACTGGGATTCCATCGGGGCCAGGTGATTTTCCAATTTTTAATTTTTTAATTACCTCTGTAATTTCCTCTAATTTTATACTTGTATTCAGTTTTCCCTTCTCTATCTCCGTTATCTCTAATGGGGGATTCTCATTTAAATATCTTTCTATCTCTATTTCTTCAATTTCTTCCTCCTTATACAACTTCTGATAATATCTTCTAAATCCCTCTTTTATTTTCCCTGGGTCCGTAACTTCCTCATCTCCTTCTAATATTTTATTAATTATTCTTTCCTTCTGTCTTTCTTTCACCATCCAGGCTAACATTCTCCCTGTTTTGTTTGCATTTTCAAAATATCTTTGCTTCATCCATATTATCTTATTTTCCACCTCTTTATTGATCAAATCTGATAAGTGTTGTTGTAAAATCTTTATACTTTGAAGAGTCTCCTCCTTTTTGGGGTCTTTCGCCAATTCTTTTTCTTTATCTCTTATTTGCTTGTTTATTTCCATGATGTTTTTAGTTTTATTTTTCTTTAGCCTCCCCATTTGTTGAATTCCCACCCCTCTCATATATGCTTTACTTGCATCCCATATTATTTTATTATCTGTCTGTTGTTTTTCATTAATCTCAAAAAATTCCTTCACTATTTCTTTCATTTTTTTTACTCTATCTTCATCCCTCCGGACTTCCGGAGCAGCACGCTAAGAACCGGGTGGTGATCTGCGCTCTTGATATCTTGAGGCAGACCAGTGCTGGAGAGAGGTAAACGGGGGCTAGGCGTGAGTCTCCCGACCTCAGGGGGGGAACCTGAGGGCTAAGCCCACGGCGGCGCAAGAGGGGGGTTTCCCATAACGAACAAATTAAAGTTTTGAAAACGGAATAGGAAACCTCAGCGCAAAAGGGGCGAGTTCTCTCCCCAGCACAAACGCCCCAGAACCCAGGCAAGACAAGTGCTGAGCTCCTTATATAACAAATACAGCTAAAAAGAAGACGCTCACTCTCACTAAGACTTTGTTAAACGAAAGCAAAACACCCCCCCCCCGGAGAAAGAAAGAGGGGGGGAAAGGAGAGGTGAGAGGAAATTTTGAACTTTTAAAAGACAGCTTGAGAAGATAGAAAGGAAAACAAGGACCACAGAATTACATGAAAAAAGCCTGTTAAAACAACTAGCGATAAACATTCAGGCTTAAAAATACCCCAAAGTGTATAAAACAAAGGCGAAACGGGGTGTAATAAGGTGAAAGAGGAAGGGGAGTGAAAGAAAGAGGAATTGACGACCTCGCTAAGGGGGACGGACTTAAATCAGTGCCCTGAACTAAAAGCCAGAAAGAAAGAAATAAGCACTGCAGAGAAAACCTTATGAGAAGCAGTGGAAAGATCTCTGAACCTTTGGTGCTGAGTCAGGACGGAGGTATTCGCCATTAAAGGAAGAGACGGCAGAGTTAACAGGAAGAGAAGCTAAGGAGGGAACAGAGAGAACAAAAAAACGAAATAACGCCAAAGAAAAGACAGATAGGAAAGAGTGACATCTTGTGGCGGAGGGTGAAATTGCATGTGAGAAAAGGAATACCAACAAATGAAGTACTAAGCGGCTCCTCCTATAGAAGTAACCACAGGATTATAGGTCTATAAATGCTGACGAAGAAGGGTATGAATCAGTGATCAATCCTACCCAAAAGGGGAACTCCTGATAAGTGAGACAACAAGGGGAGTTTAAAAATAAAAGGACAAAATAAGAACAAAATAAAAGGAAAATCGTAATAAAAAGTGGCAACAAAAGGGATCAATGAAAAATCTGAGGAGTAAGAAAGATAAAGCAGTAAACAGCATAACACCAGTACATGGTCAACAAAGAAGGATGTCAACAATGGAGAATGAAGGTAACAATATTGATCTCAAAGACATTTTGAAAGCGATGGAAAAAATGGAAAAAAATATAAGTGAGAAGATAACAACGTTGGATGAGAAGATCCAGAGTCTGGATGGGAAAATGGAAACTATGGGAAGCAAGATTGAAATAAACTCGAATTTAATAAGGGAACTGTCATCCCAGGTGAATATAATAACAGAAAAACAAAAAGAATTAGAGATAACGACCCAGGATATTAAAGCCAAAGTTCAAAAGCAGGAAGAACTAATAGGAAAAAATCAAAATGAACTGAAAGAGACAAAAGGAAACTATGAAAAAAATAAAAGGGAAATAGAAGAACTAAGGAGAATCCAAGAGGAGACATGGGATGCCCTAGCTCTCCTGGAAATGAGGCAGCGAGAGATGATTCTCCGCTTTCGCGGAATAAAAGAAAGCCGAGATGAGGATATTGTAACTAAATTAACGAAAGCAATCTCTGAATGGATGAATGTACAAGAAGATGCACTCATTTTGGATATAGAAAAAATATTTAGGATAAAGACTAATAAAGAAAAAGGAAAAAAGGGACCTGGGGACTGTCTTGTTTTCCTAAACTCAAGATTGTTACGTGATAAGATTCTGCTGAAAAGCAGACCAGACCCGCTGGTGATAGAGGGAAACAGGGTGGAAATAATGAAAGAAATTCCACCACGCTTTTTGAAAAAGAGGGAAGCCTACAAATTCATGACCCCAGCGTTGAGAAAAAAGAAAATTTTGTTCAAATGGGAGTTCCCCGAGGGACTATCCTTCACCTACAGGGGAAGGAAAAGAACCTTCAGATCAGTGGAAGATACGAGAGTATTTTGGCAAAAATACTCGAAGGAAATTGAAGGAGAAGCAATAGCAGAAACATCTAACTGATAACATAATATAACTTTGAACCAGATAGCCACGAGAGTGATAATAATAGAATTCTAGTTTGTCTGCTTTTTTCCCCTCTTTCTCTTTCTCTTTCTTCTTTTTGAGTATTAATTCTTCCTTGGAAAAGTAACTTTGAATTGATTTTAAAGCTTAACAGTAGTCACTTGATTCAAATAAAGAGAAATGTCTTTAAAATGTATATCTTGGAATGTAAATGGCATGAACTGTAAGTTTAAAAGGAATAAGATAGAATGTATAGTGAAAAAGGGAAAGTGGGATGTTATTTGCTTACAAGAAACCCATATATCGAAAGAACATATAAGGGTATTAAAAAATAATAGATTAGGAGAAGAATTTATTTCAGCAGGAGAGGAAAAGAAAAGAGGGGTAGTAATGTATATTAATCCAAAATTGAGTCCACAAAAATTATTTGAGGATGGAGATGGAAGAATCCTAGGAGTGGAAATTCAATCAAAAGAGGGTAAAATAATAATGGTGGGAATTTATGCCCCAAACACAAAAAAAGATGTTTTTTACAAGAAGTTAGAAGAGATGTTATGGGATTATGGAAGTGAAAATATAATTATCATGGGTGATTGGAATGGGGTGGTATCTATGGAAATAGATAGAACTGAAAGAGAAAAGATATCAAACTCAGGGAAACTCCCATTCTCATTCTTCAACTTGATACAAAACTTGGATTTTTACGATGTATGGAGAGTAAAAAACCCAAATGTAAGAGATATTACCCACTATTCAGAGGTTCACAAATCCGGGGGAAGAATCGACGCCATTTGGGTAACAAAAAAACTGATGTTGAATGTACATAAGGCAGAAATTATGAATAGATCTATTTCAGACCACAACCCCGTAACAATGATAATGAAATCTAAGGTAACCACCAAAGGAAGATGGAGGATGAGTGAAGATATTTTGACATTTTATTTGTAAAATTTGTACGCTGCTTGATTGTTTTTAAAAAAAACAACCAACAAAACCCCCCAAAGAAGTTTACAAAAATGTAAAACAATAAAACCAAGAAAGATACTTTACAGCAGCATTTTAACAAGAAGCTAAAATACTAAAGCCAGTTAAAATTCACATCAACTTTCCAAGCATCTGGGTGGACTTGTTTAAACCAGGCTGTTTTTAGCAGGTGCCGAAAAGGATACTGTGAAGGCACCTGCTTGATATCAATAGGCAGGGAGTTCCAAAGTGCCACACCGAATGATTTGAGTTCTTACTACAACTCCCACCATCCCTGCCATTGTCCATGCTTTCTGGGGCTGATGGGAGTTATAGCTCAGCAACATCTGCCTTATGACCTTGTGCCTACTTCACAGGAGTGAATTCTCCCCATCCTCCTTTAATTGTGTTTAAAGAATTCATACATACACGCTGGCACTAACTGCAGTTAAGTTTGACGAGGTTTACTTGTTAACCAGAGTTTGGTTAAAAGAATCCTGGTTAAAGCAGAGCGTTTATCTACTTATCTAGCTATGGTTAATGTTGGTTCCCATAGCTGCAGCTAAGGCTGTAGGAGTAGGAGCAGCAGCCTTGTTAAAAAATCTTTTAACTGTGGTTAAAAGTGGCCTGATGGTACGTCTCTGCACCAGCCCACAGAGGAATAACGCTTATATTATGTCCAACTCAAAATGTCTCTCCTGCACAGGAGTGGATTGCTATATTTACTGCCTCTTCTGAGTCTGTTCTGTCTGTGGGAGCTTTCGGTAGTCGAGTAGCATGTATCCATCACTTTGTCACCAAGCCCTGCGGCACTGTTAGAGATATTGCAGTGGAATAGCCAAATTGGATTTTGAATTCAATCAAGCTTTATTGCTTCAACTTTGGTTATAACAACCACATTAAAAGAAAAAACAGCACGTTGTTGCGTAAGTGCATAGAAAAAAATTAAGTGCATCATACCATGAAAATATAAACACTTTCCTCTTCTTTAAATACTGCAATAGTGTTTTCTTTTTTAACCATTATATACCAATTGACTGTATGGGGTTCATGTTTAATACTGTGCCAGCATTTTCAGCAATGGACTTCTGCCTACCATGGTACGGAAAGCATCAAAATTCAAGCTGCCAATGCTGCAGGGAATGGTTAGAGCTGTAGTTCAATGGTATCTGGAGGGACCACAGGTTCTCGTTCCTGATCTAACTAGCAGAGGCCCTGTTGTAGCATGGGGTTAATGATTTCAGCAAGTGATTTCAGCTCTCTGATATAGAAGGCAGGAGACAGCTTCTTCATGTAGCAATTCTTTATTCAGGCAAAACAAGACTGAGGGAACTGAGGGTAGGGAAGCTACATTTATAGGGACAGAGGACTGGCTAGGAAAAGATACATTTTGGAGGGAACAATCTCAAGCAATCACACAGCTGCTTTTTGGTGGGAACCAATAAGACTGAGGATCCAAATGCAGAAACTTGAATGCACCAATAGTAACTGTTCCTTCTGGGACAGGAAGGCAGTTACTTTACCCTAATGTGATTACAGACAATAGTAATACAGATATGATAACACTTTGAATCAATATACAACAGGCCCTTCCTAGTAATCTGTTATCTGGAGCTTAAGGGATTGAACAGAAGACTTTATGCATATGCAGGAGCTGTAGCCCGTTCTGTAAAACTGCTCCTGCTGATATCCTTGTGTGTCACTAAGGGGAGACAGTGCTAATTAGATGGAGACACTCTGCTTGACTTCCCAGTCCTCAGGGCCGGCTCATGCATGAGGCAAGGTGAAGCGACCGCCTCAGGCGGCAGGACCACAGGGGCAGCAGACCTGGCCTCCAATAAATGCTGCTGCCACACATTCCTTGATGGGCAGGTCTGCCTCCTCCTCAGCAGATGCCTGTCAATGCCACCTCTAGAGCGCCCCCCCCGCCCCTTCGATTCCCACTTCAACCATTGGATAAGGTTGACTTGATTTGATTCCCTCACTTGTTTCCAATGGAGATCTTCACTCACCGCTTCCTCCCTATTGAGAGAGGAGCACCATTTTGTGGTTTTCCTCGGGTACCAAAATATATTGTGCTGGCCCTGCCAACCCTCAAATGCATTGGGTGGTATTCAAATGAGTTATAAGGTGGGGATGAGAGGAAATGAAGAAGGAAGGAATTTTGACGGGGTAAAAAAAATGGAGCAGCTTCAGGGGACTTTGGAAGGTGCATAAGATGAGGTTGGGGGCTGCAGGTGGGGGCTGTAAACAGGATGTAGCCACCAACACTTACTGTTGTTACATAAAAGCAAGACTGCATCAATTTAATTTGACCAATACTTTGCAAAATGCAAGCAGAAAGGTTGTAGTGCAGGATTTTTGTATAGTGTAGATCAGAGTGGCTGGGGGGACCCGGCCAGATGGGCGGGGTACAAATAATAATAATAAATTATTATTATTATTATTATTATTATTATTATTATTATTATTATATTATCAAGGTGCATGTGTGAGAGAGATGGAGATTGAGTAAACAAACAGCAGTGAGCTATTGTAAATAATAATTTAATAAATCTATTGAGTGTTGTTAATATTTCAGCAGCGGTTTGCAGGCAGTGCAAGAGCAAATGAGGATTCCGTACGTGAGCCAGTGAATATATCTGTAAAACTGTTTCCCGCCCCCCCCTCCTTTCCCAAACAAAAATTACAGAACAGTTCTGTGGAAACATAAACAGTATGATTTAATGAATGATACACTTGAGTTACCAGCCAAACGAAAGGGCATGCTGGTAGCAGCAGGTTATTCGGTTTTATAGAAGTGATTTTCCAGTGTTTTATTGCAGTCTGGGTAACATGAAACTACAAGCAAAATCTGTTACTACAATTCTTTTTGTTGTTGCTTCAAAAGATGGGTTTTAACGGCAAAAGCATCCCATACCACAAGTTCTATTAGCAGTTTAAAAGGGGTTTTCAAGGACGGAACAAATACCTTCAATTTTAAGAAATATAGGAGAGAAAAAGGTTATTTTGAAAGGCAGGGAAAGAAGCCTGCTATAAGGCCAGTGGGCGGGAGTGAGAGGTGGATGAGAACATAAAAATTTGCAGAGACATTGAAAAAGAGAATTGAGGTTTGAAATGTCAGCTGGCGGCTGGGAGTAAGTTCCAGTGGGGCTTACTCTCAAGTAACTGTGTTTAGGATTGCAGCCATAGTTAAGCTTACCTTTCAGTAATTTAATTGGTGTTTTCTTAAAGTTGCATTTATATCTGTACCTTTGATGGGCTCTGAGCACACAGAATCCATGATAATTCATTTGGCTGTCTCCTTGCCTTCAAATTCTTAGGTTCATAGTCTGAGTCCACAAACCCTTGATGTTGGTCTCCTGATTTTCCATGTACTCTTTAGGTTCCTATGATTATGTTTTCATATTTAATATGTAGATACCATAACCACTGAGAGAAGTTTGGAAATGTAACACTCCCCAAAGCTCAAAACGCATATAAAGCATAATTGAAAAAACAAACAAACTCTTAACTTTGGGACTCATAATGCAATAAAGAATAATCTGTTTTTATAAGACTAATTAGTTTTAGCTGAAATGCAATGTGCTAATTTTGGTTCTTCAACATTTTGGATCTCTTTTTAGATGTGGAGTGTATCTGTGTGCCTTTTTTACTGTTTAAACAAATACCTCTTCTCTCTTTTTCTCGTAGTGTTTTGTTTCCTATCTGCGATCAGTCTACCTAATGAAGAACAAGGAAGTGTTTGATGTATTCAAGTTGCCCATTGCTGAATATGCCCTGTAAGTGCTATTATCCCTAATCATTACGAAAAATGCTAATTAAAAAAAATTGGATTGGATGGTGCTGGGAGGGAGTGTGTGATTTCTTTTGAACTGCGCAAACCAATTTTCATTCCGTGTTTTGAATTAGGAATGAAAGATTGAGATGCATACATTTTATTTATTTCGTTTTGAAATAGGCATATGCCACCTCTCATTAGAATAATATGAAAGCTGTGCATATGAGTGTGACACTTGTATAAATATATTTCATGGAAAATGAACCCTGCCTACCCATTCCCTTGCTGCCATCCCTTTGTACCTGACCAACGCCCCCCTCCCTTTACATCTCTCCACCATACCTCTGTGGCACAACTGGGCTGCTTCCCTGCTCACATCTCCATCCTTCAGTTCCCCATTCCTCACCTCGCCTGGGTGCTGCTCTCTTGCCTGTATCTCCTGGTTCCCTCCCTATATTGCCTGGGCTGCATCTCTTTCCTCTGGATTCCTCCTCATCTCCTTGCCTGCCCATCAGAGAATTTCATTGATTCCATATGTGTGCTCATAATATGGTCCTTTTGGCTAACTCTCCTATCAAGGTTGCAGTTGAGATAATTTTTCATGCCTTTTATCAGCAATCCTTAAAGTGGCCTTCTAAAGAAGGTCACTGTTGTCCCCATACTGCAAGTAGGACATGTGTGCTCAGAAAATAGTATGAATTTGTGGATTAAGACAAAATTGAACTGGAAAATCTCTGACTCTGAGGTCACACCATCTACACCACATCTACGCCATGGTATTGGAAGTTTCCCAGTTCCTTTTTGTTAAGAATCACAACCTCGCCGTTCTTTTATTTGCCTGCTTGGTGGGAAGCTGCCCAAAATGCTAGTGTCTATGTTGCTTGGGCTGCCATCTTGGCTGCGGCAGTTTGTATTGTCAGTCGTGGCTTCATATAGTTCGTTCATGGGCATTTCCATGTTCAGCCCAGATCAGAGGAAGCATGGAGGAACTCTCCCATCAAGAATGGTCTCTTGTTTTCCGGTTCCAGAGGAAAGGGACTGCCCGTTAAGAGCCATTCTACTTGAACAGCATAAATATGTACCTGTGGCTAAGGCAAAAAATGTGCTTCTTTCATTGTAACCACAGCCCCCATTCTACATAATGAATCCTAATGGCTTAGTCAGTTCAGAAATCTAGGTCTGAATTCAATGGGCTTCCTCTCTCTATGAGCTTTATCAGAACTGCTTACTAGGTGGAATTTTCTGCATACAGTAGGTATTAAAGCAAAGCCTGCACCCACCTTTAAACCCTACCGTTTCGTTCCTGAATACCAATGTGAATCTTTACCATTACATTGTCATTAATAAATCTGAAACCTGGCTATGAGAGACACTTTGGAGGAATTGGGATTATTTTAGCAAATTGCTTTCATGCAAAGAACATTTGTTAAGCGTTTTTAAGGCAGGGTGGTAGAAGGGCAATCTCTACAAACTGCCAAGAAGAAAACATAGTGGACACATCAGATGGCATTTCAAGATACGATGCGAATCAAATTCTTCTCGG
This sequence comes from Darevskia mixta, assembly GCA_034641385.1. NCBI lineage: Eukaryota > Metazoa > Chordata > Lepidosauria > Squamata > Lacertidae > Darevskia > Darevskia mixta. The sequence goes on along the minus strand of JAWWNH010000014.1, from coordinate 25,017,320 downwards.
AAACCAGAATTAAAAATTTGCCCTTCAAAACACGCGTCCATTATTCTGGTGTTGACATGCCAGATAAGGATGCTTGATGTAAGCTTGCTTCCTATAACTCAGCAGTTAGCGCTTTGAAAATGCAACTGCTTGAGGGACAGATTTCAGAGGTATCTGTTACAAGATAGTTTTATGGTGTCTTAAACTGAGCACCCACCCACACACCACAGACTCTCCTTTGTGTCAGAGCGACCAGTTTGGAAAACCTCTTGCACGCAAGATCGTGTGAACCATGGGATGGATATTGAAAGGCACAGGATTGGGTCCTTAATAATCATTGGCCCAGTTCAGATGTAACATTCCTAGTTTGCTGAACCACAGCATAGTTTGGAGAAGTTAATATTAAGGGGAGATGAGAGAACTGCATTTAGATATCTGAAGGCTGTTGCATAGAGAAGATGGAGAAGATTTCCCCCCCGTGTTGCTCCAGAGGGCAGGACTTACAAGCACAGGTGGAAATTGTAGGGAAGCAGATTTCGGCGAAATGCCAGAATAAACTTCCTAATGGTAAGAGCTGCTAGATAGCAGGAAAGATTGCCTCCGGATATGGTGGGATTCTGTCAGGGATGGTGTAGTTGCATTGCAGATCCTGCCTAAAGCAGAGGGTTTGAGTAGACAACCTCCCAAGGTTCCTAACAACTTTGTGATTCTAAGTCTGGAATGAGAACTACCTTCTCATTCTTCAATTCATTCTTCAATACTTCAATGCTACCTTCTCATTCTTCAATACTTAAAGGACCGCCTCTCCTGGTATGCCCCGGGTAGGACCTTGAGGTCCTCAAATAATAACATCCTGGAGATCCCGGGCCATAAGGATATCAGGCTGGCAGCTACCAGGGCCAGGGCTTTCTCGGTTCTGACATGGTGGAATGGTCTGCCGCAAGAGACGAGGGCCCTGCAGGATTTGGCATCCTTCCGCAGGGCCTGCAAGACGGAGCTGTTTCGCCTGCTTTTGGGCAGGGTTGAGTTTAACCCTGACGTTTTACTCCGTTGGTTTGTTGGTGGGCTGCTTAAAATGAGGTGGCATTTTAAAATTTTAAATTGTATTTTAATTTGCATTTTTAACTGATTGTTTTGTGGTTTGTTGTGGTTTTTATGACTGTTAGCCGCTCTGAGCCCGGTCTCGGCTGGGAAGGGCGGGGTACAAATAAAAGTTTATTATTATTATTTAATTCATGCACAGGTTTCTGTTGCAGCGTAGATTAAAAACTGGGTGGAATTCAACACCACACTCTTAAAGTCGTTCTGTCTGCACAAGCGTTGCAATATCTAGATGGAACGGCTGATAGGGCAGGTAAAGTCAATCTCGCCCTTTGGTTTCCCATTGTGTTCGAAGTAAGGAACTGTGATTTGATGATGGTTTACTAACTAGGAACTTAAAAGCACAGTTTCGACAGAATGTGCACTCCAGTTACTGAAAACAGACACGTAAACAAATGTTTTTTTTAAAATACTTTGAATTTGGGGCAATATATATACCGTATATACCTGAGATCCCACAGCTGCACCCACCTGTTCCCCCCCACAGATGAGTGCTCAGAGATATTTAGACACAGACCGTATGTGTGCAACTTACTGTTCTATTCAAGGCATAAGTCAAATGCTGGCACAGGAGGAAGAATAAAGTAGGCCATGTCTAATGCTCCCCTAAACATAAACTTAGATCTAAGCATTAGTCATGGGTGGGGAGCGTTTGGCCCTCTCAGATATTGTGGACTCCCAACTCCCATCAGCCCCAGCCAACGTGGCCAATGATCAGGGGTGATGTGGTCCAGCAACATAACAAAAGCCATAGGTTCCCTACTGTTGCCTCAGGTCTCATGGAGGAAGACAGCTCTCAGTCACCCCAGAACTTTCTCCTTCCCAGGAATTTCACACCTCACATCCAGGTGGTTTTCACTCCAAGATGTGGGTGCCATCTTCCTCAGTGGTGGGAACACAGGGAACTGACTTATACTGAGTTAACACCCTTGCTCTCCCTTGTTCCTTACTGTTTGTACTGGCTGGCAGCTGCTTTGTATGGCTTCAGACATTTTGAGATTCTGGAAACTGAACTCGGAATCTTTTGCATGCAAAGCATGAGATCTGCCACAGAGCTACAGCCCCCAGAACCTAGAGCACACTATATATTGGTCCAGAACATACGAGGTTTGTGTCAAAAGGTAATACCGTCAGATTCTCCCGGCTATGTGAATCCCTTGTTCCAAAAAGTAATGTGTGGCCATTTTATTATCAGCTAATATTCCTTTGCCTTCCAGTGTCCACATTTAAATTCTGTATAACCTCATACTCTGTTTTAATCATTACGCTCTTGGGGGTTAGCAAGAGTTTATCTTTCGATATTAAAATGGTTTCAAATTCATTGTCTTGCCTCCATTTCCTGAAAGGGTGATGGTTTCAGTTGCCCATATGTTCTCTCCGTCTCTCTCTCTCTCTCTCTCTCTCTCTCTCTCTCTCTCTCTCTCTCTCTCTCTCTCCACCCCCCCCCCCGAAATAGCGAGCACAGTTCTATCAAATCGTGCAGAGACTATATGCAGTTCTGCAGTAATTAATTTGAGAGTGGAGCCGGAGAGAGACCAATAGGTCTGTGGCAGATAAATGCCTGACGAAACATTTCAGGATTCTTCTCATAAAAATCTAATTTTGAACTCCCTCACCCTTTTCTTTGGTTTGAAAGCATCTTGCTATTTCCCATCTCAGCTTACAAATGAAATGCTTAAAAAATGTGCCCAGTAGCGCTTGAAAAGATTGTGCGCATAGCAAAGCGCAGTTTCATTCATGACTATTTTACATGATTCTTCCACTAGAGGGGAATGGGAAGCTATGCTCCATAATTATTGAATTAAATGGTGTCTGGAATATAAAATAAAGATCCTAAAGAAATTTTGCTCTGGCCTTTTTCTTTTGTTGAAAGGGAGAGCTGAAGGGAGAAAATTAGGCTGGGATTCCAAAGCATTCACTGGTCCATTACAGTTCAGGAAATCGGTATGGAGCCTCCCCACAGTTCTCCCCAGCTGTGTATGGCCTTGAGTATTGTGGCGTCAGTCTGAAGCAGTCATCTGGTTATAGTTTATTATAGGATTAAGCTGATGCATGAGCTAGTTTCCATATCCTGAAGCTTGTATGCCAGCTGCGGACCCTGCTCCGTGAGAGAGATTGCCTGGCCACAGTTATCCATGCTCTGGTGACTTCCAGGTCAGGTGTCTTCAACCTTTTCAGAGCCAGGATCCAATTTTAACCCAAACATGCCTTTGGGGTCCCATCTCTTAATCTTTTAGATGCATATATTTGCATGGTGGTAGTGCTCCTGCTGCAACCCACCTTGGATGAGGCTGTGGCCAGCTATTGAGTTGCGACCTACCAGTTGAAAGCTAGTGCTAGACGCTACTGTAATGTGTTCTACACTGGGCCTCTTTTGAAGGTTGTTCAGTCCCAAGTAAAGCTGCTAGGCTACTACCGGTAACTGGGACCAGTGGCCAAAAACATATTTCTCATTAGTCTTAGAACAACTTCATGGACTGCTGGTTTGTTTCTGGGCTCGATTCAAAAGTATAAATAAGCATATAAATCGGGTCCTCCCTCACAGAGGGCACGTGTTGCAGTGCAACCTGGCAACCAGACCCGTGTTGTGGGTGGGGATCGTTTGGATAGCCACAACCCCCTGTTGGTAGGTCCCTCAATGCCGGGAGCAATCTGGCCAATGGGACGCAAGGTAAGGGCACTGAGGGACCTATATAAGCCCATGCAGGGGTACCTGAGCTTCCTCTTTGAGCTACTGCATCGGAACACCCGCCCACCTCTCCCTATATTTAGGGCTTGCGCTTGACCTTGCTATGCCGTTGTGTGTCGCCTGTTGTTGAGGCAGGGGCACGGCAGGAATTTCCCCCATTTGGCTGATTGGCTGGTGCCTGCCGTGTAGCAAATCGTCACAACTTGTAAGGTTGCAGATAGGCTCTCGTTCAGGTGATAGGGGTGGCAGAACAGTCTGGCCACTCCTATGCGAAGGGTATTCCGGTATATCCAGGGACTCACTGGTTTGGCAAACCCTGAAAGGGGTTGTGCCCATGCCAGAGTCCAGGGACATCAGGGTGGCTGACTGGCACTCCTGTCATCAGCTGTCCCTGGTGTTCACCCTTGGCTGTCCTACATTAGAGCTCTGGGACAGCGCTGCCTGCAGGGCAGGGAGCTAGTCGAACCAGACCCTATGCAACCACTCAGTTGATTGTAATCAATAAAGTTGTGGCCTAAATTCTGCCAAAACTCAAACCAAATATCTGAGTCATGTGTGAATTTATTCCTAGGGAATGGTTAAAAGGTCTAAACACGCAAAGTATATAATAAGTATTCCTTGGGAAGAAATCTGCAACAGGAGTGATAGGACCTGAAGCCCGGGGGAGAGAAAAAGCCACTCAGCCTGCCAGTATTTGCCTTTGTGAAGTGAAAGAGCAAGCTGGCACTCCCTCCCTGCACCATGCAGTTAAGATTGAATATGCCCAGACCCTTTTGGACTCGGGTATCCAGGAGGATGCAGCCCTCCACCTTACGCTGGACATCAATCTTTGCTTCGCAAGTTTCCATTAGCAATGGTTTGCACTGTGGCTGCTTCATGTCTTAGCATTGTAAGGTACCGGTAGATTGGGTTTTTGATAACAGCTGGACCGCCTGTGTTAATGCTAAAGCTTTTTGGTTGCACATTAAAAAAGATAATGTGTAAGATAATGGTGTGTCTGTGTTCACATTTCAAATTAAGGTTCATTTTTGTGTGATGAAAGGAAGCATTATGTTCACAAGAAGGGGTTTGGGGAGCTCTTTACATCTGCACTAATTGGCTGTGCTCTGTTCTTTTCTTCACTTCTGTTGGCTCTAGGATGGATTTGTCTCCTTAACTTAGTTAGAATATTACCTGCTGAAGTAGAGATACTCATGTGTATTTTTGGCTAAAATGTGAGTTGTACTTTATCATCTCCATGCCTATTGTTTTTGTATTTTTGTATCATCAGGTATATCGGTGTTGAATTTGCGGGTTTATTCTAGAATTTTTGTTGCAGGGGTAACATTTCATAATATTTTGCCTCTGCAATTGTATTTTGCTTTTGTATGATGATAGCTGTTGAGCTTCTGTTTGAAGGGGGAAACGGAGTACAAATAGATGATCAACTGAATAGCTATGCTTAATCTGTCTCATATCAGTTGCTGGGAATCACAAATACGGAGAGAGCTGTTGCACTCCTGTCGCATCCTTGTAGGCATCCCATAAGCATCTGGTTGGCCACTGTGAGAAGCGGATATCGCACAAGATGTGGTTTTGGTTGATCCAGCAGGGGGCTTCTCGATGTCCTTCTATATTATCTTGGATGAGAGCAGTGGAGGAGAAGGGCATTTATATTATTTAACAAAATTTATACACTACTTGGTTGTAAGAAAACTTATGAGTGGATTACAAAAATATAACATGAAACATTAAAATTATCAATAAAACAGGGAGTTCCAAAGTGTAGGTGTTGCCACACTAAAATATTGATTTCTTACAGGTGTGGAGTAAGTGTTGTGTAGGTCCTGTAACAGTGACAGTCCTCTCACTCTAGCACAGTGTTTCCCAAAATTGGGTCTCCAGCTGTTTTTGGACTACATTTCCCATCATCCCTGACCACTGGTCCTGCTAGCTTGGGATCATGGGAGTTGTAGTCCCAAAACAGCTGGAGACTCAAGTTTGGGAAACTGCTCTAGCATGTAAAGCAGGGATGAGGGACCTGTTGTTGGACAGGTTGATGGAAGTTGGAGTCCAGCCATATCTGGCAGACCACAGGTTCCCCATTCCTGATATGAACACTGACACCAACTTAGTGTTTCAACCAGGGCACCAGAAACCAAGCCAAGGGTTGAAAGCAGTAAAGAAATCCTGACTTGCTGTTACCGAAATAAATTATAAATAAAGCCATGCATACTGGTGAGAGTTTTCTTTTACATGCTCTAATGCAAGGTTTCCCAAACTTGGGTATCCAGCTGTTTTTAGACTACAACTCCCATTATCCCTGACCACTGGTCCTGCTAGCTAGGGATGATGGTTGTAGTCCAGAAACAGCTGGAGACCAAAGTTTGGGAAGTCCTGCTGTAATGTAGAGGAATGCATTTTAAGCTTAAGGTAGGGAGCCCTGTTCTTAAGTATTATGCGTCTCTGTTTTCTAGCTCCCTCGGGCTTGCAGTGGCCCCTCGTGTACGATTTCTTCAGAAGTTGCAGAAGAAAACGCCTGAGAATGAGCCTGAAAAAGAAAGACCATTGCAGCAAACAGATGTGCCCCAAAATGCCCCTTTTTCTGTAAGCGACGATGATGTAGAGAAATGCAGAGCACTCTTCAGCGAAACGGCCGTGTTGGGAGGAGATGAGGACATAGAACTCTCCAGCAAAGATAGTGAAACCGAGGACGATTCATCACAGGCTCAGACTGAGACTGAAGAGGAGCCCATAGCGGTCAAGGGTTCGGAAGCTGAACGCCTGCAGTTCTTTGAAGAGGGCGATAGTGATGACGATGACACTAAGGATCTCGATGTGCTGACGGTGAAACGGCGGAATGTCTTTGGCTTGGAACCAGGAGAAAAAGTAGCACCAGTAGGTTTTTTTCTTTCCTTAAAAGTTCGATTTTGTTGCTATTGTTGTTGATGTTACTCAGAGTTAGCCAGCATGGTGCCCTCCATACATCTGCCATCATTCCTGATGATTGGCCGGGCTAATGGGAGTTGTAGGCCAAAACAGGGAATTGTCTCCCACGCCTGTTTTTGTGTGTTGTACAGGAAACCACAGATATAATTAGAAGGACCATTCGACAGGTTATTAGGGATGGAGGACAATTTAATTTGGTCTGCATTTAAAAGCATATTGACCAAATTTGCGTTCACCAGACTAGTAGATACAAAGCTATCTTTCAGATTGCCCACATCTCTGGGTTTTGTGGTGCAAGCCCATTTTTTTAAAAAAAGCATATAAAATGGGGAAATGTATTTTCAAGTGCAAATTTCTGTGCATTCCCCCCCCCCTTTTAAAGTTCCTTGAAACATCACTGAATGAACTTATAATTGGGAACATGCAAAGCAGACATTGCTCTGTCCATCTCTACAGATTACAAATCGAGAATGATGCTCATGGGCCTTTCCCCCCAACACCCCCAGAAGTGCTTGTTTCCAAACACTTCTAGTTTCTTTGTTCAAAATGCTTTCTGTGGGCAGTGACACATGAACTGTGTGCGTGTAAGACAACTCAGATTTTTCTCTGTGAAAAGCTGGATTTGGTGACCTATATAAATCATTCAGACTAGTAAGATTTGGATATATTTTCTCATTTTGATGACATCATTCTGCATGTGCTAATCAGAGTGGCAAAGGCTACAGCATCACCTACTACTTTCAAGTCAAACTTCATTGTTTTAGTGGGCTAGAAACTTCCTTTTCCCTGCCCCACCTCAAAAAATACCAGGTTCCTCACAAAGTTATGGTATAACATTTTCTGGTTTAGGAACTCTGGGAGCATTCCATCGTGGAAGCACATTACCTAAGCCCCTTCCCATCCAGGCCGTTGGCTAATATGGCTCTAAAAACAATTTCTCTAATCTCTGATATGGCAGCCAGCCAACCAGCCCCTGACTGAGCCCTCCTAGGGAAACGCTGCTTGCACGTAATTCGTATTATCCAGCATTTGGCTATGACAGTTCCCAGTGGCCAAGAGGAAGAGTTGTGAGGAAGATAATAAGAACAGCTTGTTGGATCACGCTAGTGGTCAATCTAGTCCAGCAACCTGTTCTCAGAGTGGCCAACCAGATACCTGTGGGGAGCTGGCAAGCAGGACATGAGTGCAGTAGTACTCTCCCCCTCTGCCACTTCCAAAAACTGGTACTCATAAGCATATTGCCTTGGACAGTGGAAGTAGAACACAACCATCATGGTTAGTAGCCACTGGTAGAATTGCCCTCCATAAATTTGTCTAATCCTCTTTTAAAGCCATCCAAGTTGGGGACCACCAGTGCCTCCTGTGGTACTTTTTTTTTTTACTCTTTCCAACAGCTCGATTCCGTGGCATAACATCTCAAAATGTTATTCGTGTTAATATAAGTATTCATCATAGACTTTGTTTTCCCCCAAGACTTTCGCTTTCAGGAATTATTCCAATAACCGGATGGCATATTGCTTATTAAAGCACAGTGTTAAAGGTTTATATTCTCCTATTTCAGCACTCTCATAGATAATTTGGATCTTGGTATTGTTTTAAGAATGAAGAGATGATACAGCTTTTATTTCATTAGAGAGAAATAGGCACTGTAGAGTTGATGCATAAAAAGCATACAACATAAGTTATACTTTGTGCTTTCAACTTGTGATTCCTTTATTCTTCCCTTTTGAAAAGTTTTAATTGGCAGTATGCATTGGTGAGAACATTGACCCACTTTATTTTTCTCGAGGTAGATGAGTGCATGGAATCATCTTCGCTGAGAAAAAATAATTGTCTAAATGGGGAAAATACGTATTATGAAATACACAAAAGGCCAGAAAGGTTCACCTCATGAGCTTGCACTGAAGGATTAAGGAAGAAACTCAGGCTCTTTATGGTTTTTTACTATGGGAGAGTTTGGCTTAGCTTTTGGGTGCTTGCCTCCTATGAATGAGAGCAAGGAAAGAAGTAAGGTTCAAAATGGTACTGAAAATAAATAAATAAGTACAACTTTAATAATGCAACAGGCTCAATTTCAGTCCCCGGAAATGTTTCAGTTACTTGAGTTCCAGAAAACCAGGATCTAATCAGCTTGAGGGAGTTTTTCAGTGGAAATCACACAATATGGGGAACGCTTCATCTGAAACTTGCTGGACATTTTACCATAGTATCATTTTGCGGCTTGCCACTTTGGGGGGGGGGGTGTTTGTACTTGGTGTCTCCCGCCCTCTTTTCCCTCTCCCTTTTTCATATGAATGACACAGTCGTCTGAACCTATGCCTATCTAAGGTAGGGATGAGAAATTGAGAATACAGATATTGGGGGGGGGGGGAGCCTATTTACCTTATTGAACAGGGATGAGAGCCAGTGTGGTGTAGTGGTTAAGAGCGGTAGACTTGTAATCTGGTGAACTGGGTTTGCGCCTCCGCTCCTCCACATGCAGCTGCTGGGTGACCTTGGGCTATTCACACTTCTTTGAAGTCTCTCAGCCCCACTCACCTCACAGAGTGTTTGTTGTGGGGGAGAAAGGGAAAGGAGAATGTTAGCCGCTTTGAGACTCCTTCGGGTAGTGATAAAGCGGGATATCAAATCCAAACTCTTCTTCTTCATGGGGAATCTTCATCTCAATCCTGTAGCCTACATTTGCCCCACCAGCCTTCCCCATTTGACCCGTGAGACTGTTTTCCCTAAACCATACCTGCCTCCCTTGCATCTGATACCATGTTGGGTATCACACTTGGTCACCATCTTCCCCTCATCCCCAAGGGCCAACTTTAACAGGTGGGTAGGACAACTCACCTGTCAATCACCCGATCTCATTATAATACCAGTTGATTGGCAAGTGAGCGGTCCCACCAGCTCGTCAAATCTGGCCAAGTAGTGGGAGGTAAAGATCTGGTCTGCTGGGCTAAAAACATATCCCTCCTCCGAATTAAAACATAACGAGGTAAATATGTGATATCTTCCTCAATGATTTTTCACAAAATGTCTGGCCCATGAGGTAATTTTTACATTGCAGAGTGGGGTCAGGTGGAGAGCCTTGACATTTCTTTCAGAAGTAAGAGAAATTGCAGAGATACGCTGCATGTCAAAAGTAGCTTCTATTTTTAGCCTTTAAGAAAAATCAGTTCCATTTGGCACATATTTTTCTTAAATTGACAACTCATTTACTAAGTTGTCATGGAAGCAACAAGTTGCTTTATTTATTTTGTGGGGTTTTTTAAAGTCTGTGCTATCTTTCCCCACCCAACAATCTGTTGGAGTTGGTCTTGAAGTCAACACTATTATGGGTTGCCATTGTTCTGATAGTCTGCTGAGAAAAGCAGAATTTTGTCTTTATATGGATTTGGAAGGTGCTTCTTTGTTGAAAGGAGAGCTATTTCCTCTATTTCATGTTGGTTCTTAAGTGTCAGGAAGTTCTACAGTTGGCCAGCTTATTTACAAAGAGCCCTTAAAAGTCTTCCAGTTCAATTTTAAGTAGTTGTGATAGTGTAATAGTTAATTTACATAATATTAAAAAGTAGAACCAACAAAGAAACAAAATAAACTCCAAACCCCATATCATAGTTTTTTTCTGAAGGAAACATGAGGCAGCCAGAAGGAAAATTCCCCATCTTCCTTGCCAGCTCCAAGCTGAGCCCCCTAATCACCCCTGGTTTTCAGGCTGTGGATCTTTACAGCATTAGTTATTTCCGTTCTTCAAAATTTAGGTAGTAATGACCCTAGGAATTGCTTACATCAGTTTCATTTCCCCTCATCTGAAATTATCGGCTTTCTTCTATAGTGGATTTATCTCAAGGACTTTGCCTTTAGATCGCAGTGCTGACTGACTTCATTTTCCTGTAATAAGGGAAATGTGATTACTTAAACTGCACTGTCCAAGTCTATCACAAATTGGAGTTTATAAAAGGTATGTGACTTTCTTAGAACTACTTGTCTGTGTTATTGAATGTTGAATTTATGTAAGTTGACAGCTAAGGTTAGAATGCATATGGAAAGAGACAGTTCAAATAAAATGAACTATTTTATTAGTCACAGCGCTTCAGCCAGTCCTTTAAATTTCTCTGAACTACTGTGTGCCCTTTCCCCTCTTTTTTGCATTCCCCCTCTCCCTTTATTTGAAGCAACAAATGAAGACCAGAACTGTGGCTTTGTACTTGGCCTGTTAGAGCAGAGACCCGTGACTGAAGGGAGAAGGGTCTGAAGTCTTGGGGGACAGGTTCAAAGCTGAGATTGAATGCTGTAAGTGGGGGATCAGCTACTTCTGTCTTAAATGACATAGTAAGGCAGTAAAGTGGTTTGGATGTAACACCAACCCATAGTTTAGTGCAGGGGTTGGCAAAGTTTTTGTGGCTTGGGCCGGTTCACTGTCCCGCAGATGCCACAGTGGGCCGGAGTGTGTGCGTGCATGTGCACACATGCATGTGCAAACGCTATTTCTGGCGCTCCTTCCGGCGCGGAGGAGCCGTGCTCAGCTTCCCATTGGCCGCAGGAGATTCCTGCAGCCAATATGAAGCTGGCCAGTGTCGCGGAAGGCGGTCCCCACTCTGCTCTGCACTGGTTTAATGCGGCGCACGGGAGCCGACCAAGTGGGCAGCGGGGGTCCCCAAGCGGGCGTCGGGCATCCATGGCCTGGTTAAACGACCACCATGGGCCGCTTGTATTTAATCTTAACTATTGTTTGTTTAAATGAACAAACTACAAGCCATGGTTTAAGAAGCTGACAACAAACCACAGTTAAGATTAACATTACATCCCAACCTCAACTGTAGTTAATCTAAAACTGAAGCATAAGTTTCTGATTTCCTTGAGTTTTGGCGTGGCTCAGCCTTGTAATGTTAATTCATGGTTTACCATTTTGTGGAAACAGGGCTGGTGTCTGTTGCTTGGACATCAACATGAACATCAACTTGATAACTATACAGAATGATTGGTTGTTAATTGTGTCTGAGGTGGTATGGAGAGGTGTTACTTTTTGGAAGGCCAATTCACACAATGCCAGTTATCACTGGGTGAAAACGAAGTGATAAAAATACAGTTGTTGATGTTCAATAGTTTGCTTGGAAATGTTGCTTGCTTATAACTTTCCATTTAATGATTCCTAATGGACCTATTTGTTTCCTCTTTTGAAAACTTTACAAGAACACAAAAGTTCCATAAAAGTTGAATGTGTTATGTGGGCTTTGCACATTTTTTTTTGAAAAGGTGGCTCTGCGGCTGTGCTGTTTTAATTAGAGGAATTCTTGCATTGCTGAAAATCTACAGAGTGCTTTTGTTGTTGTTGTTGTCATGCTTTTTATGCTAAATTGAAATTATAATGGAGTGGTTTATTTCCTAAAAAGTACAAATCACTCAAACAGTAAAATGTTAGCAAAAAGAATCTGTCTTGAATTTTTTATGGCCTGGTAGTTAGATGCAGTTACAGCTGAGCATCAGGCTCCAGGCAGATATCCTCAGCTCAGTTTCAGGCTCTTGAGAGGGATGGAGGAGCATGTGGCAGGATGTGGTAATTTCGCATTGAAACTAGTCTTCCAAAAGTAAGCTTTCAGAATGGTGGTGGTTGTATAGAACATAGTTTGCACCCAGAAGATTTATGGTCTGAAGCGAAAGCGCTGAGGGTTACTCATCTGAATAAACAAAATTTTAAAAAAACCCTCCAGTAGCACCTTAGAGACCAACTAAGTTTGTTATTGGTATGAGCTTTCAAGTGCATGCACACTTCATCAGATACACTGAAACAGTAACCAATACCAATAACAAGCTTAGTTAGTCTCTAAGGTGCTACTGGAAGGAATTTTTTTATTTTGTTTCGACTACGGCAGACCAACACCTACCTGTAACTTATCTGAATAAGGTGGATAATCAAATAAAAAAGGAGTCATGCTCCCCTCTTTGATGTGGTTCCACCTCACTACCCTGCCATGCGGGAATCCCTTGCAGACAACCATAGTGACCAGAGGAGAAATGACTGCTAGGAAGAGCACAGAGAGAAGAAACACCATGGTGCGTCTGCACCAGCGAAATCAGATGCCTTCATCTGCCCCAGCTGCAACAAAACATGTCTCTCCCATATCGGCCACAGCAGGCACTGTAATTCTTGCAATGGTGTGACTTTACTCCCAATGGCTATTCCATTGTCTCTCTAGACAGACGGATGCCGGCAATACTCCCTTGAGTTCATTTTTTGAGAGGTCGTATGTGTAGGAACTTGGCCCATTTAGCCCAGCATCCTGTTCTCACAGTGGTCAATCAGAGCCTTTCACAGACTCCATTACAGAGAATAGAATACGCCCCAAAGAATCATGCTGACAGCATTATAACAGCTTGACACTGGTTCTTCAGTAACCCACTTTTTCTCGGTGAAATGCATTTGTCACACATTTAGAGCATTTAATAGAATGTAGGTTTTGGTAGTTTCTTGGACATGTTCGGAAAGTCTCAGGAGAAGAATAACTAATGAACAGAAGTACTTTCAAAGCCACGTAAAGTCCCTCCCCCACTTTGGTTCATCTTTATGCCGTTTTGGCATACCATGCAAGTCGCACCAGGCCCTTTCAGAGTTCTGCTGCTTGCATCGTATATAAAAACTGCCAGAACCAAACACACACCCTCCTTGACCAGCATCACAGCAACCTTGGACACAGCAGCACCCATACAGCTGATGATAAGTGTAAGTGGGACCTAAGTTTCTGGATAAGTGGTAAATATTAGGATTTGTCCTCACTTCTGGAGGACCTTAATGCTTTTTATATTACCCTGTTTCCCCTTTTTTAAGACGTAGTCATAAAGTAAGCCATGGCAGGTTTTTATCACATTTGCAAAAAATAAGCCATACCCTGAAAATAAGCCATAGTGCTGCCATTGTCCCTGTCGCCTCCTAAGCCCCTCCTTCCTGTTCCTGGCGCTCAGGGAGCCAAGACATCCCCTGAAAATAAGCCACCCTGTGTTTTTTTGACGGGGGAAAATATAAGACAGTGTCTTAAAATAGGGGAAACACGGTAGAGTCTATGGGTAAAAGTATAACAATGGTGGTGAATTTTTAAAATGGCAAGGGAAATTACTAGGAAGAAGTAATGATAGGAATACAAAGCCTTACGGCCTTTTAAATATGCAGTGAGTGGGGCAAAGGATGCAACAACAGTATGTAGGAGGAATACGTAGGACTCGAGCAAGAGGAGCAACTAATTGAAATGTTGAATGGGGAAAATGTGATGAAGACAGCCCTACCAATTAAATAAAGCTTTAAAAAACTTACGAAACACGTATTTCCTTGACAGACTTTCTATAACTCTATTAAATATGAGAAAGGGAGAGTAGGAGTTGGTGATGTATTTTGATGGAATAATGAAAAGAGAGAAATTGTTGGCTTAAATATTGGGCATACAATCTAACAAGGCAAGTGATTTTTATTTTTCAAAGCAGGCAGAATCTCAGCCTGCCACATCGGCGTGTGGCTTCTAAACCTCAGGTTGTACACAGCAATCTGTTGGCATCCGTCTGTGTTAAGAGACAGTGGAAGAGTGTGCCTTCAGGAGTGAAGTCAAACTGTTGGAGAGTTCCAGGGCCTGCTGTGGCTGCAGAGACCAATACGGGAGAGACATATTTTATTGCAGCTGGAGCAGATGAGGCTGTCTGATTTCGCTGGTGCAGATGCATTATATTGTTTCTTTTCTCTGTGCTCCTCCCGGCAGTCATTTCTCCTCTGGTCATTGCTGTGGATACACAACCTGATTGTCTCCAGGCACTGTGGTCAGCCTTCAGTTCATGTTTGCAGACATCGTTATAACACAGAGTTGGTCTGCCAACAGGCCTGGTGCCTGGAGCCAGCTCCCTGTAAAGCCCACCCTTGGGGATTCTGCCATCTTCCATTCCATGTACATGACCAAGCCAGCCTAGACATCATTGAGGTGGAAGTGTGAAGAGCACATATTTGTTTGAGACCCTGTCCTGCCATGTGATGCCTCAAATCTTCCTGACACAGTGCAGATGGAAGTCATTGAGGATTCGCTTCTGGCGGGTGTAAGTTGCCCATGACTCACTTCCATAAAGCAGCATTCTCAACTCACAAGCCTGGCAGACCTTCATCTTGGTGTTGGTCATCAGCACCACATTCTACCATACTGTTCTGATTGCTGCCTCCTGTGTTGTTTCTGCTGCATTAGAAGCACCAAAGTGAACTCTCTGGGGTGCAAGCCTGGGCAGTGAGCCCAGATGACAAGGCACACCCCCCGTTTCGGCTTGTCTGCAGGAGTTGCCGGAAGGAGGTGCACAAGGCACCATCCAACCGCCTCATGGACTCCACTCCAGATTTATTAATAATTTTTATCAATTTTCAATTGCAATCCAATAATATTCTCATTATAACAATACAAATTTATAATACAATTATTAATGCCAATCGTTCAAATACCGAATTACATAATTTAGATAAAGTTGGCCCCCCCCACGTGCTAGATTTGATGGATTGATTATTTGATTTATTTCTGCGTTCCAATATCTTATTAATTTCCATTACATTCCAGTCATAATAATAATAATCCCTTATACAACAACTGCAATATTAATAGCTTCTATTCGTGTTGACGCATTAAATGGTTTATAAAGCTACAACTGGGAAACTCAAACTATATCCTTGTTCTTCCTGTGTGTGGCAATTATTCTGTCCATGGTGTTTATTCCTGTCCTTGTAAGATGTTATGTCTTTCTTTCCCCTGGTTGTTGCTGTTATCCGTCATGCCTTGGGCGGAGCTGATATCCCATTGTTGTTCCAGAAATTTCTCCCATCGCTCCATCCTGTGCTTCGTTGTTTTGCAACTTTAACAACAGCTGCAAAAGTCACTCTGTCCCAATATCCTCTCCAGATTTATGTAGTGTTTACTCCTTGTCCTTTTATTCTCCCGAAGATGTCCTGCAAGGCAGTGGATAGGGATTATTCCTCAGGATTTACTCCCAAAGCCTTTCCTACAAATGCATATAGCCGCAAGACAGTGGAGGTTTAAGGTCAGAGTTTTCCTTCTCCTAGGTGGGCTACCTTTCCAGGTTAACAAGCCCCATCTACAGGGAAATGAATTCCCTCTACTTCAAGAAAAATCCTTTTTAGAATGCATCTCCATTTTTCAAATCATCCGTGTTGGTGTCCCCCCCTTCATTTTTGATCAAATATTTTAGGCACTCCTGTTTCATCTTTCTCAAGAAAGGGAGCTTGTTAAAATTGGCTGCTTTGAACCATGCTACCTGCAAAAAGTTTGTAGAAATAGATGGATGGATTGGTAGATAGTTTAGAGGTTTATTTTTCTCTCTCCTCCATGCTGTTAGATGCTTGGTTGGCCAGCAATGTTAATTGATCTTACAATCAGCCTAGCATTTCTTGCCTCTTATGATGTGGAAAGAATAATTCATATCTAATTTAATTTTTTTGATATCTTTATCAAAGTATTTCTCAAGCTGTGTAGTGTCTTTTGAGGAGAGGTTCAGTTCCTACTGTGGAGCAGATACTTGCTGTCAGATTAGATAAAGCTTTAAGAATGTTATCTGCAAGCTGATGGAAAAAGATTATTTCAGGAAATAATTCATCAGGTGTTTCTGTATGTGAGAGAGAGACTGAAAGAGAGTGGTACATCTAGACATCGTGAAAAACATAAGAATGTGACTTCTTAATGAGTGAGGTTTTGAAAAATAGTTCAAAATTACAGGCAACTCTGTGTTTGCAAGGAAGTTGTATTCTGGGTCATCGTTCACCAGCAGTCGCCCATAAGCCCATTCTGCCCCTGCCCCATTCCTCTGCCTTCTGTGGCCGAAAGCAGCTCACAGATTGGCGGTGGTGTGTAATATGGTATCATTGTATCTTGTAGATGGAATAATAATTAGCTCAGAATAACCTGTTTATGACCACAGTTGGGATTTAAGGAATAAGAATGTATAAATTGCCTTACTGCATTTGATGAAGGCCTATCTAGTCAGGCATTAATCTTCTGCCATTGGTCCATCATTTGCTTCCAGCGAGCCACGATATGGGATCCCATTCTGTTATTCTTCTCTTAACACTTTTTCAAACGTGTCCAAGATACTACAAAAAACTGTATTCCCTCAAAGGCCTTAAGGTGTGATACTTCCATTTCACTAAATCCATATACTGTAGTGAAATCAGCTGCCATCGTTGTTCAAAGAGGCCAAGTATGGAGATGTGGGTTGGGACATCAAACTCAGAAGAACAACTCTTGTTGTTCAATTAATTTGTATTTTTGATACTGTTTTGACATGAATTTGGCTTTGACTTGTTTTGAGAGAGAGAGAAACTTTCATTCTCACATTTTGTATTAATTGAGTTGCTTTTGGTTGAATTGCTTTCTGTTAGCAGATTTGGACTTCCCTTGCAAAGGAAAAGCAGGATATAAGCAATGAATGAAATGAAATATATGGACTTGATTTAGGTTGCTCACAAGTAGTATATTCAATCTGCTTTGTTGTCTAGTCGTATCCGACTCTTCGTGACCCCATGGACCAGAGCACGCGAGGCACTCCTGTCTTCCACTGCCTCCCGCAGTTTGGTCAGACTCATGTTGGTAGCTTCGAGAACACTGTCCAACCATCTCATCCTCTGCCGTCCCCTTCTCCTTGTGCCCTCCATCTTTCCCACCATGAGGGGCTTTTCCAGGGAGTCTTCTCTTCTCATGAGGTGGCCAAAGTATTGGAGCCTCAGCTTCAGGATCTGTCCTTCCAGTGAGCACTCAGGGCTGATTTCCTTAAGAATGGATAGGTTTGATCTTCTTGCAGTCCACGGGACTCTCAAGAGTCTCCTCCAGCAAAATAATTCATTCTGCTAGGTTGTTTCAAATGTATTACTGTTGTCTAATATTTAGATGGTTGTGTAAGGAACAAATGAGGATCTCCCCCCCCCTTTGGGGACCTAGGTTTTAATATGTGTTCTTGTTCTCACTTTTAATGTGGCATTGCAGCCGAATTGTGCTAATGTCTCAGTAAATTACTGTAGCGAGTGCATCACACCATAACACAAGAGGACAATTAATGTGCTACTTTTTAATTGCTTAGTGATGATTAATGGGACGCCTATATATCGTACTTGGCTTGTTCCGTAGTTGGGGGCAATTACAATTCTGCTTACTCTTGCCTCCAGAAACCCACTAGTTCATAGTCACATCTCCCACCAGGCTAAAATTGGGCAGCTGTTTAAGCCTTCCTTCATAAGGATGATAGCCTATCCTCCCTATCGGAGGGGAGAGCACCAGGAGTTCTGAGTAATGGGACTGGGGATTTTACTGGCCAAGGGGGAAGCCACACACTGTGGCACACATGGGATTGCTACTGAAAATGTCATCCCCATGTCCCTTCCTTCCTTTGTGTGCCATTCATTTTGCTCTGTGTTTCCTGGTGGAGTGAGAAAATACACACAACAGTAACTGAAACCTATATGTTATATGGGGGAAGAGGGGTTCTGGTTTCCGCAGCAGCTCCACGCCTGCTGCAACATGTGACTTTACTCCAAAACTGATTTAACTATTTGTGTGCAGATAGCGGGGTTTCTGCTGTAATAGATATTTCCTTCCGCTGCGGTTTGTTCTTTCCCAATGTCTTTGAGAATGTCATTGAGCCAGTATGCCTTTGAAAACTGCAGCTTGTTTATTAAGCTGATTTAAAAACAGATCTGCTTTAACCTTGCAAATATACTTACCGAAATGTCCTTCTTGGTTACGTATCGTTTTTAATAAGCTCAGCCACAGCAGCAAGGAATAAATAGGTATGATGGAAATAAACTGTGCCCTGTTCTTAGACATCTTCCTTGCTCACCCTCAGTGATTTTGGGGGGCAAAAAAGTAGAAGTTTGGTTGACCTTGTGTGCCTGCAATTCACACAGAAATTATAATTTCTGACTTAAACCAAAGCATGCTAAAAGCATTTTTTTCTGCAAAACCGGCTTCATAAAATGACAAATGAGGCACTCAGTATTTTCATCCGACACTCATAACTGGGCCTTTTATCTGATTGTAATCTCCCTTGATTTTTTGGTTCTGGTAGTCAAGCTACCCTTGCATCAGTTTCTGATTCCTGGATGACACCCCCAGTGATATTTGTGAGCGAAGCAGATGCATTATTGCATTCCAGTGCCGCCTGAAACGTGCACCAGTTTTTAGATTGGTGTATCATTGAGAGAGAGAGAGAGAATGCTCATCCTTTTCTTTGGAATAAAGATACATCGAGTCTCTTGCTAGTTTTATTTAAAATATATAACTGGCTGAACCTAGTCCCACCAGCTTCCTGAATTAGTTTACAACAAATGCCTTAGGGTTGCATCCAACGTTGTCATTCCACTTGTTCAACAGACGTCTGCTTGCACAATGGAGGTTTCCCCTCCTTTTCTCCTGCAGCACCCCCATGCCTTCTCAAAATATGCTCAAGAGGGTTGGAGAATCCTCAGGAACATATTTGGGGGGGGGCATGTAGGAAGAGGAAGGGGAAGTCCCATGGCACAATTGGAACATAACTCATGCAGCATTGGATACTACCCAAAGTTTTTGAGTGCATTACTGCCCACCCCCAAATCATTTTTTTCCATTTCATTTTCATTTACTGGTAACTTTTAATTTGTATACCGCCTTTTTACATTACTGTACACAAGGTGGTTTGCAAGCTGAAGAAACAACAAAATTTACAACAACACACACCTTATAACAATCTGATCCAATACAAAAAAGTCAAAAACATAACTTTAAAATAAACAACTTTTATCAGAACAAAATAAAAAAATTCCTTCCAGTAGCACCTTAGAGACCAACTAAGTTTGTTCTTGGTATGAGCTTTCGTGTGCATGCACACTTCTTCAGATACACTGAAACAGAAGTCTGTGTATTTTCAGTGTATCTGAAGTATGAACTGTGTATTTTCAGTGTATCTGAAGAAGTGTGCATGCACACGAAAGCTCATACCAAGAACAAACTTAGTTGGTCTCTAAGGTGCTACTGGAAGGAATTTTTTTATTTTGTTTTGACTATGACAGACCAACACGGCTATCTACCTGTAACTGAACTTATATCAGATACAATAATATTCAATACTCCATTAGAACATAATAGCACACAATAAAATAAAAATATCAACATATAATAATTAAACAGAAATTCACTCTTAACTGTCACAATAAATAAGTATCTGAAGTATCTGAAGAAGTGTGCATGCACACGAAAGCTCATACCAATGACAAACTTGGTTGGTCTCTAAGGTGCTACTGGAAGGATTTTTTTTATTTTGTTTCGAATAAATTAAGTACTACTACTAATAATAATAATAATTTATTATTTGTACCCCGCCCATCTGACCGGGTCCCCCCAGCCACTCTGGGCGGCCTCCAACAAACACTAAAATACATTGAAATATTACAGATTAAAAACTTCCCTAAACAGGGCTGCCTTCAGGTGTTTTCTAAAGGTCATGTAGTTGTTGATCGCTTTGACCTCTGAAGGGAGGTCTATAATCAATTAAAAAAAGGCAAGTCACACAATGCATAAACTACCACAATACACACAAAACTGTGTAAAAGGAGCAAATTGAGAAACAAGGACACACAACTTCAGTTCAGTTCAGTTCAGCACCTTTATTGGCATATATAAAACAACAACATGTTTATATTACATACAGTAAAAGGAAAACTTCCTCAGCCTATTATGTAGGCCAAGCTCCCCCAGATTTGACTTCGAAGATTCTGGACAAAATTATTTTTAAAAGTCATTAGACAATATCTATGCAGGAAAAATGTATGCATTATTGTGTCATAAGCGTTTATTTTGCAGTAAATACATAGATTGGGTTGCCTGAGAGGATGACAAAATAAACTCAGTGTAGGAACAAGCTTGTGTATGAAAGAGTCTATTTTGCTTCCCCAATTGCAAATTGAAGTAACTTATATGCAGAGTCAAGTGAAGGGGCAGTTAATAAGAATTTCTTGCTGCCATTTTTATAAAGTGCTTTTTAAAAAACACTTTCATATTTACAGTTCCCCTTGACCCTTGTCTTTCACCTTTGGGCTTCATTTTCTTAAAGCATGAGTCATGAATGTCAGTTACATTTAAGATTTCACACACCATATAACCAGGAACTTTGTGGAAATGCCCTCATCAGAAGATACAGCTATTTAAAACTGTGAAGTAGAAAATTGGGTTTAGCTTTACACTTTTAAGCCACTCTGTTGCTTGGAGTAGAATTCATCAAGCTAATATTCGAGCAAAACAATTTGGCAAATGTCTCCAGCATGACAGTGGCAGGAAAAAGAGGGAAAACCTCCAAGAGCCTTTTCCCAAATGTGTTGGGCCTGGAAGAAATCTCACAGAAAAGGCTTGGAGTTTTCTCTTCCATACCCTGCCAGTCAGTGGTGTGTTCCTACTTTTGCGGTTAGAAACGTAATATTTGCCACAAACATCCAGCTCCAGCTCCCTTGTTAGTGGAACTGGGAAATGTTGCAGAGGCATCAGTTCTTAGTTTAATATAATGAATGTTGAAAACAAGAAGCTGAAATCTGTCTTGATACTTGGAGTAGAATCTGGCTCTTCCCCATAGCAAGCACATTATTGTCTATTTGTTTTGCAGGTTAGTCATACCTAAAAAATATTAAATACATAAGTTTTTGTTTGTAAAACATTGCTCACCCCTTTACTTCGACTTCACTTAACCAAGCTCTATTCTTGACTTGCAGTGAGAGTTCACACACGATAATTTAAGGGTCAGCTGTCTAATGCAGTCCAAGTTGTGGTTACGTTATTAGGCAGCCTCGGGTAAATTCTGTCGCTTTGAGCTTTTGTAGGGCAGCTATTTAAATTTTACAGAACATTGCCACTTTGACACTTGGCCATGGAGAAAATCTAAATTGAGCTGCACTGTTGGGAAATGAGCAGTTCTGAAACTCTCTTGAACGAAGGCATCCTTCCTTAATAAGAGAACCATTTCCCAAGTTTTCTCATTTTTGGTATGTAAAGGCTTGCAATTGTTTTGCTTTTATCATAAATACCTAGAGGTGATAGAGATATTCTTTACTAACAAAATAATCTACCAAATGGTGAGATTGTAATGTGAAATAACTGTTCTTTTTCTTGTTCATCTGTTTGCCTACCCTTTTGTTTCTGCTTCCAGCTGTGTTAAGGTTGTCAGTGGCCTGGTTCACACATAACACTATGCCACTGTTTGTTTAACAAACAGCAATTATTATTATTATTATTAGTAGTAGTAGTAGTAGTAGTAGTAGTATGCCATCCATCTCAGTGGGTTACCCCAGCCACTCTGGGTGGCTCCTAACAGAATATTAAAAACACAATAAAACATCAAACATTAAAAACTTCTGCTTTCAGATGTCTTCTAAAAGTCAAATAGTTGTTTATTTCCTTAGCAACCACTCCCAGTTACCAGTCTAGCATCCGAATTCTGGATTAGTTGTGGTTTTCAAGTCACCTTCAAAGGTAACCCCACGTAGAGTGCATTGCAGTAGTCCAAGTGGGAGATAACCAGAGCTTGTACTACTCTGGTGAGACAGTCTGTGGGCAGGTAGGGTCTCAGCCGACATACCAATTGGAGCTAGTAGACAGAATTGACCACAGTCTATCACACAAAACCATGGCATGTTTCTCCAACGTTCATTTTGTTGTCCAGCTGCTCTTGACACATGCCTTTGTATTCTGGTGAGTGTCTTGGGAGAAGTACTTGAAGTAAACCATGGTTAAAGAAGGGGGTTGGATTCAAACTGTGCCTATTATTATTATTATTATTATTATTATTATTATTATTATTTATCACCATCATTATTATTTCCATTGTAAAAAAGCAAGGTGCTTAGACATTGTGGCAGCCATAACCTAGGTTTAAGGTGCTGTTTGACTATTAGTTTCTATCTGATTAGTTTCTACTCAGATAGTTTGACTATCTGAGTTTCTAACACTGCTTCTTAGTCATAATCTCACCACCCCCCCGGCCCCATTTCAATGTACCATGACAGTCCCTACCTTGAAAACCACAACATTGGTGGGGAACCTCTGGTCCTCCAGATGCTGTTGGACTACAACTACCATAATCCCTCATCATTGGCCAAGCTGGCTGGAGCTGATGGTTGTTGTAGTCCAACAATATCTGGGGAGCAATATCTGGGGAGCTCTAGGTTCCCCACCTCTACGTTATGATAATCTGAGCTTCATGGTGTGGATGCG
Organism: Darevskia mixta; assembly: GCA_034641385.1. Taxonomy (NCBI): domain Eukaryota; kingdom Metazoa; phylum Chordata; class Lepidosauria; order Squamata; family Lacertidae; genus Darevskia; species Darevskia mixta. The sequence goes on along the minus strand of JAWWNH010000014.1, from coordinate 24,994,385 downwards.
CTCTGCGTGGGGCTGTCTTTGAAGGTGATTCAGAACTACAACTAATCCCAGAATGCGGCTCCCAGACTGGCGACAGGTAGCAACCTCCGGAACCATATAACACCAGCCCTAAAAAATCTACATTAGCTCCCAGTACATTTCTGAGCACAATTCAAAGTGTTGGTGCCCTAAATGGCTTCAGCTCTGTATACCTGAAGGTACGCCTTCACTCCCATCGTTCTGCTCGGACACTGAGATTTAGCTCCGAAGGCCTTCTGGCAGTTCCCTTGCTGTGAGAAGTGAAGTTAGAGAACCAAGAAGAAGGCGGGTAGTCGCACCTGCCCTGTGGAACACCCTCCCAGCAGACGGCAAGGAAATAAACAACTCTCTGACTTTTAGAAGACATCCGAAAGCGGCTATGTATAGGGAAGTTTTTAATGTTTGATATTTTAGTGTGGTTTTATAAGTCGTTATATAATTTGGTGTTATAATTTCTTGGAAGCCGTCCAGAGTGGCTGGGGCAATCCAGTCAGATGGGTAGCAGATAAATAGTAAATAATGGTTGTTGTTGTTTTGTACCAGCAAAACCATATAGCCCCAACAGTTTTTTCTTCTAACTATTGGCCTTCAAGGCAAGAAAAGATGCTTTCACTTTCACGGACCATAATTGTATAATCCATTTTCCTTCTCTGAAATTCCATCGACATACAGTGCTACTAAGCTTTTGAATGTCCAGAGCTTAAAATTGCTCCAGTGCAAAATTGAAATTCTGCGCTTGTGCCGTGAGACGTGGGGCATCTGAATGCCACGTTGCACATGAGGAAATTGTGTTCTTCCACTTCAATAGGATTGTGGGGATAATAAAGCTGCGATTTATAGTTGTCATAAGGAGAAGGTCAGCAGGTTGCTTAGAGATGAATTGAAATTGACCCTGTTTCCTCATCTGTTTGAATTAATTTGCTGGCCTGCTGGACTACTTAGCCTTTCCAAAGAACCACATCCATTTACAAATTTAGAACTTTTCAAGTTGCCATTAAATCCATTTTTTGGGGAAAGCCAAGATTGTCCTAGGTAAGCCTATGCTCAGTAGCCAGCTTTCCATAGTATCGTTCAGCAATTCTGTTTCCATATGAAAACCTAATGCTAGATGCAGAAATTTCTGCAGCAGGCTGTTCAGTACTTTCTCCCATCTGTCCGACTATGAATAAGGGGAGTTGGTGGGGGGGAGTGATGTAGATAGGATTGAGTAGGTAAAGTCTATTCCCCATCAGGATCAGAATATCCTGCGTCCCCTCCTGCATGTCTTTGTGGGAGAATGGGTCGTTGAGAGCAGAGAGATACATCTTGCTCCTTCCTGTCTCCATCAGCAGAACTCACACTCTGCTCTTCGTCTGTTTCTTCATAAGAAGTTAGACTGCAAAAAGAATAGCTGGGGAATTGTTAACCAGAAGGGTTAACAAACTCACTTGCTTAACCCTCATAACATTTCTCCTCTGGCATTTCACTTTGAACAAAGATGGCACCATTCACTTTACAATCCTAAGACTCACATTCCTGATACAAGGAGGGAAAGTGTAGGGTTTTTTAACACCCCCCCCCCGCACATGTCACATTTAATGCTATGCCATACAGCAGGGGCGCGGGCAGCCTTATGGCTACATGGGCAAAAATGGCTAGAGAGAAGTTCACCCTCACCCTCAGTTATACTAGAACCCAAGGTCATACTGAATGTGGCAATATTTGGTTAGACAAAAGGAGGTCCTTCTTCACACAGCACATAGTTAAACTAAAGAACTGACTGTCACAAGATGCATCAATGGTCACCAACTTGGATGGCCTCAAAAGGGGTTGTAGACAACTTCACGTTAGCCACGATGGCTATGTACCACCCCCACTGCCTCTGAATACTAGTTGCTAGGGATTTCAGAATGCTAGACTAGATAGCCTTTGGTCTGGTCCAGCACATCTTCCTTATGTTTATAATGGTTGTAGCTGCCTTGGGGCATGGGGAATCTTTCTCACGTAAAGGCAAGGTGAATTATATTTTTTTTTAAAAAGGAAGTGAAATAAAACATTTTTTGAAATTTTTGGAACTGTCAAGATAGTAAGATTTTAAAATGGAGCAAATAGTTTTCGCCATTACTTTCTGTGCTGGCATTTCCCCTTCATAGTTAGAAACCTAGCCTTTAGAACCTCCACCTTTTGCCGGTAATAAAACATTATATCCTTAACTTCTTTGTACTCTGAATTGGCAAAAAAAAGCACATTCTATGAGATGATAAAAGCTTTTTGAATTTGTTCCAACTGTCGTGTGGGAGATGGGCTGGGCAAAAGCTGCAAAACTGCTTATAAGGTCAGTTAACTTTCAGAATGTTGCAGCCCTAGACTGATGATCAGAAGCTTCAAATTCTATCACAGGGCTGAAGAGGAGATATTTTACTCGCTTCTGGAAAATGCTTTTTCAGAGGGAGAAAAAAAAAATCAAAGCAAGTTTTCTCTTTGGGCTTCTGATTGAAAAAAACGCTAGAAGGCCCAGCTGTGTATTAAAGTGTAACTTTAACAGCTGTCCTAAAATTGAGTTTGACAGCTGATTTGCTACAGGCTTGTCTGAGGCAGCAGGGTAGGCAAGCAGACAAGGAATAGTTTTCTATACTGTTTTTCCCCCTCCCTGAGGTCATTCAGAACAGATTGATAGGGGGAAAAGCAAGGATTGCATCTTGCACCAGTGATGCAAATGATGTGCATTGGGATGACGGTGGGAATAATAATAGTAAACAAAGTTCTTTTTATGGTGCTCGCTACATGTTTTAAAATCCCTTAGACAACCACCATAAACATAGAGCAGCAGAGATGGTGATCTGGTTTTCCTTCCTTTTGTAATGTCAGTTGCACTTCTCGGTTCTTATTTAATATATCTCTGTGTCTTTTCAAGTGTCTCGCAGTTTTGAGGCTTCACTGGTAGGAGAAAGCACAGCAGAACTGAGGCAGTGGAGGTCCAGTGAGTACATATTGGTACAGAAGAGAGATTTGAAGTGGCAGGATGGAGGGAAAATCACCTTGACATGTAGGAAGACTAGGGTTATTGCAGAGCATAATGGTTGAAGGCAGGAATGGGGGGAGGAAACAAAATGGCATAATGCTAGATGACCTCACGGGGAAACAGAGTGAGAAAGTACTATGGGAAGTTGAGATTAAATTGTAGTCAAGCAAATAAGAAGAGAGCCTAAAAGCACAATCCTGTATGTATGTACTCCGCAACAAGTCCCTTTTGGGTTTCCATGGGGCTTACTTTGAGTTAAGCAAGTATAGGACTGCAGGCAGACATGTGAGTCCTAGGAGTCTAATGATGAAACTGAAAGGAACAGGGAGTTCACAAGAATTCAAGGGAATTTGTGATGCTCGACTCTAATCATGACATCCAAATGTATTTGTTGCAGCAGTGTCTTCTTAGAATGTTATTTATTCTGCGCTCCTTTTCGTTTTAATTAAAATGTCAAGGAAGCATTAGCCTATTGATTGAAGGCTTTATGGTGCAATTCTTAGAGCTGGAAACCCTAAAGGTGCTTGAACACGTATGTGCATTGCCAAGGGGTGTCCAAGTGAAGAATTCCTCACTTCACTGCGTGAAGGTTATCGTTATAAATGAAGAGAGGAGGCCGTAGGCTTAGGAAGAAGTATGCCGAAGCAGTGGCCAGTGGCTATTGCTGTTTGTTTAGTGAGTCTGTAGCTCCTATAGCTGTGCTACTTTGTGATGGATGCAGTTGTGTTTCTTGGATAATCACATATTTATTGCTGCATTTGCTTTTCTTCCACTAGTAAAAAATTATTCTACATAAATGCCGAAACGCTCAGTGATAAAAATGTTCAGGTCTGTTGGGAAGTAACATACTTAAGAGTTTCAAACGCCCCTTGTTTGCCTACCTGTCTGCCCGATGATATAACAGTGCTGCAAGCAGCCATATCTGTTTCATCGAACTTCAGCGTCTCCTGTGTTTAGCGAGTGCCTGGACTCTAAATTAGTTCATTGATTTCTAATATTTTGAGTTTAATCACCGCATGTAACCGACTTTGTACTTCTTGAAATGCTGGGGAGATGTTGCAGATGCCGTAAAATGATGAGCATGGGTACCTGAAAAAGGAGTCATAGTAGACTGAGCAACCATTATTAACGTAGCTCAGTTGGTTAGAGTGTGGTGCTGATAACACCAAAGTTGCAGGTTTGATCCCCATATGGGACAGCTGCCTATTCCTGCATTACTAGATGACTAGATAATCCTCAGGGTCCCTTCCAACTCTACAGTTATAGGATTCTAACATACAAAGTTTAGAACTTTTAAAGGCATACCCTTTCAAATGGATAAGGAAATAGACAGGTAACTAGTAAAGCTGTTGAAAGGACTGGCAAATGTGTTCCTTGCTGGCTTAACTTGGCAGGTTTGTCTTGAAGGCTCTGGATGGCCTATGTTGGAAACAAGATTCTGGACTCCAGTGACCTTTGGTCTAGGAAAGGGCTGTAGTTCAGAGGTAGAGCATCTGCTTTGCACGCAGAAGGCCCCTGGTTCCATCTCTGGCATTTTAAGGTTGAGTTGGGAATGTTCCTTGCCCGAAACCTTGGAGAGTTGCTGCTGGTCAGTGTGGGCAGCCCTGAGCTAGATGGACCATGATCTGACTCTGTATAAGGCATCTTCCTATGTTGATCCAACATGACTTTTATGTTCTTAAGTGTCTGTAACAAATTCTCTTGAGCTCATTTTTCTCTGAAGAACCTCCTTCGTATTTTTGAAGGCGCCAGGGAAAAGAGGCTATCGGAAGCCATCATTTTCTTTGGAAAGTTAATTAAATTTAGGTGATTAGAATTCCATGCAGTGGGTGGCATTAGGAATCCTTGGCTAGATGACCTTCATCAAAGGACTCCAGGGTACAGATTTGTGAACATTTCCCCCCCACAAAATGTACAATATAAAAACCCAACAAATAAGCACAACAAAGGGACAGGCTGAAAATCTATAAAGAGGCAAAATTTGGACTATAATATCTAAAATGACATTGAGCATGCAGTGTTATGGACACTGATTGTGCCACAAAAGCTTTGTAAATATGCCCACAAAAATTACTGGCATGCACAAATAAATAAATCATTGGCTCGCCATAAGTGGTTTATAGCCTGCTTTTTTCTGAACACAGAAATGAAGCAGGCTGGCATAGGAGGGTGAGAGCAATCCGTCAGTCCTCTGCCAGCTTGCTTGCTCGCCTTCATGGAATTCATGGAATTGGCTATGGCTACCAGGCAAGTTGTTAAATACAAGGCTGCTGTGCAAATAAATTAAGGTTAATTTTCTGAAACCGTTATTTCCCTAAAATGTTAATCTGTTCTTTTTTTTTTTTAAATAGCACTGTTCCAAATCCAGCAGAGAATATAGCAAATCCCATTTCATACGTAGATGGAAATAAACTTACTTGATCATAATGGAAGCATTAAAATTTGTTTTAATAGGAGGGTGAGAGCAATCCGTCAGTCCTCTGCCAGCTTGCTTGCTCGCCTTCATGGAATTCATGGAATTGGCTATGGCTACCAGGCAAGTTGTTAAATACAAGGCTGCTGTGCAAATAAATTAAGGTTAATTTTCTGAAACCGTTATTTCCCTAAAATGTTAATCTGTTCTTTTTTTTTTTAAATAGCACTGTTCCAAATCCAGCAGAGAATATAGCAAATCCCATTTCATACGTAGATGGAAATAAACTTACTTGATCATAATGGAAGCATTAAAATTTGTTTCTGCATTGGAGTATATTATGCACGCCTATTCAGACTGATTTAAAAACATGCAAAGCAATGTTTGTGCATCTGGTCCAGATATAAATTGACAGATGCTACTGTAAGAGGCCTCAGGAAGCCAATATGGATTTTTTTTCTTCTTTTTGGCAAGCAAAATTAAATGCTCATACCATAAGTAAGAGGATAAATGCAACTTAGAATCTTCCATCAGGCTCTTGAAGAATTATTATTGTGCTTGATCTAAAATTACCCAGTGTATCTTCCTTTTGATAGAAAGTGCTGCTTAAAAAATCTGTAGTATGAAATTGTTCAAAGTGGAGATCATATATTAGCCTTTCAGTGAAATAATTTGAAACAATAGTTTCAAGTGCACTTTTTAATTTAAAATCTAAGCTGTGCAGTTTGATGCTATTTAAAATGAAATTCTTTTAATTCAGTAACTTGTCAGGCAAAGCCTTAGCTTTATTAGAGCTAAAAGCGTAGAATGAGAAGTCGCTTTCTGCATTTATTCTGCTGCAAATGTTCCAGGGATATTGGTGAAACTCATGGCAGCAGATGGGAAAAGCCGTGCATCGAATCAAATGAATGTGCTGGAGGAAAGGACTGAATAATGGAAGGACAGGGGTTTTGTTTGAAAAGTTTTACATTCTAATGTTTCACAAATGTGTAGAATTGTGCAGCTCTACTCGTTTCAACAGCTCTTCCAGCGCTTCACAGCTCGGAACACTCCTGTGTTCATAACATTGCAGTTCTTATACTGGTGACACCACACTCAGGCTCACACTCTCCTTGGATGCTGTTACTTGTTGCTGAATGCTTTCCTCAGCTTGCTAAATACCGGTGTCATCTACTCTGTAGTCGCTTACCCTGCACCGATCTAAAAGTGGAAAAGGTTTGTGTGTGCATTTTCAGCTAGATATACTTGAAAAACAAACCGACATGGTATCTTAACACCTGGATGGGTCTTATGTCTGTAGCAAAGGTATTGTTTTGTGTCTTCTCACAGTGTTCTAAGTGTTTTACTTAGAAATTGCTGTTATTGGAATACTTGCATGGCAACCCAATAGTGTACACTTCCATTAGAATAAAGGTAAAGGGACCCCTGACCATTAGGTCCAGTTGTGACCGACTCTGGGGTTGCGGCGCTCATCTCGCTTTATTGGCTGAGGGAGCGGGTGTACAGCTTCCAGGTCATGTGGCCGGCATGACTAAGCCGCTTCTGGCGAACCAGAGCAGTGCACGGAAACGCTGTTTACCTTCCAGCTGCAGCGGTACCTATTAATCTACTTGCACTTTGATGTGCTTTCGAACTGCTAGGTTGGCAGGAGCAGGGACCGAGCAACGGGAGCTCACCCCGTTGCGGGGATTCGAACTGCCGACCTTCTGATCGGCAAGCCCTAGGGTCAAATTCAGGGTTCTGCTGCGGTGAACGTCCTGTTAGTGCTTTCCAGATGGAATGACACCCCCTTCTCCCCCCTGCCCCGTTTTGGGGTTTGAGGAGGAGGAGAAGGGAGAAAACCTTCACTCAGGACCATCATAGAATCATAGACTCTCACTGACAGAACTTTTAAGGTGAATCCCACCTTTAGAGTACAGGGCAGAGAAATGGAGGCATTGAAAATTGTTAAGATGCTACATTAGCATTTCTGAAGAGGTATGTGCATAAATAAGTGTGCTTCTGAGGGATAGTCAATGAGAGAGAAAAAATAAGTACAACTTTGATTTTACTAGTGTCCATGCGTTTTCCCAGTTTGATGTTCATTACGTTACTAATTTTTTGAAAAAAGTAGTTCTAAAAGAGAAAATATCTATGGAAAAATATAGTAGTGGAATAGTTTCCATTTCAGAGTTTCTACCCCTTGTCACTGCCAATAACAGGCCTGCACAATTTGTGATTGACCAAACTACCTTCCGGTTTTTGTTTTCCCAGTACTGCAACACAGGGGAGCTGTCCTGCACCCAAAAAACAATGTTGATTTTCTTATTTTTTTTTTAAAGAGCATGCTTCACCTTTATAATTAATGACCAGTTAACAAGAATGTGCTGTATTTTTGTTGAAATAAACATCGGCTTTAGAAATCCTAATCAGAATCAGCCCTAAAAATAATAACCCTAAAATGGTTGGTACATTTCATTCAAGTTTTGGGGCACAGTTTGTGCATCCTGTCTTAAAAAAAAAAAAAAAAGCCAGTAGAAGCGACAAAGCATATTTCCAAATTGAGAGAAAGAAGGATGAAAACTGAGAGTAATAATATATGCTTGCTCGCCTTCATGGCGAGAAAATAAATGCAAAGCTTAAGGGTAATATGTACTATGTGAACAAGACTGTAGCTGCTATATTTAATGCACGTGAGGAAATTAATGAGATGGTAGTTTCCTTATATAAGTTAATTTGTAATAGATGCACAGAACAGACATGGACGGCAAGAAAATTTATTAGGGAGAAACATGCAAGTGCAACATCTTATGTGAACATTTTTCAGTGGACAATGTAATACAAAGATTTCCTGTGAAGCTCACATTTTAAATACACAAGAGGGGGATGGAGGAGGAGGAGGAGGAGGAGGAAGAGGAGGAGGAGGAGGAGGAGGAGGAGGAGGAGGAGGAGAAGAAGAAGAAGAAGAAGAAGAAGAAGAAGAAGAAGAAGAAGAAGAAAACGAGACACTAGCATTCTTTAGGCACCTGGAAATTTAGGGTTATATTCCAATACATTCTTAATTTTTGCCACTTTAGGATTGGACTTTCTCAAGCTTCTTTTGGCTTGCTTTCCATTTGTCATCCCTGCTACTAGTCCAGAATAGACCAATGGCTAGTAGCAGACAGAAGGCCCAAGGCTGCCTTCCATGCAGTTGCAAACGTGTATTTGACTTTTAAAGTTTTTAGCCAGTGCCATGTCCCACACCTTTGTCCACCACCCTTGCAATGAAAATTGAACGTTATATTGCCAGTGCTTGGTTACTTCTAAATGAGAAACAGCCAGCAGGAAAGCTATTACGTATGTGTATACAACTTTTTCCATAGGATATATTGACAATAAACCCGTATTAGTTGCTGGACTATCAATGAGATCAATTTAGCAGAATGCATTAAACACTGGGCAGGCCCACCACATATTGTAAATTTCATTTCATATTGTATCCCCTATGGCAAGTTATTATTGATTTAATGTAGCTTTACCAATATGAAATACCATCGGTAAACAATTTCCAGCATAGTCTCTTGGATACAAGCAGAGGTGGTTTTGACCACACCAGCCTCCATTGGGTACCATCAATGTATACAGACAGGTCCCCTTCTCCTTGGTCTCCCTACCCCAAAAGATTTTGTTGTACTTCTGGAAACCTCAGATTTCTTCCAAGCCTGCTAATATCTCCCTCTTGATGCTGCTCTTTTGGCTTCATAACGGTCCATGCTCTGAGAATGCATTTGCAATTAGTTTATAGGTTTTGAAACCAAGGTTTGAAGCTACTTTGCAAAATATTATTAGTGTTAGTGCAGATGTCATGCTGCACTGTGTGGTTAATGCTCAGGAGTGAACAGGGCACGAAAGTGAACAGCAGCCAGATAGCTTGCAGCAGTGTTACGTTTGCATTCGGCTGAAGTAAACAGGTACCCCTGCCTGGAGCTTTCTGTTGTCACTCTGATGCTCATACGCACAGCTTGCTCCTGCCTGTGCAGATTACTAATTTTAATTTAATATTTGATTCAAACGTGAATGCAGATGACATGGTGGCATGGTTGCTGTGACAATATGTTTAAAATACTTAATGGATTGCTTTACTTTGTTGTCTACCTGAGTCTTCAGGGTATATTCATAACTTAAGAAATAGTTGAATGTGTGGATGGTCTGCCGCATTTAAACTTATAGATGCTGTGTTAGTTTCTGCATTCTGAGCATTTTGCAAACTCCCAGATTTCACAAAGCTTTGCACAGACAAATCTTTATCAAATAATTGGATTTATAATTTGTCAGTTTAGGAGAAGGGCCATGAGCATCATTATTTTATATGTGTGCCTCAAGAGACACTTCAGTTATGTACTGGATGAATATAAATATCTGTACTCTTCATAGCCATACTAAGTGCATTAAAAAAACACACATACACCACCACCACCACCACCACCACCACCACACATTGCTGCTATTGACAGCTTGTTCTGTTTTGCTTTGGTTAGGGCTGTAAATAAAATGTGCTTAATTTACATAAGCCTGTTAAGTGGTATCCCCGGGAGAGGAAGTACTAATAATTTCAAATGCTGTATGCAGTGTTTTGACAGCTTGATCCATTTACAAATTAGATTGCCGGGAGTAGGTAGTGGAGGGCATGGCATGTTCTGGGTATGCAAATAATTCTTAAACTTTCGGAGTTGCCAAAACGGACAGCTCTGAACAAGAGAGGTGGTGATGAGATTTTGGAAAAAGGAAATGTGAAAATTGTTTGCATGCACCTCTACAAGGAGTTTTGATGCGTTTTATCCATTCTTGTTTACTTTGCAAAAGAAAAGCAAGGTGGTCCCAATGCACAAAAAAAGGAGGCAGGAACAAACATGTTTGTTGAGCCCAGCATGTTTTGAATATAAATCTTCATTCAGGTGGCACAGCCAACCTGAATCTCTGGTTTCCAGTCTGCATACCTGGAGCCTTCTTTCCTTTATTCCTTCCTCCTGTGGGAATCATGCAGGCTCACACAACTTGCGACCCACCAAGCAGAACTAATTCTTTTTCTCTCCATAAACAACTGGGAAAATCAAAATGCCATTTTTTCCCGGGGGAACACAATTCTGCAGACACATATGTACGGACAATGGCAGCTGATCTGGTTGCAGAGACAAACATTGGTGAGATTGAGGAGGCAGAGCAGCTGAGCTAGGTGGAGGAAGAGAGCCATGGGTGAAGCAAGCAGTAGGAGCATGCAAATTATAGCACTTGAAAGGCTAGATCAGCAATGGGGAACATTGGCTCCCTCCAGACCTCTCTGTCTGGCCCTTGGGATTGTGTTCAGGCTATGTCTCCTTCTTTGGTTGATCTCCCCCTGCCGCCCCCCACAAAAAATGCTGACCTTGCTCTGCACCCTCTAGTGATTCTGACTAGCTAGAATGTACACTTGAACTGTGATGATGCCTGATACTGTTGATCAGGGTGTGCTGTTAGCAGGTAGGAGGTGGCTGAACAAATCTTCCAGTCCTTGCCACAACAACAACAACAACAACTTTATTATTTATACCCTGCCCATCTGGTTGGGTTTCCCCAGCCACTCTGGGCGGCTTACAGCATATATAAAAACAGGAAAACATCAAACACAAAAAACTAAACAAAGATTAAACTATTTACAATCTGCTATTTAAGGCTCACACCATAAGAGTTAATCTTCCACCACAATTGTTTCTAATTCAGAGTTAGAAAGGTTGAACAGCTACCGGCATCTCTTGAACAGGCATGGAACGAACACAGGTATATCCCTCACTTTGTTTCTTGCTAGTTCACAACCAAGAGGAACAACCTCTGAAGAGGAACCTCTGGACTTCTAAGTCACAGAGTGCCTTAGTGTCAGGTAGGCTTATTGAAAAAGGGTTGCATGCTGTGAGAATTTATTGATTGATGGTCTCACTCAAGGCAAGAGAAAAGAACCGCTTTTGCCACTAGCAACCTAACGTAGAGCCACACTGGCTGTGAAGACTTTGACACTGTGCATGAGATTGTGCAGAGTTGTTATCATTGCAGCACCATTTCCGTGTGAGGTCTATCTCAAGGGTACATATGAACTCTGGACAGGCTTCACTTGTCTCACTTGGAGCTGTCCATGGTCTCTTTCTCCTGGGCTCCTTCTCAGGACCAGAGCGGAATAGTTAGCCCTCAGCTAGCCTGTAGCCGCTTCCCGTCATTGATTCCGAATACCAACAGGTATAAGATGAAAAGGAGAATTAAGTATCATTAGAATATGGATGACAATGTACCCCAAATAGGCAGATGATTTGTACCAGAGGGTCAATGGGCAGGACTCATCCCTGCAAAACACTGCAGGCCAGTGGCCAAGGTTCTGACCAGGAGGTTGCCCAGTGCAGGAGGCAAATCCCTGGAGGAACGTGAGGCACAGAAGCAGGACAACAGTTGCAGACCTCAGAACACACTGAGGTTGTTGTGGAAGGTGCAGTGTACAGAATGATTCCTGCCACTCCCCAGAGGAGGAAGAGACTAAACATCAGGAAGAAGTTTCTGATGGCAAGAGCTGTTCAACAATGGAGTGAACTGCTTTGGAAAGTGGTGGACTCTCATTACTTGGCACTTTTGAAGCAGTGGTTGGATGACCACATGTCAAGCATGCTTTAGTTGAGATTCCTGTATCACAAGAGCTTGTACTAGACCAGGCACATCCAACAGGTAGATCGTGATCTACTGTTAGATCAGTGAATGTCTGTGGTAGATCACTGGTAGATCACTGGCTCCCCCCAAAGAAGCTGTACAACTTTGGCTCCCGCTCAACATTTCCGCTGTGCACCCCACCCAAAAACGGGGCTCTTGACCCGAACCTGTAAAAAAGGGCCTTCTTCCTTCCTAAAAAAAGTTCAACAACTTTGACATGAACCCCCACCCCAAAAAACAGGGCTTTCCTTCCTAAAGGAAGGAACCCCCCCTCCAAAAGGGGGTAGATCACTGCCAGTTTTTAACTCTGTGAGTAGATAGCAGTCTCTTGGGAGTTGGCCATCCCTGTACTAGATGATCCTTGGGTCCCTTCCAACTCTACAATTCTGATTCTGTGATTCTGTTGTTCTAAGATTCTAAACCTATCCCTGGCAGGTGGTCCAAAAGGATGCCTTTGTCAGATGGTATCATGTACTTATCAGAGGTGCAGCAGGACCAAGGGATTGTGTTCCACCTCTTCAGTTTCTAGCTTAGGCCAGCTAATAAGATGAAAAAGGCTGTCTTACTCCCAAAACCCAAAGTTGGACTGAATGGGTCTGTGTGAGAGTGATTGTTTAGAAGTAAACTGGTTTAACCACAGAATGTGCATTTTACAGTGCAATCCTATACATGTTTACTCAGAATTAATCTTCATTGACACAGAGATCAATGGGACTTCCTCCCATTAAATGTGTATAGGACTGTGGTCTTAGGACATGATATATGCACCCTTAGTAAATGATATATGAAAACTGAAAGCCTAGGAGGAATAAGAGAAACCAGAACAAATAAAAACCAAACCAAAAAAATCTTCATATAGGCTATGAAAAATTTATTAGGTGTTTAAAAATATAAAACCTCATTTGCAACTGGGGTTACGTTTTTGGGGGGCGGGTTGAGAATATTGTTGGAATGGTGCCGTGCGATGAATTCAAATGATTGCATAACGCTTTAAAATATTGTTTCTGTGAAGTGAGAATTGCAAATGAAAACTAGAGCAGAGGCAAGGGAATAGTTCTGGAGGAAAGGTTATTTCATATCGCTTGAATGAATACCTCCAACCTTTCAGCAAAAGCAACAGCTAAGAATGGCATATACTTAAAAGTAGTAAAACTATATTTTAAAAATAAAGGATTTACACGGGGTTATGTGTAATCTGCAGTGAAGGTTGCGTACACAGGCAGTGCAAATTCTGCAACATCTTTAAATGGGGCTAATTATGCAGATACGTATTCCCAGTTGCTGGGAATGCCAAGTGGAGGAAGAGCACGGTTGCACTCGGGTCCTGCTTGCAGGATTCCCGCTGGCATCTGGTTGGCCACTGTGAGAACAGGATGTTGGACTAGGTGGGACTTTGGTCTGATCCAGCAGGGCTGCTATCATGTTCTTCTGCATGATTTATGTTGCTTTGCATAATTCATTGCAAAACATGTTGCTGTTTTGTATCTTTCTGGTTTTGCAAGTTATGGGGAAGAACAAGGAGATATGTTGAGGTGCAGCCCCAACCCCAAACAAAGAAAATAAATTGTGGGCACTTCTACCTGGTTCGTTCAATCTCTGCACAACTCATTCCTCAGCTCCTTTTCATTCCTACAAACACTCACCTTCCTGCCTACACATTCATCCTGCCTATCCTGGTATTGAGCTGATAGTAGAGTCTTGAACCCTTGTCCCGCACTTTCGAAAAGCTCATTCCTTATCTGTCTTAAGTCCTGATGGAACATTTTTGTGCCACCCTGCTTTTACCTCTATTCTTTAATACTGCTTTCATTGTTTGGATAACATAGCAATTTATCATTTTCTTGATTTTTGCTTCAATAATACACTGTGAAAATCCTCATCCTGATTTCCAAGGGTATGGTTTTTCAGATCTTCGCCAAATTGCCTTGAAGATGAATTTTTAAAAATAAATCTAGCACTTATATCTGCTGCACACAACCGATTCCTTCTGAAGCATTTGCTGAAACTGTGGCGCTGACACTTACAGATGTTTTCAAATTATCATAATTGTTTAGCATTGTGTTGAACAAGCAGGAATTTCTGTAAAAACGCATTCCTCTGGATCTGCTTATGGCAGCTTTAACATGCTAGGATAACTCGCTTGAAATGAGAAAAAGATCAGCGTGTTAATTTTCTCAGGGTTTTGAACTTGCTGCCTATTCATCTGGTTTTTAATGAAAGAGTGTGAAACTGCAGTTGAATGAATATTGAATTGTGTGTGTGTGTGCGCGCGTGCACATCTCTTTGTGCGGGAAACACCTATACACTTGAGTTTGTTACTTTGATCATAAGACAGGATTTTCTGTCCAGCATCTGCCTGATTAATTCACACCAAAAAGTGAAATCTAGCCCTGACCCTCAATCCTATAGGGCAGTGTTTTCCAACCTCCTCGGGGCAACGGCACACCTGCCCCACGAAAAAAATCTCGCGGCACACCACCACCACATGCACCCCGACCCGGGGGGCGGGGTGTCCGCGCGCCCTGGCGGGAGGGAGGGGAAGGACCCAGGTGGGCGAAAATGGAGCGGGAGATCGGCGGGCCAGGCGCCCGCCCCCCCTCCAGCGCCCAGCCCCCCGGCAGCACCTCCACCCGGCCCCGAGCGAGCCCGGTGGCACCGGCACCTCCCGCCCGTCCCCGACCGCGACGGCAGAGGCAGCGGGCGAAGCGCCCGGCAGCCCCGCGAAGGCGGCGGTCAGCGCGGGAAGCCCGGACCGACCCGGAAGACCGGGGCGGCAGAGGCAGCGGGCGAAGCGCCCGGCAGCCCCGCGAAGGCGGCGGTCGGCGCGGGAAGCCCGGACCGACCCGGAAGCACAGCAGCCGGTGTCTTCCCGCGGCACAGGAGCCGGTGGCTTGCGGCACACTCCTGTGGCTTGCCGGTGGCTTGCGGCACACCGGTTGGGAAACGCTGCTATAGGGCACCAATAGGAAACCTGTGACCCTCCAGGTGGAATTTGCTGGACTCCCAACTCCCATAAGCCACAGCCAGTATAGCTAATGGCAAGAAATTGTTGGCTCTGTAGTCCAACAATGACTGGCGGGGGTACAGGTTCACCATCCCTGCAGTAGGGATTCTCTGCTGTGTGAAAAGCTCCCTTCTTTTAGAATACAGTCATACTTTGGAAGCCAAACAGAATCTTTTCCAGAAGTCTATTTGACAAGCAAGCGTGGCTTCCGATTGGCTGCAGGAGCTTCCTGGCACGCAAGCAGAAGCTGCGAAAGCCACGTCAGGCATTTGGCTTCCAAAGAACGTTCACAAACCGGAACACTCAATTCCGGGTTTGTGGCGTTCGGGAGCCAAAACGTTCGACTCGCAAAGTGTTTGGCTTCCGAGGTACGACTGTACTAACATGTGAGGGAGAAAGGGTTGAGTGTAACCTTCTCTGTGATGTGCTGCTTCCTATGTGAAGTCATTAGGGTGCTAAAGGCTATAGCTTAGTTATATTTTGCATGCAGCATTATATTTTTTCAGGCAGATGGTTCCATGTTGAATCCTTGGGATCTACAGGTAGGGCTGATAGAGACTCCCTTCTCAAACACTGGAGAGCTACTGCCTGCCAGTGTAGGCCAGGGATAGCTAATGTGGTGCCCAGGGCTGGGCGATACCTGGTTTTCAACATTGTGATATATCACCAGCTAAACATTGCAATATACTGATATATTACAATGGTTGAAATAAGGATGGAGCTATTTTGAGGTATTGGCTGGCTTCATGGTTTCACCCACATTGTGATTTTTGCGTAGCAGACAATATATTGCCAGATCAAAAATGATGAAACCAACATCATGATATGTACTTGAAACTAGTTTTGGATGATATATCACCCAGCCCTAACACACACCATGATTTGCGATACATTGCCAGGTAAAAAAAATATGAAACTGATATCACAATATGGACTTCAAACCAGTTTGGCACGATATATCAGTATATCGTCCAGCCCTAGTGGAGCCCTCCATATGTTTTGGGATGGCCTGTCCCAGCATACCTTGCTGGCTGGAGCTGAGGATGGTAGTAGTCCAACAACATATGGAGGGCACTCTGTTGGCTATCCAAGGTGTAGGCAGAACTGAGCTAGATGGACCAATGTTCTGACTTAATATAAGGCAGTTTCTTATGTTCCTATATGCATTGGGGAGCTTTCAAGCATGTACACTCACATCTGAATTCTGAAGCAGTACAGTCCTAGGAGGTCTGTACAGATGGCTGTGCCCCCCCCCCCCACACACTTTGCTTCAAACTTTTAAATTGTATTCCTTTTTTTGATAACAGTAGAGAGTAACAATACCCATAACCAATTGGGAACATAGTTGTGCTTTCTTTAGAGACACTGGGCTCTTTATCATGACAGTGTTGTCATATCTGACTGGCCTTCTATTCACATATGGGCATAGATTGTTCCAAAATAACTTCTTTGCGCTCGGTGGAATGAGCCCGGGGGACAATGGAGATATCTTTTGCTTTTAAGAAAAGGGGATAAAATAGCTGAAAGTAGCAACAACCTGGGAACTTTAAGTAAATTGATAATATGAAAGAGGTAATTATGAAAAAGAAATCTTGCAATGTCTGTATATTCAGGTGCCTTTAGAAGTTTTATAGCTGCTTTATTTCCTTGAACTCGTACTTCAGTTTTTGCCCCATGAACCTTTCATTTAAATTGTATGTACTTGATGAAGAATCTTCAAAATACAAGTTACTTCCACATCTTGAAACTTCTGAATTGGGGTAGTAAGCTTGTATATTTAATTGGTAGTAATCTCAGGAGAACAGAAAATATACAAAATAGCCTTCAGTTTTTGTTTTGAAATATTTATTTTTTACAAGCTTCTGCTGTGAAGCTGAAATGCATTGAGATTTCATATCCGTAATAATGGGAAATTCATTTTGTGTCGTGTATCTGTGGCTGGGCAAGAAATGAGAATTATTAAATAATAAATATTACCCCTCTAATTGAATAATGCTCAGGTAAGTAAAGTAAATTGAGCTTTCAAGGTTAAGTACTTGATTTAAATGCTTGACATAGGGCAGCAGTTTGCTTGCTTTAAGAGGCCACAGCGAAAAGCTGAGTAGATGTTCCTAAGGCTTTATAGAACATTACAACAGCAGAGCTAGTATTACTGCATGAGTTTTATTGCTCATTTTCCTTTTCCCACTAGCTAAGCATTTTAGCAATGAAAGTTATTGACGAAATGATAGGGTAATGCCAAAGGCCAGGATTCAAATACTCATGCTACAAGATTGTTCTTTGGCCTGGTGTTTCTTGATCAGTAGCTCTTCTTCAACACATTTCCCACCTGTCAGGCTGATGGGCAGATTGCTATTAAATCGTGAAAAGGTTTTGGAGGATGCCTTTTGAACTCCCCCCCCCCCCCAGCCCGCCCGCCTACTGGCACAACTCCCTGTGCTTTTATTTGTTTTCATTTAATGCCTTTTGTTCCTCTCTTAGCAGCCGACAAAACCAAAATGATAAAAATGTGTAAAACCAGCTTATTTCAAAAACCAAACTCAAAAGTATCCACATTTCTCATTATCGTCTTCCTATGCAGCATTTTCTGCACGAACATTCCTTCTCTTCATATCTTGGTTGCAGACAGCAATGCTCAGTGTTCCCTCCTTAGCTTCCTTCAAGTCCCCCTGCCCCCGCTCCATATTTTTGTCACTTCTGACATGCTCGACAGCCTGACTAGCTGTGTGAGTGGATGATGATTTCTGTATAACCATTCTGGAATGAAAGACATTGTTTTTAACATCCTTTTATTTTATTTTTAGTGTTTTATCTGTTTTTAACTGGGTTGTAAGGGCATTTTGTGGGATGTGCCTGGGAGGAGAGGAGTGGGGAATAGCAGGGGGAGGCCCAATTACAGTGGTTCTGGGGGGGGGGTATGGTGTGGGAGGTGGGGCAGACCAGGTAAGGGGCACATGGCACAGGCAGTTAGTGACTGTGTCGTGTGCCAAACCCTCCTCCAACCTGGGGAATTGTGGTTGTCATATCAGCCAGCCCTTGGGTCTGTGTACTGCTGCCGTTAAATGCCAGGTCGGCCCAGAATAAAATCTCCCTCATCCATGATCTGATTATGGATGAGGAGGCTGATCTGGCATGTATCACTGAAACCTAGGTGGGTGAACAGGGTGTTGTTGTTCTCACCCAGCTGTGCCCACCTGGGTACTCCGTGCAGCATCAGGCCAGACTTGAGAGTTGGGGAGGGAGAGTTGCTCTGGTCTATAGAGATTCTATCTTCAGGCTCTCTTTCCAGTCGGGGGGCAGGAGGATCTAGAGTGTATGTTCCTGGCGTTGGGCAATCGGGACAGACTAAGGATTCTGCTGGTTTACCACCCACCTCACTGCCCAGCAGTCTCCTGCCTGAGCCGACAGAGCTGGTCTCGGAGGCGGTGTTCTGGGAGACTTCAACATCTATGCTGAGGCAGCTGGCTCTGGGGCGGCTCAGGATTTCATGGCTGCCATTACAACCATGGTGCTGTCCCAACATGTCACTGGTCCAACGCACATGGCAGGCCATGCTCTGGACCTTGTTTTCTCAACTGGACAGAAAGAGGGTGATTTGAAGGTAGGGGACATTGACATTAGTCCGCTGTCATGGTCAGATCACTTCCTGTTGAGATTTAGGCTGTTGGCACCTTTTCCCCTCCACAGAGGCGGGGGACCTATTAGGAAGGTCTGCCCTTGGAGGTTGTTGGATCCAGTGGGATACCAAATAGCTCTGGGTGGGTGGGTAGGGGTTCTGTCTGATATGATGGTGCCCCTGTTGAAGCCCTGACCAACCTCTGGAACGCCCGAATAGCTCGGGCTATTGACACAATCACCCCTGAGTGCCCTCTCCCACTTCATGGAGCCTGTTTGGCCCCCAGGTGTACTCCAGAGCTTAGGGTGAGGAAACAAGCTGGGAGACCGCTTGAATGCAAGTGGAGGAAAGATCTGAATGAATGCAACCGAACACTGGCAAGGGCTCATTATCAAGCTTACCTAGTAGCATTGAAGGCAGCAAAGAAGGTACACGTTGCTGCCTCCATTGCATCCTCATTATGTCATCCGGCAGAGCTTTTCTGGGTTGTACGGGGCCTTTTACAGGCTGGCCCAAAGAAGGTGGTAATACTTCAGATGTGCTTGCAGAGCAAGTAGTTCCAGGTGACTCAATGCTTACAGAGCAAAAGTATGGGATGACCTCAGCAGATCTGCCCTTTGGAACTCTTTATGACAAATAGTTTGGAAAGCTTTTATTATTGCAAGGGCTACTCAGAAATGGACAACCTTTTATCTGCCGAGGGGGTAATTTGTCAGGGGCTGCATGTCAGCGATGGGCAGTGAGATTTCTTTGTTTAGAATCATAGAATTGTAGAGTTGGAAGGGACCTCAAGGATCATGCAGGAATCTCAGCTAAAACATCCATGACAGATAGTCATCCAACTGTTGCTTAAAAACCTCCAAGGAGAGTCCACCTCCTTCTGATGGAGTCTGTTCCTCTGTCAAACAGCTCTTACTGTCAGAATGTTCTTCCTGATATTAAGTCAGAATCTCCTTTCTTGTAACTTGACTCCGTTGGTACGGGCCCTGCCCTCCAGAGAAGGAGAAAGCAAGCTTGCTCCGTCCTCCATGTGACAGCTGGGTGACATGGATCATATTCTTGAATTGTGTATGGCTAATTACGAACGATTGCATTCCAGATTATGCTCTTTCCTCAAAGAAATTTTCACTTAACATTTTTGAAAGCTTCTTGTCCAGTTACCATTCGAATCAATATCATAGCCTAGCTGAGAAACTTGAAGATGATTAATGTAATTCTAAGGTCAAATTGGAATTGGCTGTGTTAAAAGGCTGCTCTTAGAGGTAGACAGCAGGAGGATGCAGTTAATTAACTGCGATGGCTTATTAAATTCAAGAGAAATTACTTTTTTCACGTTTGACGGGAACTTTTATATTATTATTAAACTTCATTCCATGTGCTTGGTTTGGACATGCCACTTAATCACAGCTTAGTGTTATACACACGAGGTTTGCACACTACCACTTCTCTTCCCTTGTGCACACAAGAAGAGGAGATGAAAAACCTCAAATTTTAATATTTAAATGAACCAGACTTCCTTGATGCATCTGAACTTGGGGAGCTCTGGTTGGTTTACAGTCCAGTTGGTTCAAACAAGCCAGGATTAAAGTGTGTGTTTTAGATTCTGTCTTGTTCACTGTCTGTATCAAATAGGCACAAACTGCTTATGATGGTTGAGGTCTATCGATGCAGGTCCCTGTCAGTAGTGGACAGTGTGCTGGGGCTGTGCTGCCCACCTGACCTTCCTCTACCCGAGTTGCTGCTACTTATTGGGACATTGAGAGGGTGGAGTAAGATGAACGTGCTGGTAGGAGCACCCAGTTAGTTGTATCTGCTGATGCGTTTGCACAGTGCCAAATTTGCAACAACCTTGTCCCTCAGCCCCCAATGTCATCCACTGCTAGCCCCCTGTGCCAGAGCTTTCCAAACTATGTGTTGCGACACGTTAAGTGTGTCAGCTGCAGTGTGTAGGTATGCCGCACAATATGCGTCCCTATAACTTTTAAGGGGTTAGTTTAACCTCTAATTTGCTAGTAAAACTGAAAACTGTTGTGAAATGATGCAAGTCTAAAAACTGTGTCACCAACACGAAAAGTTTGCAAAGCTCTGCTCTGTGCAAATATACTTCCCAGTGCGTGCATGGTAATCAGACAATGCGTCATCTGCATATATACAAATAACTGCACAGTGCTTTCTTATAGACTGTGTGCAGCCTGAGCCTGCCCACTGAGCCTCTCTTAGAAATTGTATCATCTATATGGGCCAGCAGCAGCTCTCTTGGATTTCAGACAAATCTGGAGGGCTATAGATTCCCTGCAGATTAAGAGGACAGGAAGGAACCAATCAAGTTTGAGTCTACCATGGTTTTTTCATAAGCGGGGGGAATTGTCCAAACATTGCCAATGCACTTCTTGCTTTGGCTTTCAGAAAGTTTTTTTTAAGAGGCACCCACCCTCAGTTTTAAGAAACAAGCATCTCTAAATGCGGGTGAAACAAAACAATGCTGCTCAGCCTTTCCAGGACTAACAAAGCGTCTCGGTGAAACAGAAGATTGTTTTCTGCATAAATATGCTCAGCATGTATATGTTAACCAAAGTAAATACACTCTTAAGATCCTTCGTGAAAGCCTGCAGAATTCCCAGGGCAATCAAATCGAAGGCTAACTGCAGATTTGCCTTTTACCTTATGTGGAAGATTTAGACTGCTTACAAAGCAATTTAATGTCAATTATTTTACCAAATCAGCTAATACACTGATATATTCTTTGCTTAAAGTCCATTAAATGCCACAGTGACAAAGTTAATTGCATAGTTACATGCTATGAAATCTCACAATAAAGCCCTTGACTAAAAGACCTTTTATTGCCAGCTGTACCCAAGGCTGTGTGTACTCTGTGCCAAGGAAACTCAAATTGTGCTGTCATAAATTATGCACATTTGCATCTCGTTACTTGGTCTCTTTATTTAGCGTACTCTATCTTGCTTCCAAGGTTCAGATTTTTAGAGAACCTGGAGTCTGTGGCATAGGGTGGTTTGGTAGAGGAGGAAGCGAAGGCATGTTGATGGGGATACGAAATATGTGGGCCCACCGGAAACCCTCTCAATGCATGGGTATTGCTTTCCTCATGTTCCTGTCCCATCTTTCTTCCACGACAAAGCTCAAAATTGAAAATCATGGGCAGCATGCTGACAGGGGCTGATGAGAGTTGTAGTCCAGAACACCTGGGGGAGCACCAGGTTGGCGATTGCAGCCGCCATCTTGCATTGGAGCTCTTTAAAATTAGGAAACTCCTTGCTTGTTTGGGCTGGAGAAGCTTTGTCTTCTGCAACAACACCCGTTTTGCTTTTGCCTTTATTTGAGAAATCACATTCTCTCAGAATCTCCATTTCCAGGTATGCCATTGTACAGTCTCTGGAAGAAGGATAATGAGGAAGTGTGAAGTAGTGCGATTTTTCTGAATTAATCATGCGACACCATTCAGGTGTGCTTTAATACCAGTCTGGCACATACGCAAGCCGAAACGTTAGCAGCTCTGCTTACTTCAATGTAACTTAATTCAAAAAGGCATACATTTGCATTTGGGGCTGTATAGATAATTATTTTCCCTTCCCGTTGTTTCTCATAATTCACAATTTGCATCTGTCAGCTCCACAGTATAATAAACTAAAAACCTAGCAGGCAGCCTTTGTCAAACTAATAGCAGTTGTACAGCAATTCAAACTATTCAATTAAACCCTTCTTGGCAATGTCCTCTCATGTATTTCATCCGCGTGCCACCATCTGTACTCACTTTCATCTAGCTTTCCTGGTTGCATCATGCTTTTTGAAGTTCTCTCTTTATCCTTGGGGGGCATCTGCTCCATGAAACCTTCTCTTGAGACCTACCCAGGGTGGATAAAAATAAATGATTTTTTAAAAATATATTAAAAAATCGGATTTTTTTTTATATCGGATTTTTTTCATTTAAATTGGATTTTTAAAATAAAATGCTTTTGAAGGAAAAATCTTTCTAAATATAGTCTTCTATTTAAGTTACATTGTAGTCCAAAGGCTATTCATAAGGAAATAAGGATTTGTTTTAAGTTTATCAAGTGTGCTAAAACTCGGTCTAAGTTTTTTTTTTAAATGTTTAACCACATCAGTTAACAAACATGGATACATATGCTATCATGTTATTGTTAAATTGTTTAAATGGTTATTAAGGAAATGATTATTTTCAGCAGAAAAGTTGTCCAAATATAAACAGTTAACTTATTAAACCTCACCATAATGTCATAATTATCTATGTATTTCTAGTAGTATAACCAAATCAGTAATTTTTGATATAACTGTAAAAAACTACTCTGAAAATTTATTATTCCAAAAATGAAACCTTCATATGGTTGTAAATATTAAGATGATACCAGCAAGAATGAGTCTTTCTGTAAAAAAAAATATTTAAATCAAGTCTTACTGACTAGTGATTTAAATCAAGCCTTACTGACTAGTGATTTAAATCATGATTTAAATCAATTTGATTTAAATCAAATCCACCCTGGACCTACCATCTTATCTACTATGTAAGATTATGTACCTTCTGAACCACAGTGGGGGAGATTGGGGGCCAAGGGTGTGTGTGATATCTATGAGGGTCTAGGGGAGCAGCACTTGCCGGAGTTACCCCTATTGTCTTCCCCCACTGTGAACCTTCACATCTTCAGGCAAATTCTTCTGCATGCCGTGTGTGTGTGTGTGTGTGTGTGTGTGTGTGTGTGTATCACAGTTCCGCTCATTTTGCGAGTGGAAATGAACTTGTCAGCATTAATTGGCACTACATATAGCTTGCAGCTTTTCATCTCATCATAGAATGTTGCCCTTTCCCCCATCAAAAGTACTTTCCAGAACATCGAAAGCAAAGGTTTCTGAGTGTTGTGGGGCAGGAAGAAACATTTTGTTAATGTCAGCAAAATAATGTTCTTAGTTCAGCATCAAAGCTCATACCTGCCCTTGGTAAACGCTTTTCTTCTTTTAACTGGAGGCACAAAAGAAAGAAAAAGAAGATGAAACATTGAAACAGCTACTTCATATTTTTCTCCCCCCCCCCCACAAACACTTCTCAGTATAAGCCAGCAGGCAGGCAACGGTGCCTCTCCCCGCAACCCGTTTCGCCATAAGGACAGGCCTCCGGAACGGATTGTGGTCATGAGTAGCCTACTGTAGAGGTTCCACTGTAGATGCTGAAATGGTCCTGGAACAGTTGAAATAAGCCCCTGGCTCCCTGCTCACCTGTTTCTGGAAGGCAGCAGGGTCTCTTCCAAAATGTTCAAAATGGAATCAATATTGCCATTGCTGAAGACCTGGATGAAATCTGAATCAGTTCTAAGCCCTCCCTGCCAAATTGCCTCCGGCTGCCTGTTTTCCTAATGTTAGAGGTAGTTATTGAAAGTGGCAGGTTAAAAATTGGATTCCAGAGGGCAAGATATGATTGACTATGTAATTTTCATCCACAAGGAAATGTATATTCATGCCTTCATTTCTCTTTGCCCCCTTATTTTGGATGGAAATCATTGTGGAGAGCACACTTAACGATATCCATTTCTTGCTTACTAAGATGGAAGCAATAGAACAGGAAATAAGGAACAATTTTCTCTCCTTGTTTAATTTCATTGTTCTTGGCCTGGGGGCATGCTATGCATCTATTTCAAATGATTCCAGCAAAAAAGGGCTTGACATGCAAGATACCTGAGCTAAGTTTGTTTGGTACCTTTTAGTGTTAAATATTTCTTCATCTTTCTTCTTCTTAGTTTTACTTTGAATATTGTGTGTTTTAGTGGTTTGTAAGAAACTTTAAAAGAGTGGACACTTTCCATGCCATACAGGTGTCCCATATCACAAACTTTTCTTCACATTTCAGTAGTGGAGCTGCTACTTGAATGTGGAGAGTTTTTCACTGCCTCTGTAGTGTCTTAGAGGGGTTCTTTTGGCAACAGAGGGCTGCTTGACAAAGTTATAAAACTTTACTCGGCGATTCAGATGTGTGCACATGAGGCAGTCTTCAACATCTTTGGAAGCTGTGTCCAGTTGTGAAATCCCAAACCTAAACATATAAGACGTGGCAAATGATTCTTGGTTTATGTATTAATTATTTTATGTTAAATACATCATCTAAAGATATATTCAGAATTCCCTTTCCCCCCCAAGGTTCACTAAAGGCTGAGCCTGAGCGTCTTCTCAAAGCAAAGTAGCTTCTTGTTTTATGGGTTGGGCATCAGCTGGTGGGAATAAATGTGAGGTGATTTAGACTTATTTTTGCTGCAGTTTTTAAATGTATTTAAAATGTGGGAGGGGGGTTATTGGTTTGTGTTTGTTTTTGTCTTATTATGTATTTTGTGTTCTCAACTTGTATTTTTATGTTGTGAACCACTGTGCGATCTTTGGATGAAGGGCGGTATAAAAATTTAATCAATTTATTCATACAACAACAACAACAAAACATGTGCTCTTTGTCGCACAGATGTGCCTTTGGGTTGGTGGCAGTGGCGTATTTTCATCCTTGTCCTGGAATCCCTCTTTGCTAAAAGTTAACCATGCTGTATTTCTTCTGCTCTTCTTTTATAGAGTACCAGTACATCAAATTCAAAGCCGAAGAAGAAAATAACCAAGACAAAAGAAGCTAAAAAAGTATTGAAGAGAAAATTTAAAGTAAACACAAAAATTGTGTTTACTGAAGATGGGGAGGTAAGATCTAAGAAAACTGGCTGGCTTATACTGAGAAGTGTGTGTGTGTGTGTGTGTGTGTGTGTGTGTGTGTGTGTGTTGGGTCTAGAACACTAGCTTTCAATTTTTCAAATTTTGGCACACACTTCCTACATTGGGGTCTGCCAATAAATTCTGATGTTGCTTTGGAATACTGAGACCTTGCAAAGGATTTTGGTCATATTCAGTTGATACTGTCCTGGTCGATTAGAATTCCACCAATACTCTCTGCACACTGTAGGGAAGATGGATAATGGTTGTCAGGCTCTTTTTCAGATATATTTGTCATTAGTGATCTTATCCTCGTTGAACGCCCCCAAAGAAGTTCCCAAGAGGAACCCCAGAGTTCATCACGGTTTTGAAAACTATCAGTGTAGCAAAAAATATCCATTGTTCTTCATAAGCCTGAGCACCACTGTGTTTTCACTGAAAATATAAAAATTATCTCCTAGTCTTCATTATCAGGCACTTAGATGTGTGATTTGTAAAATGTTAATTACCAGGAATGTGCTTTTCGGGGGTCTGCAAAATCACAATAAAACTAAGAGGAAGAAATACTGGTGGTCCTTTCCATAGCAGATGGTGACAATTGCCAGTTTCAATTCCTTCTGCAATCTAATGTGACTATACAGTAGCATGTAGGGTGGAAGGAAAGAGGAAGTGTTGCTAGGTTGCAGGTAGGTGTTGCTAAATTTGCACATGCTCCTTACCAGTGAAATAGTGGTTAGTCACAGTATGGTTTGGAACAGAGGCCCACCTCTTCCTTCCTGCATGCAACAGTTTTTGACCCCCTTCTAGTCTCAAGGGCACAATGGGCCAAATGCAGTCTTTGAGACCACTGACCGATGGATTATCAGTGTGGCCATGTTTGTGGTACTGAATTTCTATGGAAATGCATTGCAAGCAGATTACAATGGCCCATGATTTCTTGCCTGAAAATGAAGCATTTAGTTTGGCTGCACAGAAGGCTACGACAAACGCTCTGATTAAGCTGAAGTCGTAATGCTTTGCTTCTTAAAATAAATACAGCGCATTGCTGTTTCAAAGGCTAATTTGAAACTGCAGACGATGGATAAGTGAGTATAGTAGCTTGATAAAAAGTTGCCAAGGTTTTTTCCTCCTTTTTAGGAAGCACTATAATGTGTTTCTGTGGCAGCCATGGATGCTGAACTGTCAGTTTCTATAATTAGGTCGATGTATTAAGAGTGGTTTTTATGAATTTGTGTGAGGAATGATCGTGTTGAATGCGGCACTGCGTTCAGAATGTGAAGCAGCAATATGGGCTTTGGTGATATATTCTGAGCTGATCTCAGAGGGAGAAAAATATGAAAACAAGACTTTAAAGACACAAGGGTGGCCTTTTCAGAAAGCTCTGCATTTGACATTATCAGTTTGTATAATACTTGTATAACTCAACACATACTTTAGACAACACATACTATATGCAGCACCTAGTTGTTGTAGGCTCTAAGGAAGTACAATATGAGAACTCTTATGTCCATGTGTGCATTTCTGCGTGCCAGCTCAGTGCATGCTGCATTGCAGATCCTGCACTGAGGAGGAGACTGGACTAGCTGGTTTTCAATGACTCTTCCAGGTCTATAGTCCTATCGTTCCAATGTGCCTGAGACCTTGCATTCACCATTGCACATCCATTGGTTCTTCCTTCCCCGTTCTCTCTCCATGCAGCAGACCTTGAAACTTTGGATTCTCCAAACACACTAACTCCCCATTTCCCAATAATTCCAAGAAGCTCATCATCCTGCTCTGCCACTTTGCCATCCCTCCATGCTGCAAAATCTTTTTATTTGGATCCCAAACGCTTGCTGCTTCCCTCTATCTTTCTTTTCACTTAATTTCAAATGAATACCTGTTAGCTTAGGGTGCATGCTTTTCCTTGAACCAGCTCTTATCAGTTCTGTGTAAGATTTTGAGTTGCACAATTGTTGCCTTCAAAGAAAACATTGTGACAACTAATTATTTGCAGTTAAATGTTCAATTACATTGAGTTGAAATTACCAGTGGGACCTGCAACAAACTTGCAGTATGGTGTGCTCATGTCCATTGTTATCATCGGGCAGACATACTCTATTCTACTGCCCCAACTATCTAGGGTTTTTTGGGGGGGAGGGGAGGCATTTGGTCATTATTCTGTGGCCATTGAAGACACTCAGTGCTCACAGGGCTATTTTCAGGGTCCCCCAGGTTAGATTTCCTAATTTATATATACTGCAAACCTTGAGGTTACGCCAGCTCTATTGACACCTCTCTTGCTGTGTTGTGGCTGTTCCTGTTTTGGCTACATAAGTGACAGCACTTCAAGTCGTGTACTTCAAGTCTGATTCAAGTCTTGAATCAGAATTAGAATGTAGGGTGATGCAATGATATTTTTCATTGTTCTTTTTAAATCCAGTTAATTCAGCAGTGGCCACCCGCACAAAAATCTGTTCACGACGAAGCAGAAGATGACGACGACAGTGGTGGAATCAGTCTCAACAAAGCAAAAGAGAGGCTGCAGGAAGAGGACAAATTTGACAAAGAAGAATATAGGAAGAAGATTAAAGAAAAACACAGGGTAAGTTGATTTCCCTCCATTTGTCAGAATATTGGAGACAAAACGCTGTGAAATGCTGACATGTGTACCCTGGGGAATGAAGGATTTTGCATAACATTTATCCATACCAAAACATTTGGAATTTTAAAGCATTTTATAGAGTCTGGATGATGTTTTCCTGTGCTTCTCCACTGTATGAACTGGGGAGATGAGGCAGTAGAAATGGGTAACATGTCTGCTTCTCACACCACCATTGCTATTCCCTGGGGACAGGCAACCATGGTTGACAAGTGACTGTGTTGGCCTGCCATGACCTTCTAGCTTCAATTATTACAAGTGACATGGAAGCCAATATGCAACCAAACCACACTGGTTAGTTGCCTAATAGGCCCTTACTCTATTTCAGAAATGAGGAAACTGTGTCCCCTCCAGTTGTCATTGAGCTACAACTCCCACATCCATGCTGGCTGAGGCCGAGGAGAGTTGTAGTCCAACAAATTCTAGAGAGCCAAAGTTTCCTTGTTCCATATTGTGACAATGTTAAATTTTGGTTTCTTGATGCTCATAGGCAGAAAGCAGGGCAATGTTTGAAGGGTCATTATAGTAGAGGACATGATATTGTAAACCACCAAGAAGAGACCACTAGAGAGTCCTGTATCAATGAGGCCTTTGGCATAATACATTTTATTTAAATGCCTACATTTTTCATAGATGTGATTGAAACTCTAATGAATTATTCAGGAAGTGTCATAGCTATAATGTGATTGATTTCAGCTGTAATGTAAAGCTTTAATGTCGGTACTTTAAACTCCCTTTTTGGCATTTTAAAAAAAATAGTAAATTGTAGGCCATAAAAATGCAAAGATTGTTTCTGGACCATTTATTTGTCATAAACCAGAGCTGAAAGTTTGTGAACTTGACAGCAGAGAATAGTTACAAAGGTTACTCTATCTCTATAATGCTCATTGATCATTCTCCTCATTATTGTTATTTATAGCATTTTTGTTGATAGGGCCTAAAAATCTATAACAGGTCAGAGCCCTGTTCTAGATAGATACAAGAACAAATAATCCATGTTTCAAAGAATCTAAGGAACTATTAAAAGTTTACTGAAAGGTTCCTGACAAGGTGAGGCTGAAGAGATGGTAGCAGAATGTTTTATTATTTGGCAGAGGGTGGAAATAGCATGCCTACTTTTGTCTTCTGTAATTAGCCAGGTACATCAGCTGTAATTCAACATTGCATGTTGGTGTTGTGCATGTGGGGCTTAAGGCTAATACAGTATATCATTATTTTGTTTGCTCAAGCTAGCCCCACACCCCAAGCTCTTGAACTGCAGAGTTAATAGTGTTCTGGCCCTTTTTGATTCCTACTTCCTATGTGCAGTCTCTGGGCAGCCCCACATACGGATTTTCACCTGCACAGAAGGGGTTTCTGAACGCTCTAGAACTGGGATGGAGAACTTGTGACCCTCGGTCTGCTTTCACGTGGCCACAGCAGCACCTGGGTCTGCAGAGGCTGCAAGCCCACTCTTGTTCTCTAGACAGCCGTTCTGGAAAATGCTTCCCGTGGTGTGAGCATGTGTGTGAAGGCTGGGGAATAGAGAGAGTGTTAAGCAATCCTGCAAGCCCCACCCACTTCCAGCTCTTGGTTGGGTTTGGCTCTGTCCACCGACAGCAGCAGACCATCATAGACTTTTCCTGTGGGTCATCAGTCCATCCTAAGGGAGTGAGGGGAAGGTTCACCACTCCTGTTCTAGAGCTGTAGTCCAGAAATTGCTGCTCACCCCATTCCTCCTGGTGAGACGACTCCTTGTGTATATATGGACTTCTTCAAACCACCATGTTGCAAACAGCAAGTGGAGCCTTCTCTATGGAAAAATTCTGTTTCCATAATCTTCCATCATTTCCCTTCCTTCTCCTCAAGGTCTCATCCACTCATGGAACATTCCTAATTTTTATTTTTCTTGCTTCCTCATTTATTTTGCTCACATCTTCCTGCTTGCCTCTGCTCTTTAAGTAGCCATGGGCCAGTGCACGTTCAGTGTTGGGATCCTTGTTGACTACAGTTTTATCATATCAGGAGCCAGGCTTCTCCTTGCACTCTCTCCCAAAAATGAAATTACCCTCTCCCACAGTGTACCTTTATACAAATGTATGATGAGATCACCTCATTTTATGTTCCTTCTCCCCTCTGCCCCTGTAGAGGCAGTCAGTAATGTGGGGTGGTATTGGGAAAACTGAGAATGTGATGGTGGCCTATCTCCATAACTATACATCAGGGGAACAGGAGGAGAATTTGACATGAAGTTGCCATTCTTGGCAGCATCCCCATGTATTGCTGTCCAGAATCCAGGTAATATCTGCTGGCAGAGATTATGTGCCCTTTAGGTGAACTATATCTCCCATCATCTCTGACCGTTGACTGTATCATTGGAATTGAAGTCTAGGCACATCTAGAGGACACCATTTTGGCTGCCTCTGCTGTTGGGTCTTAGTACCTCCTCATGTCTTTCCCCCTTTACCTGCTGACACCTCTGTAATCGGGTGGGGGCTTATGACACATTTCCCTGGGACTTAGTGATCACTTTCTCAGAAGCAAGTTCCTTGGACTTTGTGAGACTCCCAAGTACATATGTAAGATTTTATAATGAATCACAAAATTGCTTAGCAGGATTGTAGGATGAGAACATGAAAATGCAGCCCACAAGTTCTCCAGAAGGAATACTTCTGCATCTCTTTGAAACAGAAGTAAATTGTCTGATCTGTATGTAAAAGCTGCAATTATACAGGAATCCTCAAATGCAGTATAAAAATTGCAGTCGTATTCTAAATCAAGAGTCACTTAGATTCTTCTGTCAATACTCCTGCTAATACTATTTCATTACCGTTTCAAGTTCCTTTCATTTCATGAAGGATAATGAAGTCCATTGTATAAAAATAAATACCCTTTGAATCCAATAATAAGGGTGCTAATAAATTTGATTTTTTTTTAAAAAAAATGCTTTTCATTGTGAAGAATGTACTATAAAACCATTCTTCCAATGTAACTATTAGCTGATTTTATTTTTAAAAATAAATGTCAGATTAATGGGGGTTGTTCACTTATGCATTTTTAAAAGTCTGAAGGAGTGACTGATAAAGTATTTTGTAACTTGGCAATAAAAGTGCAAAAACCTAATTTTCAGAGTTCATGAATTTGTCAGTGAACTGGTTCATTGATTTATAATACTGCAATCATTCACCTCACACTTCTTCATTACCTCTTATCCTTGGAATTTAATTGCTTTACTTGTATTTTCAAATGATTTTTTTTTATGAATTTGGGGTTTGTATTTTAATGAATTATATTGTTCTCGGATTTCCCATGCTTGGAAAACTTCATAATTGGCCCATTTTCCATACCACAGCTGCATGCTTAAAGCTATGATAATTGAGCAAAATAATACTTGACATACCAAAGTGATAGAAATTAAGAGAAAGTTACACCGGGTAGGAGACATTCAAGTATGTGCAATAGAAATCCTTCAAAATTGTCCCCAAATAGTAGATGTTAAACAGAAAGGAGCCAATTACTGAATTTCCTGGTTTTAAACCCAGATATATAAAGTTGGAAGAAACCAAGCAGCTCTTTTACCAAGCTATGAAGAGAAGGAAAATGGAACTTGTATGCAAATCTGATGTCTCGAATTACTTAACCTTGAAAGAAGAGTTAATAGATTTGACTTAGGTACTTAAAATTATGAAGAGCATAATAAAACGCAGATCGATCTTGCTTTCCGTACTTTCACAGCATTCAAACAAGAGGGAGCTGAAAGTTAATGGCAAATGCCTTGTATCAAAAGGGAAGGATGAAACTATTTTACCCAGCAAGACACTGTCTGCAGCGGGGGCTGGTTGACTTTAATATTATGCAGTTGTGAGTTTTACAGCACCTTTACCAGGCTTACCAATAACAGGAATGGTTTTTAAAAGATTAACGGTATATATGATACATTTTTGAGTGCCCAGAGTACTTCGCACACATCTCATTAATCCTTACAACAACCTTGCAAAGTAGGTCAGTATTAATTCCCCATTATTGCAGATGGAGAGTGAGGGCAGAGGCTGCAATTTGATGGCAGTGGTGAAATTTGAGCGGAGTTGCTTTGCTGTTCTAACGCAGGTTTCTAATGCAGGTAGTATGCATTTATAGTACCATTCTGATCCCACCCTAATGTTGGTGGATCCCCTGAAGGCAGAAATGTTCCCCATTTAAAGTAGGTAAAGGTATAGTTAAATTGGGGAAAGTGAGATTTTTCCTTCTGAATCATTGGAAGTTTTTCTATAGAAGTTACTCATTAGAATTGCTTCGCCAAGGACTTGCCTCTAAATTACTCCCTTAGAACTTGAAATGGTCCGATAGTTCGGTGAATTTTTCTCTTGGTATCCTTTAAGTATTTGACTGATTTGGATATAAATTCAAACTGGGATTAATTAAAAACAAACACTTTTACTCAACAAGAACTTGCAAAATCACTGTTTTAGAAGATCTGTCTTTAAACAGTATCTAGCATATAGAGTGATAGTGTACAGCTGCATTCTCCTACCCGGGACCTTCCAGACATTTTGGACTATGACTCCTATCCCCCTTAGCCAGGATGGCCAATAGTCACAGGTGAGTTCTGGTCCAAAAAATCTGGAGGACATGAAGTTGGGGGTGGCTGGCATGCAGTGATGCAAGGATATATGTTTGTCTGAAAATTGCTGCCGTTCTTGCAAGCAGTCCTCTATGCACTTACTTTGGAGTAGTAGGCCCCATTAGACATAGCTGAACTTAATTCTTATGAGTAAGTTGGCCATAAAATCAGGTGCAGCTCCTGCATATTAACTGATGTGGCTGTACCTAATGTGTGCAAAATGCTCAGAGCAGAACTTTCGCGCTGTTGTTCATTACTGCAGTAAATAGAATAACCTCCTTCATAACTGTCAAGATGTCTCCCCTCCCAAAGAATGCAGAAGCAGCTGTAATTTTCATCTCCTCATGCACATATTCATAATCTTTCCTGTAATACTTTTCACCCACTTACTCTGGGTATTTCTTCCTATGTCGTCTTAAGGTCCCCCCCTTTTGACAGTGCCCCACATGTGACATCTTGGCAGGCATATTAAAATACTTAGGAAGTACAGTATGTCTTCAAAGTATTGACTGTCAAGAGTCTGGAGGTTTGTCTGAATCCCACTTGCCTGTAGAGTTTTGACATTATGATAAATGTCCCAACCTACAGCAGCCTTTCAGTGAATAAATCTAATACTCTTTATTTAGGAGGAGACTTTGGCCTTTTCTCCCCGTCCCCATCCCCTTTATGACAAGAAAATTAAACACATTTTAAAAGTAGTACTGTTCCCCCACACGCACAAACCTTATTTCACACAGAGATTTTTAAGATTCTCCCCTCCCTCTTTTTAATGGAAAGCTAAGGTTGACAAATCTGTAGGCTGCCTAATTTGCAGGTACGGTCTGACAAATATCCCCAGGCAAACAGTAAGGTCATGTATTAATTATGATTAGAAAATTACATTTTCCCTCTCTTCAAATAGTGAAAATTTACCATGTGCATACAGGAGAACATTTATTTTTTAAAAAATTCAGTGGACGGGTAATTAATTTTGCAGCGCAAACATCCACCAATTTGCCCTTAGGCTACAACGTCTACATATAATGGAAAAGGTTCTGCAAGTCATTCCCCATGTGAGTTGATACAGAGCTAGTTATGTAATGTGTGAAAGTCACTCTAGAGAATGCTGCAGCTGAAATGCTCAGCCAATTCAGTGCAGAATGTTACTCTGAGAACGAAAGGTGGACCTGGAAGCAGTCACTTGTTCCCTGTAGTACCTCTATAATCCCCACGCCCTGCGATTCCAATGCCTGCTAGTTTGGATTTGTGGAACTCATTCTTAGGCAAAATGCTATGCCATTCTGATCATGGAATTAGCACCTGTGTTTGTATATATGTAGAATCCAAGCTTAAACTTTGAGATCCAAGGCTGGATTCTAACCTATCCAACTGCACTGGCTACCAACTAGTTTCTGGGCCCAATTCAAAGTGCTGGTTTTGACCTATAAAGCCTTAAACATCCCAGAACTGCAATACCTAATGGACCACCTCTTTCCATATGAACCTACCCGGACCTTGAGATCATCTTCTGAGGTCCTTTTGGGTGTGCCTGCTCCTCGAGAGGTCCGGAGGGTGGCAACACAAGAACGGACCTTCTCTGCAGTGGCTCCCCATTTGTAGAATGCTCTCCCCAGGGAGGTTTGCCTGGTGCCTTCATTATATACCTTTAGGCCCCAGGCAGAAATGTTCCTCTTTAACAAACCCTATGGCTGATTGTCATCCAATGCTCTTTTAAAATGTGTTTCTTTTGTGGGGGGTGTTATTCGGTTGTTTCTGTTTTTATTTTGATTATGTATTCTGTTTTTTATATTGTGATTTTATCCTGTGATAACATGCTAGGGTCTTACCGACCTGTTCATGCCCATCAGGATATTGGAGTGCCTTACAGTTAGTTGCTGCTTTGAATCTTTCCTCAAAACCGACCTTCATTTGGCACTGCCACAATTTCACCTATGTTGCACCGATGCATTTGTCTTGCCGGTCTTACTTGGCTCCCAGCCAGAAATTTCACAGTCTTGTGCCATATTCATGTTCTGCTAAGTACCTAGCTAACATTTTTGCTGCGGAGAAATATCTAGTTCAGCTGTTTGGCTGGGCTTCCCTGATTTTGAGCTGTGTGTTTCTTCTTAACAGTCATAGGAATGAAGCAACATCTTGGTGGCTAATTAGTTGTCATCAGTTGTGAAGATATCAGTCTGATACAACCTTTAAAAGCAAAATATGATACCTGGCCAAAAAAGAGCAGTGTGCAATTAGAAGCCCCCTCCTTGCTTTTGTTGTTTGGTCAGGTGGGTTTTGGTGCAATGTGGTCATGTGTTGTGTTCTCATTGGAAGCCCAGAATGAATGCAAATGTGAACATGGAAGAAGTGATCTTTGGGGAGGCCCATCATGGAAAAGAGTTGATGGCCCAAGGGATCAGTAGTTCCTGGTTCCCCAGAAAGGCAGGAGAAAGAGACAGAGAGAGGGGCTGCATTATACACAAGTCTGTTGAGGGTTATGGACTTACAATGGGGACGGGTGTGGAAATGAAAACAGGCAGAGCTGGCGGTGAGTAAAGGGTAAGTTGTGAATGAGGTATCTGACACAGAAAAAACTAGCTTTCAAGAATGAGCAGAAGTGGCAGAGATTACCCATCACACCAATTGGGGGGGGGGAATATAATTTGGGTTACTTTCTGGAAATTGTGAAACATAACAAGATTTTAATAACCAACCGAAAACGTGGTGTTTATAAAATTTACTGTCTGCACTTTGACATTGTTACATATTTGCAATGTGCATGCAATGCCCCCCCCCCAAATGAATTACTTACAGGGACTTTGTTTTTGTTGTTGCTTTTTTCCATTAGAGATGTGTAACACATATGAAAAGTAGAACTGCATATTAGAAGACATTAGCATGCCTAGCGGTGTTTCAGAATAAAACACAGTGCTTCCCTTTAAGGCACAATAGCTCTATTTTTCAAGCGTACAAGTCATTTGATTTTAATCACCAATTCTTTCCATGTAAATGGCTTATGGTGAAGCAAAAGCAAATGATACAATCTCATATTCTTAATGTGAAATATGGACATGCAGCCTCCCAGAAAGCACTGCCTCTTGAATAAGTTATGACGGTTTAGCAAAATCTGAAAATCTGAGTGATATCGAGCATTGTGAAAGCCTGCAGATAAAAGCCCAGTCGTAAAATAAGAGCTACCCATTGAAGCAAAAATAGTATGATTATGATTAGTGTGTTTCTTCATTGTGTTTCCCCCATTTTTGTTTCTGGCACGACACAGCTCTGATTTCCACTTAGAAGCTTCTGCATAACTTCCATCACACAAATTGCAGTTTCAGTTGCTTGGAGTCCAATCTTGCCGATGGGTGCTCCCTTGAATAAGGAAGCTAAATAAAAGAAAGCCATGCTATTTTCTGTTTCGAAGCGTTACTCATTCTTTACCTTTTGTCCCACAAATTACATCCGTCTCACACGAACAGGGACCTGGTGGCAGTGCCTGTCCTTGCATAAACCTTTCCTCTGAAATTCCACTTGCTGTAAGTTTCTTCAAAAAACCTTCTACTCCCTTACAAGCAGGCACATAACCCGATTTCTATTAAGCCTGCATCATCCCTTTGTGTCTCCCAATCTTCCCCCCCTATAAATTATTCCATATATTATGTTGCCATCTGTCCTCCTATCTAATACATTGCCCTGGTTCTGCATGTGTTGCTGCCACTCTTCCATGAAATGTGATTCCATCTGCCTGCCCCACCTCCCTTTCCCCACCAACCACCTTCTCTGGCTAGTATTGCATCTTGATGGATAAAATCTACAAGAGGCTCCTGCTTTATAACGTCCACGCAATTCAGTGGGATTTGCACCTGATTCCCTTGGAAGCCCCATTAAAACGAACTGAGCTTGCAGAGGAGCAATGCCTGGTGACTTGCACCCTGCCATTTCCACATGACTCAATTATATTTGGTTGACATGAAATGGGAGACAAATGAGTGTCGCCAAAATAGCAAAGGATAACAAAATAACCCGGTGCCTAGAGGAATCTTTCCTCTGTTGAATTTTTCATGTTGTCCTCTTTCAGATCTGTTTTCAGCTTGTTCTGGTTTGTCAGCTGCCTGAGCTGCTCTTCTTCTTCTTCTTCTTCTTCTTCTTCTTCTTCTTCTTCTTCTTCCTCTTCCTCTTCCTCTTCCTCTTCCTCTTCCTCTTCCTCTTCCTCTTCCTCTTCCTCTCCCCGCTCCATTCCTCCCAGGTCACTGTTAATGTAGCTTGACCCCCCCCCCGCTCCTTTTACAGAGGTAGCACTTGAAAAGAGAGCAGGTAGTTTTTCGGAGAAATGGGCAAGTGACACGGGTTGACAAGCTACAGCAAAGCAGGTCACGACAAAGTAGTTTGGAAATTGGATTGGAGGAGGTAGAAAATTGAGTCCTGCCTTAGAGGGGCCAGGATCTTGTACGAAATGCACCAGAATTGAACAAGTCACAGTTGGATTGCTGGGGCAGTAAGAAATGACCTACATCGTGGGAACACATTGGTGGAGAGGCAGGGAGGAGTGAGTGGGTTTGCTGCTGGTATTTGCCGTTCATTCTCGGTTTGTTTCCTCCTGCTGCTGTGTTATCGAAACGAACACGATCTTCTTAGAATAACTTAGATGAATTGGGTTGTGGGTGTCCTAGGCAGTGATCACGTATGCATGTGCATGGATGTGTCCATATACATTAGACAGGTATAATGTCTCTTCTTCATTGCACAGAGGGGTTTTTGCAGTTACCTTATTGAGGTCCACAGCATTATCTCTGGCTCACAACGCGCAGCATTTTGCTGACCAAGGATGGGGAACCTATGGTTCTGCAGCTGCTATCAACTCAGACCAGTGGCCTTGCTGGCAGGGGTTGATAGGAATTGTAGTTCAGCAACACCTAGAGCAGGGATCAGCAACCTTTTCCAGCCATGGGCCAGTCCACCGTCCCTCAGACCATGTGGTGGTCTGAAAAAAAATATGAATGAATTCCTATTCCCCACAAATAACCCAGAGATGCATTTTAAATAAAAGCACACGTTCTACTCATGTAAAAACACGCTGATTCCCGGATCGTCCGCGAGCCAGATTGAGAAGGTGATTGGGCCGCATCTGGCCCACAGGCCTTAGGTTGCCTACCCCTGACCTAGAGGGCCAAAGGTTCCCCACACTTGCTGTAGATCAAGGATAGGGAACCTATGGCCCTCCATATGTTGTTGGATCATGGCTCCTGTCAACTCTGATCATTGGGCACGCTGGCTGGGAGTTGATGGGAGTTGGAGTCCAGCAATATTTGCACGGTTACAAATTGTGACAGCTTTGCTCTGTTCAGAGGACAAATCTATGCCTGATTTCTATGTGGTGGAAACTGAGTCCGGCAGTTAGGTTTTGCACCTTAGTTCCCTCTGCAATGACTGCCATGTCGGGGGTGGATGGGAATTTAGTGTTCAAGGATGAGTCTTAGGGCATATAGCATATACATTTCCTTAACTTAAAAGTAACTTAAACATTACAAAAAGAAGATAAATAAGGTGAATAACATAAAAACCTTATAAAATGGTAGTATTACAAATATAAAATACTGATTATTGATATGGAACTGAGAAGCTCTAATCATAATTATTTGAATCAGCAACGCTAAAATTGGGCTGCAAGCAAAAGGTGATATGAACGGGTGATATACGCTGAGAGAAAGGGATATTTATACCCAGTTTTTCCTTTGGGAGAGAGATACTTTTCTAACCTTTCTCGGTTATCAAAGAAAACCAATACTGCATTCCA
Source organism: Darevskia mixta (assembly GCA_034641385.1). NCBI lineage: Eukaryota > Metazoa > Chordata > Lepidosauria > Squamata > Lacertidae > Darevskia > Darevskia mixta. The sequence goes on along the minus strand of JAWWNH010000014.1, from coordinate 24,955,930 downwards.
CAAAATATCCAACTTCATGAAAGGATTTGGTAAATCAGATTCCCAAAATACATACATTGCAACTTCTGCAATAATTTTGATTAAACATAATTTACTATCATCAAAGCAAAATAATTTCAGCAACATCTTATTCAACTACATCAATTGCAGACAATTTCTGTTTTTTTAAAAAACCTACCTGGGTAGAAGTTACACAGACATATTATCAAAACCTGAATTATACAAGGATGTGTTTGGCTCACATCTGCGCATACTTCAAGTATAAATGTTTAAAAATAGCATTCGCATTGAACACCACTTGCTTAACTAACCTATAAAGGTGGTTTGATTGAGCCAGGCAAATTCAAGGTTTTCTTTTTATAAAAGGCAAAAGAAGCAAGATAGGGAATGGAGAGTCGTGATGTACTAGTCTGGTATGCAGGTCTGTCCTGTCTCTGAAGGACATTACAGAAATAGAAATATGACTTTTATTTCCATTTTAATGAGTTTAATTGTGTTGCATTGGAGTAAGGAAAATCAGCAATAGGGCCTGTTCCTAGCCAGAATGGATGCATAAGTGGGAATATGTCAGGGTCTCCATCACTGTCATACTTAGTAAGCAGAGGTTAATAATAGACTACTGTAGACTTTTCAGATGACTCAGCTGTAGACTTTCCAAGATGTCAAATATGGGATCTGCCCTGCTAGAGCTGCAGCATATCAGTTTAAACTTCTGTAGCTGAAATAGACTAATAGGAGAACATTGAAGAAGATTTCCCCCCAATTCTGCCTTGCTTGGTGATATGCACTGAAGTATCCATGAAAGTCTCATCCCTGTCCTCTTGTCCCTCCAGTGTCTAACTTGACTTTATAATCTCTTGATGCACATATTTTAGCATCCCCTGCTGAGCAGTGGTGCAGGGGGTCGTTTTCATCTGCGGGTTTGTCACCTGAACATGTGCGCGAGTGAAAATTCCATTACCAATGGAAGCAGCACAGGCATAGCTTGTTTATAAAAAATAAAAGTTGGCATTGGGATGGGAGAGTCTTGTTAAAATGCCTTAGTTGGACCTCATGTAGGCTTTGGAATCGCTGCTGCTGCGAGATCATAGAATTGCAGAGTTGGAAGAGTCCACAAAGGTCATCTGGTCCAAACCCCTGCAATGCAGGACTCCTCCACCCAACAAACACATATGACCCTGAGCTTAAGAGTCTCATGCTCTACTGACTGAGCTATCCCAGCTCACAGACATACTAAGTTGCTGTTGGTTGTGTTGTGTATGGTGGTGGGCGACTATGTGTTGAGAAGGCAGGACAGCTGCAGTGTTTGGGAAAAGTGAGATTTTGTTAAGGTGAAAATACCCATAAAGCATCAGTCTGGCTAAATCAATCGTAGAGTGTAATTTTTATACAAATACAGGAGGTTTTGCAGTTTTCTGGGCTGAACAATGGTATTTTTTTTAAAAAAAGAAATGTTTTTAAAGTTTGTATTTGTTTTTGGTTTTAGTGTTAATAATGTGTTCATCAGTCACTTTGGGTAACTTGAAAGCAACTAATAATTATTGGTAATAATCATAACCATATTTAATTTTTTATCCACAGGAAAAACGACTGAAAGAAAAGGCAGCAAGAAGAGAAGCCAGAAAGAAAAATGCAAAAGTAAGGCTATTTTTCATTCTTTCACAGAAATTTTATGACCTCTGCATACTATGAAGTGTAAGAGAGAACTATCTTATTTTAGGAATCTAAATAGACTTTATGTATCTTGGAAAAGAGATCATTGTAGAAAGTTCACTGAAGACGTCAACTAAGTGTTCTGTCATGGTGAAAGTGAGAGAAATTCAATGCTGAGAATTGCTGGAGAAGGTGCTGGAAGCAAAACAATAGATATAATAACATCTGTATATGAATTGGCAAAAGGGGAGCCCAGGGTGACTCACGGCAATAAAATTATACAGAACATTACAAAACTGCATGGTAATACACTGTTAGAATCAGCATATGAAGATGTCCCATCCTTCCCCACCAGTCATAGGTGTGTTTAAGCGTTACATTGGCCTCTATATTAACTGCAGCCATCACTAATGAAAGTTTCCTCTTAACCTGGTTTTGAAGCTAGGTAGTGTTCTCCGATTGAGAACCTTCAATACAACTCGGAAACTTCACCTAGTCTAAAATGCAGTGACCAGTGTTCCATTTAGAACTCTGGAACCAGTTGCACTGGTTACCAGTTCATTTGCAAGCCCAAACTGAGTTGTTCACATGAATGTTGAGAGTCCTAAATTGCTTAGGCCCCCAAATGTCTAAAAGACCCCCTCAGACCCTTTCAGGTGTTAAGATTGACAGAGGGGGCCCTCTTTGTAGTTTTACCTCCCTTGTGTCAGGGGGAGGGAGACAAACAGACAGACAGACAGACAGACAGACAGACAGACAGACAGACAGACAGAACTCTATTAGGGCATTTTTGTTGTTGTTATTTTTGCCATTAGTACTGCTTCATTATTTCTATCTTCCTTTGTACATTATTTCTATGTTCTTTGCACGACAGGGGTTTTCTCTCTCTCCCCCCCCCCCAAGAGTGTAAATTTTCATTTCCCTTGGATTATGTATGAACCCATTTGAATATAATGTAGCCATGACTAAAGGAACTGCAGTGCAACTTTACTGATTTAGTGTTCAGGAAGAGTTTTCTTCTAACTGAAGTTTGGAATCCTTATGCCACACATAATTCCCAGGAGCCCGCCTTCCAAAGAAGATGTGAATGCAAACCACATGTTTAGCTGTAATTTTGCATTGGCATATTTATTGTGGCAAGATGTTCATCCTGTTCAAGGGACATACTGATTTTTTCCAGGACGAAGGTCCAATTGTGTGCGTCATTTCATTTACCTGAATAACCATGATTTGTACTTGACACTTAGCAAAGATTGGTTTCCTTTGAGAGCAAACTCACGGTGCTGCTGTGCTGATCCCCTTTCTGCATTCTCTTCATATTGTCAGTGGAACTTGGAGAACTGGACTGGGAAAATGACTTGCATTGTAGTCTGGAAGTTGAGACACCAGTGCTCTTCTTCAAGAAAGAGAGACTGGTTGTGATAAGTAACTCTTTAGTAAAATGTAGCTTTCAGAAATAGCACATTGCAGCATGACGTACAAATCATGTCTGGGGTTGTGGGTACCGGTCCTATAAGCTACATCTCAAATATGTTTCTATTGTCCAGCCCAGGATCCTCACAGTCAGGAACTAAATCCTGATTATAACAAGATGCTTCTCTGTGCTGACCATGAATGGGCAGAAGGCCAAACTTATAGTATTTACACTTCACCTGGCCAATTCAAGCACTTCAGGTAGTGCAGAATAGTGACCTATGTATTAACAGGGACCAGCCACAGAGGGCCTACGAAACTTGTGCTAGGGAAGGGTCATAGCTCAGTGCTAGATCGCATGGTTTGCTCGGCAAAGGTCCCAGATTTAATCTCTGGCATCTCTAGGTAGGACTGGGAAAGTCTCTTGACTGAAATCCCAAAGAGCTATTGACATTTAGTGTACACCAGGGATGTGGAATGTCCTTGACTCGATGGACCAGATTCTTATCAGGATCGGCCTTGTTGGCCAAGTGACATCAGGTGCAAGATGCTTTGATTTCACCCTCTTGCTAATCAGCTGATGTCGCAAGCGGATGTGTATGGGAAACTGTCCTCATGGACCAACTTGGAAGCCCCTGATGGGCAAAGATTGGCCCAAGGACTCGACGTTCCCTACCTGTCAGGGACATGCCCTCCCCTGCCAGTCCGGCACTGAGTGGGTACCGACAGCCTCAGCCTTTGTTGTCGACGGACACGTCTCCCAGTGAGTCTTCCAGCTCCTCCCCGGGTGAGGAGGAGTTACCTGGGAGCAGCCAAGTGGGAAGGGGTCTGCAGGATGCTGCAGAGACCCAGCACCGCTCCGCAGAATCGCTCTGAGGGGGAGACACCGTTTTCGGCGCCCGCTTAGCGCAGAGGGGTCAGGGGTACAAGGAGGCGGCACTTTAGGGTGCCAAAACTCTGGTGTTGGCACCGCAGCCGGAAGGGGGCACTTCCGGATTCTGCTAGCGACGAGGCGGTCATGTTTTAGAGTAGCTCCGCACTGTACATAGTTTGCACAATAAAGATAGTTGAAAGACAAGACAGACTTGGTCTTTACTCATGAGCAACTGTTACGGAATCTGACACTACCTTTCTTATAGACCAGGGGTAGGCAACCTAAGGCCCATGGGCCACAAGCGGCCCACGGGGGTCGTTTAACTGGCCCCCGAGCCGCCCCTGAACTGAGCTGCCTGGTCGACGAGTCCCTGCGTTGTGGGGACTTGCTTCCGTGGCGCCGGAAATCGCATCTGCACAGACACTGACGCTGGAAATCACGGGGCGGGGGGCGCGATCCGGCCCACGGAGGGATCTCCGCTGGAGTGAACAGGCCCAGGCGAGGTAAACCTTGCCGACCCCTGTTATAGACAGTAATGAGCTAGATGGACCATTGATCTGACTGTAGAATACAGTTTCATATGTTCCTAGTTCACCTGCATTAGCTGCCTTTAGTCTAATAGGCCCACTTCAAGATTTTTATTATGACCACAATCATAGATTGTCATCTGTTCAAGAGTCATCTAGTCCAACCCCCTGCAATGACAAAGCCTAGAATGTCTTGGGAACATCTCTTATATGGACCTCTCTGAGATCAGCTGGAGAATCCTTCATCTGGGTCCAACCACTACACTATCAGACAGTTGTATATTAAGTGCATTTCAGGCAGAAAGGCAATTAATATATTTTATAAACAAATAAATAACATTTGAGAAAATGTTAGGTAGAGAGAAACATGAAATCCTGAAAAAGTTTGACCTAAGGCGATTCCCCACCCTCTCCCAGATCATCCTGAATACCTCACACCGGGTTCGGGAATCTGTGGCCCTCCAGGGGTTGCTGAACTACAACTCCCATCAGCCCTCGTTAGGATGATGGGGAGTTGCTGTTTACCATCTTCTGAAGGACCACAAGTTCCCCTCTCATGACCCTCTCTTTGGGAACTGTTCCTCTGTTGGCATCTTCTGTCAGCACCATTTTTTCCTAGTATTTATATACCACCTGATTTTAGTAAAACCTTTACTAAAACCTTCAAGCAGTATTAAAAAAACAACCCGTTAAAATTATTGATAAAAGACAGTTAAAGCAGGTATTCCATTCCATTACTAATTAAAATGAACAGTAAACCATTCACAGGTTAAAACACATGTAACTTCTGCATGTTTCAATATGCTTGTTTTAAACGCACATTGAACAAGAGTATTGAACTGCGAAGGCGCCTGGCTGACGTCAATAGACGAAGAGTGTAGCCTACAAGGTCAGTTTTTATCATTTATATCTTGTAAGTTTATATTTCTTTTTCTCCTGTTGGAATGTTGATGGAATGGGGTCAGGACACTTGCTGGGAAGTTGACCTCACTGTGGCCAAGTTCCAGAAATGCCTCAGAAGCACTGCTACCCAATTCCCAATTCCTACCTCTAGCTTAACAAAGACTGTTTAGCAGTGGTTCATGGTGCAGTGACTGACATGTTGTTTTTTAGGTGTTTCCCACTCCCTGCAGAGCCCTTAAAAAAACCCAAAAAACCACCTTCATCTTTGGTTAGGCGTGAAAGAGAGAGCACAAGAATGGTCAGCTCCTAGTCAAGAGATTTTGACAGCTTGGAACCAGGAGACAAATTCTTGTGAGATTCCTGGGGAGCCAACAGTGGTAATGTGTAGAGAAGGCAGTCCCAAATTGACAGGAGCCCGAGGGATTTTTTTTAGAGCTTATCCTTGCATCAGAAATCAGTCTAGTTTCAGCACCAGTGCCTGAACACTTTCACAAGTTCACCCAGGGTCAGGATCAAGGAGTCCCATGTGGGTTTTCATATTTAACGCTCCGGAAAGAAGCTATAAAACCAGCACTGACTATTACAAAAGAAACTGCTGCTGCTGAATCAAAAATGCAGGTTTTCTCTTTGCACCTCAGAACTCTAAACCTTTGTTACATATCTTTAGGCGCCAGGCAAAAAAATAAATAAATCCTCTTCTCCCAAGCCTTTGGCTAATTAAACTTTTAAACTGGGGAGCAGAGGGCAGTATTGTTTTGTTTGTTACTATGTTACACATTTTTGTGTTTTTATATTGTAAAACGCCTTGTGTCCTTGGATGAAGGGTGGTATAGAAATTTAATATAATAATAATAATAATAATAATAATAATATCCACAAAAAACAAAACATTGGTTAGTGCAAATGATTAAGCAATCACTGCTGTATAAGGTTGTGGGCATACATCCCATTCTGTGTAATTTGTTAATTTGGAACAATTTCAAAGGAAGGATGCTTGAATAATTCTTTAAGTTTACATGGCCGTCCATCAATCAAATTCTCTAGGCAACTTACACAATAAAAATAAACAATTATGCAGTGTTTAAAAATACAAAATACGATAATTGAAACAAAAAAATAATGCAACAACATACCAAAAATTCCCTAATTGAGACATAAAGAATTTGCAGCTCTGCTTAAAACTATGCTAAATGAGTGAGAGCATAAAGTTTTAAATCTGAACACAGATTAAAGCAGAAAATAAGCCTAGGGTTTGTTTGGAGACACAAGTGTAAAATGGCCTTCAGCTGGTGCCAAAAAGACCATCAAGAAGGGAGGAAACAAACTTCTTTGAGGAGAGCATTTCTTAAGCCACCACTGATAATTGCCACTCCTTTGTAACCACCTGTCCCACCTCACTTGGGAAAAGCAATGACAAACCTAGACAGCATCTTAAAAAGCAGAGATATCACCTTGCCTACAAAGGTCCGTATAGTTAAAGCTATGGTTTTCCCAGTAGTGATGTATGGAAGTGAGAGCTGGACCATAAAGAAGGCTGATCGCCGAAGAATTTATGCTTTTGAATTATGGTGCTGGAGGAGACTCTTGAGAGTCCCATGGACTGCAAGAAGATCAAACCTATCCATTCTGAAGGAAATCAGCCCAGAGTGCTCACTGGAAGGACAGATCCTGAAGCTGAGGCTCCAATACTTTGGCCACCTCATGAGAAGAGAAGACTCCCTGGAAAAGACCCTGATGTTGGGAAAGATTGAGGGCACTAGGAGCAGGGGACGGTAGCGGGCGAGATGGTTGGACAGTGTTCTCGAAGCTACCAACATGAGTCTGACCAAACTGCGGGAAGCATTGGAAGACAGGAGTGCCTGGTGTGCTCTGGTCTATGGGGTCATGAAGAGTCGGACACGACTAAACAAACAAACAAACAAACAAACAAACAAACAGCAGCAGCAGCAGCAGCAGCAACAACAACAACAACAACAACAACAACAACAACAACAACAACAACAACAACAACAACAACGTGTATGTGGGTTAATGCCTCAGTGCTCACTGGTTATTCTTGACAAGACAAAATCAGGAAGGAACTATCTAAAGAATCAATTGAATCTAAAAAGGATCTCAGGATTTTGCTATTTTTATTTATCAACTTTTTGAAAAAAGCAATGATAGCAGCAGTGTATTTTGCTAGTAAACAGTGCCCATAAGGCTTGAGGTTGGGTGTATTTTTGTGGATTTTGGATTATTACAATTACAATTATTAATATTCATTTCATTTCTACACCACTTCATATTTTTAAGGAAAAAATATAAAGCTGTTTACAACCTTATTAGTGGGTGTAAGTGGGTCCTATAACAAAATCTTGCAGTGTGGAGTGCTCCTGTTCAAAATGCCAGCCTGTGCCCTTGGTTCAGGATAATCCATTCCATTCTGTTCCTCCCACTGGTTTCCTGTTCTTCTCTCTCCCCCCCCCCCCCCGCTTCAACAGTCAGTCAATATTCTATAGCCGCTGATCATGTTCAGTGTTTCATTTGGGCTGTTTGAGGTTATTGGAATGGGGGGGGGTGCCTCTTAAGGGCAATTAGAATAACAACAACAACTTCTGCAAACCTTGAGTTCTCCCCAGCCTTCTCTTGTGCATAGGCGGTGCCATTTTGGCTAGCCATTGGAAAATAAATTGCTATTAGAATATGGGGATGTGGTATGTGGTGTTTTATTTTGCAATTGGAAAGAGCAGGCCCTTTCCTAAATTTTAAAGAGGGATTTGAGAAGCAGCAGGCTGTGTTATTAATGTTCCCTCGTGCTAGCAAGCAGGCTTCCTGGCTGGCCATTCTTCAAGACAGAATAGTGGACTACTAGATACAACTTCAGTCCGACTCAGCAAGGCAGTGTGTGTCTGTACAACATTACTAGCAATGTGACACCCAGAGTCCATATGCATCTTTTGTTATATTTTCACCAACTGCAGACTAGGCACAGGCAGGCTTAAATCGAGTTTAGTGCAATTTCAATTTCGCAGCAATGAGGGAGTCTTGCCTAAGTGCTAAAATGTGTCCTAGGTACCATTTCCTTTCTTTGCGACCCTAGTGGACTGCAGACTAGTGTCTTCTGCATCCAGGAATCCTTATCTGGGTGAAAACATATTTGGGCATAAAGCGCCACACCATTACAAGATGTTTTTGAAATGGCTTCTGTGAATAGCTGGCTCTGTAGGGCTGCTTATCACCACTTTGTGATTTGTGAAAGCATGCATAGTTAGGGCTAGGATCCATGCCCTTATCTTGAACTTCTTTCAGAAATTTTGCATATCACAAAAGATAACATTGCACACAGAATACAAATCATGGCGGTCTTATTAGAGTTGGTGGGTATGATAAAGAGGAAAGAGATTATCCCAGCTCAGTGTGAAACTGGAGGCGAAAACTTATATTAGGTTCAAGCCAACAAAGAGAAATAATAGAGATCTCAGAGTCTATTTTTATGCCACTGTGTGTATAAAAAATTGTGCTTAATCCGCATTGACTTCATAAATGATCATGACTTTAAATTTTCCTTTCAGGCTCATGACTCTGAAATGTTCCACATTACCTATTTGGGGTGTGTGATGATATACCACAAGGGAGAAATGCAAAAATATTTTTTGGGGGGAAATCAAGTTGGCCCAGTCCTATTATCATACCTTTTGAAAGAGGACAGAGTTGTGGAAATTGCATTAGGGCAACACAATAAAGATGAATGGGAGTGGAGAAAGGATAGGGAAAAGATTAACCTTTCTGCCCCTGCAGCTGCTATTTAAAGTTTAAAAACCAGTCACATTAATTGCACTCACACAATTGACATCAAACTTAGCTTGGTTCTTTGATATTGCTGGGATATGCAATAGGGCTTCTCCCTGATGCTCAAAAACTTTCAGTAGTTATATAACACTTCCAGATATTCAAAGCATTTTGCATTCATTATCATGTTGCATTCCTTAGAACAACCTGTAAAGTTTGGCTAGTTGCCCAAACCGTAGTGTTGTGTAATTGGGGTTCTCATTGAAAGTGTGAGCCTGAGTTAGGCTTGATGCTGAATGAGTTAAGGGAAGCGGTGATTTCAAAACCCAATGACTTTCTGAATCAAAGCTTAAGCCATTATCCTACACCAGCTCTCACCACTGAAAACAATGACTTTCTTCAGCCCATTTTGCATTTGGTAGAATATGAATTGAGTGACCTAATCTTATATTCCAGGTCTTTCAAATATTATTATGTCCCTTTTCATCAAGCTATTACTATTCCTCCCCATGCTTTTTGTTACATTGCCCATTTCAAAAGCATTTCTTAATTTATTACCTGCCACTTAGTGTTCACGGTTTATCCATGCAAATCAATATTCCTGGTTCTTGTTTGGTTATCTCATTAATTTAGGAGGACGCAACTGCCTCAAGTGGCTTCTGTTTTTTTTTAATTTTCAGTACTCGTTGGCCTGAGAAATTACTGTGTGTACATGTGTGTGTTAAAAGTTAATCAAACTCCCAAGTCAAAGGCTTCCAGCATTGGCTACCAAACTTCAGGGCTGCTTTGTAGTAGTCCATCTCTCACATGGAAGGTTTAAGGTCTTCTTCCCTGATCATAACAAGTTCTGTTTGGACATAGTCTACACTGCCCTATCCCACTTCTGCTCAAGGATCAAAGGAATGAATGGGAAGGAGGTCAGCTTGGGTCAAAATGATCACCACCAGTTTACAGGTAGAAAACTGGGGGAAGCCATTTTGATTCTGCTCTAGGGGCTCACAATTCATGTTCTGAAATTATTTTGGATGGGAAGGTTCTAGCATCCATAAATAATGATAGTGACCCAAAGCTCCACAGTGGCAGTCGTGTGTTGTATCAGCATGTCCTGTCAGTACAAGGATTTCCACTTGTGCAACAGGACTGTTCTCCTACACCCTCGTGCATGCCCTGCACCCTCTCCAAATCTGCTCCAGAGGGTTGGAAAATTCGAAGGAAGGAAAGGGGAAGAACATTCCTTTGTGCAAGCAAAAATCCTTGCTTTGGCGAAGCATTGACATAGTAGTACTTTGGATACAAATCCAGCAGCTTTAAAAATGATTTTATTTTATTTTATTATTTTATGAAAAAAGAGTTGGATGAAAGGGGGAGCCTCGCCATGCCACAACTCTAAACCCATTATCTTCCATTTTGCTTGGCGTGGGGGATTATCTTAATGACACCGGCCCCCAGAAAATTGAGGCAAATCTGCCAGAACGAAGGGAGAGTGGTCCTAGTTGTCATTAGCTCATTTCAGATGACTAATGTGGGTGGGTGTGATGATCATGGCTGTTAGCCCTGACCAGCAAGCATCTATTGAAATGTCCCAGCTGATCCTATGTGTGTATGCATATGTAGATTCTGTTTAAGAGGATGGGAGACCCGTGACCCCCAACTTGCATCAGCCACAGCAAGTACATAGTCATTGGTCAAGTATTGAGTTCAGCAACATTGGGTGTGTGTGTGTGTGTGTGTGGCAGAGGCACAGATTTCCCATTCCTTGTTTACACAGATAGCTGAATGCATGTAGGTTGTTGGTGAGTCTGGTTGCCATGATGTACACAGAATTGGTACACAACATGATGGTTGCCATAGTTCAGCACTCCCAATTAAGGTTGTCTGAAAAGGGCTGCAAGTGGTCTTGTCCTTGAAGAAGCAAGGCCCTTCTCCCCCACTCTCTCCAGCCGCTGGTCAGATCTGTGGCTATTGAGCAAAGCAATGTTTGGGGGAACTTTATTTAGCAGCCTTTAAGAATCCGAGCTCTAAATCTTTCAGTGAAGTCCAAGAGAGGATTTGAGAATTAACTCGCCTTGAATGAGCCTCACTATCTCTCCTCTCTAGCTATTTTTCTTTGGCTGTGTTCAGCAGTTTTGTAGATCAAAGAGCCTTCAAGTTTTAAAGCAGAACACTCCACTTACTGCTCTTTTTCCTCCTACCCCAAAGTTGTTTTGTGGCTTACATTTCTACGTGACCTACTGCCAGCACGCCTCCCTATGCCATCATCGATGCCTCAGAAAAAGTAATAATAGTTACAATCAGCAATCAGAAAAACATTGTCTCTGTGTTGGTTAATTATTTTAGGAACGATTATTCAATTTAATTGAGGCTGTGAGGATCATTAAGATTCCAGCTGCTGGAAGGGTTTGCTGCTGAACCTTTAAGCTTCTCCTTTTGAAATATGTTAGGGTTGTTTCAAAGATTTTGAAAGCACAAAACACCCTCCTTTCTTCACCATTATGCCCCATTCAAGAAGAATTAGTACACAACTGCTTGGTGGTTTAATCACAGTGGTTTGGTGCCTAAGTATAGAACAAAAGAACCAGAACTTGGGAAACCCTGAGAAGATTTTGTTGAAGATTTATTAAGGTTGCAATCTTAACACCACTTACCTGGGAGTAAGCCCCAGTGAATTCAGTAGGAGTTACTTCTGAGTAGTTACAGTTAGGTTTGCACTGTAACCTGTTACTCAAAACTTCCATTTCACTTACAGTATGTAACACTCGCCCAAACCCTTTTGGTTTTTGGACCTCTTTTGTCCTATCAATCAGTGTTCTGTCTGTCTGTCTGTCTGTCTGTCTGTCTGTCTGTCTCTCTCTGGATAATGCTTTTTCTTGAGACATTCTTTCCTTTCAGAGAATTATATGGCGAGCTCTTTCTAGACTGTCCTGCTTCAGCTTGTAAAGTGGGGTGGGAACTCCCCCCCCCCACCATAAAAGTTTCTGGTGCATAGAATGACTCCTTAATGAACTACAAATTGTGATGAAGGCAGATTTTTAAAGCAGTGTTTTTATAACAAAAAAGAAACTGTTACAATTATAATTAGTACCCAGTAAAACCAGCCATCACCTCCCTTCTTCTAGTTGGTATAAAATGCTTCAGAAACATTTCAGATCGCAACTTGAATATTCAACATCTGAATAATTTTTTTTCATGTTCTTCTAAGGCTGTGGTGCTCACTGCTTTGTGCAGAGCTCCTTAAAGAGGTAAATCATCTTAAGGTGTAATGGGTGTAATCATAACATATGAAGTGGGATTGAGGTAAGGCCTGTCGTTGGCCTCTCATTCTGCCGTTTGTGAGCTTTTCACTGGGTGTTCCATTGTTAATATAACACATTCTGTTTTCAGTGGTCTTCCTGCCCATCTCCTTTCCTTATGAATGGCGAAGTTGTTTGCATATTTTTACTGCAGCATCATTAAATACGGGTACTCTTGCGAGCTTCTTTGACATAAATGACTGGTTGTTTGTGCAGGACCGTTTGAAGTTGTGTCAGCAAAGCAGATCACCTATAGACAAGAAAGAATGATCACTAATGGTAGCCTGAGTCAACTCATGCTTATACAATTGATTTACCATTTAGCTGCTCTTTGAGATGGAAATCCATAAAGAACATTAAGTTTCTTTTTAAAAGCTCTCACGCAGTATCATTTTCTCAGTAATGAATGTTGATTGCGTGATACGGAGAAAAAACGTACAACTATTGTTTTTAAATAACCCCTTTCTGAGTCTTTTAAATGGGGGACATTTGCAGTGAGGGTGATTTTTGCTGTTCACCCTTGGTATTAGTTGTTTTGGTCATGTGTCGTCGTCCCCCGGTCCAGATTCTGCAAGGAATTGCCACAAACGCCTACAACCCAATATACAATTCCATCTTCCACACACTTACCTCTAGGCATTTGGGTAGTAGTAATAGTAGACAAATTTTGAGGTTAGGCCGAAGCATAATACCTGCCAGTCTACAACCAGTAACCTGTAATCCAAACCTCCACCCTCATTTTTCATATTTTTGCCAGGGAGAGTAATGAATGTAGTTCGTAAGCAATCTTAGCAGAGAACCTCCACCCCCTTGGTTTTCCCTCGGAGTCAGAATATGGCAGAGTTCACTGACGTACTATTTGTTTTTCAACGGAAAAGTGGCATCTGCTTATTTGGAAACATAATACCCCTGGCTGTTTGGTTTCCTTCAAATACATTTCTAAGCAGCTAAACTGCTTTGAGTCACAACTTTTTTTGTTTTTGATTAAACAGCCATATGCTTCCGAATGGAACAGTCTCAGTTGTTATATTAAATTTGTAGATGACTCGCTACCTTACAAAACTCAATTACCTCACATCCCCCCATCAGCCCTTTTAGGAGGGAACAGATGGAAGAGTTCTGCTGCCCTGTCATGTTTTTCTTGACTTACGATTAGAATTTCTAAAGATAATGTGTCACTCGCATGTTTTGTATTTCTCCTCTCTGAAGATATGCTTTTGATTGCTCTCTTCCTTAGCCTGCAGATTTTACGCAGCTGGGGTGCCTTCTGGCTTATGATATGTAGCTGAAACCTGGATCAGTTCAAGATTGGAGAAAATGGATCTTAAGTTGGCTCTTTCTGAGACTGACCACCCCAACAATAATTAACCCCCCCACCCAGTGGGCTGTTTGACTGGCAGCTTTTGCTCTCATCTCCATGTCAGGGCCACGTAAATAAAAATAAGATATGCAGGCAGAGGAAGGCCTGTTGAAATTGGCTGGGGCTCTTCAAACATTCTGTATTCAGGGCACACGTTCTGTGGTGGAGCCTATACCCATCACATCATGGTGGTTCCTGCATTCTAAAACACGAGTAGGCAGACTTTGGGTTTGCGGGATCTACTTTTTAAAAAACAACAACAATTGGATCCTGAGACCCACCAGTCAGAGCCAAGGGCAAAATAGTAGCTCAGGAAGGTGAAGATTATCCTAATATTACTAGAGGGAGCTCTCTTGGCACTTCCAACACCACCAGAAGTTCAGGAATGGCGGCAGTCGGGGGGGTGGAATCTCCTAGGTTGTGGAAATCCTTCCCTACAATGGTACATATGTCTCGCACTGTCATTATATAGTTTCCACCTTAAGCTGAAGATGCACCTGTTTACCCTTGTCTTGGACATCTGAGTTGTTTTCAGGTTCCACTCACACACATATTTAGTTGAATACTGCCTGTTGTTGTTGTTGTTGTTGTTGTTGTACAGGTACTGATGAGCACATGCTCAGCCCAGGACAAAAATAATGTCTCCCACTGATGCTTCTTAATATAGTTCCTAAACAGTGGTGCAAATGTGACCACTGAACCAGCTGTATAGAATAGAATAGAATAGAATAGAATATAGAATATAGAATATAGAATATAGAATATAGAATATATTTTATTGTCATTGTCCCCTTCGGGAACAACGAAATTACTTGGCTGCTCCATAGAGTGTTACTTGCACTGTTGTTTCATTCTTAAAACCAGCCCTCTTGCATCTCTTTGTCACATAATATATATATATTGAGTGCTTTCTTTTTTACATATAGAGGAGATGCCTTTGAAATAATTTCCACATAGAGTCTTTCTTTCAGCACTCAACATAGGTAGACCTTTTCACAATATTATCCCACTCAAAAGATGAGAGCCGCCAAGGAGAACACCTCTCCTTTCTGGTGTTCCTAAGTTCACTAAGGCGATGTGCACGAGCAACATAACACGCATGCAGCTTGGTGGAGGCACCTTCCCTTGAGGTGAGCAATATCCTTAAATAGAGTCACATACCGTCATGATAGGAAACGACTAAAAATAAAAATGCAAAGTTCCCCGGTTTCCATGATTTGGAATTGCTAATGCTACTCAAAACTAAAAATAAGTATTTGTGTAGAACTTAGTTTTGTCAGGTGATGCCTATGACTCACTAACACACATTTTACAAGTGTAAACTATTGTAACCTTTTCTGCTGCTTTTCATAGAATGGATACGCCATATGGAGTATCATAGAATTGTAGCATCGGAAGGGACACAAAGGCTCATCCAGTCCAACCTCTGTTTAAAAAACCTCCAATGAAGGAGGGAAAAGTGAAATGTATGAAATAAAATTGGTTGGAGAGAGATCCCCCCTCCCCCCGGTCCTTTCATGGTTTGAGGCAGATAAATACTTTGGCTTTTCTGGTTCTTACCTGCCCAGTTCCTTCTTGATACACAGAGCTGCAATGAATGCTGTCCTGTGTCATCTTTATTGCCCTTAAGGGTATAGGAAGCTGCCTTATATGAAGTCAGTCCATTGGTACGTCTAATTTAGTAAGATCTACACCAGGGGTCAGCAACCTTTTTCAGCCGTGGACTGGTCCACCGTCCCTCAGACCATGTAGTGGGCCAGACTATATTTTTTGGGGAAAATGAACGAATTACTATGTCCCACAAATAACCCAGAGATGCATTTTAAATAAAAGCACACATTCTACTCATGTAAAAACACCAGGCAGGCCCCACAAATAACCCAGAGATGCATTTTAAATAAAAGGACACATTCTACTCATGTAAAAACACACTGATTCCCGGATCGTCCGCAGGCTGGATTGAGAAGGGGATTGGGCCGCATCCGGCCCACAGGCCTTAGGTTTCCTACCCCTGATCTACACTGATGAGCAGCAGGTCTCTGGGGTTTTCAGCAGGGACTTCCCCCAGCAATTTCCTAGAGATGACAGGGATTGAGCTACAGCCTCCTTTCCCCGCCAGGTTGATCTGCTGCCACTGAAGTTGTTTTGGGGCATAAAACAGAATTTTTTTTAAGTTAAAGAAATCTGGCTTAATGGCGGTGGCAGAGTTTGGGTGGTTCTCTGTACGTACATGTACTCTTGGTGGTTGAAAATGATTTAAAGATCTCTTTTGTTTTGTTTTATTTGCAATGTGGTGCTTAAAACAGTTTTGCCCTAACTGAAAGTCCACCCTGCAGAGTTAATCAACTAAGATACAAAGGGTGTGGGATATGACTTCTTTATAAGAAATGCATGAAAAGGCCATATAGTTCCAAGTCTGCTCAGAAAAATATGCTATATTATATTTTTTCATATGCATTTGAAAGACAATTCCCAGTGCCATTAATTAAACATTGCCTTTCCAAGTAACCTTCACTTAATATTTTTCATATTCTTTCACATTGCTAATTGCATTTGACTGTCAGTCTTTCTGGTGAATTAAATTTCTGAAAGCCATCTTGGTAGGAATACAGAAGGGAATTAAGAAGATAAATGCAAACCTGTATAAATGTTAGAATGGTCTGAGACGGTATCAAAATAATTCAAAATTCTTGGCATGATATCTCTTCATATAAGCTAACTAGTAAATTTGACAGAAGATTATTATCTGCATATAGGAGATAAAAAGACAAATGAGCACTGTTACAGACTAATGCAATGTTTAACCAGAGACAATTCTCTCCCAATGTTCCTATCCAACTTGGTCGTGATTTATCACCTAAGCCAGGCATGAGGAACCTATGGCCCTCCAGGTACTGTTGGGACTTGAGTTCCCTTTAACCCAAGCCAGCAGAGCTAATGGGTATGAAGCAGAACCAGTTAGGGATGTGGCCTGGGGAGAGGAATGGTAATCTAGGAAGAGTGTTGAGGACCAGATAGACCTGGAGGGGCCACATTTGTCCCTCAGACTTGATGGTCCCCGACCCTGCCGCAAGCTAAGGAGGTAATCTCCCTCGAGTGCAATGAAATATCTATCATATCTCCAGTGTTGAAATAAGGATTAACTGCAAGTCTGGTCAATTTCTGTACATGGATTGTGGGTGGGTGGGTGGGTGGGTGCACACACACACACACACACACACACACACACACACACACACCATCTTGTCCTTTGTCTGGACCACCTCTGTTCCTAGTCTTAGACTGACTAGGTAATTGCTACACAATCCTGGCTATGTCACCGTATGAAAATTAGGATAAGTTATTAATGGAGACTGCCATTGTGTAAGCTGTTAATATTTGTCACTTTTTACTGTAACTAATAAAGGGTGAAATACACCATCTTGCATAATCCTGCAGGTCTAAATATAAAAATATAAAATATAAAAATAAAACAATTAGCCAGTGTGGTTGAGTCATAAACCATTCATATTAAAATCTGGATGTTGGTAGCTAGCCAGACAGTGTTGGCTACTCTGCTGATGACTGCATTCTGATTTTTTTTTTTAAACTATCCAGCAAAAACTCAGACAGTCTGTCCAATTACAAATGTTACTGCTCATAAAATCTATTCAGAAACCTTTTAAAAATGTGCTGTGTTTGGCTTTAATGTTTTGCTGTTCATGAAGAAAAGTATAGCTAATGTGATAGCAACTTTTTACTAGACCAGCTTCTGTGGGTTTAATTACAATGTTTGAGTTGCGTGCTACCGAATTGACAATGAAATGGGAAGGAAGGAATGGAGCGGAAAGGCAATTCTCACCTCTATACTGTCTGCTACATGAAACCGGCTAATAGCCTATTTGAACTATAAGGTGTCTCTCTCCCTGCACCCCAGGCTTGCATTTCATCTGCTAAGTGACTGGATGGGGGTGTGTGTGTGCGCGCACGGAAAGATAATTTTTTTAATGGCAGTACAATATGGAGTCTTCCCATATATACATGTGCTATAGACTCCTATTTCACAAGTCACAAAATGGTGCTACAGATGCAACCTGGCAACACGTTTTTGAGGGGGCAGGTTGTGTTCACATCAATTGCTATAGCATGTTAATGGAGCTTGAAAAATGAGCAGTGGTTATTGTGGGGACCCGTCACTAGGAAGCTAGGGCTGAATCTCTCACATGATTAATCCACACATTACAGTTTTCAATGTCACTGGGTCCTTGGGAACTCTGGGCTTTGGTGTTTGCAGAATGGGAGAGGTGCTGCCTGACAGTGCTTTTACCAGCATACATTTCTGTTTGCTAAGCCTCTGAGGAAGAGTGTGGCACAGTTAATAAAGTTTGGTGCTGGTGATATTCAGTAAACATGACCGACTGCTTTGCTTATTAGGTCTGCAAATCTTTGTTTATTTGCGCTCACATTATGTGTGTTCAGTACATTCACATGTACCAGAACAGTCTTGCATCTCACTGTTCTTATTGAATCTGTTTCTCTTCTCCTTGAATTACTGATGATTTAGTGCAGAGCTTTCCAAACTGTGTGTCACGACACGTTAGTGTGTCGGCTGCAGCGTGTAGGTGTGTCGCACGAACGCTCCCCGCACTGCTCCTGAGGCTGGAAAGGGCTTAGCTCTGGTTTGCTAGTAAAACTGAATTACTGTGTCACGAAAAGATGCATGTCTGAAAAGTGTGTCATCAGCATGAAAAGTTTGGAAAGCTCTGATTTAGTGTGTCAAATTGACCTGCACCAGGCAAGTTTATTCATTCCAACTTATAGCTGACCCACAGAAGTATGGTTGAGTTTCCCCCATTGATTCTTATATCTTCTGTTACTTCTAAACAGCTGTTTGATGCTGAAGCATGGGTATGGAGAGACCAATCACATCTTTCAAATTTTAGTGACAGGATGAAGACCCATCTCACAGCTGCAAAAAAGAAAAGAAAAGCTAAGAAGAAATAAATGCTTCCTAGCTATCTATGAGCAAGCCTAAGTAGGGCAAAAATGATTAGATTGAGCATGTAAATCTAAGCATAATTGTATGAAAATAGATTCCATTCAAATAGATGGGATTTCTCTCACATGGGATTTCCTTATTCTAGCAGTTACATTCCTATATATATATATATATATATATATATATATGAGAGAGAGAGAATAAAAATGACATATTGTTCACAATGATAGCTAAGATTTCCTCTGCATTTCATGCTCCTCCCTCAGCAATTCACCTTTTAAGCAAACTGCAGACATTGTGAAATGATGCAGCCAGGGCCGTCTTAAGCATAAGCGGCACCAGGGTGCAAAGATCCTCCCGGCGCCCCTAGGTTGCCCAGAGTTTTCGACCTTTTTAAAAATGGAAATAGCTGTTGACTTTTAGAATGGTTGCGGGACGCAGGGACTCACAGTGCCAACCAACGGGGGTGGCAGCGCCCCACGCACAGGGGCGTATGAAGGTGGGTGCGGGTTCCATGTTGGGGGACATAAAATGTCAGGCAGCACAGTCGCCGTGCTGTCTGCCCGCTGCCTCTCCCCCGCTGCATGGGACATTCGGATTCCAAAGAACGTTCGCAAACCGGAACACTCACTTCCAAGTTTGCAGCGTCCAGGAGCCAAAATGTTGGACTTGCAAGGTGTTAGGGATCCAAGGTACGACTGTACATAACTTATGATGTATGTACCTTAATAATGTCTTCTTCTTTTAACACAATGGCTTCACTCAGCCATTCTCATGTTAAAGAAAAGGCACATCTTTATTAGGTCTCTTTCTCTGCTCAACACAGAAATTTGGGCCCTCCTTAAGAGGTTTATGTCTCCAAGTTGCATGTGGAAGCCAAAAAACTTGTATGTTCACTGTGACTCAGTGCTAACTGAAAAATTTCCTCTCATGAAGAGAAGTTCAGGGCTGTTTTCTCCATCTGCCAATTTTGTTTCATTATCGGAAATCTACACAGAGCCTTCAGTTATGTCAAGCGTTTCAGTTAAACCAATCAATTTAATATGGTCAGACAACAATGATACAAATTGACCTACCCGAATTACTCTCCGTGTTTCACTCTGTGTATTATTTATTTACTTACAAAGCTTATTTATTGCCTTTCTGCCTGTGGAAGACTCAAGGCATTGTACCATAACAGCCTACCATCTGTCTCCTGCACAGGGCTGTCCTCCGCACACACAAACACAACATAAAATAAAATTATGATTGTCTAATGGTATAGGCAAGCTAGGCCTTGATTTTGTCCCCTGGACTAAGGTATAACACTCTCCACTTGTGTACTTTGAACTTCTGCTGGGCTTTCCCCTTTGATAAAGCAGGTCCCTTCCTGAAATAGTATGTCTGTGGCCTTGTGTCACCTTTGGCAAAAGCATAAAAATATTTGTAAAGTAGCTCACAGTAGATTCGTAATGCATAAATGATGTCGTGTGTCAACTTGAGGGTTTTGTTTCCGTTCTAGAATAATAATGTTTTTGTAATTCTGGCAATTGTTACAAATAAAATTGGTGCTAACAGTTGCCTGTGCATTAAATTAAAATGGCCCCCAATCTTATTGTTGAATCTAGCATTATAATGCAATTAAACCAAAATGGTAAGTAGCAACAACACTGCCTTTGCTGAGGGGTAGCCTTGGCTTCTTTCCCAGAAACTATATTTGACGTATTTCTAGATGGGCCTTTCCACTCCACTGTAATTTTATAAAGTTTAATTGCTAAAAGTAAAAAATATATATTGAAACCTCAGACGTTGATTACCTTTGCAAACTTTCTTTCCCTGCCTGCTGAAGTGACTGGTTTTATATATCATAGCGATTTCTGCCCATTTATTTGGCGTATGTGGGAGAATATTTGATCACAGGCATCCATTCCATTTCCTATGTAATTGTAGAACTAAATAATACCTGGAATACCTGGCTTTGCCAGTTGTACAGCCATCTGCGTCCACAGGTATTGGGGCATCTCTCCCAATGCAGGGAAGCAGGAAGTGGAGTCCCCCAAGAATCACCATTGGGATCTATCCATTCTAACTTTTTCATAAACGATCTAGAGTTAGGGGTAAGCAGTGAGGTGGTTGTTCATGGTGGTTTAAAAAAAGGAAAAGATAATGAGGCACATCAAAAGGCTCTTTCCAAAAAATCGTAAACGTAAATGCAATTCAGTTTAAGCAAGTGTAATGTGATGCATATTGGGAACAAAAACCCAAATTTTCTTGCAGTGATTGTCTATTCACCCAATGGTCTTAGTATAATTATGGCAACTTCTTGTGTTTTTATGAGCTGCTGTGTTGTAGGCTGAAATTATTTAGACCCTTTTAATGAAACCTTGCCTAGGTTGTTTTCTGTTCTAATTTCCCCCCTATGCACTTTCATTGACATCTACTGTAATTGGCCTCAAATGCCATTTTAGTGAATTGCCCCACATTAAAAACAACCAACAAGAGTGGAGATTTGACTGCGTGGAGGGTTGAAATGGCACAGAGCAGTTGAACCACCTCCTAAAGAAAAAATAGATGGAATATGAAAGTGCTCACATCAGAGTGAGATTTCCAAGGTTTTTCTCTTATCATTTTGTGATGGCCCTTAAGTCTAAATACAGTGGTACCTCGACTTATGAGCGATTCGACTTACGTGTTTTTCGACTTACGAATGACTTCCGGGAGAAACAAAATGGCCGCCGCAACCGAATTTTTCGACTTACGAATGGAAGTCGTGGCTGCTTTTAATAGGATTTTTTCGACTTACGAATTTCGACTTACGAATTTTCGACTTACGAATTTTTTCCGCTCAATGCATTCCTATGGGGATTTGACTTACGAATGTTTTCGACTTACGGAAATTGCGTCGGAACGCATTATCGTCGTAAGTCGAGGTCCCACTGTATCAGCTTAAGAAAAATCATTGTTTGGTATGAATAGTAATTGTAAAACCAGACTTTTCTGTATCAACATAGGAGGTGTTTTCAACAACGTTGTGCTTATCCTCTCTCTGAAAATAATGCATTTCCAATGAAGAGAATATACTTTAAAATCTTTCCATCTTCCTATGCAATGTTGTTAGCACATAATTAAGGAAAGTGCAACTAAAAAATAGCAAACTGTCCTCCTCCTGACAAAATAAATGTGTGACTTTTGTTATGCAGACACTAATAGAAAGCACCCAAGCATGTTGAATAATAAAATAACTGTTAATTAAAAACAATAAAGAAACACAGTTCCTGGCAAAAATAATTTGATTCCCAACAGGTAAATGCCGTAGATCAAATCTAGTTACACTGCTATAAAACCTCTTCTAATTTACTGCACCATGATAGTTAATTCTTCTGATTTAGTGCACCATATTAGTTAATTTGATACAAGGTGGATACTTGGGTCAGTCTGTCTGAGCAGATCTACTAGAATAAAATCACCATTGAGAGAAATTGCTATTAAAACCTCATCTCTTTTTTAATTGCAAATCTGAGTTGCTGAAATAAAAATTGTGTGGCACTGGGATGAGTTTCTTGCGTTCAGGGGTAGCGGAGATAGATGTTCATTAGATTACAGCAAGAGACCATTTTTCATGTGTGAGCAAACTGACTGGTTCTTTTTTTTTTTTTTTTTTACGACTGATCACTTAAAGTGTTCATTTTGCCACAAAGATATTCTGAACAAGGAGAAAGGTACACAAGTTAATTTGACTCCAGCAACTTGATGTATTTGCAGTAGTTTTCCGGGGTGTGTGTGTGTGTGTGTGTGTGTGTTCCTTCTAAAAATATTCTGTACTTTAAGGATTTTGTGGCAAGGCTATGCTGACTAGGGCCAATAGAGAATTGTACTCCAAAACGTCTGAAGGGCAACAGATTGGTGAAAGCTGGGCATGAAATATTTTATTACAAAGTACTGGTGGTTTTGACCTTAAAGCCCTATGCGGCCTAGGACCCTCGTACCTTGGGGACCGCCTCTCCTGGTATGCCCCGCAGAGGACCTTAAGGTCCACAAATAACAACATTTTGAAGGTCCCGAGCCACAAGGTTGTTAGACTGGTCTCAACTAGGGCCAGGGCCTTTTCAGTACTGGTCCCAACTTGGTGGAACGCTCTGTCACAAGAGACCAGGGCCCTGCGGGATTTGACATCTTTCCGCAGGGCCTGCAAGACAGAGCTGTTCCCCTGGCCTTCGGGTTGGACTCAGTCTGATGTTTCCTCCCCTTATGGTTTTGATTATGGGTGATAAATGAAGCGGCATTTTAAATTTTAAATTGTATTTTAACCTGTATTTTAATTAACGGTTTTTTCTTTCTTTTATATTTTATTGTAATTTTATTGATGTTAGCCGCCCTGAGCCCGGTTTCGGCTGGGAAGGGCGGGGTATAAATAAAAATTATTATTATTATTATTATGGTAATGAGGTTTGTTTGTTTGTTTTTGGTTCATAGAGTACTCTGTATTTTTATGTAACAGTAGCGCAATGATGTCCTCACAGTGGGGAGGGAATACCTTTCAGTAAGGACTGTGTTGCCTAGCATATTTGGGGAAAGGGAGAGTTTTCTCTCACAAGTACAGTGCTTGCAATTTCCTCTATTCAGTCATTCCATATCAAGTGATCCAACTTTTTTTAACTTCATGTCATCCAATTTTCTTAATATTTTGTACACTTGTTGAATGATCAAAACTAAGTTCAAATCTAAAATTTTAATTTTTTATCTCATCCCATTTTTGAGTTATGAGGGTATTATTTATTTATTTTTTACTGACAATTTTGGTCTTTGGTCTACACAAAAACCTTACAAGCTCAGCCCATGATTAGGATACGTCAAAACTAAAAACACCAATCTCTTTAGGACCTCATGGTCTTTCATATGATATGTCACATAATGAACTTACACTAAATTTTAAATTTAAGTTATAAAATTTAAAAAGTGATCAAAAATTAATATGATTTAAAAGATTCCAAAAATTGTATGGATTTTTTAATATTTCTAAGAGCTACCTGCAAATTTTCATGTTAGGATCTCAATGGGATCACATTTAAAAAAATTATTTTGTACATACATGTCTGCCTTATTGGGTTCTATTTAGGATAAATGGGTCTTCATGGAGTAAAAGATAACAGAACAACCAAGACTTTGATTATAATATCAGTTGCTCCAGGCATTTCTTTAGAAAGTTATTCAATTAAAGGGGGTCTGAAAAGCTAGTCAGACTTTTCTTTCAAATATGTGTTCCAAAGTTGAGTAATATTGCTTGTAAAAGCAATATTCTATTCTACATTCTATTGCTTTGAATGAATTCTTGTTAGTACTTCATTTCATGAACATTATACCAAATGCATATCAAACGAAATTATGGGGAAAAAACCTTACATGTGAAATTGAGCTGGTGTTTTTTTAAAGGAAACCACCAAAATTGTTGAGCTCCCCCCACACTTTTTTGATTGACTTGCCTAAGATCCAGGACAAGGTGCCACCTTTCTGAAATTCCACCTGGACGTCAATTCTGCCTTTGAAATCCCAGTAATGTCCAGGAAAATCCGGACGTATGGCCTAAATATGTTATATGCTTCAAGCGTGATTTCAAGGGAGGAATTAATTATTGGTACACACAGCAGTTATAATGATCACTGTACAGTGGAACCTCGACTTACGAATTTAATGCGTTCCGAATGCACATTCAGAAGTCGAAAAATACGTAAGTCGAAACGCGATTTCCCATAGGAATGCATTAAAAACGGATTAATGCGCTCCTATGGGAAGAGAAATCGAGGGTCACTTACCTTTTCGATGTGGACGGCCAGGCTCCCGCAGCTCTCATTTTGTTGCAGGCGGCTCTGAGGGGTGCTCGCCACCGCCATGGCGCGAAAAAAAGCCGCGCTGTGCCGCTAGGTCCCGGAAAAAAAAGTTGCGCCGGGGGTCCCCGGCATGAAAAAAAAAGCTGCGCTGGGCATCCCCGGCATGGAAAAAAGCCGCGCCGGGCATCCCCGACGCGGGAAAAAGCCGCGCTGGGCCGCTAGGCCCCCCCAAAAAAGTTGCGCCGGGGGTCCCCGGCATGGAAAAAAAAAGCCGCGCCGGGCGTCCCCGGCATGGAAAAAAGCCGCGCTGGGCCGTGGAGGCCCGAAAAAAAGCTGCGCCGGGGTCCTCCCGGCGTGAAAAAAAGCTGCGCCGGGCCTACCCGGCGCGGAAAAAAGCCGTGCTGGGCCGTGGAGGCCCGAAAAAAAAGCCCCGAAGAAAAACAAAGCGCCGCCATGTTGAAGAAGGAGGAGAATAAGCAGCCTCCAGCTGCTCCGGGCTCCGCTCGCAACCAAAATGGCTGCTGGAGCGAAGTCCCGCCTTCTCTCCCCTTCCATGTGACCTGTACCAAAGAAAAAAAACCAAAAAAACAAAACCTCGGCTTCCGATTCGGAAGTCGAAGAATTCGTAAGCAGGCACCCGGATTCTTCGCTTCGTAACTTGAAAAATACGTAAGTCGAGTTACTCGTAAGTCGAGGTACCACTGTATATGTGAATATGTGAGAGACATTCCCCCCCCCCTTTCCTTTTTAAATGAAGCTGAGATTTTCAAGGACGAGGGCTTGCTGTTTGGTTTCTTCAATGCCTGAAGAAGAGATTTAAGACTGGTTAGGTGATAAAAGCTCACCAGATTTATTCCAGAGTGTTTATTTTTGCATAGTGCACATCTTTATAAAATTACAAGTTATCTTTAAAATATTCTCCTCTTTAAAAACGTTCTCAACTTTATTCTAGACACCGGAATTGCTGCTATGTAAAAGGAGCCAGTGCCAGGGATAAATGTTTACCCCAGATTTAGTTTTTGCTTAAGTTCAGTGGCCATGTTTAAAATGCAGGAAGGTTATTTCATTTCAGTTCTCATTATTTCCAAACCTTACAGCCTGCAATTTGGATATGTAGCCGCCAAATAAAACATCCTTTGGCAAATCAAAATCTTCCCCAGTATTTCTTATGCAAACTAATGCAAGTTTTGGGATTGAAAAAGGTTGGGGGATAGAGAAGGGAGTATGAGAAATTGACATAATGATTATCCTGGAGAGGGAAAGTTGCATATTCTCCAAGTACAAACACGCCACATTCTTAACAGTGATATAAAAAAATCCAGTTTGAAAAATAATGCAGGGAAAATGAGATCTGACCACAGTTCTGTGTCTTTATCAAGCTTCTTATATGTAGCAATATGGCAAGACGTCTTAGGAAAGTATAGATAGAGGAGCTACAAGCTCTTATTTACTATTTATCCCAGTGCAGCATAATACGAAGGCTGCTGGGATAGTTCAGTCAGAAGAGCACAAGACTCTTAATTAGGCTTCCTCAAACTCGGCCCTCCAGATGTTTTTGGCCTACAACGTCCATGATCCTTAGCTAGCAGGACCAGTGGTCAGGGATGATGGGAATTGTAGTCTCAAAACATCTGGAGGGCCGAGTTTGAGGAAGCCTGCTCTTAATCTCAGGGCCATGGATTCAAGCCCCACTTTGGGCAAAAGATTCCTGCATTGTATGGGGTTGGACTAGATGACTAGCCTCTTTCAGCGTATGATTAATGCACGAAAGGGACTTCTGCTGCCATGCCATCTTGTTGACTCTGCCAATCTTTCTCAGCTAGTAGCAGTCAGCGCAGTGCTTTGGCCCTATTTTCACTTGGGTGCTAAGATTGGCAGAGGGAGTTCTCTTGGTAGTTGCACCTCCTCAGAAACATTCTCTGTGGCCGCCCCTAAGTTGTAGAACTTCCTCCCCACAGAGGTGCAACTGGCAACCTCACTATACAATTTTTAAAAAATGCTGAAGACTTATCTCTTTACCCTGGTCATTAACACCTGAGTTGTATATTTTCAGGAACCATCCCAATTTTCACAATCACATGTTTAGTAATGTTGCATTTCTTAAAACTGTTTTTAATGTTGGATTTTATATTGTTGTAACCTGCCTTGGGACCTTAAGATGATGGGCAGTTAATATATTGAACTAAAAATGATAATCACATTTGCACGTACGTTTAAGCCAATGTGTGTGGTCTGTTGCAACCATGACCTACCCAAGCTGTATGCAGGAAGCCAAGAACACACCTTGGCTTTGCATTGTGGTTTGTTTGGAAAGAAACAAACCAGGAGTGCTGGCTAAGACACATGGTTTGTTGTTGCTGGTTGAATGAAGGGAGGAGCAAAATGGAAGCACTTTTGTTGCATGTACTTGTGGTTTGTGCCACATTACAGTTTAATTAAACTATTCACCTTGACTTCGCAGTGCATGCAAATAGTGCCATTGAGTTGAGGGAGACCTCCAGGTGCACAATAATTTTAATTATTATTACTATTATTTTAATGAGCCCAATGTATCAGGCATGCTAAACCTGCAGAAACATCCCTCTAGATTGAAGCACCGTATCTGCTTATCCTTCGAGGCCAAGTCTGTTGTTCATACAATAGCATCTGTTCTTGTAACTAGTTAAGAACATAAGAAGAGGCTGCTGGATCAGGCGATTGGCCCATCTAGTCCAGCACCCTGTGGCCAACCAGATGCCTGTAGGAAACCCATAAGCAGGACTGGAGCACAAGGGCACTCTCCCCCTACTGCCTCCAACCGTAGAGCTATCATGGCTACTGGTAGTTGATAGTCTAGTTTAAGCACCCAAATGTGTTTGTCTCATGCAGTTCCAAGACAAATTTCAGTTCATCATCCAGTTTTAGAAAGTTCACTTTCATTTTTTAAAGAAAAAAGATATTTTTCGGTGAATTGTTATTAACAAAATTATAGGCATTCAGTAACTGATGATGAAAACACAACTCAAAAGAAAGCTCTGCCTCGGCTCTTTACTTTGTCACAATATATAAACATTGCTTTGGGTAGGTATTGGATTATTCAGAAGATCCATACTGAATATTTCCCATTTTGTGGGAGGGGAAGAGTTTTTCGCTTGCTTAACTTTTTTGTTTGTTTGTTAACTTAAATAAGCTTTTTTTCAGCTTAGCTCACCAGAGCTCAGCTCCAACACCTCTCAGGTAGGCGCTATTGCCATTCTAAGAGAACAAGGGAGAAGTTCATGGTGAGCTCCAGCACCTCTTTTTCTAGAAAAATAGCACTGGTGTTAGCTATTCCATGATCATTTCATCCCACACTCAAGAGAACCAAGCTGTTGTTTACTTCCACTTTGGGCATCCTTTTCTTTTTTTGACAGTCCTGTACCAGCCCACATATACCCTTTTCAAGTAAGAAATGTTTGAGATGACTTTAACAAGTCAGTGTTGAAATGTGGTTCAATTCCCAAGTGACTTTCTGTTGGGAAATCTAAATCTCCCAGACACTTATTAAAATGTCCTTTTTTCCCCAGCTGTCGCTGAATCTCTACACTGTTTCTTTGGGTTGAACAACAACAGTAAAATGCGATATAAGATAACATTCAGGATGGATTTTGTTTGGTCTTTTTCGAATTTCGGCTGCCTCCCACTTTTCAACTGCAGTAAGGAGTCACTATGTAATACGATCGGAGTGAATGGAAAAATCCAGATTAATATTGAGAATTAATTAGGTGGATATACAACATAATTTCGTGCTATCCTCCTGCCTTTTGGAGATTACAGTTGAGTTCTCATGTAAACCATGTAAACCACAAATGGCTAGTATTTTCTTTCCTGCATGGATAATAACTTTTTGGGAATGCTATTTCATTTTGGTAAAATAAGAAAAGAAAAGAATTCTGTGCTCAGAACAAAGCTACTTGTTAGCTAGTAATGCGCACACTTATACAAGTAGTCCAACCTAGATATTTCAGGAAATGACTGAGATTTTAAAAAGCAACAAAAACAACAAACAGCTGAATAGGTTGGAGACATCTCATTTAGATTGAGTTTATCTCCAGAAACCAAGCTTTACACATGTTAACATACTTATGTGTGTTACCATTCTCTGCTGAGCACAAACAAATGCAAGCCTAGTTACATTGGGACGGTGTTCATAAATTGACTAAAGAAAAACAAGTTTCATTCTTGGCTCTACCGCAGGCATAATTCCAACCTGAAAAAAAATGCCACCTGTGCTGGTTTAACACAGATCACACTCACTGGATCTCTGGTCTGAGTTGCGCTCCACAAGAGGGTCCTGCCTAGACCTTAGTGCCTTATATTTGTGTGTTTGCATGTGTGTTTACATGTGCGTATTTATTTGATTTGTTGGATGTTCATCCTGTTCTAAAAAGAGCACAGTAAAGGCAGCTGCTTGATCTCAATAGGCAGTGTAAGTTCCCTAGTGTAAGCACTGCCAGCCTAAATGATCGAGTTCTTACAAATACGAAACAGGTATTACCGTATGTGGCCGCCTTTAGTAGTGCCAATTCCGCCGACCATAGCAGTTGAGTGGGCACGTGTAGAATAAGGTGGCCTTGTAGGTTGTGGGACAGCCACTGAAAATACATACTTAAGTGCCCTTGCTGTTCAGAATGAACGTGTCTATGGCAGTGTTTCCTAACCTTGGGTCTCCAGCTGTTTTCAGACTACAATTCCCATCATCCCTGACCACTGGTCTTGGTAGCTAGGGATGATGGGAGTTGTAGTCTAAAACAGCTGGAGACCCATGGTTGGGAAACGCTGATCTACCGTATAGTGAAGAAGGCACCTTTCAGGTAATCCTAGATGTTTGTGATGGTACAAAGGAGATGGTGGAGCACCAATGTAATGTATTCTCCAACACCTACCTGAGAAAATAGCCCCAGTTGGCCAAAGAATGGTAGAGGCCGGACTGGTACATAATAGTTTGCATTTTCCATTTCCCCTACCAAATTGAGACAAATATCTACTCGTTCTCCATCTGTGAGAGATTTCCTTGGCACGCTTGACAGATAACTACAGGGAAGGGATATGAACAATAAAACAAACAAAGTCTTGTATCAGATATCATTACTTTTCACTAAATTAATTTAAGATGTTTCAATTGCATAACACTTGAAGTATAATATATAGCATTAATAACTGCAGCCTCAACAGCCCTTTGGTTTGATCACTCTTATCCGCATTGTCCCCAAATGTAATCTTCTAGGAGTTGAGAAGCCTTGTTTCCTATTTTTATGAAAGCTAGACACAAGTCATCAATCACAGAATGTATTTCATCTTGCTTGCTGTAGATAAGTTACACTCTTTACACAGTATAAGGATTTGTCAAGTATTCCTGTAATAAAGAGACAAATGAATGAGCAGCTTGGAAATGTAATGTGCTAGCAGATGAAAAATTGGTGTTTCATAGACTACCGTATTCTGCAGAGACAACTTTAATACCTGCATTAAAAAGAGAGAGATGAAAGTGACCTTCTGTAAATGTGGGGATAGGTCACATGTTACAAGAGGGTCATATTTGCATGGAGAACTGTAATATGTGGACTATGCTATGCACAAAAACAGTTTTCTGGCAGCAGTTTGTACACTGGCTGAAAAAATGCAATATGACCTCTAAATGAAAGTTTACTACGGTTGTTAGAGGAATCACAAATGGGACATTTCACTGGTTGCTGTGAACAACCGTGGAGGGCTTGGTTTTCAAGCTAAAGTGGTCCAGGCAAGTGCATTCCATGGAAACATTTAGGGAACCCTGTGAGCAATGCTTCCTGCTCATACATTTCTCATTGGGGATTCAGGAAGGTCACACGCAAACCAAAGACTTTGATCTCACACATATATCAGATACAGGAATGTTTGTCCGAATATGTTCTGAGGGTTGATCTTGTCAGCTTGTTTTTCTCCATAGTAAAACAGATATTCTTGTTATACAGGCGTGTAACGATTTATTTCCTGGTGCTGTGCAAGGTTGCGTGCGAGTTGATCGCATGTAAAAGGGGGGACCGCCTGTATATTCAGAATTATAAATTACTATATCCTCCAGATGTCTTTGGCTCAATTTTTGAAGATTTTGTTCTGCTGAGGTTTGAAGGCTGCAGGGGAAGTGGATGCCTTGAATGTCTCCTGGGCAGACAGGGTTACCTATCAGGTCTCATCTTTTTAAGCATATGTCTTATAAAGTCAAAAACAGCGGAAGTTCCTTGTGGGTCCTGCTTGCTGGAACTCTTTCTCCTGTGAACATAGGAAGTTGCTTTACACTGAGTTGGGCCTTTGGCCCATACAGCTGAGCATTGTCCAGACTGACTAGCAGCAGCTCTGCTGAGAAAAGTGTGTTCCCAGCCCTACGTGAAAGGCCCAGTGCAGTTGTAAAGAGATGTTGCTTCAGCAAAGAGCTTGAAGTCTTATTACACTGACAAGGAATGTGTTGTCATTGACCGTGCCTTGTTGCAGGAACCAGCTGTGTGTTTTTAAGTGACATGTGCCTGGTTTTGTACCCATCAGCTCCTGCAAGGTTGGGGAGGCTCAGGTGCTCTGGGGACTCGTATTCCGAGGACAAGGGTAGTAGTCCGAGGACAAGGGTAAGGATATGGGAGAACATAATGAAGGTTCTCCCCTGTATGGAGTAGCCTCTACCCAATATCCTTGTGGTATTGCTGCCCCTACTGAGGTTAGACGCCATGACACTGGCCCATAACAAATCAGTATCTGGAAGTGTGCTGTTTGAATATTCAGGAGCTTAGTTTATTACTTCCAAAATCTCTTGGGGGAAAATGTTTTGGGACCTCCAGTATATAACACATAGCTTGCCACACTAAACTTTAAATTTCATGTTGCGTGTGACATTTTCAGTATCTGTGATGAGCCATCCTTATTTTATGTTCAGAGCCAGCATAGGAGGAGTGCGGGCGGAGAAGGGGAGAACCCTCATTTTTTAATCCCAAAGGTCAAAACCATAGTGTGAAATTAGTTATTTAAACTTTATGTTGTTGAGGGTTTTTTTTAATTGAATTTATTTTCCTTGGTTTAAGGACTTTGAAAAGTCAAGTGTATTTTCCAAGTCACAAGGGGTCAAAAAACTACATATCTGTTGAAAATAAAACTCAGCCGTGTAAAACACAAGAAAGTTGATTAATGTGCCACACACTGAATAAAGTAATACACAAAAAATAAGGATAAAAGCATGAGAAGAAAACCTTAAAGCAGATTAAGATTTTGTCAGATGCAGTGAATTAAAATCTATTGCAGTGTTTCTCAACCTTTTCTGGGCAACGGCACACTTGTTTTATGAAAAAAATCTCGCGGCACACCACCCACAAAATGGCGGCGGCAACGTCGCTATGGTAACGGAAATCACGGAGTTATGCGCCCAAAGCAGCCCCACTGGTATGAAAAGCCCGCCCCTGGGACTGTGAAAGAAAACCCGAAAGGAAAGACTTAGCTGATCCCAGGCAGCGAGTGAGGACGGCGAGTGGAGCCGGGGAGGCTTCTCAGCTGGCTGGCTGGCGGTTGGAGCGCTCGCAGAGCGCTCCTCCTTAGGGTGGCGGCCATTTTGACCGGGTGGCTACCGGCAGCCCTCGCGTCTCCTTCCTCTGACTTCCTATTGGTCCCTGGCAACCAATCAGATTCGGTGGCGAGCTCCCAGCTTGCGCATGCGCGGTAGAGCCCGGCAGCTTCTCCGCGGTGCCTCTTCTCGGCGGTGGCTTTCTGCGCTCCCTTTCCCCCACTGGAGCCGCTGCTACGCGTTTGCGGCGTGGGTCCCTAACGGTTTTCCCGCGGCACACCAGCCGACGTCTCGCGGCACAGTACTGTGCCGCGGAACACCGGTTGAGAAACGCTGATCTATTGAAATATCCAGATAAAGAAAAATGTTTTGCTCTGTATCTAAACTATGGCACAAATCAATCTGAGGAACAAGGTACATGGAGAAGCGCCTTGGCAGAAGATATTAGAATATAACCAAGTTGATTTGGGAATAGGCACTACTGCAGGTGTTTGGTATGCAAACTGTTTAGGGTTTTAAAGATACACATCACCTTTTGCAATTGATGAGAGCTGTAAGTTTGCCATATGGCATAGGGAATTTGTTGTATAAGGAAACAAAGCGGTTTAATAAAATATATCCACCAGCTAACATAAGTCCTTTCAGGGTGGATAAAAATCAATGATTTTAAAAAAAAAAAAATAAAAAAAAATCGGATTTTTTTGATTTAAATTGGATTTTTAAAATAAAATGCTTTTGGGGGAAAAATCTTTCTAAATATAGCCTTCTATTTAAGTTACATTGTAGTCCAAAGGCTATTCATCAGGAAATAAGAATTTGTTTTAAGTTTATCAAGTGTGCCAAAACTCAGTCTAAGGTTTTTTTAAAATGTTTAACCACATCAGTTAACAAACATGGATACATATGCTATCATGTTATTGTTTTAGTTAAATAAATTGTTTAAATGGTTATTAAGGAAATGATTATTTTTCTCCTTCCAATAAAGTACAGCAGAAAAGTTGTCCAAATATAAACAGTTAACTTATTAAACCTCACCATAATTTCATAATTATCTGTCTATGTATTTCTAGTAGTATAACCAAATCAGTAATTTTTGATATAACTAAAAACTACTCTGAAAATTTATTATTCCAAAAATGAAACCTTCATATGGTTGTAAATATTAAGATTATACCAGCAAGAATGAGTCTTTCTGTAAAAAAAATATTTAAATCAAGTCTTACTGACTAGTGGTTTAAATCAAGCCTTACTGACTAGTGATTTAAATCATGATTTAAATCAATTTGATTTAAATCAAATCCACCCTGAGTCCTTTTAAAAGTAGCTCTTCCCAGATATTGTTTATCCATATAGTATTCCTTAATGGGTTTTCTTAGCACTGAAAAAGAGGGGGAAATGTAGCATATTCTGCATCATTTTCCTTCCAACTGTAATGTAAGCAAAGTTACTGAGAAGTTCCATAAAAGTTATATAAACCCATTTCTCTTGTGCACACATTTCCCTAGGGGGCAGATACTGAGCTCCCTGAAGGAGGCTGATGTGTTGAAATGTTTGAACACAAGAGACTACTTTTGAGAATTACGTTCTGTACATGGGCTGACAGCCGTGACTGCCGTGAACCTTGAAAGTGACAAAAGGGAGTGTGAGATAAAAAAATGTAGGGACGTCAAGTACATTTTGTGTAATGTCGAAGAATAAGAATAAGAAAGATTTAGGCTCTGGGTGGTTGTGCTTTTCTGCCTTAAAAGGAAGATAATTTCTCTCTGCATTTCGTTTACATGTCTTTACTTGTCAGTTTTGTCATATTTTGTGTTTCCCTAATCTTACTGAATCTCATCAGAATGAGGCATAGAGAAGAGAGAGCTTTGTTTTTCAGCATCCTGTATTTTGTTATACAATAGATTGGGAAGGTCCTCATAAAGCTTAGACTTATTACTCTGATCATGTTTATTTGAACGTAGATTCCACTGAAGTCAGTGCAAATTAGTTTTCAAAACAGGATGTCAACATTGCAAAGGTTCTGAATTGCACGATAAAAGTATTTTGTCAACTCTTTATTGACGAGACCTGCAATAGCTTTTCAGCTATCTTAATTTTTTGATTGAAAGCAATGCTTCCTGAAGATACCAGAATATTTTTTCCATTTTTTTAAAAAAACAAAACCTTAAAATAGGTAAATGCTCACACACATCATTCCTCCCTGCTCCCCCTATCAGCTTTAGGGGTTCTTTTGTCTTCCAGCAGTGATCCCAGCCAGTCAGGAATTATTTGGTGACATGCTCCAGAGCCCATCGCAGTTGGCTGTTGCTAATGTCGCTGAGGGCAAGCAAAGATTATTTAGAGCAGTGTTTCCCAACTAGCTGTTTTTGGACTACAACTCCCATCATCCCCAGCTAGCAAGGCCAATGGTCCAGGGATGATGGGGATTGTAGTTCAAAAACAGCTGGAGACCCATGTTTGGGAAACACTGATTTAGAGCAAGGTCAATGCTTCCCGCAGTTTGGTCAGACTCATGTTAGTAGCTTCGAGAACACTGTCCAACCATCTCGTCCTCTGTCGTCCCCTTCTCCTTGTGTCTTCTATCTTTCTCAACATCAGGGTCTTTTCCAGGGTGTCTTCTCTTCTCATGAGGTGGCCAAAGTATTGGAGCCTCAGCTTCAGGATCTGTCCTTCCAATGAGCACTCAGGGCTGATTTCCTTCAGAATTGATAGGTTTGATCTTCTTGCAGTCCATGGGACTCTCAAGAGTCTCCTCCAGCACTATAAT
Source organism: Darevskia mixta (assembly GCA_034641385.1). Lineage (NCBI taxonomy): Eukaryota > Metazoa > Chordata > Lepidosauria > Squamata > Lacertidae > Darevskia > Darevskia mixta. The sequence goes on along the minus strand of JAWWNH010000014.1, from coordinate 24,921,050 downwards.
TCAAAAGCATCAATTTGGCGATCAGCCTTCTTTACTATACTATACTATACTATACTATACTATACTATACTATACTATACACTATACACTATACACTATACACTATACACTATACACTATACTATACTATACTATACTGTACTGTACTATACTGTACTATACTCTCGCAACACAGTAGGACTGTCCTGGCTAGGCCTGATGGGAGTTTTACCACCAAATATCTGGTGAGCATATGTCCGTGAAGGCTGAACTATAGGTTACACAGCCATAATGAACCCGCCATACTAAACCTGCCATATAATGAACCCGCCATACTAAACCTGCCATATTTCAGACAGTATCTATTCCTCTTGTTGTGTTCTGTTTGGCAAAAGATTCACTCAACAGAAGTGACTTTGAGGTGAATGAATATCTCACCTCTATAAATCTTTGTCGTTTTGTCTGCAGAGTTCTGTCTTGGGTGCATTTCCCTCTTTGCACATTGCTCTTTCTTTTCTTTTTAAACTCTCTGCGTTTTGTGGTGAGGTGGACGTAGGAAGCGTGACACTTCATCACACCAGTGGGAAAGCAGATGCCTTCGCTTGCTTTGCACCTGCACTGTAACCAGAATGCCGGGTGACAAAATTAGCTGTGGTGTTGTACTTCACACATGCACCTCTACGGTTGGTAGGGAAGAAGGAAAAAGACCAAGCAACCAATCTGTCAAGCTGCCCTCAGCAAGGCATCTGTCTGTTTTGTTCCACTGCCCCCACTCCTCCCTCCCTTTGGTAGTTTGCTGTGTAAAGTGAATCTATCTCTTGGTTTTATTGATCATTATGAGCCATGGTTTACTGTTGTTTGTTGAGAGTGAACATTCCAGGCTTAACTGCCCCCAACCCAACTTTATATATTGGCTTTTTATAATAAATCTGATTTCTTCCCCCTTCTCCTCTTTCTCTGTGACCTTTAAAATAGCACAAGAGAGGTTTTTTTTGGGAAGCAATAAGGGACTCTTGCAGGGGTGTCAAAACCATAATTCACCTCCATGTCCCCTTGCGCTCTCCATGACTCCAAAGGTCAACCAGAGGAACTTTGCAAGAAAAGCACAAAATTACTGTATTGTTGGCTCTGCTTGTTCATAATAATATAGAAGCAGTTAATAGAGGGAATAACGCATTTTTATTGTACTGTTTTGCTGTTTTATTGGGCTGCTTTGGAAGGATAGAAAACTAGTAAATAAAAACAAGTTGATTGAAATGAAGTTTTCTAAAAAAAAAAAAAATCTTGTAATCAGAGATTAAGGCCACTGCAAAGAGATAATTATTGTAAGGAAAAAAAAGTTATTTAAATATTAAGAGATGTAGGGGAAACACTCATCTTTTTAACATTAGAGTATGCTAGCAAGTGCCCATCATAGCTATTAGTGGTAGATTTGGACAAACATATTGTCTTTTTCAAGGATCCCCGAGGGGAATAGCGGTGAGTACATAATGGGCTGGTTTGCACACAGTGCTAAACCATGGTTTAGTGCTATGTGAATGAGCAGGATGGAGGCTGTAGCACCAAACCGAACCATGCCTTGGTGGAAACGTGAGGTCTCCTGGGGAGGAGCCCATAGCCACTTTGCTCCTCTTGGGTCCTTTTAGCTCAGCACAGCAACTAAGTCAAGGTTTGGCTGAGCCTGTCAACCTCACCCGGGCTGGTGGTTAAGCTCTCCTCTGATGCATCACCAGCTGTACCCAAATCTTGGCTTAATTGCTGGACTGGACTAAAATGACCAGGAAGGAAGAAACACACCGACACACATTTTTGAAGGAACATGAAATATTTGTTGTTCAGTCGTTCAGTCGTGTCCGACTCTTCGTGACCCCATGGACCAGAGCACGCCAGGCACGCCTATCCTTCACTGCCTCTCGCAGTTTGGCCAAACTCATGGTGTCTAATTCTGTATATTGTTTGTTTCACTCAGGTGGAAGAGGAATGTGTCGCCTTTCTGGATCGCAGTGAAAGTGATGATGACTTTGATCCAAGCATCCTTCCAGACCCTGACAGATATACAGACTCGGACCAAGAGGCTGATCCAGAAAGCCATGGGTATGTGTTGCATCTTGATAATACGGTCTTTCTCTGCCTCCCTTTGTCTTCACCCTCCATGTTATCAAAACCCGTAACCAATCAAAGGCTACCCGTGGCAAATAACTATTCTGCCACAATCAAATAAACCAATGATCTGAAGTTCCTTCAGATTTGCTGCTGTTTGGATGTTTAGCTGCTTTCATTCATGTATCTTCATGAGAATATGAAAACGGCAGAGAGCAATTTTGTGGTGTTGGACCCTTGAAGAGGCTGTGGAACCTAAATTGTGCACCTTGTTTGACTAATCATGATGATGTCTTCAGCCCCAATACTGGTTCATTTGGTTTATGTGCTGCCATGGTGATTTACCATGTATTTGGGGATCAGGTTTGGAAAATCCCAATTGGCACCTTATGCTAACTGTTACTTATTTGCTTCTGTCCCACTCTTCTCTTAGAGCAGCTTATAAAAATGGTTTCATGCCGAGTAGCCTAGCTTGAAAAATAAGCTGAGCAGCATAGCTTGTCTGTCCATTGTTCCACAAAAGCATGTTTTCCTGTCTATCCTGCATGTCCCTAAAGAACAGAAATTTTGCTCAACCCGGATCCATTGTCATTTCCATCCTTAAACCATGCAATGTATCAGTCGACCACTATACCAAGTTCCTAGCTGTTTAGTAAGCAAGTCAGATTTGAAATCCCTGCAGCATAGCAGTGCTTTCATGGTCTTGGTAAGAATTTGCTTGTTTATTTATTTATTTATATATATTTATTTATGACATTTCTATACAGTGCTGCCCATTCAATGAAGTCCTCTGGATGGTGAAAAAGCCAATACACTTTTCAGCTTAGTTTAGTTAACTCTCATCATATTGAGTACAACATCACTGGCTGCTGGTTTGGGCTCTCCCCCACCCCCTGCCATATCCTTCAGAACAGGCTTACAGTGTCATTTTTGCCCTTATTTTTTGCTCATTACCATACCATGAAGATCGAGAAAGACCTGCAGGCCAGTGGCTTGCTGTCATTTCTGAGGCTTTCTGCTTTCTGTAGCTGTGGGAACAAGGGATTACAAGTGGACCTTGCACGGTTCAGGAATTTGCTGCTACTAAGAGCCCAGTGGAGTCTGTTGGCAGGCTTCATGGCACAGCATAAAAGCCTTGTGGCTGGCTGGGCTATTGATTAACTGTAGAATAAGAGGAAGTAAGTCCACCTCAAGTGCTTCTTCTCTTCTGTGCTTCTGTGTGAAATATAATTGGGTCACACATTTCTTCTTGTGAGCCAGGACACACCACGTTGCACCGAATCGTTTGTGTGGAAGCTCGATCGGAGATATTCGAGATATCCAGTTTGTCATTATTTTTGCAAAGCTTGAAGACCTACTCTTAGAAAGAGTTTGCCTCCTGGTTAGGAGAATGTAGATATGTAATAAAAAAGGGGGAGATCACAATGTATTCACTGCCTGTCCATCTTCGCAATTGAACTAAGATATAAGATGCAAACACACCAGCAGTCCTGATGCATCTAACCTACCCCTGCCTCCCATGGTACTACTGCCGCCATGGTTTCCTCCCTCCTGCCCTGGTCAAAGAAAAGTAATATATTTTCCTGCGTACAATTGCCTGAATCCAAGCCAAACCTAATTGGATTTGTTTTTGCCCAGCTTCCTCCTATTCCAAGAGTCCTCCATGCTGCCCTCTGCCCTTCCAAGGAGCAGCTGGGCAGTTTCTATGGATCATTATTAGTAAAAATAGCTTCTGCTTGATAGTAATAAGTAATCTCCTATATAAAAGAAGTATGCATAGCAATATCTGCACAGGTGGGAAGGTCATCCCCAAGGTTCCTAGCATCCCAAGGCTCCACAAACATTTCCCATGGTTCCCAATGGCTCCTCGTGTTCATGGATGCTACTGCACATGGTCACAGCAATATCCAGAAGGTCGGCAGTTCGAATCCCCGCAACGGGGTGAGCTCCCGTTGTTTGGTCCCAGCTCCTGCCAACCTACCGGCGGGAAGGTAAACGGCATTTCCGTGCGCTGCTCTGGTTTCGCCAGAAGCAGCTTAGTCATGCTGGCCACATGACCCGGAAGCTGTACGCCGGCTCCTTCGGCCAGTAAAGCAAGATGAGTGCCGCAACCTCAGAGTCGTTCATGACTGGACTTAACAGTCAGGGGTCCCTTTACCTTTATCTCTGGCTGAACCGGGACATGGGACTTATGTCAGCACAGTCCAGCTGCATCAGGAATCATCTGGTTGAGCCAGAAATCAACTGGATCCTAACTTCCCCACCCTTGGAGATTTTGGATACGGATTGCTCCCTTAGAAGCTTTATATTGAAAGAAATAGCAAAGGGTAAATGATCTGTCTTTGGTTGTGGAAAGCTTTCTGTTCTTTTCTTTAAATTGCTAATTTTTTCAGCCATACTCATCTCCCCACCACCACCTCCTGCGAGGGAAGCTATACACAACCCACTCTTTTAAATTTGCCTTTAAATGAAAACTCCTTCGAGCTATCCCCTCCACCAGATGAGTAATTAAAGAATCCAAGCATGTAATGCAAGATGAATTTTTGGTATATCTAGGAACATTTATCACATTTCTGTTTAAGGCTATCATAATGTTAAATAGTTAATGAGACAAAGCATTTGTCGGGGGTCGAGTAGGGTATGGAAGCAGCAGGTGAGTGCCCTAAATATTCATTAGGCAGCCGGATTGAATTCTTAATAGATCCAGTTCCTCAGCCATTTTTGAAAAGAAATTTTGAATTAGAACAAAGTTGTGATTGGACTTTGCATCACCTTCAGTTAATTTCTTATGTATTGGACTATTCATCTCAGCATTCACTTTTAAATGTGACCGCCATGGTCTAGGCCTCAGATTTATTAAATTTGTATGTCGCCCTATTCCCGCAGGTCTCAGGGTGGTTCACATAGCACTTCACTTACCTCTAGTGCCTTTTGTGGTTGTGGCCCACAATTAGCCCAGAAGTATGCACTGCTCTAAAACAAGCAAAGGCCAGTTTTGCTGCCTAGATTGAGCATAGCCAAATACACGAATGGCCCAAGGAACAGATAACGAGCTTTACCTGAGATACCGAGATCCTTTCTAATAGCCTTTCAGAGAGGATGTAAAGGCCTTCTTTTCTAAAAGGTCTGGTGGCTCAGTCTTCATGAAGCTTTTACTTACTTACTTACTTACTTACTTACTTGCTTGCTTGCCATTTTGCAAATGTTACTAGTATTGATCTTTTGTTTTAATAGGGTCCTGTTGCAAGCCACTTTGAGCTTCAGAGATGTGACACAGATCTATCTGTTTAAATAAATAAAGTAAATGCTCTGTGATGGTTCAGAAGAAGGCAGGGAGGAAGGAGGGAAGAAAAACAAGAGACATAGCAGAGAAGACAGGAGGAGGAGGGTGGGTCTAGGAATGGCTAGAGGTGGTTTGAGGGCTTGAAAGCATAGGCTGCTGAAGGACGTTTTAATCTTGTGTGCAGCACGGTGGAGAGGGCACAAGCTGTGTAGCAGTGAATGATGGAGAACAAAGACAGTTTTGGCAGCTGCAGTTTCAGTGGACTGAAGATGAAGTTCAGCGCCTGAAGGAATTGGGAGATGAAGGTTTGGTGACCAAAGCAGGAGATGATCGGTTGCCGGCCTCATTATGAGCTAGTGGCACGCTATGGTTTAGGTTTTAGTATGTTTGCTGCTTTTTTGTGGGCCATTATTTTTATTCAGCCTTCATTTTGAACATATGCTATATGTGAGCTTTGATAGTTTTAAAGGTTTAAAACCAGGTGCACCTTTAGTTTCTAAAATACTGTAATGAGATCTGTTGCTGGAAGAGATTATCAAAAGGTGAGGAGCATGGTTATTTAGTAAGTCTTGGTGTAAGTAAGTTAACATCTGGAAGTTCATGAAAGGTAAGTTTCCCATCTTTTCTTCTCCCACACCTCATCCCACATTATTTAGGAGGACCCCCAGAGAGCTTACAGGTGGGTGAAGGGAAAGAGAACTTTGCTTCTGTGAAGTGGACATAAGAAGCTCTTCCTTTTAAACACCCCAGAATTTCCAGTAACATCTAAATTTGGGGGGTTCTGAGCTAACCACAGTCCAAATTAACCAAGCAGGTCAGAATCAACCTGAGCTTTATGGACCTGACTTGTACATACCTGCCATGTTGTATATGGTTAATTCTAGTTTAGAATTAAGTGAGGTTGCCCTCCATTAAGCGGTAGATGTTGAAGCCAGTTTCCCCAGCCTCAGAGTGCTAAGAGAGTATACTTGAGATGGCTGAGAAGCAAGTAGTTGAATTTGCTTCGGATCCATTCTTGCTTGGCTTTGAGGCTGAAAGACTTTATACATTATCAGTGATGATTTTGTGCTTGCTCCTGCGCCCATGCAACATCTGCTGAACCTGTGCAAATGAACAAATGATTGCAAATACACTTCATGTCTCCGATGCTTTCCTCCAAAGGAAACTAATTTCGTAAAGGCTGCCCTGAACTTGCCACCAAGCAGGAATGAGGGAAGGAGAGAATGAAGCACAACTTTAGGAATCTCACTCTGACTTTTGCCTGGGACTAGCAATGCAAGCTGGCAGATGACACTATGCAACTGAAAATAAGATTGCTGATGCTGAAATAACTAGGTTTGGTATTGCAGAGGAGCCCGTTTGAGAGCAGCTAGAGTGAAAGCAGTGTCTCCACCCCCATCATTCTGCCCGGACACTGAGGTCCAGCGCAGAGGGCCTTCTGGCGGTTCCCTCACTGCGAGAAGCAAAGCTACAGGGAACCAGGCAGAGGGCCTTCTTGGTAGTGGCACCTGCCCTGTGGAATGCCCTTCCATCAAATGTCAAGGAAATAAACAACTACCTGACATTTAGAAGACATCTGAAGGCAGCCCTGTTTAGGGAAGTTTTTAATGTGTGACATTTTTATGTATTTTTAATCTTTGTTGGAAGCTGCCCAGAGTGGCTGGGGAAACCCAGCCAGATGGGCGGGGTACAAATAAATTATTATTATTATTATTATTATTATTATTATTATTATTATTATTATTATTATTTTATAAAACAGCCACAGCCTAGCACAATCTAGGTGCTCAAATACCCATTGATTCTCAGTGGGCTTAATTTGTCAGATTGTGCCCATTAAATCCATTTAAGCATGCCATCCTGATGCAATAAGCATTGCAAACTATTTTAAACAGTCACCGATAATAAGAATGTAATAATGTGACATCACCCATGCAACTTAATCATACTGGTAGACGAGTAGAATTTGTTGTTGGTCGTTTAATCCATTAAAGGAGAAACAACCTTCATTTTGCCCAGATTAATTTAATTTAATTTCCATTTTAATTGTCTTTGGCTCGTCCTGTGTTCTTGTTACTTGGTTTACCCAAAACAGCCTCATTGAGTCTTCTGAATTCTGGGGCACTTGAACCTATAATGAATCTCAGGCAAGATCAATCTTATTCCTTGCTTCCTTCATAAACCTCATTTTAGAACTTTTCCAGTGTGCGTTAGGAAGAATGGCTGGGAAAAAAGGAGAATAACACAACGCACAATGTATTTTCATTACTACCGCGGTGTGCAGTCAACGTTCTGACACTGAGTGAGGAAGAAGCAGCGCAGGGGCTCTGCAGAAGGGTCTGCATTAATTAATCTTCATTAGAATTCTTGCCGTGGCCTTCCAAATTAAAATGTATGTGTGTGGCTTGCCGCCCAGTGTCCTTGATTAGCAATACGGCAGTTCTTAAGGGACCGTCTATCCCTAAACTCCCTGCTCTGCATGCTGCTGGCAGATCAGCTTCCTTAAGAAACTATTTGCAGAGGAGTAGCCATGTTAGCCTTTTGCAGCGGGAAACAACGGAGACTCTTGTGGCACCTTAGAAACTAACAAAAGTATTATGGCATAATCTTTTGTTGATTACAGCCCACCTCATCAGATGCATGAAGCGTTATCCTGAGTTGCAGGTACCCATACACATAGTTGGGATGTAAAGAGTGAGGTCAGAAGGAAATGAAATGCACAAAAGGGAACGGAGAATGCATTTCATTTTCCTGTGATCTCACTTTTTGCAATCTACACACACACACACCTCCCCCATGTGTATGCATATCTGCAGTTCAGGATATCATTTCACGCATCTTATTAAGCGGACTGTTGTCCAAGAAAGCTCACAAAATAATAAATCCGTTATTCCTTAAGGTGCCACAAGACTCCATGTTACTTATGAAACTAGGGATATCAGGCTGGGAAGTGCATGACTAGTGTTACATGTAAACGAGGCTGCCTTTTGCAATGCTGCCTTTTACTGTTTTCTTTTATTTGTTTGGTGTTTTTTTTAAAAAAAATCTGCCCCATAAATCCAGGAGGAAAGTTTGAGGGACCATTATCTATATGTGTGCTGGAAAGATATTTCCGTTTTGATTTAAGAAACAACACCATCACACAGCTCAGGAAGAGGTCAAAGCTTCACTGGTGATGCCTATATTTTCACCCTTTGCTTTGCAGACAACAATTGTCTCCCAAAGCAGCTCACATCAGTTAAAAGAAAGAGAAGAGAGAGAGAGAGAAATGGACCCTGCCGTCAGGTTTACAAACCCAAAGTGATGTCTCCTCATTCTCATCATCCCTGTCACTGCTCACACACTTGGAGGAGAACAGCAGGTGGACAGGCAGGAAGAGCAAGGAGAAGCAGGACCTGGGCTCCAGGGCAGAGCTTTGCTGGATGGGCCTGATGGGAGTTGTAGTCTGAAATGTCTGGAAGGAACCAGGCTGAGAACGGCTGCTCCAAACTATGCAGTTTGAGGATTGTCTGTGCTTGTGGATTTTGCAGCTCCACTGTTCACTACACAGCCTTGAAAGCTCTTTTCCCTCGCTCTTTGATTCTGTCATCTTGCTAGCGCTTAAAACCTTCTCTCCCAGATTCCTCCAGCCACCTCTTTTTCACTTCAAACGCTAAGCACTGTGCTCTGGGCCCAGGACTTCTCAAAGCACGCCTGTTCTGAAACATGCCAGAAAAGCAGACGGACTTGCTACCAGTATTCATTCACTATATTTTCATCCCGCTTTTCAGGCAGTGATTGGAGAGGGGAGGGGAAAGGCAGAGGAGAGAGAGCAGATCTTCAAGGCCAGAACAAAGCAGTGAGCCGTAAGAGGGCCTTGATTCCCACTTAAGGCCGGCTTCACCTTTCCTTTGCTGGTGCTTCTGCTTGAATAACAGTTGGTGGCTCTTGTTACTCGAGTCAAATGCCCTCTTCCTTCTGCAGCCCCAAGGCAACTGTCCGTTGGAAAGGAGTGTTCTTTTAGGCAGGGCATGCAAGAAGCAAGTTCCCTGTGGCTCCTCCTCCTTTGGTTTATGGATGGGAGACAGCTTGGTCTTCCTGCGGGGCAGGGGGAGCCGACTCCCAGCGGTCCTTGGTCCCCTGACTGGTGGCAGAGATAACGAGCCCTGGTCATTCTCTAAACAAGCCAAACTATGGGCGAGGACATTAACTTTCTTTTATAAAACCACAATGTCTGGTTCCTGTGGTACCTTGCCCTGGGACTAGTCTGATGCACTGCTCCCTGGGCTCCGCAGATGACTACAGTTTGACTCTCTCTTGCAAGTGGCTGCAGCAGCAACTTAGCACAAGTAGGGAAGGGAATCAGGCTTCACATCTTGTGGAGGATTCTTTCTTTTTTTTAAAAGTGGCTACAGCAGCCGTAGGAGGAGCCTGTTGTGATCCTCCCACTCTATTGGCAAGGGGGTGGCGTCGTCGTACTCTGCAAATTGCTGTTTGAGTGCCTGGCCTGCACCAGTAAGTAAATATTCTGTCTGCATGCATGGTGCTAGAGCAGCAGACAGGTTGCTTCTGTTGCCACTCAGGGCCATTAGGCAGAAAGATGCAACCACCTCCTGAATCTCCTAGGCATTTTATTCTGTTGCTGCACAACCTGTCCTGGCAATCATTTACTGCCTTTGGTGCAGTGGAGGATGCTATCACATCACCTGTGTTCAAGGAAGGTTCATCTGCAATTCCATGTGGCTTCTGTACCTGGAATGGAGAGGGGTGCCACCTTGTCCTTTGTCTCACACAGTAAAATGTCTTCAGCTGGCCCTTCCACCTTCTCCTGATACTCTCCAACAAGGGTACAGGTTCACCCTCACCTACTCATCAGCAGCAACCAGCGGTAGGAACTGTAGCAGTTGCCCCAAGAGCTGCCACTAATGGCTGGTCTTCACGCAGCTTCATTATGTGAACCTCTCAACCCCAGAGTCCTAGCAGTAACGTGGGGATAGCAGATACCTTGATTGATGTGCAGACAATCTCAAGACCCGGCTGTAAAAAGTCTGCATCTCAGTTTTTCCTCTTTAAAAAAATGTCAACATTAGATCAGTGATATATTAATAACAATCTTTTCATCATTTTGCTACCCATCCTCCGCAAAGATGAGGTTCTGGGCTTGCACAGAGATCTGTCTTTAGTTTAATAGAATATGATACTTACGACGTGGTCTTGTCGACAAAAACAGCTCAGGTAGGCAGAGCATATGGAATGCGCACCTGCAATCCCACTGCAAAACAGATAGGTCTAATTTTATCTTTTTTGACAGAGACAGCAAAAATGAAAATATTTGTTTCTTTTCCAATTTTGTTTATTTAGGGAATGGGAAGTTTTACTGTGCTGATATTGCTTCGCAAGTTCACAGTTTAATATGCTGTGTTATTATTTTTAAAGCCCTGCTAGGTGTTTCATAATAGTGAGCACTCTGTTGCCCCTGCAATTATTTGTGCTTGCAATAAAGTCTGTATAAACAGTGTTGACCTAAACAAAACTCATTTTAAATTTTGGTTTTATAAGGCAGGAGGAGGATACTCCTCTTAAAAACAAAAACCTACCTATACACCAATGAATAGTTTTTGGATCAGACTGGGAGTGAATTGCCCATGCTGATATCATAACCAGACCATTTTTTGAAAAATTACCAACCCATGATAGACAGTTGCCCTCCAAAAATCCAGAGCAAATTCAACCAGCTTCCTATTAACTGATTGCTGTCCCTCCGCCACTGTGCTTACTGAATTGTTGCAGCAGAATATCATCCCTAATGTAGATGTTAAAATATTAACAGCAGTGTTTGCCAATAGAATCCAGGCAGGGCCAGCAACAATAGTCCATCTGGACCAAGGGATTTTTATTCACAAGGAGTGGATCATTTAAGATTTGTTGCCAATTTGCTTGCTTGGAATAGTATAAAGAGAGAGAGAGAGATAGAGAGAGAGAGAGAGAGAGAGAGAGAGAGAGATTCGGCTGCAAACATCTCCCTTGATGCCAAAAAAGTGTTTGACAAAGTTATTGCCAATTTGTTTTTGTTATTTTGGAGAAATTTAAATTTGGAAAGTTGGGAATAGACAAATTCAGAGGATAGTTCTATCACTGGGTGATAGCTGTGATGGTTGTGTGGAACCTGTATGTTTGAAAATGGTATATCGCCTAGCTACTGGTTGCTTAGAGGAGCAAGAGTGGCCACGGACTACTACATTTTAGCCCTACTTATGGATTTCTTGAGGGCACCTGGTTGTCTACTGTGGACTAGATGCTGCTTTGCTGTGATTGACCAGAGCTCCTCTTAGTCGAAGCCACACGAGTCACAACGCATATCTGATTACGAGGAGCAAGACATGTTTAGTCCACAATATTAGCGAGCATTTAAATTTACACGTGTTTATATTTGTTGCTTGCCATCAACAAACAGTAAATTAATCTAAAGCAATGGTAAATTTGTTTTTCTTGCAACTAATTACACATTTTCCTTAGTCAAAAAATAAAATAAAATCCTTCCAGTAGCACCTGAGAGACCAACTAAGTTTGTTCAAAACTTAGTTCAAAACTTAGTTGGTCTCTAAGCTGCTACTGGAAGGAATTTTTTTATTTTTTATTTTGTTTTGACTACGGCAGACCAACACGGCTACCTACCTGTAACATTTTCCTTAGTCAGCGGAATTGGTCTCAACTTTTGAGCTCTTCAATCTAAGGTTCCTCTTTTTACAGCCACCAACGTGCTTGTCCCTTATCCGTGCATAAACCTGCCTCTGTTAAAAATGAATTGTGTGCTTGCATGATGCTTAATTGGTTTAAATGCACTTATTAAAAGGGTGATTTCTTTGTTTCTGCAGTGGCCCTGGGATGGACAAACAACGTTCTGGTGGAAGCACATCAGCAGTAGAAACGGTGCCAAAAAGAAAGAAGATGAAACTCAGCAAAGAGGACTCGTTTGCAACATTAGATACAGGCCTTTCCCTTGCGGAAGATGAAGCGCTAGTATTACATCTGCTCAACAACCAAAGCTAATCCCCCCCCCTCTTATTTCAAAGCTATTTTTGTCTTTGTATCAGAAAGGCACCTGGCCAATTTGGTTGCCAATAAATAAATATTGCTGCAAACATCTATGAGATCATGGTCTTTCCAGAGAGTGGCTTTTGTCCAGGTTTGTTAATTGTCTTACTTTAAATGCTGTGAGGATCCTATGCCCTTTTAAAATGTGTGGGGGGTTTTTGGGGGGGGGGGTTATTGGGTTGTTCTTTTTATTTTGATTATGTATTTTGTGATTTTCTATTTTGGTTTTATTCTATGAACTGCCCTGAGACCTCCAGGTATAGGGCAGTATATAAATTCATTTAATAATAATAATAATAATGAGGATCTTCTGATATTTCCTAAACAACCATGCATGGCATTTCGAAGATGAGAGGGACATCATTGCAAAGCAGCTTTCCCCATACCTGGTGGCCGCCAGATGTTTCAGACTACAATTCTTCTTGGGCCCAGCCAGTGTCCATTATCCCCAGCTGTGCTGGCTGCAGCTGATGGGAGTTGTAGTCAGCTTGGGGGAAGGTGAAGTGCAATACTGATTTGTACATGGAGGCTTTGGTGCCCTTCAGAATGACAAGACTGATCCATGCCAGACAGCTTTTTCAGAAGGTAGAGGGACCAAAAAGGGCTTCATGAACAAGCGAATATTTTTGTAAAATTTTAATTGTAATGAGCAATACCGTTTTGTTCTTTTGCAAAATAAAACCACGTATGGGTTCCCTGTGCTGATTTGCCTTATAAGCCTTTGATTTGAAATTCTGAAACGTTGGAATAATGTATGCCTGTTTTCACTCTCTTCACTCTATTTAATATTCTCCATCATTTTAAGACATTGCATCTTAAACTGTGGGGTGTGGACCCTTTCACAGTGGCATGGACCACCTGGAAAAGGTGCATGTTAGAAGTTCCAAGGAATCATGAGGAAGGCCGTGTCAATATCTGGGTGGTTAGAATGCCCCACCGGAGGGTCTTCACTGATCCACCTTGGATTTGGTGGTTGTGGGCACAATGGCACCATCCCATTTATCCAAGTTTTTTTTGGAAGAAAGGAAGCTCAGAAAGTCCTGCCGGTTTCTCCTAATAATACTTCCCTGTGCGTGATTTTTCCCCTATTCTTTTTCTAGTGCCACTGTTGGGATTAGTTCTCCAGTCCATAGATGCTTGTTCATTCACTGGTGTGCAAATATCTCTACATTCTCAGAGGTAAACATAAATGGTGGGTTGGGAGACTACAAGGGTATTTGCATGCCAAAATTCCTGCTTACTGTGTGTGTGTGTGTGTGTGTGTGTGTGTGTGTGTGTGAGAGAGAGAGAGAGAGAGAGAGAGAGAGAGAGAGAGAGAGAGAGAGAGATTCAGGTGCAAAAAATTTAAAACAGCAGAGAGTAGAGATTGAATTTTGATAGCCCCAACTAATCCCTCTCAGCCAGCGTTGGGGTTGTGTTAACAAAGATCAGAAACTTCCAGAATCACTGTAGTTTGTGCTGTTCTCATCCTGCCTAGAGGACTTAAGTTTCTTAATTAGAGCCTTTGAAATTTGAAATCCAGGTAGAGGATAAGCAGGTGTATTTGGATAGTGGTGACAGCCTTGGTGATTTTCGACTGAAGCTTATATTTTCCTGCAAGCCTCCTGAAGTCCTTAAAAGGTAGGAATCCGGAAGCAGGGATGCAAGTGTTAACAGCATCCTAAGGTGGCATTTCAGAGGCCTGGCTTGACACCCTGTTGATTGGAGTGAGCTGGTGAGCTTATCCCTGCTCTGTCGCACTTTTAACAAGCCCTATTAGGTTTGATGATCCACACCATGAACACGAACAGCTGCTGTCTCTCTGAATCAAGCTGCTGCCCGCTACACTTCTGTGAGCACAGAAGATGCGACCAGAAAAAGAAAGGAAGGAAATGCAAACAGTAAGGAGGTCGTAGATGCAAGGACTTGCTGGTGGAGGGAATGAAAATTACCATCCTATTCCATTTCGCACCTCTACAGTGCATCATTTTTCTTACTGGTTAAAAATTAAAAAGTCTTCTGGAGCCTTTCCTCAGAAAATAGGCTGCTGATGATAAGGGAGCAAATTTGCAATTTTGGAGGAAGATGGAGCTTAGAATGTATTTATCATTTACATATATATCCCACCTTTCCTGCAAGGAGCTCCTCACAGCAACGCTGTTAAGGGAGGTTTGGCTGAGAGAGAGTGTCTGCCTCAGGGTCACGCAGTGAGCTTCATGGAGGACTAGGGTTTCAAACCTGCTCTAATTCAACACCCTCGCCACCATACCACAGCATCCAAATATGCACCAGCTATTCCACCCCCTCAAATAACAGGGGACTGCTTAACAAAAACATCCCGAAGCTTATCAATACCGTGTTGCTAAAAGGGATGAATTTGAGCCTTTCATATCCTGTGTCAACAAAGATGGGATGCTGTTGCAGCCTCCAGCAAGGCAAATCATGATGTGGAGGGGTTATAGCAACAGACTACATTCTGAGACATGATTTATGAAGTCCCCTTTAGTGCTTCTCTGCTCAATATTGTCATGAACGGTAGGGTACTTTGTCAATTTTGCTTTTCTGTTTTATTGTTTTGACACGTGACCTAACCAGGCTAAGGAAGAAATTATCCCCTTGCACCTGTAATAATAATAATAATAATAATAATAATAATAATAATAATAATAATAATAATAATAATTTATTATGTGTACCCCGCCCATCTGGCTGGGTCTCCCCAGCCACTCTGGGCAGCTGTAAGCCCAGGGTATCCTGAAACCCAAGGTGGCCCTGCATAACTGTATAATGTTCATGCTTGCAAACATGGGTTGGCCAGGTGCACTCTCCCATTTTTGTTTCTTTACATATCTGTCCATTCACTTCTAAAACGGGGTGTTGGGGATAGACTTCAAACCAATGAAGCACTTGAGCAAAGTGAACTGAACCCAACCCTGTCTCCCCAGAGGGCCTTCTCGGTAGTGGCGCCTGCGCTGTGGAACGCCCTCCCATCAGATGTCAAAGAAATAAACAACTATCTGACGTTTAGAAGACATCTGAAAGCAGCCCTGTTTAGGGAAGTTTTTAATGAGCTTCATGGCTGAGGGGCAGGATTTGAACCTTGGTCCCCCAGGTCCTGCTCCAACACTTTAACCACTACAGCATATGTTGTTGCGATTGTAATTTGGTATAGATTTTTAAAAGATTATTATTAATCATGGAATTGTAGAGTTGGAAGGGACCCCAAGGTTCATCTAGTCTAACCCCCTGCGATGTGGAAATATGTAGGTGGCCCATAGTGGGAAGCAAACCTGAGACCTTGGGCATTATCAGCACCATGCTTTAACCAACTGAGCTAATTGGAAAATCAAGTTTGTATTTGTTTTATTTCTGCACACTGCCTTGTGTAATGTGAAGGGCAGAATATAAATCTCTCTCTCTCTCTCTCTCTCTCTCTCTCTCTCTCTCTCTCTCTCTCTCTCACACACACACACACACACACACGTCTGGGTCTTTCCCCAGGATTGAACCCAGACCCTTCAACACACACACAGACACACCTGGGTCTTTCCCCAGGATTGAACCCAGACCCTTCTGCATTCAAAGCATGCGCTCTACCACTGAGCCTGTCTTCCAGGAATACTATGCTTTGCTACTCCATATAGACTGTTTACTTCATTTCAACCCGCTGTTTGCCATTTTTGGATTACAGCTCAACTATGCCTTTATCCAGCTAGCATCTGATATCAAGGGACCCTGCATGAGTGACTGCAGTAGAAATTCTTATTTTGTTAGATATTGAGTGTTCTTTAAAAAAAACAAAAATCCCCTCCGGCTTGCAAAACGATCTACATACAGGTACATACATACATAGTGGAGAGCTTAACACTCTTATAATTTTTCTCCATTTAATACGTTTCCCTGCAAGGGTGAGTTGACAGATGACAACAATGTGGACGAGAGCTGGACAGGGTGGGATGGGTGGGGGTAAACGATGCTCTTCCTCGATCGATCTTCTGGGATTTAAGTCCCTTCAAACTGGGTAGGGTTGCCAGGATGATGAAAGCACGTTGCAATCCTTGACAACAACAGCAAGAACCAGCCAAAGGCAGAAATAAACTAATCTATAAATTAACAGCGTGATCATTGACTGCTCGCCCAGCCGAGCCCAAATACTATGATCTAGTGATAAATAAAGCAGCTTCTGGATATATTGGCTGAGAACACCCTTTTGCTGGTATAATGAGGCTTACCTTTCAAATGACAGAACTCTGTTTATACACAGGAAAAATGATTCACCATCAGGTGCAAGCAGTTACTATTTTGAACAGTTTATTCTGAACACAACCCTTTGTTCAATCTGGCATTTTATGCACACACAGCACTGGTTCACAATTGGCTATACAAATTCAATTTGCCAGGCATAAAAATGGCTAGTGAATGTCATTCTTTCCCACCTCTGAAGCTTCCTAGTCACGTGAACCTCCTCTCTGCCTAGTTTCCTTCTTGCTAGGCATTGCATTGTGGTGCACAAAAGAAAAGAAAAAATCACAGTTGAGTAGAACCCAACAGCTGTCTGGCTCCCTTTTTCTGATGCCATGTTCTGAACCCCGCCATGCCTGGCAGCAAGTCCCACTGGTGTACACAGTCCCAAGGGCAAATGTTACCAAGTAGCTTGGCAGTTCAACAGGTCAAGAGAAACAATCCAGGTTCAATACAGTAAATCAAGTCCAACAGTCAGGCCGGGCGCCTGCCACTGCAGCCCATCCAGGGTCAGGGAACCTGGAGGTCAGTCGTCCCCCCCCCAAAAAAAAACCCAGCATGTGGAGCTCCTGGAACACCCAAGTCATGGTCCATCAATGTGGAAAGTTGAGCAAACTTCCCTTTTACACCTTGAATTGATGCATCTGGGTTTGCTCCAGTTGAGCAGCTGTGTTGTTCCACTTGACGAGACATGTGACCCTCACCTGCCTTGAGCTTAATCCACCTGAGGGACCTTGAACCTCCTCCCAGACCCAATGAGTCCCATGATCTCAACCTGGTCCACTAGTGAGCTGAGCTGTGCTCCCTTGCCTGCCTCAGAGTGCTCCTGCTGTTCCTGATGCCTCAGAGCCTACCATGTTTGTGGAGACGGAGGTTCCTGTTAACTGACCGCCACTGTCCCCTGCTGTCCTGTGAGTACCTCCTAAGCCCCCGACCTCCCCTTCTCCATCCCCAGCTTGACCCGCTATGTACCAGCCGTGGCTACACCCCTTGCCAGAATCCTCTTCCCCCTCCCTGATGTCCTGCTAGGTCATGACATGCCAGCACTGCTACCCCTGGGTGCGCCAGCCAGCTGGCCCAGAGCAAGAGACCAGCTGTGGCTGCTCAGCATTTACAATAAGAGAGTGGAGCCACTATTTACAATATGGCCTGGGGCCTGGGGAAGGTTGTTGCTGGGTGGGACCTACCAGTGGCATTAGTTCGCCTGTCTTCCCAAGTGATGTGTAAAAATTTTCAGAGACATCGCTGATGGAATCTTTTGAGAAGTTGGAGATTGTGTTTATAAGTGGTCTATGTTTCACAAGCATACAGTAAGGTTGGTAGTACAATAGCTTTGTAAACAAGCAGTCTGGCTTCCCTGTGAATGTCCCGGTCCTCAAACACTGTGCACTTCAATCGGGAGAAAGCTGCACTCGCAGAGCTCAGGCGATACTGGATTTCGGCATCAATGTCAGCCCTTGTGGAAAGATAACTGCCCAGGTCGGAGAAGCGATCAACATTTTCCAACGATACACCATTGAGTTGGATTAAATGAAGCCTGACCGAGACACTCTGGATGAATACTTTGAATAAGAAGCAGAGGAATTCCTCGTCAACTTAGCCTTGCTGATTACTGAAGGTAGAACACCAGAATATTCTGTGAAGGGTAGGACCGAAGGCTTCCACTGCCCTCCAGCGCAATCAAGTCAGCCCGTAACAACTAAACATGAATGCAGTGACAAATTGGCCCAGTGCCGTCAAGCTAGGCGCACTAGGTCCGAGGTTACGTTGTTGTGGAAGAATAATATTCCGATCATGATAGAAGTTATGCTACTTCCAGACTGTTGTTATAGTGATGAAGGGTCTACTACAGAAGGAAATGACTTAAATGATCCTGCAATCAAGCAAGATGCATTGTTACTAGAAAGGTGGATTTTGGAGCCAGTTCCATGACAAAGTGGTGATCGATTTATTGAAGAGAAGACCCTCCTGTTGGCTGTCCGCTCTTTTGTCTTCTCAATTAAGTGCTTGGCTGAGTGTATCACATGGAGCAGTCCCTCGTAATATACTCTACAGAGTAAGTGCGGCACATGTGGATCTTCAGTGGACATTTTCCCAGACCCCAACTGAGCATTTCCCCCCTGTTCCCAACGTTTCTCACAACGTGGCCTTGAAAGTCAGTGTCCAGTCTTTGCCTAGACAATCTAACTATCCAGTCCTGACCTGCAGTATTCACACCAACCTTGGATTTTATGAAAAGGGGATAGAAGATCATAATGTACATCAGCACTGTGATTCCATCAAGGCAGAGCAATGCACTGTGCCCACCTCACAGCGTGCTTGTGGCAGAATAATGAGGACTGCAGGTTTGCTTGGTGTGAGAAAAGGCCCTGAGTTTAGTACAGCTGTTAAAAATATGGGCCTGTGTCTGACTTTGGGGCATCAGAGTCTAAAGTTCAGTGCAGTTGGATTTGTGGCACTGCAGAGGCCAACCAGATGCCTCTTCTGGGAAACCTGCAAGCATGGCCTGAGCTCAAGGGTCCTCTCCCATCCCATGGTTTGCAGCAGCTGGTATTCAGAGGCATTGCTACCTCCAACTGAGGAGGCAGAGCATAGCCATTATGGCTAGTAGCCTTTGACAGCCCCCTCATCCATGAATTTGTTTAATGCTCTTTTAAAGCCATCAGAGTTTGTGGCCATCGCTGCATCCTGTCAGAGTGAGTGCCACAGTTTAACTATGTGCTGCGTTAAGTTTATTTTTCCTCTGTCTTGGGTCTTCCAGCATTCAGCTTTGTTGACTGTGTTATGAGAGATGGAGAAAAGTTATGCATAATGTTATAAACTTCCTTCATGTCATCTCTTACTTGCCTTCTCTCATAACTAAAAAGTCCCAAATGCTGCAACCTTTTCTTATAGGGGAGTCGTTTCACACCAGCGTTACTTGAACTCTCTCCCCCAGCCTCCTCTGAGCTTTCTTCCTCACTAAATCTCATGAGATCTCGCTGGAACCCACTATTGCTGCCACTGCTTTGTGGGTGCCACCACACAACCCAAATAAGGGAGGCTTCGGTGATGGGTGGGGGTGCAGCACATTCCTGTTTCACCTCAGATGACGAAATGGGATGCATCACCCCTGCCTTGTCCTTTATGGCATCTTGATGTAGCATCCCTACTAACATTTCTTGGTGATAACTCCCTAACAGTGGTCGGTGCCTCCAGTTTATTATTCTAACATCCAGAGTTTGTACAGCAATAAAAATATCTCAGCAAAAAGAGTTTTTGAGCATGATGAACATTTGCAGAAGATTTTTTTTCTTCAGAGCTGATAAAAGCTATCTAATCATTAATGCCATTAAAATTGCTGTATCGATCCCTGTGTCAGGAAAATAAATTGGTCAGAGGCCTGCATGATACAAGCCTATTGATTCCACGGACGTTGATGAGATGGATGCTTTCATCACAAGATAGTGTGTTTATACTTTAATTGATATAATCTGTAATTTAATTATAGAGCTGTTGGGTTGCTTGAGGGGGCAATATTTCTTTTTGTCGTTGATGAGCGCTCCAGAATACAAAGACATATAGTTGTGAATGATTCGAAGTTGGGGGGGGGGGGAGAGAAAAAGCCCGCTACTTCAGCGATCTGTCAGACCTTTGCGATTTCCTTCATTAAATCTACCTGGCAACAAAATACAAAATTGTAAGTTCACTGCTGCCGTCTCCAGGAAAACTTTTTGTGGCGCTCTTTCCAGTCTCCAGAAAGCTGATCATATAGCTGTTTAACCAACATGCACTCAAGTACGGCCTCTGCAGCTGTGAATGCTTTGGTAAAGCGTCAATAGATATGTCACTTCTTATGATAGCAAACCCAGAAGGTGAGTGCCAGGAGGATTGCAAGCAAATTGGGGCCACTGGGGAACAAGAAAGCAGCATGAGCATGCTCAAGGGAACCTTAAGATTTGCAGAAGTACTAAATAAACAAAGGACAAAGCTACCCCAAACCGCCCAGTGAGGACTGAGCATGGTCAGCAGCCATAAAATGTAGAGGGAAGGGGCAGGAATGAATAGAAGCACAATGGGGGTGGGAGGAGAGACAGTGACATGTTCTGCTTGAAGGAAAAGTCTATTCGAACCCTTTAAAAAAGAATATACTCTTATAGCCACTGTGGTAGACCAGGCTAGTTTTTTTGTTGGGAGCCACCCAGAGTGGGTGGCATATACAGTGGTACCTTGGTAGTTGAACGGCTTGGCTCCAGAACAAATCGGCTCCCGAACGCTGCAAACCCGGAAGTGCGTGTTCCGGTTTGCGAATGTTTTTTGGAAGCCAAACATCTGGCGTGGCTTCCATGGCTTCCGATTGAGTGCAGGAAGTTCCTGCAGCCAATCGGAAGCTGTGCCTTGGTTTTCGAACCGTTTCAGAAGTCGAACGGACTCCCAGAATGGATTAAGTTTGAAAACCAAGGTACCACTCTAAATAACAAAGTTGTTGTTGTTGTTGTTCCCTGGTCAGGCTCTCTCCCAGCCCCCCACCTTGTACAAAATCACTCATAGTGACTTATTTATGAAATTATGAAGTAGGGGTTCCAATACTCTCATTTTGTGTTTTCTTATGTATCACACACATGCCAAGTGTTGAACCCCAACTGCACATCAGCATCAGATTTAGGGCGTTGCAGGCAGTTCCTCTGCATAGGTTGCTGAGCCGAGGGGCCAAAAAATTGAGAAAAACCATAATTGAGAAGATCCGTTTGGAGCTGCCAAATTTTGGCCTTTGCTCCGGGCGCCATATTACCAAAGATTGCCAAAGTCCACCTTTGCATGCATGCATCTAGAAAAAAGAAGCACTTATCTCACAAACAGCTTCTGGATAAGATTCTGATTCAGAACCTATATGGGTCCAACCTTCCTCGCACCCCCCTCAATATTGCAAATGCTATTTCACAGAAGTCTTTTCTTGACCTCCCATCAAGTAAAGTGTGTTCTTCTCTCTTCTGCTTTGCCACTTTTGAATTCTGTCCATAGAGGATTGTTGGACAAAAGTCTCGCTAGATCTCTGCGCAGAGACCCCTCTCCTTTGTCTCTCTTAAACGCAGTTACGTGTCTCTTTGTCTCTCTTAAACGTAGTCACTCTCTTAATCTTTTACATGTCCACCCCTGGAGAGGCTCTGATGGATGACATACAAATCAAGAGCTGATGTGCGTATAAGGTCCCTCCAGAGCTTTCTGTGCTTCCTGGCAAAAAAATAAAATAAAACCCTGCGTCTTCATCTCTCTGCATTCCAACTCCCGCCCTCCTTTTAACAGAAGCAATTCTTCCCCACCACCAAGACTTCTTTGAGCATTCCACAAGAGGATTTTCTTTTTCTGCCCTGGCGCTGTATATGCTACTGGCTGACAATGCTGCTCTTTATGACCGTTGAAGGTCCTGACCTTTCTTTTCCATTTTCTTTCATTGGCGGCAGGTACCAGCCCTATCTAGTTTGCTATAATTGATTCCTGCTCTGATCTTTGCCTTTAAATTAGCTCTTGCAGCTTGTCCTTTTCTGCACTCCAAGGAATTTGCCCATAGCTGCTGCTTTTCTGGCTGGCAGGACTTTCCCAGTTGTTTACTTGTATTCTTCAAGGATATATTTCTATTGGGGTGTCCCTTGGTGATGTCATGGGGTTGGGCCCTGATGATGTCATTAACATACCCTGCAACATTTTTTCCAATGAAAATAGAGACGTCCTATTCCATCATCATCATCATCATCACCATCACCATCACCACCACCACCATATTACTACTACTACTACTACTCCACCCATCTGACAGGGTTGCCCCAGTCACTCTGGGTGGCTTCCAACATATATAAACACAAAATAAAACATTAAGCATTTCAAAAAACTTCCCTCTATGGGGCTATCTTCAGATGTCTTCTAAAGGTTGTATAGTTACTTTATCTCTTTGGCTTGGGGGGTCGCATAACTCCATACCCTCCAACTTTTCTCCAACGGAAATAGGGACATCCTATCATACCCATCGATATTTCTCTGGTGAAAATAGGGCTGTCCTAAGGAAAAGCAGTGGGACGCTGGTGGCGCTGTGGGTTAAACCACAGAGCCTAGGGCTTGTTGATCAGAAGGTCGGCGGTTCAAATCCCCGCGACGGGGTGAACTCCCGTTGCTCGGTCCCAGCTCCTGCCAACCTAGCAGTTCAAAAGCATGTCAAAGTGCAAGTAGATAAATAGGTACTGCTGCAGCGGGAAGGTAAACAGCGTTTCCGTGTGCTGCTCCAGAAGCGGCTTTGTCATGCTGGCCACATGACCCGGAAGCTGTACGCTGGCTCCCTCGGCCAATAATGCGAGATGAGCGCCGCAACCCCCGAGTCGGTCACAACTGGACCTAATGGTCAGGGGTCCCTTTACCTTTAAGGAAAAGCAGGACATTCTGGGATCAACCCCCTACAATGTAGGAATTTCAACTATAGCATCCATGACAGATGGCCACACAGCCTCTGCTTAAAAACTCCCAAGAAATGAGAGTTCACAACCTCCCAAGGGTGTCTGTTCCACTGTCGAACAGCTCTTACTGTCAGAAAGGTTTTCCTGATGTTTAATCAGAATCTCTTTTCTTGTAACTTGGAGCCATTGGTTCACGTCCTACCATCCAGAGCAGGAGGAAACAAGCTTGCTCCATCTCCCACATGACAGCCCTATAGATATTTGAATATGGCTGTCATGTCTCCTCTCAGTCTTCTCTTTTCTAGGCTAAGCATACTCAATTCCCTCAACTGTTACTCATAAGGCTTGGTTTCCAGACCCTTGGTCATTTTGGTCACCGTCCTCTGCACACGTTCCAGCTTGTCAACATCCTTCTTAAATTGTGGTGCCCAGAACTGGGCGAAATACCCCAGGTGTGATGACATAGGATGTCAAGGGTATGACAAGTAAACCTTCAGGGTCTCAGACAGACAAGCTTCTTTTCCATGCCTTATTATCCTGAGATCTTTATCGGGAAACACACAAGGGACTTCAGTTTTCCCGTTGGAGCCCTTTTGCAAATAATTCAGCAGGAGGCTGAAACGGGATCTTTTTTCATGTTTATATTAAGTCTCTAATTGGGCTTAAGCCCCTTATTAGTAATGTAAAAAGCCCCCCGCTCCTCAAACGTATGAAATTGTCTTTTGCACAGGGGAACCAAAGACGCAAAATCCCTCTGATAGAAATCAAGACTTGCCCAAGCATCTGCTCTCGATACACATTCCATTAGCAGGGCCAGGCCCTACCATTAGTCATGCTGAACAGCTGACTCTGGGTGCCCCAAAAGCTCAGCGACTTGTGTATTACTCCGACATCCCAAGGTTCAGCGGATTTATCACAGCACGAAGTCGCAGACAGGATGACAAACAGAGCATCACATAGAAACATAAGGCGTTGCCTTCTACTGTTGGCCCATTTAGCTCAATATTGTCTACACTGACTGGCAGCAGCTTGCCGGGGGCTTCATGCAGAGAGTCTCTCCTGGCCCATCCTGGAAAAAGTTTGGGATTGAACCCGAGACCTTCTGTCGCTGAGCTGCAGCCCAGCCCCCAAAGCAAGGCCAGTTAAAGAATGCAACCCTCAGTCATGTGGGAATGTGCAGAGCCCAGACAGAGACGAGGGGAATGGGTGTGCAAAGCTGAATGAGATATAGCAATGGAAGGAGAAGAGACAAAAGTCTTCCGCAAGGGACACCAGGTGGCAAGGACTTTCATGGTACTCTTTTGGGTGTCTGCCAAAGACATTTTTGTTTAGGTAAGCCTGCCCAGACATGTAGAATACTCACATGTGTTTTAATTTTTTTCTCACTGTGGATTTTAATGATTTTTGAATGTTTCAATGTATGTTTTAAAACATCTTGTTTTTAAATAAAAATTAAAAAAAACCTGCTTAGATTTCACTACAGTCAAGCAGTATATGAATGTTGTGGGGGGAAACAAAAGCTCAGGGCCTCTGTGTTGATATCATCCCTTTAAGACTGGTTTGTGGGAATGGGTTACAACCTCAGAAATAATGAGCTTACATACAGCTGTCTCCCGTTAAGGCTTCAAGGCCGGTATCCCAAGGTATTTGGGTGGAAGAGACAAACACCCATGGATGGTTTAAGTTCCCATAAAACCTGGACTGGTGGGAGCTCTCGGCAGCCAGCCAAGCCGAGGTCAACATCTATTTGGGCTTTTGACAGCATCTGGTCCCGTTGCTCAGCCTACTGAGATTTAAGTGTGAGTATTTATGTTAATTAGCTGGAGAAGTTAGTGTTTTGTTGTTTTCTTGCCTTCTGAACTATTTTAATCTGTGTCATTATTTGGAGCTTTTATCTCCTATAGAGTTTTTTGTTTTTTTGTTTAGTGAAGTCTGTGTATGATGTTATGAAATTTAGTTTGGTCTGAGTTCCTGAACCCTTTCATTTTGACCTTGCTTTTCAGAGAGCAAGGGTCATCCACCACACCCTCAAGCAGATCTTTCTGCACCAATTTTTGCAGGGGGGAGGGCTGCCAGCCCGTGTGTGAATGCGAGAGTGTGAGGTGGCCGCCTTACCACTGCTGGCATGCGACCCTCCAGAGTGTTAGCCAAGGGTGAATGTGGCCCTGAAGGCAAAAATAGTGAGCTGTCTCTGCTTTAAAGGTAAAGGGACCCCTGGCCGTTAGGTCCAGTCGCGAACGACTCTGGGGTTGCGGCGCTCATCTTGCTTTGCTGGCCAAGGGAGCCAGCGTACAGCTTCTGGGTCATGTGGCCAGCATGACTAAGCCACTTCTGGCGAAGCGCACGGAAACGCCTTTTACCTTCCCGCTGCAGCGGTACCTATTTATCTACTTGTACTTTGACATGCTTTCGAACTGCTAGGTTGGCAGGAGCAGGGACCGAGCAACGGGAGCTCACCCCGTCACGGGGATTCGAACCGCCGACCTTCTGATCGGCAAGCCCTAGGCTCTGTGGTTTAACCCACAGTGCCACCCGCGTCCCTCTGTCTCTGCTTTAGAACTATAGAAATCAAGATCTCCAGCTTTGACTCTGAAAGTCTGAACAGCACAAGAATCTCATTTCCTGCCAGAACTTTGATGGATTTCTTCCACACTGAATGCTCTATTCCACACTTTTGCTTTGGGGTTGGGGATCACCTCAAGAAATATTGGAAATGCACCATGTCTCTTCAATTAGATGTATATGTTAACATTTTATAACACTTTGATCAGTGCTAGTATTGAGCCAATGCCTCTGATTGCGGATTATCCATGTGTGCTTGAGGCAAGTGACCCCACCTCACAAAACTTCAGCAAAAGAGCAGATCGGAACAAACACCCATCTTTGTGTTTCAAAGAAAAAGGAGGATTTTGTGGGCTGAGGACATTTCGGCTCTTGCATCTCCTTGATTTGGGATTTATTCATTTGCATCTTTCCCTCTGAGGCAGTTTCACGCCTTCACCTTCCTCCCAGCCAGAATCAATTCTGAGTTTAGTAGTTCAGAGAAACATGATTACAAAATGAGAGACATAAATATAGACTTTGGTGTGAAGCTAATGTTCCTCCAAAATGTTTGCCTGAAGTAGTTGAGCAACGAGGCTTTTTTTTTTTTTTTTTGAAGCCACAAGGTTTCTAGCTTACGTATATTCACAGAATCGGAGAGTTGGAAGGGATCCCGAGGGTCATCTAGCCCAACCCCCTTCAATGCAGGAATCTCAACTAAAACACAGTTGGTGGAAAAACTCTGTTTCATATGTATTAAATAGATAAATAACTGATGTGTTTGTGTGAGGGGAGTTATTGATTTGTTTTTGCTTTGTTATGTATTTTGCGTTCTCATTCCGTATTTTTATGTTGTGAAGAGCATTGTGATCTTAGGATGAAGGGCGGTCTACAAATTCGATAAATAAATAACCAAAACAAATTTACTCAATTCTCTGATTAACGGCATTACCAGACACTGAAATGGCTATTATATCGAATACAGCTCGAGTCCTTGATAAGGCTTTTGAACCTTGGATCCGTTGTATATCTTACGGAACTGAAATGTTCATGTTACATTTCACAACATGCAGACTAAATTAAGTGGCAGTGGAATAATTTAAAGAGATTGAGATGCGCCCTTTATAGCAAGAGTATGCTCAAGAAAATTATCCAGAGGCTTACCAGCCGCTGTCTCTTGATTAAAGTAAATTGGAGATTACCCTCAGTAATTTAGTGAGCACTTGAATGATATAGCCAATTAGAAAATCTAGATTTTGGGCTCCTTGTTTCTTTTTTTAACATCTGGATGCATATGTAGTAGATTTTGAGACATCTGTGCGTGGAGGATAGAAGTGAGACCTGCAGCAAACATGGTCACGGTGTCGAGCCCTCCTGTTCAGGTTAGGGATAACTGAATCCACCTACGTCCCATTTGTCTCACAGGTGTCTGTCCATTTCATCCTGCATTTATTAAACTCACTGTATTCTGAATTATGTGTTTTGCTCCTTTTTTTCTGAGCCAAAAACTGTATCCCAAAAATCTGAAGGAGAGTGAAATTGATAGGATAAGTACATTCTGATCAGCGTGTTAGCTTGGGAGCCGTAGATCAGGTCTGTTCGCTTTAAGTAAAGGTAAAGGGACCCCTGACCATTAGGTCCAGTTGCGGACGACTCTGGGGTTGCGGCGCTCATCTCACTTTATTGGCCGAGGGAGCCGGCGTACAGCTTCCGTGTCATGTGGCCAGAATGACAAAGCCGCTTCTGGCGAACCAGAGCAGCACACAGAAATGCCGTTTACCTTCCCACCGGAGCGGTACCTATTTATCTACTTAGACATGCTTTCAAACTGCTAGGTTGGCAGGAGCAGGGACCGAGCAACGGGAGCTCAGCCCGTCACGGGGATTCGAACCACCGACCTTCTGATCGGCAAGCCCTAGGCTCTGTGGTTTAACCCACAGCGCCACCCGCTTTAGTGTTCACCAAAATTGAGCATCCCAACTTTGGACCTGTGTTAAGTCCTCTTCTTTTACTGACTTGGAGGTAGGGAAGATGTTTCTCGTTTATTTTTTATCCTGCCCAGCCCAGCCCAGCTCTTGCCTGAACCCCATAGCACAGCTTCACACACTTTGAAAACAATAACCAACAAAGCGCTTCAGAAATGTTTACAGTACATTGCATTATGTAATGGAGTTATTAATGCGCTTGTCATCGGCTTAGAGGACCAGAGAGCATTTCAGTGGCCTGCAGCTATAGCATCTTTGGTCCGCCAAACCTTTCTGTCCTTATCAAGGTAAATGCAGCTGGAATGGCGACACCCCCAAGGAGCACCTGGTCACTGCAGGAAGTCAAGTCTGTGGCACTCTTCCCTCTGAGGCATCACTGAGCCAGCACCCTGGTGAATATTGTCTTTTTGCTGAGCACTTGGATGGCATCAAAAAGAACATTTTGTCAGATACCAATTAAAAATTGTACCTCTGCCAAATTTGCACAGTATGTTTCAGTACATTCCTTAGCTACTTCCGTAGGCTCATATGAAAGGCGCATTGAAGGGGGGAGAAATTATTTTAAACAAGAACAACCTTCAAGCAGGGTGTGAAGAAAGTTATGAATAAAATGTAAAAGGATTATTGCCGTTCCCATATGGCAACAGAAGCACACAAGCGAGGCTTTTCAACAAAACGTTGCAGCGCGAAGTGCTTCTGTTCAGTAAGTCGCTATTCCATGACTGAGCCCTCATTCAACTGTTTCTGAGGAGACCCTTTTTGCTTTTTTATTTAAAAAATAGGCATTACATATTGTGTAACCAACTGCCGACACACATATTAATTTAGAAATTTAAAAATTCAATAAAATATTACAGATAATCGCTTCTCTGAAAGCAACAGATACGATAACACACCCAATAGGTAATTCCATTAGGCCAATATAATTGGAGGATATGGCTATGCATCCTCACCACCAATATTACTTTTGGGGTTTCCTCCTCCTGTTTTTAGAGGGGGGATGTCAGCTCTTTTTCCCTACACTGAATTATTTCTTCATTGGTGTTTATGGGCAGTGCCGTCTTCCATTGCTGGGGACATTTAAAATAGTTGATCAGTATGAATGAGGGTGTGTGACCTTTCAAGACAATTGTGTGGTTCACACAACACGATAAGCTTACCAGGATCATGTCAACATGAGGATTCCCAGAGAGGACTGAACATTGCTCCATTACAGGTGGTTTTTTACACTCCTGTGCTGCGCTAGTGTGTCATCCGAACCAGGGTTTGTGGTTAAGTTTATTTTCTCATCAACAGGTCCCCCACCCATGGTGAATGTCAAAGGGGCAAACTCTGCAATAATCTCCAGGAGGACTAAGCTTTTGTTTTCATATCACTGTAGTTTCATATAACCCACCCCCCCTTTATTTTTTTGGCAGCTGCCAGCACATTGCCCTCTCTAAATCAAACCTGTTTGCCCTCGGTGACATATGTCACCACATTTGACTATCTGTGAGGCAGAGTCACTGTTCCTAGGTGGAAAAGGCATCTTCGAAACAAAATGTGGCACAGAAACTGCTGTGGATCACAGCTGCAGGGAGAGGGGGGAAAGCTTATTTTCGAACAGTGCCAGCCCAACGAACAACTGCACAAAGTGGGGACACAGTCACTGCTTTGCCCTGTTATGCTGCAATGGGCAATGGAACACCTTTGCAGCGCGGTGTAGGAAAATGGGGTGTGTTGCCTGGTTGCCATGGGAACACAGAGGTGGGTTTTCTTTCCCTGCTCAAGGTGGGGGGTGTATGTTTCCATGCCTCTATACGTTTTTTTCCTCGGGGTGATACATTTCACAATAAGTGGCCCCCTCTGTTTTGTGACAGCTCTAGTTTTAAATGCACCCCCCCCTCTTTTGGTCATTCTCCCCTTTCCTACGAAAAAATAAAGGAAGCCCCTGTCATTCAGGAACCCTATTTACTGTGGAAATGCCTCTAGAAGTCTTCCATTGCTTTCATTCCCATTGCTTTTCGTGAATTGCTGTCATTAGGTCTGACAGGAACGAGATGGAGCCAATACATTTCCTCCACCTTATCGGGGGGTGGGGTAACTTAAAGGTGGCAAAGGAAGTTGAAAGTGGGTGCTATTCAGAAAACATGTTTTCTGCCGTGAGAAAACCACTCCCTTGAACAGCATAATGTGAGTGTGTTGTGCATGCATGAACCCATGTATATACGTTCTTCTACTAGTGTCAAATTTAGGACTGTGTCAAATGTTTTGCACCTGAGTATTTTCATGGACCTAATGGTCAGGGGTCCCCTTTACCCTTTATTTTCATGGCATAGGAATGCGGGTGGCGCTGTGATCTAAACCACAGAGCTTGCTGATCAGAAGGTCGGCGGTTCGAATCTCCGCGACAGGGTGAGCTCCTGTTGTTTGGTCCCTGCTCCTGCCCACCTAGCAGTTCGAAAGCACGTCAAAGTGCAAGTAGATAAATAGGTACCGCTCCGGCGGGAAGGTAAACAGCGTTTCCGTGCGCTGCTCTGGTTCGCCACATGCTTAGTCATGCTGTCTGCGGAAAAACGCCGGCTCCCTCAGCCTATAGAGCGAGATGAGCGTGCAACCCCAGAGTTGTCTGCGACTGGACCTAACGGTCAGGGGTACCTTTACCTTTACTATTTTCATGGTGGAAAAAAACAACAGGCTTTTGAGGGGTGCAAAGAACCCCCTTGGAAGCCTTTCTGCCTTTCATAGCCTTGACACAATGCTGCTTTGCCGCCATTTCAGAGCTTGTCTCCCTCATTGTGTGATCCCAGCCAATGAGGGGTCACTTGGTGAATATGAAGATGCCACAGTGCATTGTAGCCAATCAGCTATGGGCTTGTGGCAGTGGCATTGTGGGTAAATGGAGCCCTGCTGCTGAGACAACTGGTCTGACACCTCCCTTTCTGCTGCCTTGTATGGTGAATCAGAGCAGTGCAAGTAAGGAGCACCAGCTCCTTTTGCCTTGGAATGGGGGCACTGAGCCCCCCACAAATCACCCCCCAGGGGCTGTTTCTAGGGGAGCAAAAATGTTGGGGGAAACCTGCCTTCCATTTCAACTCTGTTCTTTTGCAAACCCAGAGATCAATGCAGGGATTTGATTTAAAAGCCTCATAATTTTCTAACTATTTTCAGGGACCATGGTTGTAATTTAGATCTTAAAATAATTTGACAGCATCTAATGTGTTTTAATAGAAGTCAGGGATATATTGAACATCTCCCATTATATTACATTTCCATGCCAAGGAAATTAATTATCCTGCAATTCTTTTTCTTTCGTTTTTTTCCCTTAAAAGTTTTTTTTCTCAGCTACTTCAGAAATTGACTTTCAGGAAAAGCAGTTTTGTAAATAACTCATAGTTTATTCAGTGTTATTGGTTTGGCAGAATGTGATAATCTGACACTGTCCTTTAATATTTTTTTTTAAACTCCTTCATTTAATTGCAGTGATTTATAAAGCAATATTTATTTTATCCCTGGCATTGGGTGCTGATATTTTAAAATGGTTAATCTTTATAAAAATCTAAGAAGCCCATAAATTATAGGGATATTTAACATTTACACCAAATCAATGTAACAGCGATAGGGATTGCCTGTACAGTGGTGCCTTGATTTATGAACTTAATCCGTTCCGGAAGTCTATTCTTAAACCAATGCGTTCTTAAACCAAGGCATGCTTTCCCATAGCAGTGGGGGACTCAGGGCTGCAGATGAGGTCCTTGGGGAAAAATAGTACAGTGGTACCTTGGTTTAAGAACAGCTTAGTTTATGAACAACTTGGATCAAGAATGCTGCAAACCTGGAAGTAGGTGTTTTGGTTTGTGAACTTTGCCTTGGAAGCAGAATATGTTTCACTTCCTGTTGAGTGTGTTCCATTTGTAAATTGAGTCCCCCGCTGCTATGGGAAAGCACGCTTTGGTTTAAGAACGCTTTGGTTTAAGAACTGACTTCCGGAACAGAAGCGCTTTTTCTTTGCCAATGTAGCTGAGTCCCTGTACACCACTAGGGGGTGCACTGGGCCAGTGATGAATTGTGGGGTCTCAAATTTCAGGGGCACCCAGTATCAGAGCAGGAGACAACTGGGCATTGGTGGGGGGGTGAGAGATAAGAGGGCCTTTATAACATCACATGGGAATGTGATCATCATACATTTCTTTAATCAATATGTTCTACTGTACTAAAGACAGGACTTCAGCAATGGGGCTGTGTGTTCTCCTGAAATTCATCCTTAGAGCAATAATTTTAGAAGTCCATTCAAATGCTCATTCCCCTATTTTGCAGTATTAATGGTGCTAATTATTACTTTGTTTAGTCAATGGCAAAAATCCTGGCTTCTACAGCGAGCCTTGGCTGCAACCCAAGCAACTCAATCAGTATTAATTTGCCCTGCCTGCCATAGATACAATAGTCAATAATTTTAGTATAAGGGTATTTAATAACGGCTAAAATGCTCAGAATTGAGAATATTCCTCACCCAAATTAAATTAATTAGGGAGAGCTCTACTGCAGAGGATTTGTCCAAGCACACTAAATCAATGAGATGTATTGCCTAGGACAAAGAGTTTCCTTGATGCACACCAAAGGAAACTGATACTGGGTGGTCAGTTATGTACTTGGTGTTGAATTGCTATCGGCACAATGGCATACTCCAAAGGATTACTGCTGCAAACCATGAACTCCCACTACAACAGAACCTGTCATCAAATTGTTTTACCTCAGCTCACCCTGTTGGGAGGCCCTGAAATCATCCCAGTCTGAGCTGCACACACAAACACCCCGCGCTAGGTACAGTCTGAAACCCCAACCTAGCACACCTGAATGACGCTGACCTTCAAAAACCTCTCTTATTCTTTGGAGGAACATGTGACTGAAGTACTCAATGTAGGGAGACAGGAAATTAGATTTGTGAAAAGACTTTTATACTGGAAAGAGTAAAAAAAAAAAAAGAAAGAAATTTCCAACACTACTTAAAAATGTAAGAACGAAGGCCTATCTAGTCCAGCGTCCTATTTTCCACAGTGGCAATCAGATGACTTTGGAAGGCCCACAAGCAGGATGTTGTCCTCTCAGTGTTGTTCCCCATTGACTGGTATTCATTGGCATGCTGCCTGTGATCCTGAAGGGAGCATATAGACATTGCAACTGGTAGCCATTGGTCTCTCTTTCCTCCATTTTGTCTATTCCTTTTTTAAAGCTAAGTTGGTGGTCATCACCATGCCTTGTGGAACTGAATTCCATTGCTTTAACTATGTGCTGGGTGAAGAAGTCCTTTGTTTCTTCAAGGTGCCCTCCCACAGCGGCGTTTACCTTGGGGTATCTGGTCTGGGTTCAGCTACGTCAGGTATGGGACGGTGAACTCAAGTACGTTGGAAAGAGGAGAGTAATCAGGTCCTTAAACGACTCTTGCGGAAGAGGGCGAGGAAGGGTAATGAAACAAAATTAGGAAGCTTATTAGCTCTCCAGCTTCAGGGAAATACTCCGATCCAGATGGACTCCTGACAGAGCCCTATCAAATTTTCATAGATGCAATTAGTTTACTCCATTTAAAGACATTCAATTAGAGGTTTCCAATTAAGTTGCAACCCCTATCATTAAAACATTATTAACCCTCCCCGGCTATACAAGTAACAGGAAAGACGTACTCGGTAGAGATGGGCAAATTGGTTTGTTTAAAATGAACGTCTCTCACCTGAAGCAGCTGTACCATTTATTCAGGAATGTCCTCTCACTGTACTGAAGGGGCTCTGAGAAGGTTGTCACCCCTAATTAAGTACGTATTTGTTTATTTGCCATGGGCCCATTGGACAAGTCCTATGGTGCCTAGTACCAATACAAACCGGAAGCCAATGTGGTCCTGGGATAGTACACTGAAAAGTCAAGAATTCTAATCCATGTTCAGATCTGGCATCATGAGCAAGAGCGAGTCACAGTATCCCATCTGTAAAATGGGAATAACATGCCACTTTCTTCAGGTCTGTTGCAGGACTATGGGCAAAGCAAAGGAACAGGCATCTCTCAGAGACTTAGCAATCTAAATAAATAAGAATAATGGCACCTTATTTAGGAATTATTTTAGTGAGAAAATTCATAGACCGCTTGTTCAAAAATAAATAAATGGCAACCTCTAAGTGGTGTGCAGTTTCAGTTATATATAAAACATGACTAAAATTCACAGACCCATTGGAAACACATATGCATAAAACCATCATGAAAAACAATGGAAAAACCAATCAAACATTTAAAGAAATGAAAGCAAATTACGTGCCTGGATAGGCTTTCTGAAGCAGAAAGGGTTTCAGCAGGCAGCTAAAGCAGTATAGTGCTGCCACACTGAAGGAATGACTCATTGCATGTGGTAGAGATGAACCGCAATGCAGCTCAGACTGAAGAGCTTTCTTTTTTATTATTATTAATTTTTTATTGAGTTTTGCTTTACATACATCCACAAAAAGATTCCATCCAAAGTTCAAACTAAAAATAAAAATAAACAAATACATAAAGATACATAATAACTAAATACCTTTCCCTCCACCAGTTACCCATGATTAGTACAGTGGTACCCTCGGGTTAAGTACGCTTCAGGTTAAGAACTCCGCTAAGAACAGAAATCGTGCTCTGATGGCGCAGCGGCAGCAGGAGGTCCCATTAGCTAAAGTGGTGCTTCAGGTTAAGTACGCTTCAGGTTAAGAACGGACCTCCGGAACAAATTAAGTACTTAACCCGAGGTACCACTGTATTCTGCATTATCAAACCTAAGCACTCTAGTCTTTTGAGTTGACTTTCGTCCTCCACCTCAATTTGAGTCCTACTTTTCTTTCCTTAACTGCCTTCTTTAAACGTTTTTTCACTTCTTGGTATTAACTTATTTAATTATAGTAACTGTTTTGTCTTTTGCAAAAAAACTAATCAAAGCATAATAAAGGTTTTATTTGAGAACAATGTTTTTCTAGCTAATTTTTATAACACTCCCATTCCTTACTGAACTTTTGGCTTGTTTGGTTCCTAATTATTTCTGTCATTTTCTCCAGCTCAATGTATTCAAATAACTTTGTCTGCCACTCTTCCTTTGTTGGAATCTCTTTCCCATTCCATTTTCTAGCAATTAGCATTCTTGCCGCTGAAGTGGCGTATAAAAATATCCTTCTTTTATCGCTTGCAATATCTGATGATAGTAAACCCAAGAGAAATGCTCCGGGCTTTTTGACAAAAGTTTGTTTAAACTTTTTTTTCAGCTCTTCATAAATACTATCCCAAAAGTTTCTAATTTTCTTACATCCCCACCACATATGTAACATTGTTCCTTCTACCTGCTTACACCTCCAACATTTATTTGAGTTTGTTTTGTACAACTTTGCTAGTTTACTAGGTATTAAATACCACCTGTAAAAGAGCTGACTGAAGAGCTTTCACAATGCTGTATTGGACTGTGGTCCCAGCGTGGTTTAGAATGGACAGAATGTTGGATTGACCTGAGGAGATCTGTGGTCCTATTCCTGCTCAGCCATGAAGCTCAGCCTAACCAAACCTCACAGGGCTGCTATGGGGATGAAATAATATATATAACTTCATTTAGTTAAGGCATTTATATACCGCTTTTCAAGCAGATCTCGCAAAGACCACATAGCACCAGTCTTGAAAGACCTACATTGGCTCCTAGTACATTTCCGAGCACAATTCAAAGTGTTGGTGCTGACCTTTAAAGCCCTAAACAGCCTCGGCCCAGTATACCTGAAGGAGCGTCTCCACCCCCATCAATCTACCCGGACACTGAGGTCCAGCGCCGAGGGCCTTCTGCCGGTTCCCTTGCTGTGAGAAGCCAAATTACAGGGAACCAGGCAGAGGGCCTTCTCGGTAGTGGCACCCGCCCTGTCAAAGAGAAAAACAACTACCAGACTTTTAGAAGACATCTGAAGGCAGCCTTGTTTAGGGAAGCTTTTAATGTTTAACAGACTATTGTATTTTAATATTTTGTTGGAAGCCACCCAGAGTGGCTGAGGAAACCCAGCCAGATGGGCGGGGTATAAGTAATTTATTATTATTATTATTATTATTATTATTATTATTATTATTATTAAGCAGTTGACAAAAGGCCATTATAAGAATGAGCATCGATCTGATTTTTAAAAACAAAATCGCCATATACACTGCAGTCTCAACCATGTCTACTGAGAAGTAAATCCAACTGAATTCAGTGGGGCCTATTCCCAGATAACTAGAGTTAGGATTGCAGCCATAGTTCCTTAAAGAGTTTAAGAGGAAGAATCTGCTGGATCAGGCCAATGGCCCATCTAGTCAAGCATCCTGTTTTCAGAGCAGCCAACCAGATGCCTATGGGAAGCTTGCAGGCAGGACCTGAGTGGAACAGTACTCTGTCCCTCCAGAAGTTTCCAGCAATTGATATTTTTAGAGACAGTATTGGAAGCAGAACATAGCCGTTGTGGTTAGTAATCTCCTAGGTGGAAGGGCGGGATGCTAATATGATGGGGGGAATCATTATTGATGTTTAAGGTATTGCAAGTTCTGTGTGTGTTTGTCTGAAAGCAAGTTGCTTTCAATTATTATTTCTTTGCTTACAAAAGGTTCCCCCCCCCATAATGTTGATTAAAAATCCAGAGCGTATCAGTTACATATAAAATGCTAATATGAATCATTCAGGCTATATTAACTAATAAACTTTACTTTTCTGGCACTGCTTATGCATTCACTTTTTAATAATTTTGAAAAACAGGGGAATAGGATATGCAGAATTATCTCTTGTAGGTGAACAGCTTATTGAGAGATTATAAAGCTGCTATAAATCTTTGGAGCCAGGATGCTTGAAGGAACTACTTTTGAACCAGCACTTATAGGCAGAGTAGGCTATAAATTGAAATGAGCTAATAAAACATAATACAGTGTAAAATGTCACACACTGCCAAATCCTTCTCATAATCTAGCAGTTGTCGCTTCCAGACTGTCAGTGTTTTACAGGGATTCAAGAGCACACTAGGAATTTAGGTTTGCACAACTAGAGTGGATTAAAATGCTCTGTTGCCCTGCCATAACAAACCCACTTTAAAAAGCCAAGCCAAGCCATACGTTTTGCAGTTAGGAAAGTGACAGGGAAAGTAGGGCTGTGAAATGAGGTGAAACAAATGAATAAGGGGAAGACGTGCAAACACCCTCTAAGCAAATCAAGATGAGTGCTCAAGAAAGATTGCACATTGTTGAAACTCCGTGTAAGCTTTATGCAAAAGAAACAGGATGAAAGTGGAATAAATCCATCTCTCAGTATCTCTCGCCAATCAATCCATGCTTATATCCCAGTATGTCCCGGTTGTTGCACTTCACTTATTCAGTTCCATGAGCCTCCATCCAAAGGTCACCTGCTTCCTCCAAAGACTCAGCATCAAAACCATAGTTTTACTTCCTTCAAAGCCACGACAGCTTTTAGAACTCCACTGTTGGAGAGATGAGAGGTCACCTTGGAGCTATCTTCAGAGAGGAGCAAGCATGGCTGCCTCGTTCTTCTCTAGATTTGCTTGTTAGGTTAGAACTAGAAACTTTTATATCCAATTTATATAAACCAAGCCTTATGAGGAACGGTTGAAGGAGCTGGGTATATTTAGCATGGAAAAGAGGAGACTGAGAGGAGATATGATAGCCGTCTTCAATATCTCAAGGGTTGCTACATGGAGTCCCACACAAGCATCTTTTCTCCTGCTCTGGAGGGTAGGACTCGAACCCATGGCTTCAAGTTGCAAGAAAGGAGATTCCCACCAAGCATTAGGGAAACCTTTCTGCTAGTAAGAGCTGTTTGACAGTGGAACGGTCTCCCTCGGGAGGGTGTGGAGTCTCTTTCCTTGGAGGTTTTGCAGCAGAGGTTGGATGGCCATGTGTCATGGATGCTTTAGCTGAGATTCCTGCATTGTAAGGGGCAGGACCGGTGCTAGGGTTTTTGGCGCCCTAGGCGAGGGGGCGGGCCACGTGACGTCATTTCGCATGACGTACGGTGCCCCGCCCCCTGCCCGCCGGGCGCCCCGCACCGCCGCGATTTTCGCCGCTGGTTGGGGCGGCACCGGGCGGCGAGGGGCAGGCTGGCCAGCGCCCCCTCCATTTTGGCGCCGCCGGGGCAGGGAGGCGCCTCCGGCTTTGCGCGCCACGGAAAGCGCTCCTCAGAAAGCGCACTTACCTGGAGCTGCCGCCGCCGCCGCCATGCCGGACTTATTGGCCTCGGTGAAGCCGAGCTCTGGCCGGCAGCCAGAGGAGGAAAACCGACGAGGCGCTCCTGCTAATCGCACGGGGCGCCTGGCCCCGTCGGCGCTGCGGAACAGAAAGAGGGAGAGAAGCGGAAGGGCTGGCTCCCTGCGGTGGCGGGCGGCGGCGGGGGGCGGGGGGCAGGCTGGCCAGCGCCCCCTCCATTTTGGTGCTCTAGGCAACTGCCTAGTTCGCCTAAATGGACGCGCCGGCCCTGGTAAGGGGTTGGACTTCAGTAGGTAACTGGCCCAGTTAATCTCAACCGAAAAGTGTGTAATGAAGATGCCAGATGCATCTCTGTGAGATCAGACGTACATCTCATGTGGTTGTATGTGATGTGGCGTCTGTCCACAGAGAAGTACCGGTACTTTTTCACTAGCAGCTACCCCACAGAACCAACCCATAAAATCAAATAATAAATGTCAACCAAACCTCCATTTTGTAAAGAGACCTTTAACCTGGTGACATATTCCACACTTTCCCACCAACAACCCCACTGCAAAGCCTGCGTTAATCAGGCCATCTGTCATGGATGCTTTTTTCTGAGCTTCCTGCATTGCAGGGGGTTGGACTAGATGACCCTTGGGTGCCTTCCAACTCTAAGATTCTACGATTCTTCTGAACAACAGCCCAGCTCTCTGAGACTTCACTGGAACAGCATGTTGAAAATCCCCCAGGACTTAGACTCTGAAACCTAAGATCTAATCAAATACAGAATGTCTTATCTTTAGGGCATGCTAATTCTCCCCTCCCTTTTTTGTATTATGTTTTTGTGGAAATTGGTATTTTATCTTCATGCTAATTAAAACGAGGCCTGGAAATAAGCATTTGTTAAAACCAGGACTTCAAAGGAGGGTGGAGGGAGGAAAAGTGTATGCTTTGAATTTCAAAGAGATGTGGGTTTTTCTTTTTGCTGTTTGACATGGTCCACTGACACTTGTTTGCTGGTGAAACAGAAGGTTGTGACAGTTTGTGCCCAACCCCCAAAGGGCCCTTACACAGTTAGAGTGCCCTGAATCACTTTCTCCCTATCTATAGAAATTCAGGATACAGATAATAATAATAATAATAATAATAATAATAATAATAATAATAATTAATAATAATTTATTATTTATACCCCAGCCACTCTGGGCGGCTTTCAACAGAGCATTAAAATACAATAATCTATAAAACATTAAAAGCCTCCCTAAACAGGGCTGCCTTCAGATGTCTTCTAAAGGTCTGGTAATTGTTGTTCTCTTTGACATCTGAAGGGAGGGCGTTCCACAGGGCGGGTGCCACTACCGAGAAGGCCCTCTGCCTGGTTCCCTGTAACTTGGCTTCACGCAGCGAGGGAACCGCCAGAAGGCCCTCGGCACTGGACCTCAGTGTCCGGGCAGAACGATGGGGGTGGAGATGCTCCTTCAGGTATACTGGGCCGAAGCCATTTAGGGCTTTAAAGGTCAGCACCAACACTTTGAATTGTGCTCGGAAACGTACTGGGAGCCAGTGTATGTGGTGCTATGTGGTCTCAGCGGCCGCTCCCAGTCACCAGTCTAGCTAGATTTGGTCCTGCACAATGGTTTGTGTTTCTTCCTTCTGGTGGGCTTTGAATAATTACATTTCCCCTTTAAAACAAGGGAGGGGGACCTGATATGCCCCAGCTTTTGTTGGGCTTCAACTTCCATCAGCCAAAGATGCTGTGCCTGCGAGAATCTATAATTTCATTGTATGGTGTTGTAAAAACAGCACGATGAACTGAAGAAGCTCCCGCGAAACCTGATTATATCCGGGATTCAGGTCTTCAGATCTACTTTCGCTGAGGGATGGCGAGGAGGGCCTATCTGCGATTACCATCACACATGACCATGTTTTCTTGCCTGACTGTGACTGTTCCCTCACAAAAGACTTTGCGCGTTCAGTAGAGTACCATTTGCAACACTTTTGCGTAATTTGATTACGCTAGGACATTATCATTAGCCTCAGGATTATGCCATCAGTTTATTGAGTTTTTACAGGCTTGGATTTGCACGCTGCACCTTAATGTGTTCATTTTTTTTTTTTTTTAACTTAATATTTTTTATTTTTAAACACAAAAATAAACAAACAAACAATCATACAAACAAAATACACATACATATATACTACACTTAAACTAAAACACTACAATACACTACATTTATCTTATGCTCTTATCCTGTCTCCTTAACATTTTCTCCTAACTTCCTCCATTCTTTCCTTCTGTGCCGATTCTCCTTATCTATTATCTACCAGCAATTTCTTAATATTTCTATCTTCTCATTTCTATTACATTGTTTCTTATTTTAATTTCATTCTTTAAATTTAAAATAACATCCAGATTCTTTTTCAACAACCTTATGTTTACTTGCAAATATTTTTTAAAAAAAAGAAGAAAAACCTTAAATTCAATAATACTTAACACTTATTCCTACACTATATCTACCATACTATTCACTATATTATTCTTTTATAAACTAATCTTATACATTGACATTTCTATTTTATTTTAATTCTGTACTTTATAATGTTTTTTAAGATAGTCTTTAAACTTTCTCCAATCTTTTTCCACTGCGTCGTCCCTCTGGTCGCGGATTCGCCCCGTCAGTTCAGCGGTTTCCATATAGTCCATCATTTTCATCTGCCACTCATGCAATGTCGGTAAGTCCTTTGTCTTCCAATATTTTGCAACAAGGATTCTTGCTGCCGTAGTGGCATACATAAACAACGTGTGGTCTTCTTTTGGTAAGACTTGGTGTACCATTCCAAGGAGGAAGGCCTCTGGTTTC
Organism: Darevskia mixta; assembly: GCA_034641385.1. Lineage (NCBI taxonomy): Eukaryota > Metazoa > Chordata > Lepidosauria > Squamata > Lacertidae > Darevskia > Darevskia mixta. The sequence goes on along the minus strand of JAWWNH010000014.1, from coordinate 24,880,405 downwards.
TTCAAGAATGTGCTTTTAAACACCTTCTTCAACTCATTGTATATCATCTCCCAGAAGGCCTTCAACCTTGGGCAAGTCCACCACATATGATAAAATGTTCCTTCCATAGTGCCACATTTCCAACATTTATTGTCCTGCAAATGATAGATTTTTGCCAGCTTCACTGGGGTCAGGTACCATCTATAAATCATTTTCATTATGTTCTCTCTCAACAAAGTACAAGCTGTAAATTTTATGTCCGTTCTCCATAGTCTTTCCCAGTCTGCCATCATAATATTATGTCCCACATCTTTTGCCCAATCTATCATTGCAGATTTTACTAACTCATCTTGCGTATGCCATTCCAGCAGCAAATCATACATTCTTGACAAGGTCTTAATCTTTGGTTCTAGCAGTTCTGTTTCCAATTTTGACTTTTCCACTTGAAAGCCAATCTTTTTATCCATTTTGAAGAGTTCATTAATCTGGTGATATTGTAGCCAGTCTCGGATTCTTCCTCTTAATTGCTCAAAGGGTTTCAACCTGACTTGTTCTCCTTCATATATTAACATCTCGGAGTATTTTAGCCAATTTTCTTCCATGTTGACTCTTTTATGGGCCTTTGCTTCTGCTGGTGACAGCCATCTGGGTGTTTTCCTTTCAAGGAGATCCTTATATTTCATCCAAACTCTAAAAAGAGCCTTTCTTATTATATGGTTTTTAAATCCTTGGTGGGCCTTTATCTTATCATACCATAAATATGCATGCCATCCAAATCTGTTGTTGTATCCTTCCAGGTCAAGTATATCTGTATTTTCTAGTAGGAACCAATCTTTCAGCCAGCAGAAGGCAGCTGCTTCAAAATAGATACTTAATTCCGGCAGGGAAAAGCCCCCTCTTTTCTTATCATCTGTTAATATCTTGAATTTAATTCTGGGTTTTTTCCCCTGCCAGACAAATCTTGATATAGTCTTCTGCCACTTCTTGAAAGGTTCCGTCTTATCAAGTATTGGAATTGCCTGGAAGAGAAATAATAATTTAGGCAGCACATTCATCTTTATGACTGCAATTCGGCCCATCAAGGACAATTTCAAATTGTTCCAGATCTCCAAGTCCTTCTTTATTTCATTCCAAACTTTTTCATAATTGTCCTTGAACAAGTTTTGGTTTCTCGCTGTCATGTTGATACCCAAATATTTTACTTTTTTTGCAAATTGAAGGCCTGTTTCTTTCTCGAGATTCTCTTTCTCACCTTGTGTCAGGTTTTTCCCTAAAATTTTGGTTTTGGCTTTGTTTAGTTTAAGTCCTGCTACTTCCCCAAAGTCTTGTATCACCTCCAGTGCCACCAGTGCACTGGAGTCTGGTTTTTGTAGTGTCAAAACTAAGTCATCAGCGAAGGCTTTTAACTTGTATTCTTTGGCCCCCACCGCCACCCCTTTGATATCTGAATTTTTTCTAATCACATTCAGCAGAACCTCCAGGACCGTAATGAACAGTAACGGGGATAAGGGGCAACCTTGTCTTGTTCCTTTCTGTATTCTGATGTTTTCTGATACCACATTGTTAATAATGATCTTAGCCTTTTGATCAGTGTAGATCGCTTCAATCCCGTTCATGAAACCGTTCCCCACCTCCATATGTTGCAAATTCTTTTTCATAAAAGTCCAAGAAACATTGTCAAATGCTTTTTCGGCGTCCACAAACATCAGGATTGCTTTGTTGTTCTTATCTTGTTCGAGATTTTCGAGGATATCCACCACGTTCCTTATGTTATTGTTTAAATGCCTTTCCGGTAAAAAACCGGCTTGATCTTGGTGGATAACCTCCTTTAGAACCTTCCTGAGTCTGCTAGCCATGATATTTGCGAAGATCTTGTAGTCAACATTTAGGAGGGAGATAGGTCTATAATTCTTCATCAATGTCCGATCTACATCTGGCTTTGGTATCAGTGTTATGTATGCATCCTTCCAAGACTCCGGTGCCCCCTTTCCCTTCAATATCTCATTGCATACGTCCATTAATGGTTGGGTTATCCAATCTTTCAATGTTTTGTAGTATTTAGCTGAAAGTCCGTCAGGTCCTGGGGCTTTGTCCAGTTTCATGTTGCTAATTGCTATTTCCACTTCATTCGGTGTTATTGGGTGGTTTAGGGGGCCTTTCATTCTTTCCGGGATTTTCTGTAGGCCATTTTCAGCTATATATTGCTCTATTTTGTCTTTTTCTTTGGTTTCTTCTTTGTACAACTGTTTGTAAAACTTTTCAAAGTTTTTCCTTATCTCCGATGGGTTCACTACTTTATTTCCGTTGATGCTAATGCTTGTAATGGTGTTCTGTTTCTGTCTCTGTCTCAGCTGCCACGCTAGCAATTTTCCACATTTATTTGCTGATTCAAAAGTCTTTTGCTTCAACATTTTAATTTTCCATTCAATTTCGCAATTGATTATATTAGAGAGTTCAACTTGTAATTGTTTTATTTCTTTTTGTAATTTGCTATCTTTAGGTGTTATCCTCAATTGTTTTTCTTTTTCTTTCAATTGTTGCAAAATAGCATCCTTTTTCTCTCTTTGCAGCTTCATTTTGATTGCCTTTTGTTGTATTAGAAATCCTCTCATCACCGCTTTGCTTGCGTCCCAAATTGTTCTTTTTTCCATTGACGTATTTATATTTATTTCAAAATAGTCCTTTATTGTTTTTTGAGCTTTTTCACAGATGATTTGGTTTCTAAACAGTGAATCGTCCATTCTCCATCTGAAGGAACCCTTCGGGTTTAATCTCAAGTCCAGTTGTACCGGGTTATGGTCTGAGCATGTCCTTGGATGTATTTCTGACTGGATCATCCTGGGTGTTAATTCCCTGGATGTCCATATTTGGTCGATCCTACTCCAGGCTTTGGTTGACTCACTATAAAAAGTTGCTTCTAAGTCAGTTGGATTCAATGTTCTCCATGCATCTATCAGGTCTAGGTTGTCAGTCATATCAAAGAAGGTTTTCGGTAGCCTTCCCTCATTTGTGAATTTTACTCTTTGTGATCTGTCCATAAGCGTGGAGGCTACCGCATTGAAGTCTCCTAGAACTATTATTTTGTAATCCATGTAGTCCAACAGCCTTTCGTGGATGTTCTTGAAAAATTCCGCTTTCGCATCGTTTGGCGCATACAGTCCCAGTATCAGAAAATTTTCGCCTTCCACTGTGATCTCTATTGCTACAAATCTTCCATCCTCGTCCTTAAATTTCATTTTTGGATTATATTTCTCTTTGGCATAGATTACTACTCCTCTCTTCTTCACTTTTGCTGAAGAAATGAATTCCAGGCCTATTCTTTTATTTTCCAAAACTCTCCTGTGTAGTCTTGTTACATGGGTTTCTTGAAGACATATTATATCCAAATTTTGTTTCTTCAATGTATGAAAGACCTGGTTTCTCTGAGATTTAATGTTTAAACCGTGAACATTCCAAGTTAAGATCTTTAATGCCATCTTTTATTGTGCACTTCCTCCTGCTGCTCCTTCGGCTTCTTCCTCTGGTGTTGGGGTAGGACTTTCCGCTAAAATTCCAGGAAATTCGTCCAGATTATTCTGTATAAACTTAATTTTGTCTTCTTTTGATTTGATTTTGATGAGTCTTCCTTTGAATCCAAAAGCTAGGCCTTGAGGGAATTCCCACCTGTAGTTGATCTTCTTTTTGCTTAAGGCCTGTGTCAAATCAGTATAATTGGGTCTTAGGTCCAGGAAGAATTTGGGGATGTCTTTGTATAGAATGACCTTCTTTGCTTCCACTTCCAAGTTCTTTTCGTAGTGGAGTTTCAAGATCTCGTCTCTTTGAGTTTTGGTTTGAAATTCAATTAGACAATCATTAACTGTCTTTGTGTTCTTCCTATCCTTTGGTCCAAAACGATATGCTTTGACGATGGTGCTTTCCAGTTTTTGTTGATCCAGTCCCCAATATTCTCCGAGTACCTTGACTATGTAGGCTTTTAAATTATCTCCTTCCCGTTCTGGCAGGTGTCTCAGTCTCAAGTTGGTAGCCCTCTGCCTCATTTGCATAAAAGCAAGAGACACCTGAGTGTTGTAGTGGTCTCTGATGTGTGTCTGCTCCAAAGTTAAAACCTGGGCCTCGACTTTGCCAACCTTCTCTTTTGTTGATTCTAAATCTTGTTGAAATTGTCCAATTTGGTCCAATTGCGTTTTAATTCCTGCAATATCCTGTTTGAGATCTTCGTTGTTATCTTTAATCTCTTTCCTTAATGCCTCAAAATGTTCAAGTAGCTGGTTCATGCCTGCAGGGTCCACTTGCTGTGACTGTCTTCTTTTTTCCTTGGTTGCGCCTTCTGATGCTTTAGTCACACTTCTTGTTGAAACTCCTCTTCCTACTCCTGCAGACATTTAATTTCAATTTTGCAATCAATTGCTATTTCAGAATCTACTCAGTCTAATTGCCCAGGCCTCTGTTGCTATGGAAATACGTTTTCCTGTTAATTCTCTGCAGCTCACACGGTTTCCCTGGCAGCTGTTGTCTTTATCACCTAATATAGCCAAAACAATTGCTGCTCAAGGTCAGTTCACAGCAGGCGCTTCCAGCAGATACTTGCTTGCCAGAGGAACAAAGGATTTTACATTCCACTCTGATCTTTAAAGTTGGTTTCACTTTTAAAGGAATAGCAGTCTGTCTATTGACAAGGATGTAAGAAAGTTACAAAATCCATTAAATTGTAATCCACAGGGTTGTAGCTTATACAAAGTTACCTATTGTCCAAACTTAGAAACAGTAACCAAAAAAAAAAAAAACGAAGTAGCAGAGTTGTAAATTCTTCAACCCCTGTACTGCCCGGCTCATCCACAATCCAGAGGTGACAGTGGGTCTAATCCACACGTTAATGTCTTTTATTTAACTGTACAGCTTATTTTCCATTCCTCCTGCCAGCAGACCTAGAGGAGGTTTTTGACAGCTGTCAAATGTCAAAGTTCTAAAGTTAAAGAAAGCCTCTAAACGTTTATACTTGGTGACTTGCTTCTCCAGTCACACAAAAGGGAAAGGTGGACCTCCTTTTTTCAGCCTTTCCCGTGGCCAAATTGTAAATAACCTAATTAATAGCTTTAATTGTCCCAATTACTCACGGTTCCGTTGAAACTTGAGTTGATTTTTTTTTTTTTAAAGGAGGTGTTCTGCGCTCGTCGCAGCCCGCTACGCTGCTTCACTGAAGCGGCCGTTCTCGGAGCCGCAGCGCCCAGACCTCAATCCGCTCTTCCTTCCCAGACCCTTTACGGGGTCCTCCGAAGGTGGGGAGAGGTCCAAATGGGTGCCGCCGGCTCTCTAAGCCTTCAGCCCGCCCTGGCTGAAGTTTAAATGGGGGTTCGTCGCGCGGTGACAGAACCCCCAGCCGATCTTCAGCAGATCCCCGTGCAACGCGACGGAGATCCAGCTAGCTGCGCCGGCACGAGAACCGGAAGTCCTCTTAATGTGTTCATTTTAACATGTTTGATTGAGTAAACTGTTCTCAATATTTATTAGCCAATTTGGTGTTTTGGAGTTTTGGTTTTGTTTGATCACAAAGATCAACTTCCGTCATGGCCAAAGATAAGAGATGATGGGAAGCATAGCCCAGGAACTTCTAGAGGACCTTGTCCTTGCGGGAAAACATCTCCTGTTTGGAGATTCAGAACTGGAATTATGCTTGTGCCCCTTGACCAAATGAAATGTCCCACTGAATCTTATTTATTTATTTGCTTGCCTGCATCCTTATTTATCTATTCATTGCATTGCATCTTCGGGTTAAGAACTTTGCTTCAGGTTGAGAACAGAAATCGCGTGGCGGCGGCTGGGCAGCAGCGGGAGGCCCCATTAGCTAACGTGGTACCTCAGGTTAAGAACAGTTTCAGGTTAAGAACAGACCTCCAGAACGAATTAAGTTCTTAACCCGAGGTACCACTGTACTTAGCAGAGACCCTTTGAAATCAATGGGATTTATGTTAGCCATGTTGAGCAGTGAGAGTCCCATTGATTTCAGAGGGTCTAGAAGTCCATGTATGGCTAAATCTGGATCCTATTCCCTTCTTCTTCTTCCTCTTCTTCTTCTTCTTCTTCTCCTCCTCCTCCTCCTCCTCCTCCTCCTCCTCCTCCTCCTCCTCCCTCTCCTCCTCCTCCTCCTCCTCCTCCTCCTTCTTCTCCCTCCCCCTCCCATCTGACTGGGTTGCCCCAGCCATTCTGGGCAGCTTCCAACATATATAAAAACATAATAAATTGTTAAACTTTTTTTTAAAAAAAAATTCCATATATATGGCTGCCTTCAGATGTCTTCTAAATGTTTTATAGTTACTTATCTCCTTGGCTCGGGGGTTGCATAACTCCATACCCTCCAACATTTTTCTGATATAAATAGGACGTCCAAAGGAAAAGCGGGACATTCCAGGATCAAATCAGAAATTGGGCTGGCTTCTGTAAATCTGGGACTGTCCCTGGAAATTAGGGACACTTGGAGGGTCTGTTAGGGGTAGATCTGGTCAGCAGTGGTGTGCAAAGTTGTCTTCTTCCTCTCCTCTTCTCTCTCTCTCTCATTTGAGTCTGAAGTGGTCGCAGAACTCTGCAGCCAGCCGCCATGTAAACTGGCTCTGCGTCTTGGTGTTATTCTGTGATCTCGGTTATAGCTTGCTTTTATCCTCTGCCGACAGTACCTGTCGCTGCCTGTTGCATACCAATGAGTGGGAGCCTCAGTTTGAGGAGTCAGCTTTTAATTTACAGGAGGGCAATATGTGTCAATTCCTCCTAACTACTCTATTATCGTCCATTCCTTCAACCTCAAGGAAACAAATGGAACGGCTTTGCTCCACTATCTCCCTCGCTGTTTGCACTCAGGTGTTGCAAATTGAGATTTGGCCTACAGGAGATTTACACGACACCACCTTCTCATGTTGCCATACCCATGGAGTTGGCACTTGGAAAAGGGCCTAAGATGTACACGTGGATTCCTGTGGGGAGAGGCAGTCCTCATAAGCAGCTGTGAACTGTGTGTGAGGAAGGGGATGAATCTTACCCATTAGCCGTGCATTCTGTAAAGGAGAAGTACCACACTAGCAAACAAATTGAGAAGTGTGTGTCAGGGTTTAAGTCTTTGGCAAGACCCATCCGAGCAGTCCTGCCTGCCTTTCGTTCATTTCCCAGGGCTCATCATGGCTACGGTTTGTAATCCTATCTCCTGCGGGAATTAATGTCATTAGAGAATGTCACAAAATGTGTTTAACATTTAGAATATTCTCCTTTCCTGTCACTCCCTCCCTCCAACAGGTAAGTGCTCCCTCGTACGAGCTGTAATAGAAAGCCTCTCGCAGAGATACCCAGTAAACCATGAAAAATCTTATTTAATACCCCTGAATTGAAAAAGCAGATCATGTAGGCAGGCAGTTAGCTCCCTTAAACAGACAGAATTAAATATCTCTTTTTCTGCCTGGGTATTCTAACTTTTTGGAAAGAGCTACAACTTTCCTCCCTTAGCAGAGAGAGAACAAAAACTTTTGACCTGGCTGTTTAGGAGTTTTATCGTTAATTCTTTTATAGGTCATAATTATCATAATTTAAATTGGTATTCTCTAATGTTTTGACCCGAGTGAACTTCGCTGTAACGCTTAAGAACTTTGGATGCGATCCAACAAGCTCTCCTTCTGCCTGAGACCCACTGAAGTCGGCAGGTGCTGTATGCTGGATCAGTTCACTGTAAGTAAAGGTAAAGGGACCCCTGACCATTAGGTCCAGTCGTGTCCGACTCTGGGGTTGCGGCACTCATCTCGCTTTATTGGCCGAGAGCTGGCATACAGCTTCCGGGTCATGTGGCCAGCATGACAAAGCCGCTTCTGGCGAACCAGAGCAGCGCATGCAAACGCCGTTTACCTTCCCGCCAGAGCGGTTCCTATTTATCTACTTGCACTTTGACGTGCTTTCGAACTGCTAGGTGGGCAGGAGCTGGGACCGAGCAACGGGAGCTCACCCCGTCGCAGGGATTTGAACCGCCGACCTTCTGATCAGCACGCCCTAGGCTCTGTGGTTTAACCCACAGCGCCACCTGGGTCCCTTCAGTTCACTGTAGTTTATTACTAAAGCTTGAATGGGAGAAGAGACTATTCTGAATGACTTATAAAATCAGTTCCAGCCAGTGCTACTTTTCTAGAAAAGAGGTGCCGGAACTCACCATGAACACCTCCCTCGTTCTCTTAGAATGGCAATGGCACCACAGGAGTAGCAACCCTCGCTGGTGCCTGGGGTTGGGGTATGTGCGCTTGCGCACCCCCCACACCATGGGGGTGGGGAATCTGAGTGGGCAGGCAGCGCCAGGCCCGCCCACTGGAGGGCCTCCTGCAACCCATGGCACCCCTTCCTCTGCTACTGAATAGCGCCCACCTGAGAGGCTGACAAAAAGCCCTGGCTCCACCAATTAAAACCATCAGATGAGGGCCAAACTACATGCAATCCAGAGATCTGTGTTGGATCCTTCCTATATAGTCCTGTATAAAGGTAAAGGGGTAAAGGACCCCTGATCGTTAGGTCCAGTCGTGACCGACTCTGGGGTTGCGGCGCTCATCTCGCATTATTGGCCGAGGGAGCTGGCGTACAGCTTCCGGGTCATGTGGCCAGCACGACTAAGCCGCTTCTGGCGAACCAGAGCAGCGCACAGAACCGCCGTTTATCTTCCCACCGGTGCGGTATCTATTTATCTACTTGCACTTTGACGTGCTTTCGAACTGCTAGGTTGGCAGGAGCTAGGACCGAGCAACGGGAGCTCACCCTGTTGCGGGGATTCGACACACTGACCTTCTGATCTGCAAGCCCTAGGCTCTGTGGTTTAACCCACAGCGCCACCCACGTCCCTATAGTCCTGTATAGGGAAGTTTTTAATGCCTGAGGTTTTCTTGTGTTTTACTGTGCCTGGAGTCGCTGGGGCAACCCAGTCATTTGACGTAGCATATAAATAATGATATTAATTGTATATATATATATATATATATATATATATATATATAATCACCACCATCATCATCACCCATCCCAATCTGTTAAGAGCTTTCTATTCCATCAGGAACCCCTTGAACTTGGCCTCTAACTGGCAATCAGGGCAGATTTCTGAGCGGAGGTGATTTACGCTGATGGTGAGGAGTCTCACTCTTGTCAGCATCCTGCATCAAGCACAAGGGAAGCCCCACAGAGAGTGCATTGGGACGCGGGTGGCGCTGTGGTCTAAACCGCTGAGCCTCTTGGGCTTGCCGATCAGAAGGTCGGCGGTTCGAATCCCCACGATGGGGTGAGCTCCCGTTGCTCTGTCCCAGCTCCTGCCAACCTAGCAGTTCAAAAGCACGCCAGTGCAAGTAGATACATAGGTACCGCTGTGGCGGGAAGGTAAACGGTGTTTCTGTGTGCTCTGACTTCCATCACGGTGTTCTGCTGCACCAGAAGCGGTTTAGTCATGCTGGCCACAACGCCAACTCCCAAGGCCTGAAAGCGAGATGAGTGCCGCAACCCCATAGTCACCTTTGACTGGACTTAACCACCCAGGGGTCCTTTACTTTTTACCTTTTTGCCTTGCTGCACTCCAGCCTTGACGTCACCAGTGCCTGAACTATGGTGGTCAAGCTCTCATGGTCTGGAGCAGGGGTAGGCAACCTAAGGCCCATGGGCTGGATGCGGCCCAATTGCCTTCTCAGTCCGGCCTGCAGACGGTCCGGGAATCAGCATGTTTTTACATGAGTAGAATGTGTCCTTTTATTTAAAATGCATCTCTGGGTTATTTGTGGGGCATAGGAATTCGTTCATTCCCCCCCCCCCCCCAAATATATAGTCCGGCCCACCACATGGTCTGAGGGACGGTGGACCGGCCCACAGCTGGAAAAGGTTGCTGACCCCTGGCGTGGAGGGACCTCAAGAGTGGTGTGGATGCTGACTTCCCCTGCCCCAAGAGAGGATCACTGTATATCACATTTGCGGACATTCGGGAAGTCGGTTGAAACTTACCCAGGTGACTGAGGGGAGACCTCCATATTCTTCACATCTCTCTCTCTGTGATTCTTTTTTAAATAGCCAAAGGTCTCACTGGCTGTGCAGAACTAGTTGTGCATCAATTCTCCGGTTTGCATGTGGTCAAGGCCCTTATCTTCCCTGGTGGGTTCTGCTGCTGCCGATCCATCCCCCCTAGTTTGCCCAGATGGCTGTGCAATCGTGTTTCACTGAGTCTGTGCTCGCTTAGCAGCTTGCCGCCGTCGGCTCACAACACTTCCCACCTGTGAATGGCTCCAGCTGGAATCAGGGGAACAGCCCTCCTCCACATGCCATCCCTTCAATCCATCATGTCAACACAGAAGAACAAAAAGTACAGTTGATAGAAATGACAAGCGAGACCAAACTGTTGCAGAGCGGAGTGCCTCCTATTCAGCGTTTCAGCCGGCCACACCCTCTCCCAGGACACTCCATCCCATTCACCCTCTCCCCTGTTCTTCTCCTGCTGCCCCTGGCAACAACCAGTCAAAGTTGCATGGTTAGTCCTCACTAGGCTGTTCTGTGGTCCTAGTGCAAAAGACCCAGGAATCTGGCTCTGCAGGCTGCCTTCTCACAACAACAACAACAACAACAACAACAACAACAACAACAACAACAATTTATTATTTATACCCCGCCCATCTGGCTGGGTTTCCCCAGCCACTCTGGGCGGCTTTCAACAGAGCATTAAAATACAATAGTCTATAAAACATTAAAAGCCTCCCTAAACAAGGCTGCCTTCAGATGTCTTCTAAAGGTCTGGTAATTGTTATTCTCTTTGACATCTGAAGGGAGGGCGTTCCACAGGGCGGGTGCCACTACCGAGAAGGCCCTCTGCCTGGTTCCCTGTAACTTGGCTTCACGCAGCGAGGGAACCACCAGAAGGCTCTCGGCACTGGACCTCAGTGTCTGGGCTGACCGATGGGGGTGGAGACGCTCCTTCAGGTATACTGGACCGAAACCATGCCCCTGGTTGTGCAGTGGTTGTTTTCTTTACTGTTTTGGAATACGAAAGAGTGGCTTATGCAACACCTTTAGCACCCTAACTAATGCTAATGAATTCCAAGCTTCCTATTGTTTGCAGTCCTTAGAGGGAAAGCCAACCTGTAAGCCTTAGGAGAATTTAATATACTTCAGCAGATGCCTGCGCCCATTCCTCCTCTCCCCCTCTCCTCATTTACAAATCCAAACAATGAGAAACATCCAGTTAATTGGCAGCCTGTCATTATATGCTCATTCAGTGAATTTATGGAATTACTGTCTGGTTCTGCATCCTTGTACATCTGCTCTTTTTCTTGACGCTCTATAAAATGGCATAGAAATGTTTCGTTGAGTGAAAGGACATGCTAAGGAAAAAGATGTGGATCTTTTTTTTTGGCGGGGGGGGCACAATCTAAAAGGGTATTTTAAACATTTCTTTAAAAGAGTATTTGGAAAGGGAGAAGAGCTGTAGCTCAGCTGTCGAACATCTGCTTTGTAGGCAGAAAATCCCAGGTTCGATTCCTGGCATCTGCAGGTAGCGCTGGGAATGTCCCCTGACTGAAGTCATGGAGAGCCACTGCCACTGAAGGTAGACAATGCTGAGCTAGATAGAACAATGGCCTGGATGAATATAAGCCAGCTTCCTACGTTCTGATAATTCTATCCCAAAAGGACAACAATTTTTGAATTACGAGCATCCCTTTTCACCCAAGAAAGCATTGGCAATTGATTCAGTCCATTTAACTATCTGATAAAATATTCTGATGGCAACCTATCTTCTCTTTATGCTGATTGCCAAAAGTTTTCCCCTCCTTTATTTTATAACCACCTTTTTCTCCATAGATCTTTCTTTTTGTTTTGTTACCTCATTAACCGTACTTACCAGGAAGTAAGCCCCATTGACTTCAGGGGCAGTGAGTTGAAAGGGACCCCCAGGAATCCCAGCTAAATCATACAAGACAGATAGCCACTCAACCTCTGCTTAAAAACCTGCAATGAATGAGAGCCCACCACCTCTCATAGGAGTCTTTTCCACTGTAGAACAGCACTTACTGCCAGAAAGTTCTTCCTGATGTTTAGTTGGAATATCCTTCCTTGTAACTTGAAGCCATCGGTTTGAGTCCTACCCCCCAAGAGAAAACCATCTTGCTCCATCCTCCATGTGACAGCCCTTCAGGTATTTGAAGGTGGCTATCGTATCTCCTCTTAGTTTCCTCTTTCCCAGGCTAAACATACCCAATTCCCTCAGCTGTTCCTCATAAGGCTTGGTTTCCAAACCCTTGATCATTTTGGTCTCCCTCCTCTGCACATGTTCCAGCTTGTCAATATCATGGGAGACTTTGTCAAAAGCCTTACTGAAATCAAGACACACTATGTCCACAGCATTGCCCTGATCCACCAAGCTTGTAACTCTATAAAAAAAGAAAGGAGATTCGTTTGACATGACTTATTTTTGAGAAACCCTTGCTGGGTTTTAGTAACCACAACATCCTTTTCTAAATCCTCATAGACCAACTGTTCTAGGACCTTTCCTGGTGTAGCTGTCAAGCTCACTGTTCTGTAGCTACCTGGGTCTTCTGTTTTCTCTGTTTTGAAGATGGGGTCAGCATTTGCCCACCTCCAATCTGCCGGGACCTCACCTGTTCTCCAAGAATTCTCAAATTTGCACGAAATTGCACTGTACGTTCTCTGACTCTAGAATGTGTTGGTCACATAACCACATTGTCAGTGTGCAAGCATGCAATAAGCAGGATACCATGACATTTGAACATTTCAGTCTATCATAAAATGTTTTTAGCATTATTATAGTTTTCTTTATTCGACATACTGTAGTCCAATGCATAAGAATGAGCTACAAGATTTTTTTAAAAATAGCGTGTCCTTCCAAATATTGTTTAGGAATTCGCTTTTGACAAATGTAAGTCTTCTTCTGAAAATATTATTGCTGATGAAAAGTTCCAAGCAAATCGTTTGCAGAACAAAGTGTTCTGCCTGCGGCCTGTATATAAGCATCATTTTTCAGCTGCTGACCGGACCTTGAACATTTATGTTATATACAAAGTTTGAAAACTACCTCATCACTATTTTTCTGGGCCAGTTCTGATATACGTTTTTATGGTTCCCTTCCCTATCCATAGGAAATGATTTGTGGTAATGTTATGGTTTTCTGCAATCCGTTGGTGCTTCTGAGAAAACAAGCTGCGCCGATCTGTTCCACATGTCCCCATCCTGATAATACCTGCACTCTCAGGTGCCAATTTTGAATCTTTATGCTCCGAGGTTGAGGTCATGTGGAATAGTAAAATGACTGCATGGAGCTTGTGTGTTTAAGGTGTCATGTTTCAGAAAACAATACAATGAATGACCCCTGTGTCGCAAACAGTAAACAACAGCAATAAGGGCAACACGTAATGACCAATGAATATATCAGGCACTTCAATGAACAAACTCAATATATATCAAGAAATAAACAAAGTCATTGAAAACATAAAATATAAGTCTCTAGATGAAATGAGATAACAATGTTCATGAGAAGACGTAGTCAGTCAATGTACTGTAGCAATAACGTCCAAGTAGTTCCAGTAGTAATGTGCACAGCGATCCCGGATAATCAAAACTGTTTCGCAGGAGTCTTCTTCAGCACAACAAATAGGTTTGAAGAGAACACGTACTACGTACTAACCATATCATGAAAATATAAATCCTACTGTGGAGTAGTGGTCATAAAGGTATGTTTCAGAAAGCATCTGCAATGGTTGCAAAGGTCAATGGACGAATGCTTCCTATCATTGCCACCACCAGCAGCTATCAGCCAGGTACGGCCAGACCAGTTCTTTCTCTTTATACTGTTTATTGTATGGGCATACTCACACTGCACAGTCTCACACATATCAGATGCTTCCCAAATGATCACTGCCTGTCCTGAAACTGATTGGCTCTATGCCTGTTTAACTTTCATGGTTTCCTCCAAAGCATCCTTGGAGTTTGAGGAGGGTACTGAGAATTTGATTAGCTAGGGAATGAGTTTTAGGTCCGTTGAAGTCCGTAGTGCAGATATGCACCCCGAAACTCTAGGTTTCCTCCTCTACATCTCTCCAGTGGAGACTTCTTTGGACTTCTTGCCCAGTGTGAAACTCCTGTAAAGATCACATCCCTCAGGACAAGCAACTATATCTATTTATTACATTCATATCTCACTTTTCTTCCATGGAATTCAAGGTGGTGTACATGGTCCACACCCTCCCTACTTCATCCTCACAACAGGTAGGTTAGGCTAAGAGACTAGGCCCAAGGTCACCCAGTAATCTTCATGGCTGAGGGGGCTTGAACCCCAGTCTTCCAGGTTTATACCACGATACTACACTGGCTCTCAAAAAATGTGTTGGGCTGTAAAATCTTCAGCACCCTTCTTTTGAAGCAAGCCCCATTTAAATTAATTGAGCTTATTTTCCAATCATTGCGAGAGGCACGGACACTGATCTCTCTTTTTGCTACACTTGGTTATGGTCAGAGAGGCTTCACATCTGTACTAGCTTTATCCACTATCCCCCAGACAGAAAAGAGAATTCAGCCTGTGCAGTGTAGAATGTTGCATTGCTTTGCACTGATAGCATATTGGGAAATTGCACAGGTATACCGTGCACAGGTATTACAGGTATCCTATAGGGCAGGCATGTTCAGCTCCCAAGAGACTGCAATCTACTCACACTACAAAAAAAAACTAAAAAAAAACTGGCAGTGATCTACCCTTTGGATTGACAAAAGTTGTTGAGGTTTTCTGGGAGAGTCTTCACCAAAGTTGTTGAGCTTTATTGTGTTTTATTTTTTGGGATGAACGATCAGGATCACGCGATCAACCAGGGACGACCCACGATCAACTGGTCGATTGCGATCGACCAGTTAGACATGCATGCTATAGGGGATATGCCATTGTACACATACAATAATCTGACCATCTTGATATCATCTGACCATCCTGATCCCAGGTTTAGCACTGCAGCACAGCTTGGGTCAACATGCTCGTAAAAGCACTGGAGCGAACAAACATACAAAATCAGATTAAAAGGTGGCAGCATTATTATTATTATTATTTCATAAAATTTATACACTGCTTGATTGAAAACAAAAACAAAACCACAGACACAGAAAACGCCCTCCAAGTCATTTACAATTTTCTCTTCTTACTGCAGCATATCTGACATACAGCAAGGGCAGAGAACTGGTGACCGCCTAGATGGCTATGCCTTCCATCAGTCCCAGTCAACATGGCCAATGGTCATGGATGATGGGTGTGGGAGTCCAGCAACACCTGGAGGGCTGCAGGTTGTCCATCACTGGTGTATAGGATTGCTCTGTAAATGATGTATCCAGAAAGACAGAAAAGGCATGGCCTCCGTTCAGCATGATGCATTTCAAGTGATTTGTCCTTGCAGTTCTTCTTGAATAAGCACACTAAGGATCCATGCGCTGTCCTTGTATCTAGATCTCTCCACTCAAGCCAAATTCCCAGTGAATATAGAGACAACGGTGTGAGCCACATGAACCCTATAGTAACCAGCCACCTCACATTAGGATTGCAAATATGTTATTCTGGCAGGACTCTCCTACCTTTAATAGCTTCATGGCAAAGGGCAATTCAGCAACGGAATTTCCCAACAGTGGTGCAAAAGGCTTCTTTGAACTGACTGAGGATGCACCAGACATAGTATTAAGTGTGGCCACATAGCAAAGAGGATCATGATCTATTTTGGGAGCTGTGTCCAAAAGGCAAGGAAGAAAACTTTTACACAACAGACAACAGATGCTTAGGAATTCATTCCTCTTTAAATTCACAAATATACAACGGGGGCAGTTCTTACTTTGCAGATCTTTAGCTGCAAAGAGAGGCTTGCTTCTCACTTGGAGAATTACGGCCACGGTTGGTAGATCACCACCAATGGATCCTGCCTTATGCTAAGGCTATAGTGTCTTCCCCCTCCCTTTGTAACTGCTTCCACCAGGCAAAGCCTCCAGTGGATTTCCCTTATTTACATTGCAAATGCAACCTCCCCTGCTGCTCTGGAGCATAGCAAGAGCTGTCAATCACTTGCCCCTTCAGCTCATCAGTTTGTCCACTCATTAATTACACATTTAAGCTGCTCCTTTAGAGCCTGCAGCCCATTTGATTGACAAGGAACCTCGCTAGGCTATAGGAACAGAAAGGAAGGTCTTGTTGGGTGTTGTTTGTCTTTTAACTGCAGATATTAGCTTAGTTTAAATATGCTACATGCAACTAGGGTGGGCATATAGATATAGATACAGTGGTACCTCGGGTTACAGACGCTTCAGGTTACAGACGCTTCAGGTTACAGACTCCGCTAACCCAGAAATAGTACCTCCGGTTAAGAACTTTGCTTCAGGATGAGAACAGAAATCGTGTGGCGGCGGCAGCAGGAGGCCCCATTAGCTAAAGTGGTACCTCAGGTTAAGAACAGTTTCAGGTTAAGACACTGTACTAATGAGGTGAAATAGTAGAGGCATATAGAAGAATGTTCTATAGAACCAGTACAGTGGTACCTCGGGTTACAAACGCTTCGGGTTACAGACTCCGCTAACCTGGAAGTAGTACCTCGGGTTAAGAACTTTACCTCAGGATGAGAACAGAAATCGTGTGGCGGCGGCAGCAGCAGGAGGCCTCATTAGCTAAAGTGGTACCTCAGGTTAAGAACAGTTTCAGGTTAAGAACGAATTAAGTTCTTAACCCGAGGTACCACTGCATATCTATCTATTCTGCTAGCTCATAGAAAGAATCTGATGCCGCTGACATTCCAGATGCCACCTCAAGTCATTAAATGCCCACTCAAAACCCCTCCTTCCTACTGACTGATTTCAGCATCGGCTCAAACTCACAGACTCCTTTACGCTGAATTCCTGGACAGCTCCTTCATCCCATCTTCTTGCTTTTTATATCCCTGCACCCAGGGACCAAACAAATCATGGTGATCAAATGGCGTTTCCAGTGCTCTCTTGACTTATGGCCTTATGTGAGGCAAGGACAGTGTGGGGGGGGAGGGGTGGCTTAGGGAGAGAGGGTGTTGTTGGGGAGGGTGTGTGGGTCCCAAGAGCCAGTCCGAATCTGGAAGGCTGCATTTGACTCCCCCAGGCCTAAGGTTCTCCACTCCTGTGGTAGAAGGTTGAATCCTGTGCTTCTATGTATTCACTCTACGTTAGTTATTTTTGTGCCAATATTCTTCCTCCCCGCCCCCAATACCTTTCTTAACCCACATTATTTAACACAGCATCTGTCTTTTCTTCTCCTGTGCCTTTTGCAGTTGCACAGCGAGTAGAATTTCAGAAGATATAACGTTTCTTATCACGCCATCTTTAATTTCTCTCTGCCATGGAGCTGTTAAAGGCATAGATCTTCAGCCAGGGGAAAAGGAACAGAAAAACCCACAAGAGGTGGCAGCCTTATAATTTTAGAAACAGCAGTCCTTTCGGGAAAACCATGCCAGGATTTGCATTCTAAAAGCGCATGGAAATGTGTTAAACACTCCAGCATTGTGAGACGGGAGGGAGAGTCAACTGTAAAGGGATTTGGAAGAAAACACATTTTATCCAGGTAACTGTTAGTGAATTCATAATCGGAGAGATGCAAGGGCAACTGAACGGTGGCTTAGAACAGTCCCAGCAATGCATTATAATACAGGAGATAAGGAACATCTGCTAACAGAGGGAGGGGATGAAAAAAGACCTGCCTGTGAATGGACATAAAATATTAATATTCGTATCGTATCTATGCAATGGAGAAACAAAGGGCAATGCAAGCCCAAGCATGACTTATGGTGGGGGTTCATATTGAAGCGGCCCCCTCTGCTCTGTAAAAAATTGATGTTCTATTTCGAGACAAGTGGGGATGCCATGAGAAATCATGATGGGTGGTGGGGCAAAGGAGAGGGAGGAAAGTTTGTCAGTGTTTGAACTGCCTTTTGTAAGTTGCCTGTCCCTTTAAGAGCTGCTTCATCTGCTGAAATGGTGGGTGTTCCCTGTTCAGCAACCACCTGGAAAAGGCTTCACCTGGTTATTTCTGCACCATGGGTTTTCCAATCCTGATGTAACAGCAGTCCTGTTAAATCAGGGGTGGGGAGCCTGTGGTGCTCCAGGCGTTGTGATTGTTATTGGGTGGGATTCAACTAAGCTTTACTCAGAGTAAAGGTAAAGGGACCCCTGACCATTAGGTCCAGTCGTGACCGACTCTGGGGTTGCGGCGCTCATCTCGCTTTATTGGCCGAGGGAGCTGGCGTACAGCTTCCGAGTCATGTGGCCAGCACGACTAAGCCGCTTCTGGCGAACCAGAGCAGTGCACGGAAACGCCGTTTACCTTCCTGCTGCAGCGGTACCTTTTTATCTACTTGCACTTTGACGTGCTTTCGAACTGCTAGGTGGGTAGGAGCTGGGACAGAGCAACGGGAGCTCACCCCGTCGAGGGAATTCGAACCGCCGACCTTCTGATCGGCAAGCCCTAGGCTCTGTGGTTTAACCCACAGCGCCACCCGCATACTCAGAGTAGACCCACTGAAATTGGTGAACATTACAAAGCTAGGTCCATTAATTCCAGTAGGGTCTGAGTCAGTTTTACTAAAAGTAAATTTTGTTGTTACTCAATTTATTCCCTATCCTTCATGATAAGGCACACACCAATTAGAAATACAATATTTAAAACAGTTTAAAATGAATTACAGTCACAATTAATAGAGTGGGGTCATAGAATCATAGAACAGTAGAGTTGGAAGAGACCATGAGGATCATCGAGTCCAACCCCCTGCAATGCAGGAATCTTTCACCTACCATGGGGCTCAAACCCACAACCCTGGGATTAACAGTATCTGACCATCTTCTGCAACCTGGTTTCAAACTATAGCTCCCATCACCCCTGGGCATTGGCCATGCTGGCTGGGGCTAATGGGAATTGCAGACTTCAACATCTTGGAGAAGGCTAATGTAACGCAATGCTTTTTAGAGCAACACACCACTTCTTAATCACTTTTTGCTGCAGATATGCAGCAAAATACAAGCCTGGGAAATTCTAGGTCTTTGAAGGCAAAGGGGGAAGGATATTAAAATCTTATTTTCATATTTCCCACCTGCTATGATTTTTATTTTTTGCCTGAGATGGCTCCTGCATACAATCTGAAAAACCATTTGTTTCAATGAAGACCTCCAAGCAGTACTAAATTCCTTTACAGAACAAGAGCTGACAGTGGCCCAAATGCATTTATTATGAGTGTTTCTTTGCCAGTAGGTTGATCCTCCGGAGGAAACAGTAGTTTCAAGTCGAAAACAAAACAAACAAATGAGAACGTGGCACAACCCCACAGGGGAGGTGTGTGTTCGTGTTGTGCTGCTTTCCTTTATTCTGTTTCAGATTGCATCAGAGTCTTAGAGGCGATCTACATGTTGGGGGGGGGTATCAACTGGTACAGTTGGGTTTAATTGATGCTCAAAGCACCCCCACTTGTGAAAAGCAGGAGAATTGGGAAAGAGTATCCTTTCCTAAAGGACGCGGGTGGTGCTGTGGTCTAAATCACTGAGCTTCTTGGGCTTGCCGATCAGAAGGTTGGCGGTTCGAATCCCTGCGAGGGGGTGAGCTCCCGTTGCTCGGTCCCAGCTCCTGCCAACCTAGCAGTTCGAAAGCACGTCAAGGTACAAGTAGATAAATAGGTACTGCTCCGGCGGGAAGGTAAACGGCGTTTCCGTGCACTGCTCTGGTTTCGCCAGAAGCGGCTTAGTCCTGCTGGCCACATGGCCCGGAAAAACTGTCTGCAGACAAACGTCGGCTCCCTCGGCCTGTAAAGCGAGATGAGCGCCGCAACCCCAGAGTCGTCTGCGACTGGACTTCACTGTCAGGGGTCCTTTACCTTTCTTTTTTATCTTTTCCTAAAACTAGTGATATGCTAGCCTCCTATGTGCACATAATTGTTTGCATGAGGAAACATATTGTGGTGTGTTCCCCAATCTCTGAGAGGTGAGAGACTTCATGGGTGCCTGAATCTGTATCACAGATACAGGACCGCAGGCTTGGAAGGGAACCACAGACATCATTCAAACTGCCCAACCCTTAACAATATAAATACGCAATCTCCCACCTGTGTCCTAAAATGGCTCATTCTCAGGAAGGTGATGCCGCATGTGATTAGCTCTTACTTAGTCACCTTGGTGGCCCACATTTGGAATCATTGCTGCTGGGGCTGCAGAGTGTGATCCATTAACCTGATTAACGTGTTTAAACCTTTTCAATTACTACAAAGGCATCCCCAATTAATTAGGCAGCCTCCCCTTAATAAAGAACACACCGGTAGATGTCAGAGACCATCTTACAAGAGGCATGGCCCATTTTTAATTGCATGCATATTCTAGTCCAAGAAAACATCTGCCAGCCCCACAATAAACTTGTTGTGCTGTTATGCTTGCAGCAGTTGAGCATTTCCTTTGCACATGGGAGGTCCCAAGTTTATTCCTAACATTTCCAGTTAGTTAAAGGTAGATAGCAGTGTTGGTCTGTCATAGTCAAAACAAAATAAAATTAAAAAAAATTCCTTCCAGTAGCACCTTAGAGACCAACTAAGTTTGTTCTTGGTATGAGCTTTCGTGTGCATGCACACTTCTTCAGATACGAGTGTGCATCTGAAGAAGTGTGCATGCACACGAAAGCTCATACCAAGAACAAACTTAGTTGGTCTCTAAGGTGCTACTGGAAGGAATTTATTTTATTTTATTTTATTTCCAGTTAGGACTGGGAAAGGCCTCTGTGCAAAACCTGCCGTAAGTCAGTGTAGCATAGACAATACTGAATATGATGCACCAATGAAGTTTTAGCTTTTCAGTTTAAGTAATCCAGGGTGTTTAACACAGAATGGATTTTCCTACTATTTCTGCCTTTTCTCCCCCTTAAAAACAATAATCACACAAACAGTCTTGTAAAAGGCAACAATAACATTAACTCGCACAGAATGCTTGTTGAAGAGTAACAGACACAAGCAGCTTTGTTCAGGCAGGCTTAAAATGGTAATTCGGTTACAAAGACATACTTAAGTCTAGCTTAAAATCATAGAATTGTAGAGTTGGGAGGGACCCCAAGGATCATCTAGTCCAGTGATGGCTAACCTTGACACCCCAGATGTTTTGGAACTACAACTCCCATCATCCCTAGCTAACAGGATCAGTGGTCAGGGATGATGGGAGTTGTAGTCCCAAAACATCTGGAGTGTCAAGGTTAGCTATCACTGATCTAGTCCAACTCCCTGCAGTGCAGGGATCATTTGCCCAACATGGGGCTTGAACCCATGACCCTCAGATTAAGAGTCTCATGCTCTACCAACCGAATGCAATCTAAACTTTGAGCTCAGACTTTGTAGATGTTCTCCCATTGCTGGAAGAGGAAGAGAGAATATATATAGACAGGCAGGAGAATATATATAGCCACTCCCTCCCCATGTCAGGGCACAGTGGGAGTGTCTCTCACAGAGTTCTCTCTAGCAAACTTACAGGAAAACTCTGTGAACTTCAGCTCCTATCATGTGCCTATCTAGCAAAACATGAATTGTTGGTTTGACTGCATTTTAAATATCCCACAGTAGTGCAAAGCCATCTGGGAACTGGGGGCAGGGGGCGGCAGAGGCGGGAATTGTACCCATGCAGCTTGCTAATGTAGGATTCACATTGCAAAAATTAATGCTGTTGTGTATTTAGTCATCTTCAAAGTGCCATGGGACTCTTCCCACTGCTGCTGCCCTGAATAGACACTTGCCTTCTGAGTCTTAATAATGGAGTTTGTTAAATTTTAACAGACTCACTCTTTTTCTTCAGCGGCCTATCAAAATGGCTGACGTGCTTTTGATCCCGTTCCAGGCATAAACTGGCAGTGAGAATAGCAGCGATGATCTTCCATGATTGATAGCAGATTAGGGGGACTCTTGATAGTGAATGGATGTTTCCCAATTGCTTTCGGCTCTTTGTTCTCCTGCATCTGAGCCAGCCACTGAGATCCAATTTGGCATCTGGTTTGTTTGTGCTTCGACTCAAGTATCAAGGCTTGGAGGGTTTTGCTTCTGTTTTTTGTTTTGTTTTCAAATTCCTTCTGAAAGCGACAGCTGGATCTGAGTGCTCCAGCTTCTTCTTGCGTGCATCTGGGTGGCAAGTTGGTTGGGGTGACTCTGTGGGTGGCATTTTCTTTTATGGGGGCTTTGCTTGCTTTACTTAATTTTCTCAATTTCTTAGGGTGCTACCTTTCCCAAAGGAAGAGAACCCAGGTCTATGAGGAAATACATGCATTTGCGCGCAAAGTTGAAATTTTTAATTGCCTGGCATTGAAGAGAATATTGGAAAAGGAAAACATCTGCCAAAGGCAAAAAACAAATAAATGTGTGAATGAAGTTGAGAAAAGGAAGGGCAGTTAAATTAACAACTTCCCAATGTGGTTTACAAAACATAAAACAACACTATTTCGAATGTTTTGTTAATGCTGTTGTTTTTGTTAATTCATATAACCCAGGTCCCACTTCACGAAAGTTGGCTGTGAAAAAAATCACTTATCCAAACACAAGGAATTAGAGCCCTCGCTATACACACCACAGATTCAGTTATCCAAACAGAGCCTTTTTTTATTTCTTTGTTTGCTTTCTGCTGTTTGGCTGATGAATGGAGGGACATTTTTGAGAACATTTTTTCCTGGATTTCCCTAGGTTTTAAAAAAGCTTTTTGGGGTTGGAATTTTGTGGTCAGAAATACATTAGAAATTTCCCTATAGGAATCAATGGAAATCACCAACCTGCTATGTGAATGCTCACCTAACAAATGATTTCCAGGGAACATAATTTGCAGGTGCTCATTTATATACACAGATACACATTGCTATATTTTAAATAGAAACACCATCCATCTCACCATAGTGGGGAAAGGTGTGAACAGGTGACCTTAGTCTGCTGACCAGGTGCTAGGCCCCTCCCTATGGCTCTTAATCTTTCAAGCACACTTGGACTGCATAGCCCTTGAACTGTCTTCTGTACAGTATGATGTATAGCTGCCCTAAGTCTGGGATGTGGGTCTGGAGGTGGAGCTGTGGCTTAGATGAATGGGAAAGGGGATGGTCTTGCATAAACGGAGGAGATGACCAGGAGGAGGAAGCGGAAGAGAGAACAGACAGGAATGGGGCCCATGATAATAGCACCCCTTGTAAGACCAGATCTTTCCCTGGCAGCAGTGGAAGTCGGTGCCCATTGGAACTGATAGGGCAGCAATCAGGGAGGCTAACAGTAGGTGGTGCCAGAGCCAGTGGTGGGCAGAGCAAACTAATTCTAACATTGTCCCTATGCTCCTCCCTGCTGAGTTCTGCAAGGGCAACACTGAGACAAAGGAGGAGGAAGCTGGCAGCCAGTTCCAAACCCTGGGTTGATTGTAAGTAAGCAGGTCAACAGGTGGGGGCTGGCTAAGGTTGCTGGGGCAGTGCCCTGTTTGCCCTCATGGTCCAGGTTCAACTGCCCAGTAGTTCTGCAGCTGCCTCTCTGCTTATAAGGAGTGATCAGTATAAGCCTTTCCCCTTTCCCTGGCAGTTTAGCTGGCACTTGAGCTCTGTCCTTGCAAGCTCAGTACAGTTTCTGCTTCCCAGAGGGTGAAAAGGGCAGTTAGGAAGCTGATTGGTGCATATTTCTAAATATGGACAATGCTGTATAAAAATGGAATTCAGTAAGCAAGATCCGTCCCATTCAATATAATGATCTGACTGTCTCTGTGTGTGCAGAATCTGGCTTTTGAATTCCTTCAGAAGGCACAGTTAATTTTGAGACCACCACCACTTTCATATCTCACGAATTCATTCATTCCCCCCCCCCTCTCTCATTTGTGTCCTCACAGCCGAGTGGGTCTGCTTTGCCTGCATTTTACTAGCAAAGAGCCAAAGCCATTGCTCCAATGCCAAAGAACTGAAGAACCCAAAGCCCCCTGAACAAGTTGTTGCTTCGACACAATATTTTTTTATGCTCCGTGGTAAAGCTGGAAATAATGCGTTTACAGACCACAAAAGTCTCATTTATCTTATTGATGTTCGGCTCTTTCCATAAGACATCTTTTTCAGTCAGAAGTCTGTGTGTATAATGTTATTGACATAACATTTCCTCAGGGTCTACCAACAGAAATGACAGCTGGAACGCAGAGCCCTGGAGTGCAGTGTGTGTGTGTGTGTGTGTGTGTGTGAGAGAGAGAGAGAGAGAGAGAGAGAGAGAGATCAAGTTATTTATGAGTATCTATCTATCTCACAGATATCATAATCAGAAGCTAAGACAGTTACAGGTAGGTAACTAAGACACTTTGTGCAGGATACGAATAGAAATCTACGTTTTGGTACAAAAATGTCTGGAGAACTGGAATTGCGAGTCTGGGAAAGCTGCACACCCAATGGGACTATTTATTTATTATTTAATTCCATTTCTGACTCGTTTCCCATAAAATTTCTTGAAGCAATTTCCTAATTAATAAGTCAGCAATAAAATAGTTACAACATTTCCTACAGAAACACTATGTATATCTGTATATGTATCCATCTTACACTTCCATATGTACAAAACCATTTAAAATCCAATATTAACATAGACTGGGATAAACAAATAAGAGTAATTAGGGCCAGAGGCAAACCGGAATCCTTTTTTTTTTTTTTTTTTTTTGCATTTTAAAATCCTTTCATTTACAAGTCCATCTAACATAAATTATCCTCCATCATCCAGCACTTTAAAGATATGAGCCTCATCATAAAGGTTTGTTGATGATAGCTTTTTGTCCTGCCGGCTTTTATTTCTTTTAGAATGTCTCCATGTGATATCTGATAGAAATATGTATGATTTACAAGTAAGCATCGTATGAGCAGCATATTACTACTATTATACTACTGCAACGTACCCAAGAACTGCAGGGTTTGAACTTTTTTTATACCCCTTTTCCTGTTATTTATGGTGTTTCTATTGTGTTATAACTTTTGCATATAAATAACATTCTGTAAAAAGAAAAAGAAAAAAAGCAGAGGAGGCAATGTTTTGTCCTCAAACCCATAGTTTGTTTTTCACAATCATTCTTCATCATTCTAAGAAGGTTATTCTTTTTTCAATCCAGGAAATCACCGGCTTTCATGCAAATGAAACATACTTAGAATCACAGAACTGTAGAGTTGGAAAGGACCCCAAGGGTCATCTAGTCCAACCCCCTGCAATGCAAGAATCTCAGCTAAAGCATCCATGACAGATGGCCATCCAAACTCTGCTTAAAAACCTCCCAGGAAGGAGAGCCCACAACCCCCGAGGGAGACCGTTCCACTGCCCAACAGTGTTTAGGGAAGTTTTTAATGTTCTGTTGAAAGCTGCCCAGAGTGGCTGGGGAAACCCAGCCAGATGGGTGGGGTAGAAATAAATCATCATCATCATCATCATCTTCCTGTCAGAAATTTCTTCCTGTTTAGTTGGAATCTACTTTCTTATTCTTTGAATTATGGTGCTGGAGGAGGCTCTTGAGAGTCCCATGGACTGCAAGAAGATCAAACCTAATTCTTAAAGAAATCAGACCTGAGTGCTCATTAGGACAGATCCTGAAGTTGAGGCTCCAGCACTTCGGCCACCTCATGAGAAGAAAAGACCCTGATGTTGGGAAAGATTGAGGGCACAAGGAGAAGGGGACGACAGAGGATGAGATGGTTGGACAGTGTTCTCGAAGCTACTAACATGAGTTTGGCCAAACTGCGAGAGGCAGTGAAGGATAGGCGTGCCTGGCGTGCTCTGGTCCATGGGGTCACGAAGAGTCGGACACGACTGAACGACTGAACAACAACAACTTTCTTATAACTTGAAGTCATTGTTTCGAGTCCTACCCTCCTGAGCAGGAGAAAACAAGATTGTTCCCTCTTCCATGTGACAGCCTCTTACATATTTGAATATGGCTGTCATATCTCCTCTCAGTCTCCTCTTTTCCAGGCTAAACATACCCAGCTCCTTCAACTGTTCCTCATAAGGCTTAGTTTTCAGACCCTTGATCATCTTGGTTGCCCTCCTCTGCACACGTTCCAGCTTGTCAATATCCTTCTTAAATTGTGGCGCCCTGAACTGGACACAATATTCCAGGTATGGTCTGACCAAGGCAAAATAAAGCAGGACTATTATTTCCTTGAACTGGACACTATACTTCTGTTGAAGCAGCCTAGAATGGCATTCACTTTTTTTGCTGCTGTTGGCTCATGTTAAGCTTGTGGTCCACCAAGACCCCCTAGATCCTTTTCACATGTTACTACTGGTAAGCCAGGAGTCCCCCATCTTATATTTGTGCTGCTGGGTCTTCCTGCCTAAGTGCAGAACCTGACATTCGTCCCTATTGAAATTCATTCTGTTAGTTTGGGCCCAGTTCTCATTTTGAATAGTGGACCACTCATCTGAACAGAGTCTTCTTAGGAAAGTTGCAGAACCACAGTGTTTGTGTGTGCGCACACACGTTATAAATACTCCGGGTTGTGGTGGGGTTTCTGAAGAAACAGAAGAATCTATTTATACATAGCTGCCGGCTAACATGACAGGGGGGATAGCTGACATTAATTAACTCTCTTTTCTCTTGATAGGGGGAATGATAGAGTAAGCTATGCGGGCTGATTGGCTCATATATTGCAAGCTTCCGTCTCATCCTTGGACAGAGGGCATATCTGCACTACAGACCTAATCTAATGTAATAGTAATTTCCTCTCCCCAGAGAGCCCTGGCAATTGTAATTCTGTGAGAGAATACAAGCAAGCGGCACCTGCATTTTAACCACAGATTCCCTGGGTTATGAGAAGCCACGCAGAGAAACAGGTCTCAAACAGATATAAATTTGTAGTATGGATGTGCCTGCATATTCCTAGATCTCACCAGTGGTCACCTATCATGTATGGTGTGAACACAGGAGAGGAGCTATAGCTCTATGGAGAACCACATGCTGAACTGAGCTTTATTTAAGAATGGACTTAATACTGTTATGAGTTTGGGGAGGATGCAGGCTGCATGCCTGAGCTCCCTTCTGATTCCTGGATACAGTGTGGATTCAGTTGCTGGAATAGCCAGGCCTGGTAATGGCCCACTAATTGTGGGTCATTAAGATAACAAAGGGCTTGGCTCTGTGCCAGAGGACAAATGGGTGGTCCCCACTCCCTCAACTGTCTATTAGTTAGAAAGACAACAAGCCAGTGGCCAGTTGAGGGTTGAGTTGGAATCATAGAATAGTAGAGTTGGAAGGGACTCCAAGGGTCATCTAGTCCAACCCCCTGCAAGGCAGGAATCTCAACTAAAGCATCCATGTCAGATGGCCAGACAACCTCTGCTTAAAATACTTCCAAGGAAGGAGAGCCCACGAGTTCCCGAAGGAGTGCATTCCACTGTCAAATAGCTCTTACTGTCAGAAAGTTAAAAGAAAATAAAAAATAAAACAATTCCTTCCAGTAGCACCTTAAAGACCAACTAAGTTTGTTCTTGGTATGAGCTTTCGTGTGCATGCACACTTCTTCAGATACACGAAAGCTCATACCAAGAACAAACTTAGTTGGTCTCTAAGGTGCTACTGGAAGGAATTTTTTTATTTTTTATTTTGTTTTGACTATGACAGACCAACACGGCTACCTACCTGTCAGAAAGTTCTTCCTGATGAATTTCCTTTCTTGTAACTTGAAGCTATTGGTTTGAGTCCTACTCCCCAAAGCAGGAGGAAACAAGCTGGTTCCTTCTTCCATGTGACAGCCTCTGAGATATTTGAAGATGACTATCATATCTCCCCTCGCTCTCCTCTTTTCCAGGTTAAACATACCCAGCTCCTTCAACCATTCATCATAGGGCTTGTTTTCCAGACCTTTGATTACTGTATTTTTCCGTGTATAAGACTAGGTTTTTTTAACCAAAAAAATAGGTTTAAAATTGGGACTCGTCTTATACACGGGTAGTGCGGAGGGGTGTTTTCTTAATTTGGAGTCCCTCAAAATAGGGGGAGTCTTATATATGGGGGCATCTTATACACGAAAAAATACGGTATCTTGGTTGCCCTGGGCTCAACTGGGCTCGGCTGGCATTGTCCCCAAGCCCAGCTTAGCTTAGGATACACCAGACTCATCCCATCTGAGCTAAAGCTGACTGATCCAACATAACTCCAACATAACTCCCCCAAAAGGAGTGTTATGGGTGTTTATTGGAGGTAGGGCTCTAATATATGACCTGGCAACCTGGCAGAGAATAGTCTTTTAAAGACTTGATTTCCCTCTGCTGGGCTTAGGCAAAGCAACAGCAGCCTCACTGTTGGGTCTGGTGTAACTTTATGCTGGCTTTTTACACCAGGAGCCCTAGTTCTCCCCTGACCTCTTTCCAAAGGGAACCCAATGTGGGAGGAGCTCCACCCCTGGAATTCCTCGACTCAGAGAAGAGGGATGCACGTAACAACATTAGTCATGTAGAGTGCTGAGCTGACATGAGAAGAGAAATACATATCTGGGCCTGGCGAAATCTTGTTCCCTTTGCAAGAGGAATGTGGAGATTTCCTATTTAGCCTTCAGATATAGTGTGTTCCAAGCAGCTTGTATAGGTTATTATTTATGCTTTAAAATTGAATTACAGAATTAATAGACAAAGGGAAACTAACCCATTGAATAAGCAATTTGATGCACCGGCTTACATGAAATTACACTCAAAATTAATTCAGATCCTCTCCAATATGATTGTTGTGAAATGGACTGAAAAATCTTTAGAGAAAATAAATAGTTTCATTAGGAATCTGAATTGCAGCCGTTGCTGCAGATTGCTTTTCATCCTATGAGCACATATGGAACAGCTACACGACAGAATGAATGCTTGCGTAATGCTCATCATCTCATATGAGGAGGTTAGCCTAGAGATCGCCAATGGAGAAATCCCAATACTCCACTAGACTATAGTTTTTCAGAGGTGTCCTCAGAGGTAGTCCTCCAAGGCTGACCCAGGTCATCAAGGCCCTTAACTTGGGTCTCTGGCAGGTTCCCTATGTTGGCCAATCAAACGCCTCCCCTTTCCTGCTGATTGGCTCCTAGGGATGATGGAGAGCAAGCAAGTAGGGAGACCTGCAAAGGAGGGAGAAGTGGAGGAGAGAGGAGTTTGGAGTAGGCGGAGATGAGGAAAAGTAGACAAGGAGGTTGGGGAGGAGAGAACTTGGGCTGCTGCTGCCATCCCTCCTTGGATGATGCTGAAGATCTGTGCTACTTTTGCACTTTCCTTTGAGGGATGTTGGCCTGGAAGGGGAAGGATGAGAGGGAGAGGGAGAGATACTGAGAGTGGGGGCAGAAACATAACTAAACGTTCCCTTCTTGTACATCCTCTAGCTGGTTGGTTGTTTAAGAAAAAAAGAGGTGGAAGATGTGTGGTTTTGATCCAGTCCAAAGCCAGGAGCAGGGTGTGGCCAAAAAGTAGGTGTGGCCACCCCACACACTGAAAAGCCGCGGAATTCCGTTGTAATGTGATAAAATTCAACGTAAGATATAATAAAGCAATAAAAAAATACACTTAAAAGCAAAATGGATATTTAATGTGATGGATGCAGGAGATTATGGGGGAAGATGGGTGACATCATGGTGGGTTGCTGCACTGACAGTTTTGCTAAGAACAGCGGCGGAGCATATGCCAGCGCTTCCCAGGGCGGGTGCACTCCCAAGGGGTGTGTGTGGCGCGCTCCCAAGGGGGGAGTGGTGCGGAGAGTGCCCTCCCAGGCGCGGGATAGCCGCTTGGGTGCCCAGAGCGGCGCACATGCCCTGCAGCCGGGGGCAGAGCGAGACGCCCATGGCGGACATTCAGTGCACCGCCCATCCACGACTCCCAAGCCTCCCCCAAGCTGTCAAAATGAAGGGGGAAGGGGGGAATGCGACTGGCAAAGCGGTGCAGCTCCCCTCCTTACCCTGATGGCTCGGGGTAGGCTTGGGAGTTGCAGGCGTGCGGCGTGCCGATGAATGCCACCCCCCTCACTGAGAGCCAGTGTGGTGTAGTGGTTAAGAGCAGTAGACTCGTGATCTGGGAAACCAGGTTCGCGTCTCCGCTCCTCCACATGCAGCTGCTGGGTGACCTTGGGCTAGTCACACTTCTCTGAAGTCTCTCAGCCCCACTCACCTCACAGAGTGTTTGTTGTGGGGGAGGAAGGGAAAGGAGAATGTTAGCCGCTTTGAGACTCCTTCGGGTAGTGATAAAGCAGGATATCAAATCCAAACTCTTCTTCTTCTTCTCCTCAGTGAGGGCACCCGGGTCAAACCGCCCCACCGCCCCCCTTCCTACGCCCCTAGCTAAGAAACCTTTCCACTCCTCACCCCCAGCTCAACTCTGGAAAGAATGAATTATGTTTGTATTCAAGGGGGGAACACTTCCAAACGTCCTGCTCAACAAAAATTACATTCGTCTCCAGCTTTGGTTCACACTTCGTTTTCACTCCTAGCACAACGGGATCCCTGCTTTAGAGCATGTATCATAATGTAAATAACAATAGTTCAAAGAGAACAAACCAGGGCACCGTAACAGATAGATCCAGTTAAATTCCTTGTCCTTTTAAGAATAGCTGGCTCATTAAAAGCCTCTTGCAGTCTTTGTCATCATGTTTGATTCAAATCAAATTAAGAGGCCGAACTGACTAGATCAAAGGTCCCCACTTTAGGACACAGTGCCGCCATTTCTGTTGTATCTCATTACACCATCCCCATGCCCTTCCCCATGTCATTTTTTATTAACTGGACAACATTCACAACTTACCGAAACGAGATGCAAATCAGTTTCGGAGCTGCCCCTGCAAACATTATTTTAGACTTTAACATCTATCCACATTTTCAAATGGCAAGCGTTCTCTTCTTCTATGCAAAATAAGATGCATCTATGTGAAAAATGACTACAAAATGTTGCTGAAAATGCAGTCTGCAGCTGCTCCTCCCCCCCACCCCCACCCCACCCCCCACTTCTGATAGTATAAGATGATGCTTTTAAATGGCTTGCTGCCTTGTAAGCACAATCAAGTTGTAATGGGATTTTTTTTTTAAGTTGCTTTGCAAAGGAAGGAAATGAAAAAGCTCTATTAAGTTTGGCTTGGTCTCAAGCTTATTCACCTGAGAATAATCCCTACCATACTCAACAGGACTTCCTGGAGTAAGGATGGGCAAATCTGCCCATTTCAGTTCCTCGTTTTTTCAAAGGAAGGAAAGTTTTGCTGATCTTATCTGTGTGTTTAATGTTGATGGTTTTCGGTAGATTTGGTTTTAATTGTTTTGTGGATCGTCGCTGTGTTTTTTATCTGCAGTTTTATTTGTTCGCGAGCTCTCTGATTAATTGCTTTAATTGCTGTAAGTGGTTGATTAAGCAGTTAGTGAACTATTTGATTAAGTGGTTTATAACTCTCCTGAATTACGTACAATATAAGCCATGGCACGGTACCCATTTTATTAGTATCATAGAATAGTGAGAGAGCCAGGGGGTATAGGCAGACTTTGGCTGGGGAAAGCTGCAGTCAGCCCAGATCAGTCATGAAGTTCACTGGGCAACCTTGGCCCAGTCTCTTTGTAAGCCTAGTCTACCTAAGAAAGGGGCCATGCACCAATACAGACTTCTCTCTTAAGTTCTCAGGTTCTCAGGCTCATTTCCTATCTGCTATTAAAAAATTAAACAGCAGTTACTAGGTATGATGTATTAAAGAAATCAAATGCCCTACTATATTTGTATGCTTGAGGCAGAAATCTCTGCCGGGGCAGAAAGTAGGCAGTCTCTCTCATGTTATCTTTAAAGAAGGTCACTTGTCATTGTGTTGTTGTTGTTTTTAAAAAAGAGTCTCTGTGCAAATAATAATAATAATAATAATACTGCCCTATACCCGGAGGTCTCAGGGCGGTTCACAGAATAAAATAAAAATATAAAACCACAAAATACATAATAAAAATAAAAACAACAACCCACTAGCTTCCCCCCCACAAAAAACACATTTTAAAAGGGCATAGGATGTAAATCAGATCAAATTGTGCATCTGTGTGTAGTAGAAAGGGTTAATTTCCTGTCCAGGAGTAGAGCTGGGTGATGTCACGAAGGGGTGACAGCCTAGTTTAGGAGTAAGTTGTAATAAAGCACTTGGGAAAGTCAGAGTCTGCCTTAACTCTGCTAGTAACACACTATGCTTCCAGTTTTCCACAATGCTTAGGTGATGATGATAGATAGATAGATGGATAGATAGATGGATAGATAGATAGATAGATAGATAGATAGATAGATGATAGATAGATAGATAGATAGATAGATAGATAGATAGATAGATAGATAGTTCCAAGCAACTCGGGTTCCAGAAGTTTTGTTTATCATGTTTTGTCGTCAATCATATTGTGCAGACTGATGCAAAAGAGGACAAGGCTCCTCTACCTTTAGTTGTGTAGAAGAGAGACATTTTCTTTACTGCACAATAATTAAATGTGCAATAGCCTTTTCTTCTTTTGCATCTTGGCACTATAGTAGGCACCAGGACTTTGTTTTGCTTCTTAGCTAAATCCTTTTAGGTACCACGTCGGCTTAAAGAAAGCATATCTCCCAACATCATTTCAAATGAGCTGCGGCGAATAACATGGTCTTAAATGTTGCATTTGAAATCTGCCAAAAAGGTTATTTGTTTGCTTGCAACATAAACTGTTCATCATGATGGTAATTTCCAAGTCAAAGGCAGAAATGCAAGCAAAGCTGATGGGAAGGAATAGCAAATGGCCAGCCTTATGCTTGCAGAAGGCACATTTCTGGTATATACTTAACAGCTTCCGAAGGAGCATTCCGTTTTGCTCTCGCTCCCTCTCTCTGGAGAATCAGACTGCAAGCCACAGCAATGTATAATTAAAGGATGGGAACTTAAGTGAATGGTAGTCAATTGTGGTTACATAATGAGATGCTCTTGTGTCACATGACATCACAATGAAACAAATGCTCTTGAAGTCTTAAGAGTACGTGCAAGGCCTCTGGGGAGACATTGATTTCTCTCTTTACCATTGCAGTATGTACACACTAGTAAGCCAGCCGCTTGAGGATGAATATGTTAATTGAGCACCAAGAAGAGAGGAAAGTAAAGGTGACACCGAGAGTTGGTGATTGATTATGTTCAGCATGCAGAGGGCTGTAAAACTGCAGTTGGATACTCCAGGTTTGGGGGAGCTCTTGGCCATCATGACGATGATAAAATTCGTTACCTGCCCTGAGAAAGTCTCAGGGCAGGCAACACTGATCTAAAATCCAACATCAGAAAGAGCTAAAACAGACCACAGTCACAGGACTAGGGTGTCCTGAGGGGGACCACTTTTTCCACAAGTTACAGGGAACCAGGCAGAGGGCCTTCTCGGTAGTGGCACCTGCCCTGTGGAACGCCCTCCCACCAGATGTCAAAGAGAAAAACAACTACCAGACCTTTAGAAGACATCTGAAGGCAGCCCTGTTTAGGGAAGCTTTTAATGTTTAATAGATTATTGCATTTTAATGTTCTGTTGGAAGCCGCCCAGAGTGGCTGGGGAAACTTATTATTATTCCTCCCTTCTGCTGCACGGATACTGTCTTTTCTCTCCTGGGCCCAATCCAAAGAGCTGCCCAAAGGGAGAAGGCAACTTCCTGGGTGTTTCCAAGCCCTATTCAAAGCACTGGTACTGACCTTTAAAGCCATTAGTGGTTTGGGTTCATGTTATTATCTAAAGGGAAGCTACACCAGGGATCAGCAACATTTTGGCCCCAGTGGTCAAAAGTCATGTGCATGGCGCAAAATGGCTATTTTAGGGTCGCAGTGGCGGACTTTGGGTTCTCTAAATTTCAGCAGTGTCTTGTGCAGCGCTCAAATTCGTTGCCTCTTGCACTCTACAGCATTGTTGTGCTGCCCCCTGCAGCGTGGCACCCAGTGCAGCCGCACAAGTCACGCTACACTAAATCTGCCTCTGGTGGTTGTCGTATGTTAAAGAGCAGAAAAGGAGAAAGGACCACCATATGGTGTGGGCATGCTCCCATCAACCCCCTTCTCATCAATGGAGAAAAAAGGGCACCTATATCAGTCACTACTGCCTTACTGCACCTCTCCCTTGCTCCAAACAGAATGGGGTGTGGGTGTCCAATTCTGGCATCCAATGAAATGTGAGCAAGTTTAAGAGTGTGTGTTCAATGGCAGAAAGGCCAAGTCAGTACAAACTGAAAGTGAGCAGGAACAGGAGTCTCTTATGCACTGTGGATTTATTATTATTATTATTATTATTATTATTATTATTATTATTATTATTATTATTATTAATTTTACCTTGGCAATCCCTGAACTACACCCATTTGAACATGCCTGCAGTATGAAATTGTCTGAGCACTGAACCAGTACAGGTAAAGGGACCCCTGACCATTAGGTCCAGTTGCGGATGACTCTGGGGTTGCGGAGCTCATCTTGCTTTACTGGCCGAGGGAGCCAGCGTACAGCTTCCAGGTCATGTGGCCAGCATGACTAAGCCGCTTCTGGCGAACCAGAGCAGAGCACGGAAATGCTGTTTACCTTCCCACTGGAGCAGCACCTATTTATCTACTTGCACTTTGACGTGCTTTAGAACTGCTAGGTTGGCAGGAGCAGGGACCGAGCAACAGGAGCTCACCCCGTTGCAGGGATTCAAACCGCCGACCTTCTGATCGGCAAGCCCTAGGCTCTGTGGTTTAACCCACAGCACCACCCGTGTCCCAGTACGGGTGGTTAAATGCACAAGAGAGAGTAACTTTTACTGCTTACTGGGAAGGAGAAGGACAGGGGGGAGGCTGCTGCCATTCATCATCCATCATTTATTAAATTTACATACTGCCCTTCATCCGAGGATCACTGGGCGGTTCACGGTATAAAAATACAATATACATAACACAGTTTAAAAGGCCACAATCAGTTAAAGGCCTGGTTGAATAGGAACATGTTCGCCTGGTGCCCAAAGAGATGTAGTGAGGGCACCAGGTGAGTCTTCCTAGAGAGAGCATCCCACAAATGGGGAGCCACTGCAGAAAAGGCCCTTTCTCGTGTTGCCTCCCTTCGGTGTGGTGTAAGCACAGCGGCAGCAGCACAGGAAGGGCTCCGCTGGTGTGTTCACACTGCACCAACCTCCTTGCTGCCTGGCCACCTTTTCTCCTGGCAGCAGTGTCTCAGCTCTTGGGGGTGAAGTCAGGCGAGTGCTGCTTCTCCACAATGCTGTCCACTCCTGCCCAAGAGCTGCACAATTGGCTCCCTCTCCGTTTCATTTCAGGAAGGCCCTGAAGATGTTTTTCTTTCAGGCTGCTTTAATTAGGAGTGGATTGTTCTTTTTCTTTTTAAACGTGCGTTGCTTTCTAAGGGCTGCGAGTTAGGATTTTATAATGGGGTTGCTCAGTTGAGAGCAGATGGCTGTGCCGCTCCTTCTGTTTAATCATATGAATTGTGAATGTTGGTGTTTGTTTTTAAAAGTTCTCCTTTTATATTTGTAGACCACTTTGGGGAAATATTTATATTTTGAACGGCAGCGAGGGGGTGTCTTAAATAAATAAAATAAACAGGCTTCAGGATGAGTGGATGCTACTGCTTTCCCTCTTCATTCTTGCTGGTCCTCCCTTCCTTTGAGGGGGCAGGTGAACAGGCAGCGACAGCAAGACAGAGAGCAGCTTATGCTAACATTTGCCTTTTCGTGTGCATTTTACCCTCTTGTGTGCATTTTTGAGCACATTACTTGGCTGGGAATCTGCACTGCAAAATTCAGAGGACTACAATTTTCAAAGGAGGATTGTGTTTCGGTTCTCAGATTGTTTTGGAAATTGAGAATTAGGTGAGTTTGCCTTTAACTGTGAACCGAATTGAATTTCTCCCCCACCCAAGTGAGTTTTTCATTATTCTTCCTCCGGCTGGAGGAGCACCATTGTTTCCTCTGAGGTGGATGGATTGATGGGAGCTGCTCAGCATCTTCCGCCTGCCATTCCTCCTTGAGATTGGCAGCAGCACGACACACAGAGCTGCCACTCCTGAAATTATTTCCCTTTCCACTGGAGAACTCCTGATATATTTTACGACTGCTTCTGCTGAGTTAGGGTCTGAGACTTTCCCGACAGCTGACCAGGAAAGAAGTGAGCCTAAGAACATAGGGAAATAGCAGAAGTACCTGAATGCCTAGGTGTGAATTTAGGATCAATAAGTAAATTTACCTATGCACTTGACAATGTCTTAAAAGTAGATGTATGAATCTGTTAAAGAGGATTTATTATGAACTCAACAGTGGGGGATTTGAGGAAGTCAATTGGAATATGAAACTGAGAAAATTAGAAATGCCTGGCCTACAAAATTGGGCCAGGCCCAAGCAATGCTATTGAAAAATATTAGTAAGGTTAAATGTACAATGAATATATATACCCCTGTGAGAGGGGGGGGGGTGGATCTTGGCTTCCCACAGTGAGAGGGGGGAAGTATGAAAATTTAAACGTTATGTTATGTGCTTATAAAATTGTAAAAAACCAATAAAATTATTTTTTTATTTTTTTAAAGGAAAGAAGTGAGCCTGCTCTGTTTTCTGACTGCCGGCCCAAAGACCAGAACAGAACAGAAAGATGGGGGGGAAGTGAAAAATTATTGTAGTTAAACCACTTCAAGATCTTGGGACACCAAAGTGGTCTATAAATGGAAATAATAATAACGATAGCTGTGATGGCTGCTATCCATCCTCATTCATTCTCCCTGAGGGGAAACTCAGTCCCCTGTATCTGCCAGCACCATCCACGAAGTAACAATAAACAGTTTACGCTGTTGGATGCATGTTTTCCCTCCTTAATTTTTTCAACAAAGACAAGTAAGTGAATTATTCATCTCACTTCCTCCATCCTATATACCTCATGATGCACTCTGCTTTGCAAAGCTCAGCATTCCTCTCAAAGCCTAATTTCAATTTAATGCAAATGAAGGCGCACCTAACGGTTCAGCAGAATTAATTAGGCTCCGGTTATTGGCAGAGCCATCAACTGGGGCCTCGCTGGGCAGATGCGCTTTGTCACAAATGTTGTCTCCAAGCCACTCAGCTGGGCTTCTGAGCGCAGCAGACGACGCCTAATGGGAATAGACTGTTTTAATTTATAACACTGACCATTTTAAATGGCAGCTCTCCCATTCCCTGCCCAAGGCAACAGATCTATATAGGTCATGTTGTTGTTGTTGTTCAGTCGTTCAGTCGTGTCCGACTCTTCGTGACCCCATGGACCAGAGCACGCCAGGCACGCCTATCCTTCACTGCCTCTCGCAGTTTGGCCAAACTCATGTTAGTAGCTTCAAGAACACTGTCCAACCATCTCATCCTCTGTCGTCCCCTTCTTCTTGTGCCCTCACTCTTTCCCAACATCAGGGTCTTTTCTAGGGAGTCTTCTCTTCTCATGAGGTGGCCAAAGTACTGGAGCCTCAACTTCAGAATCTGTCCTTCTAGTGAGCACTCAGGGCTGATTTCTTTAAGAATGGATAGGTTTGATCTTCTTGCAGTCCATGGGACTCTCAAGAGTCTCCTCCAGCACCACAATTCAAAAGCATCAATTCTTCGGCGATCAGCCTTCTTTATGGTCCAGCTCTCACTTCCATACATCACTACTGGGAAAACCATAGCTTTAACTATACGGACCTTTGTTGGCAAGGTGATGTCTTTGCTTTTTAAGATGCTGTCTAGGTTTGTCATTGAGATCAAGGTTAGGTCATAGAGATGCCAAAATGGTATGGAATGAAGGTTTTACACACAAACACACCTAAATTAATGTCCTGCATAATGTCCAACTCTTTTTATACAATTTCAGCAGCTAATGAGACTTTGCTGTTTATTATGTCATCTGCTAGCTGTCCAAAGAGGAGGTCATTTACCATCACTGAGGACCATAGCAGACCATAACTATTGCTATTCTAAACCCATTTTCCTAGGAGAAATCCCCATCGAAATCTCACATCTCAGTAGACGTAGTTAGGATTGCAGCCGAAGGCCCAAAGAGCATGAAGCCTGACTTGCAAAGATCTGTACTGTTAAAGGGGAACATGGTGGGGTGTAGAATAGAAAAGACAAAAGGAAGCAGTTCTTCACACACTGCATGATCTGCATGTGCCTCCTCTTTAAATTCTGGTCTATATCCGCTAAACTTCTATGTGCTTTGATTTTAAGCTGTGATTGTCAAGTACATCCTTGGGGTGGGGTGGGGGGGATGTGTCACTTTATACTATTTAGATCAGTACAAATAAGTCATGTGCAAAGTGAAGAGCTGGGCTATGGCACAATTAACATTCTTTTGGCTCCTTGCCATTTAATTATGCATCCTCTACTTTGATCACCTTGTTCAATGTGAAGGTTTTTATGATGCATTAAACTCCTTTATATTTGGAGTGCCGTTTGAGCCATTCTGCATACTGCTGAGGAAATGATATATACAGATGACCTGAGACTTGCGGGCAGAGGTTCCTAAGATATGGATGATAAACTTGGGCAGATGGAAACCTCTTTTTAGCAATAATGGATTAAGTACCCGTAAGCGAAAGCCCGAAATGTCAGGATTTAGTATGGATAAATTGTTAACAGCTGTCTTTGTTGTAAAGTTAAGGGAACTGGAAGAAATGGATGGTGAAAGTCAAATTCAAAGCAGAAAAAAGGCATTTTGTGCTTTGTGGCAATGGGTTACAGCCAATGTAGTACTGGATGAACATTTCATCAGAGCAAGGATGTCTGCTTCTGCAATCAAATTTTCTCCCTTGTACCCCTCTGTCCCCCTAAATCTATTCTAGGGGTTCTCTCAACCCTCTAGAGATTTGGGGAGGGCATGGCATGCAGCAGGAAGGGAGGAGGGAAAGTTGTGCAAGCAGAAATCATTGTGCTGATGGGATATGCTATTTAAATACGGTCCTATGTATTTATTTATGTTGGGAAAGATTGAGGGCACAAGGAGAAGGGGACGGCAGAGGATGAGATGGTTGGACAGTGTTCTCGAAGCTACTAACATGAGTTTGGCCAAACTACGAGAGGCAGTGAAGGATAGGCGTGCCTGGCGTGCTCTGGTCCATGGGGTCACGAAGAGTCGGACACGACTGAACGACTGAACAACAACAACATGTATTTATTTCTTGCACATCTAACTAGGGATAGACAAACCTATCAGTTTCAGTTTCTTTCTTTTTCTTTTTCTTGTCTTCGGCTGTCCATATTTCCACATCAGTTTGTGCTTTTCTTAATCAAGATTTCAGTGCAAATTTCCCTAATATACACATTTTTTTTTTTTGCAAAAGCAATTTCTCCTAATATAATGTACTTTTGTAGGGTATTTTTGTTGGTTGCAGGAAAAAAAATAACAAAGGATAATTTCCTGGATGCCAAGATCCAAGTTTGGGATAAGTACTCTTTGGTGAGAGAACCCCAGCAAGGATTTAAAATCGCAAAATATGCAACAAAGTAAAGAGTGGAAATATTGGCTGTTAGACCTTTAAAATATGCCCTTTCAGCAGAGTTCCAATATAGTCCCCTCTTCCCCCAGCATATGAAAAACCACACATTTAATAAGTTAAAAATTATTTACTTACAAACTCTCCAAATACCAGGTTCATGTGCTTCTCCATACATCAGTCAGAAAGGTTGCACATGCGTAAAACTTTGTTTACCGGTAGTTCCAAAGTGGTGAAAGTTCCTCAGTTATTGGTAGAGGAACTCAATAATGGTTTGTGAGAGCCATGCAGCTGGGCTGGAGCGACCAGCAATTCAGCAAAGTGCTGGATTTCAAAGGATGGTTGTGTTTTGGATGGTGTATTGTTTTAGAAAGTCAAGATTTAGAGAATATGCTTTTAAGTATGGACTGAATTGAATTCCGCCCCCATCCATCTAACCCACCCTTCATTCACATGAATCCCAGGGTAGTTTACAAAACAAATCAATAAAGTAAAATAGGAACGATAAATAAAACAAGAATTTAGAACTGTGGAAGAATACACAGCTTCAATAAACAGCATCGTTTTAAATTTGACTTTCAAGGCCTAGTTCAGCTATTTATTGGGTCCCACTGGGCTCCAATACTGACCTGCCAAAACTAGTGAGCTTGAACCCTGGACCTTGGACCCAGACTGCGTTCTACGCCCCACCCAGCTGCCAGGTGTTTTGATTCCAAGAGTTGGCAGCCTTATGCTTTTTGTCATTCCTTTAGAAATGTTGTTAATGCTGATGCCAGCAGGTCAGCCTTGTAGTTTTGCAAGTTATGTTTTGTTTTTAATTCCTTGGTCTCCATTCCGGAGGTATATTCAAACATGCTATAAGCTTTTATTGATGTCCTACTTCTGGAAGCACAAACAGTGATGTTGGGATGCTGCTTCTCTCTATATATAAATCTGTACTGGCTTGCAATCAACCCTTTCATTAAAGAAATTCTGCAGACAGCAAAAAATAAGGACAGTATTCCTTATCTGGAGATGCCAAACATTCTAGTGATGTAACCATTTTAATCAAATTAATTCTTCCTGTTGAGCAAGCGGCATCTGTTGCCAGGGCCTTAAATTTATGTGCAATTTCCTTTAATGGTGGCTTATAATTATTTTGAACGCAGCCAATCAATTCATTGTGCTATAATCTGAATTATTAAATAATGGGGGAAACCTTTAGAAGTGCTTAAGAAAAGAAGGCGCAGCAAAGCAACTTTTGAACAGCGTGTTAGCAGACATAATCTGAAATGCTCCGTTTTAATCCACTCCTGGAGCTTCCTCTTATCAAACTCCTATCTGCGCTAATGCAGATGCTCTGTGCGCATGGGTGAAATTAGAGGTGATCAACACCAGCGGGATGGCTAATTAAAAATGTGAAGGCTGCAACCGCTACAGACTTAGCCGGGAATAAGTTTCACTGAACCCAGTGAAACTTCTGAAAAGATATGCATAAGCTCACACTGTGGATCAGTTTGGAAACTCTTCGTTTTGATCACTTGGCCAGATGCATCGCTGTACATGCCAATGGCTTGTCCTTTTTTTCTGGCACCTGTGTCTGGTACATCACTACCTATTTTGTCTCTTTGGGGTGCCATGTTAAAACCTTCTTGGTATCACAGAACCATAGAATTGTAGAGTTGGAAGGGACCCCGAGTGGCATCTAGTGTGGTGTAGTGGTTAAGAGTGGTAGTCTCGTAATCTGGTGAACCGGGTTCGCGTCTCCGCTCCTCCACTTGCAGCTGCTGGGTGACCTTGGGCTAGTCACACTTCTCTGAAGTCTCTCAGCCCCACTCACCTCACAGAGTGTTTGTTGTGGGGGAGGAAGGGAAAGGAGAATGTGAGCCGCTTTGAGACTCCTTAGGGTAGTGATAAAGCGGGATATCAAATCCAAACTCTTCTTCTACTCTTCTTCTAGTCCAACCTTCTGCAACGCAGGCATCTCAACTAAAGCATCCATGACAGAATTGCTTGAGTTTTCTTCTGGGTTCAGCAGAGGTGCTTAGAAGTTAAGCATTCAATGTACCGATGTAGAAAAAATGTTGTCTTGAAGTAGGAACAAAGGAAAGGAGAGGAGAATTAATTGGTTATGTTGCTGCTCCAGTAGGGGATGTTATGCACTCTGCTCTGGAAAAAGTCCGCTGTGTTTCCTTTCTGCTGCATTACTGGCTAGCAATGACCTTCCTGCTAGTGCTGTTGGATTGTGGAGGAACTGGAAAAGTATAACACTCATGGCTGGCTGGGTGAATGGGAGTGAGAAGTGCCTATATGATCATAGGACTCACAGGAAGTTGCCTTACACTGAGTCATACCATTGGTCCATCTTCCTCAGTATTGTCTACACAGATTATTGTCTATTGCAGGGGTCAGCAAACTTTTTCAGCAGGGGGGCGGTCCACTGTCCCTCAGACTTTGCGGGGGGCCGGACTATATTTTGGAGAGAGAAAATGAACGAATTCCTATGCCCCACAAATAACCCAGAGATGCATTTTAAATAAAAGGGCACATTCTACTCATGTAAAAACATGCTGATTCCCGGACAGTCTGCGGGCCGGATTTAGAAGGCAATTGGGCTGGATTTGGCCCCCGGGCCTTAGTTTGCCTACCTATGGTCTATTGCATCCCATGTCACACCATCATGCACTCATATTGATATTAGTCCCATTTCCCATGCTCCACCCCTGCATAGTTTCTCATAGATCTCATAGTTTCTCATAGATCTTGCCAGAAAATGAGAATGAGGACAGCTTCGATTGACAGAGGCAATTAAACAATTCCGAAAACCCAGCAGTCTTAAGGATAAAAAGAGAGCATTTCTCCTCATTCCTTGCCATTAAGAAGAAAGAGAAACTTAAAAGACAGTTAAATGAAAAGCTGTGAACATGAGACTGTGAGGAAAGCTGGCAGATTAAAAGAAAATCTGTCTGAGTGGATAGAAAATTGGTCCACCTGATTTGGAAAATAGTGCCTTTAAGGTTCTGTGCTCCCCGGGGCTGGAGTAGAAATCTCCCCCTTTCAGGAGTGTAACTGGAGTGGAGAATAGGGGCAAGTGACCCAGATACAAGCTGGATTGTAAAGAAGAATCCAGATATCACCTTGCTGAGAGACTTGGGGCCTGTGTAGACTGGTTTCTTTTGTGGTCATATTCTGCAAGGGTGCAATAATGCAGAGGTTTGTAAATAAACACAAGCAGAAGTTTTTCTTTTCGTAAAGCGTGTTCTCCTTCATGGAGAGCACGTGTTGCGGTGGGGGCCAGCAAGTCACACCTCTGGTGCTGGGCGGGATCGTATGGATGGCCACTGTTGTGATTGGACCCTGGGTGTTGTTGGGGAGAATTGTATGTTGCAATTTATTGATGGACAGCCCAGCGGATATATATTGGTGGGTTTGCAACGTGATCCCCCTCTTGGCTGCGTGCTTCTGATCACCCACCCTCCCTCCCTATATTTTAGGCCTCTGCGTTGACCTTGCTATGCCTGTCATGGGGTCGTCTGCTGTTGGGGCAGGGGCCTGGTAGGAATTTTTCCATTTGGCTGATTGGCTGGTGCCATCTGGTTTTCGCCTACTGCGTAGCAAATAGTCACAACTTGTAAGGTTGGTGGTTAGGCATTGGTTATTATGTTGGTTGGAGGAGGGGTTATGATTGACTGTGTCTGCCCCTCCAATTGATGCTGGTGTACGGGGAATTCCGTTAAAGGAATCCAGGGGCTCGATGCTTTTTGTCTGAACCCCCGGTCGGGGGCTAGGGCCGTGCAAGAGCCCTGGGAGAGGGGAGGGTCAGACCACGCAGCTTCCTTTATCTCTCCAGAGGGTTTTCCCCTTACTGACAGTCGTCAGTTCTGTCCCCTGTGGGACAGCTTGTCTTAACCAATGCCTAAGCAACCACTCACATTGTTTGTATTTTAATAAAGTTGTGGCCAAAATCATACCAAAAACCAAAACTAAAATTCTGATTGATGTATGAATTATTTGAGGGGTGGTTTGGGGACCTCGACACGCAAAACCGATTCTTATTTATTTGGCAGTTTTAATGTTGTTGGTATGCTTTTGTGGGGATAAGAAAATAAAATAAAGAGAGGAGAACTATTGCTCTGAGCTTGTTGGAAGAAAGGTGGGATAAAAATGTGCACACACACATGCCTAATCCCTGCTAGTGCTGGCTGCACCGTAACAGAAAGCGCTTTATCTTATTGTCTGAAAAGACTTGGAGATTGCAGTGGGGCAGGGTGGTGGATGAGGCCAGGCGTACAAAGCAAAATAGCCAGCTTGAGCTCGATGCAATTGAGTGTAATTAGTAAAAAATGGAGAAAGAGATTACATTGCTGGTTAAGTAATGAAGACCTTGATGGGAGAGGAAGCCGTTTCTGTGCAGGAGAAAAATCTTGCCATAAGCGGTGACTACAGATCGAGACTGCAGGACAAAGTGAACAGGAGGAAGCTCTCCTTGAGGTCAGATGCAAATGACGGTGAACAAATGGTTGCAAATACCGGGAGCTAACTTCAAAGCAATCGTGGCCATAAATTAAGTGACTGTCAACATTCATATCAAGGCAACTCTCTCCAGGCATAAACAAGGGATATATATATGCAAAAATTGCATCCCTCTCTTTTCATAGCTGTGAGGACTTCAGATTGGTATACAGTTGGCACTTAGATTCTGAATATAGAAAATCAGGACTGAGGTCAGAAATAGACATTATGTCACCTGGATGAGAAGGCCCTGTGACCCAATTGCTCCCTATATAATGAAATAGCCAGACAAGATAGCAGCATATAAAGTTTGGGGTTCAATTAGGCCACAACTTTATTGATTACAGATGTGAAGGGTTTGGCATAGGGCGAAGCC
The DNA here is from genome assembly GCA_034641385.1 of Darevskia mixta. NCBI lineage: Eukaryota > Metazoa > Chordata > Lepidosauria > Squamata > Lacertidae > Darevskia > Darevskia mixta. The sequence continues at coordinate 24,836,124 of JAWWNH010000014.1, read as the reverse complement.
ATTTAATTACCTCCAGCCCCTCTGCTGGAGGTATACCTTGGCTATGACCTACATCAAATAGGACCAATGGAACCCAGGCCAACTCAACTCAGCGCCACCTGGGTCACAATAAAGATGTTAAATATTGTTAAATGGCACTCCTGGCTGCCATCACTGTAATCTGTTCTTCAATGCATTTCAACCCAACTACCTTTGTTACAGGGGCGTGGGTGGCGCTGTGGGTTAAACCACAGAGTCTAGGGCTTGCTGATCAGAAGGTCAGCGGTTCGAATCCCCGTGACGGGGTGAGCTCCCGTTGCTCGGTCCCAGCTCCTGCCCACCTAGCAGTTCGAAAGCACGTCAAAGTGCAAGTAGATAAATAGGTACCGCTGCAGCGGGAAGGTAAAAGGCGTTTCCGTGCGCTTCGCCAGAAGTGGCTTAGTCATGCTGGCCACATGACCCAGAAGCTGTACACCGGCTCCCTCGGCCAGTAATGCAAGATGAGCGCGCAACCCTAGAGTCGGACACGACTGGACCTAATGGTCAGGGGTCCCTTTACCTTTACCTTTTACCTTTGTTACTCCCAGGAAAGTGCCCAGAAAAGTGGTATCACCTGGCCCAGTTCCTTGACTTCAGGAGTGCTGTACTGTACTCTTTACAACTGGTCAGAACCTCCCTTTTACTACACTGTCAACTTCCTGTCTAGATTGCTCAACACACTACAAAACACCCTTCAGAATTTGTCAGTTCGTGTTCATCTTTCGCATGTATTTTTCAGTAAGATTAAATTCTTACGAGCTCGGGATCCCAATAAATTCTGACAGGCATTGGTAATTCTGTGAATAAGGCACTGGCTTGTTACAATTTATAAGGTTGCTGGTTTATTAAAAACACATAGCATGGCTGAGTGGATTGGTTTTACTTGGCATAATCAGGTCACAGAAAATAATGTGCAATGAAAATGACTGTGGGTTCACAGCGATTAGCCACAATCCCCTTTAGCTGTTCCCTTCCCACCCCTCCCTCTCTCCTCCCCCCGCCCCCTTTAAAAGTATGTGCAGCTTATATTCCACTCCTGTACAATGGGAACATGGGGCTATTTGATATGATTGAGCAAAGATTCAAAGCAGTGAGGTGCTATCAACATACTGATTTACTACTAGTACTACTAATTATTTGTTTGATGTATATACCACCCTTTATCAAATGATCCCAGGGCGGTGTACAACATTAAGAACACATTTTACGGGGAGCATCAATAATAAAAAAACATAATAAAAAGCATAACAGACAGAACAATAATAAGATTGGCTCCCAGCACGTTTCTGAGCACAATTCAAAGTGTTGGTGCTGACCTTTAAACCCCTAAATGGCCTCGGTCCTGTATACCTGAAGGAGCGTCTCCACCCCCATCGTTCAGCCCAGACACTGAGGTCCAGCTCCGAGGGCCTTCTGGTGGTTCCCTCACTGCAAGAAGCGAGGTTACAGGGCACCAGGCAGAGGGCCTTCTCGGTAGTGGCGTTCGCCCTGTGGAACGCCCTCCCATCAGATGTCAAGGAAATAAACAACTATCTGACTTTTAGACATCTAAAGGCAGCCCTGTGTAGAGGAAGTTTTTAATGTTTGATGTTTTACCGTTTTTTAATATTCTGTTGGGAGCCATCAATAATAATAATAATAATAATAATAATAATAATAATAATAATAACTATTTTCTTTGCCCCACAGCTTTAACAGGCCATAGGTTATTTAATGGCCAAAGGCCTCAGTAAAGAGGAATGCATTTGGCTGGCACCTAAAGACATGTAATGGTGGCACCAGGTGAGCATCCCTGGGGAGAGCATTCCAGTTAAATGCCAGGCAAATAATAATAACACTTACTGAACAATTGCTGCTGGAATTTTGGTGGTGCAAAATGTTTTACGGTAACTGCTCTCACTCATCTTCACAGTTGTTCGAACAGGGAAGAATAATGAAACATTTCATAGGATTATTATGAGAAGAACCAAGAGACAGATAGACTGTTGGATGCTTTGGACAGATCAAACCATTGCATTTGTTTATATATCTTTATGCATTTTTATCCCACCTCTCCTCCACCCATTCTTCCAAGTAACTTGGGGGCATATACAGTGTAACCTCGGTTGTCGAACATAATCCATTCCAGAAGACCGTTCGACTGCCGAAACATTTGACAATCGAGGCGCAATTGCCGGTTGGCAAAACCCATTGAAAAAATGGAGAAACGCACCTCAGAAGCCATTCGACTTCTGAGGCACGTTCGAAAACGGGAGCATTTATGGGTTGTTGGTGTTCGGGTTCCGGGTTCTGAAGCGTTCGACAACCGATGTTCCACTGTACATGGTTCCTCTAAACTCATTTTATCGCTGCAAGAGCAAAGTGATGTAGGTTCGGCTGAGAGAGAGAGGAATTGTCTCAAGTTATCCAGGGACCTGAGTGGGGATTTGAACCCTAGGTCTCTCTGGTACAGCACTGACACCATACTGACACCATACTACTTCCTATAGTACTGCAGGAGTACTGCATTACACAATTTAGAGAAGCGCATTTTTTGAAGGATGGCTGTGTTGCAATTTCAGCATTGTTTCAAAAACTGCAAATTAGAGAACCCCACCTCTTAAATGTGAGTTGAATTTATCCACCATCCCTAACCGAGGGCAAATTCAGGAAGCATTTTCTTCCCTCCGAATGTGCAAATATTTTTGCCCCGTCAATTTTATCCCTGAAAGCAATCATACTTTTCAATTCTGCTAAATATATTTGGGGAAATATATTTCTGTCAGCTCAGATGCAATTTTAAAGCCCATTATAAAATATCGCTACTCCCAATACTGTAGCTGCATTAATATGGTGGGTTAGAATGGAAACAAATAAGGGTTTTTTATTTCCCCCCGTTTTGTGTATATAGGAAAGGTGTCATTATATTGCTTTTTGACCAAACAGTATAAATATATCCAAATAACACCCAACTACAATAATTTCTCCCAATTTTATCACAGAATCTTTGTAATCTTACAAATGAGGACCATTAATTCAAAGCCTTGTGTCTAGGAATTTTAGTGAATTTTCTGAAAACCAGGTTTCTTTGAAGTTAGAAAGCATCATGTAGCCATTACTGCATAGAGTACAAAATTAAAGGAAGGAGACTTTGCTGGAACAATGATAACATAACAGTTCTGTGCGGACCTTAGATGTCTATTAATATCTGAAACTACTTACACCCCCATATATTCTAAATATATGTACACGAGCTCCTACTTTCAGCAGAGATAATGAGATTCGACAGGGAAGGAGAGTGATGAAGAAACTAAAGCAAAAGCAAACTTGCAGCAAACCCTGAATATTTGGCATGGCTTACACAACAAGGAAGATGAGCTTTCAGATATTATTTCTACCCGAGTGCCAGTGACATCTGCAGTGGTGGTTGGGGCTCATTCCATGTGGCAGGACTGCTGAGGAGCCATGGGAGCGTGGCCAATGAGGTCGCAGGGGTGTGTCTAGCTCGTCTTGTTTTCTCCCCAACCATCTCCCTTGAAAAGATCTTGTTGGCACTTAAGTACTGCAGTTGTGCAAATCCTTAGCACCTAACAAACTGAGAAGTGTGTTACTTTGATTCAGAAGAAGAAGAAGAAGAGTTTGGATTTGATATCCTGCTTTATCACTACCCGAAGGAGTCTCAAAGTGGCTAACATTCTCCTCTCCCTTCCTCCCCCACAACAAACACTCTGTGAGGTGAGTGGGGCTGAGAGACTTCAGAGAAGTGTGACTAGCCCAAGGTCACCCAGCAGCTGCATGTGGAGGAGTGGGGAATCAAACCCGGTTCACCAGATTACGAGTCTACCGCTCTTAACCACTACACCACACTGGTCCCTGATGTCACACACACACGATAGTGTGTGATGTTACACACACACGAGAGAGAGAGAGAGAGAGAGAGAGAGAGAGATCTAAGCAAAATTATGATGATGATGATGATGATAATAATAATAATAAATATATTTATACCCCAGCCACTTGGGGCGGCTTCCAACAAAATATTAAAATACAATAGTCCGTCAAACATTAAAAGCTTCCCTAAACAGGGCTGCCTTCAGATGTCTTCTAAAAGTCTGGTGGTTGTTTTTCTCTTTGACATCTGGTGGGAGGGCGTTCCACAGGGCGGGTGCCACTACCGAGAAGGCCCTCTGCCTGGTTCCCTGTAACTTGGCTTCTCGCAGGGAGGCAACCGCCAGAAGGCCCTCGGCGCTGGACCTCAGTGTCCGCCAAAACGATGGGGGTGGAGACGCTCCTTCTGTGTGAATAATGTGAATATTCACCTTACAGAGTTGCCACGAGGACTTCATGAACCATGTTGGTAGGGTAACAAACAGGCTGAGTCCTACATCAGATTACAAGGGAGCTTGTGGGGGGGGAGTACTGCAGGGATTGCCAACATGGTGCTCACAGGCATCTCCACGCTGTCCTCCCCCCACAATAGAATTAAGTTTGAAGCATCCTATTGTAGTCAAAAGAATAGGTTGAAGCATGTGCTTGACTGTGGTGTCTCTATGTGTGGGGCATTCAAGAGTTGCTGCAGTTTGCCCATGGGCCCCAGATGGCTGATGAAGCCAGGTGTACTAAGCCGAGGCTTTGTGCAAGGTGTTGCAAGGAGGAATTGGCCTGATAGACTCTGAGATGGAGAACTTGTTAACAGACTGCATAGTATCATGCAGCAAAATACATCAAGGTAGGATAAATAATGTACCCACAAGAAAACGTTACTATATTCCTCTTACGCTGGAGGCTACAATTAGGGGTGGGGGAGCAGCAGTGCACAGAAGCTTAGGAGCAGCACAGTCCCTGTTAAGATCTTATCAGTCCTTGAAAGAATATAGATGACAAGAGAAAAGCTGCAAATCCTGCCTCAGTAGCACTAGGCATTTTATTGTATTGATGTATGTGCTTTGGATAGCCATCTCAAACGTGGCGGGTATTGATCCACAGCAATACCTTGCTCAGAATGCATATGAACCTGAAATTGTGCACTTATTGTTTCTTTCAGAGTGTAGTACTTTAAGAGCGCCTGTCTCCCACCAACACACCTTTATGTTGCTCTACTGATTTAATAAGGTCAGAGTTTACTTCTTGAGTTTAGGAATAACGGGAACCGTATTTTCTTACTTGTATTAAAGGAAATTGAGCACTTGGTTGATACCCTAACATTAACCCTCCAGGAGAGATACGTTTAAACAGGCCAGTCGCATTCCTATTTCCTCAGAGGTTCCTCTGGAAGGAATTCTGCATTGCGCTATGTTGAAACTTCCATCAGTGTAAGTTTTTCCATTTGCTGGGCAGAATGATCTCCCTGTTCTGGGGGTTCCCCTGAGCCCCGCACAGCACATTTGGAAAGCATGCAGAGGGGGTAGAAGGAAGAAAGCCCCATTCCACCAACAGAACTTGTGTAGGTCTCCTGTTGATGGGATTTGTTAGGTGAGAAATCCTGTCCACTGTATTCTGTAGGGCTTCCTCTCAGGTATGTATGCACAGGGTTGCAGCCTAAGCGAACAAGTGATTCATATTGCGTGCTTTTGACACACACACACACAACCTTCTCCAAGCCGTGGCAAGTTCAGAGGAAGCTGTAAATGAACAGCACACACATAATATGCATGACTTTATCTCCTTATTTACAAACTAGCAAACTGACGGTCAATATGATTGATGCTATTTTTGTTCTCCCATTAAATATATATATACATTCCTCCTTGACCTGCATCTCTTTTGGTTCTGCTTCTCTTGGTGCCTTTTGGAACTGATGTTATAGCAAGCCAGGGTAGGCAGGGATTTTACCACAGCTTCTCAGGCTGTCAGGGTGACGCAAGTGAGCATTAAGATCCCTGGCATTCAAGCTTGCTGTGACATCAGAGCAGGTCAGCCAATGGCCTTGGGAGATTTAAACTGTGAGAATACATTCAGGGCTGGCCCAAGACAGCCCTGGCCCTGCCTCCCATATGGAAAGGGACTAGACTGGGAGTTGAATCTTACTTGCTGGCAACAGGATAGCATGCCAAAAGCAGAGAGAGAGAGAGAGCACACCAGTATTTTTAACATCAGTATTTCAGAATGTTATGCACCTGCAAAGAAGAAAGATAGGATTCTGCCAGCCAAATGGATAATGTTGGCAGGGAATATCCAGTGCTAGGTACAAATTTAGTACACCTGCATCTATCAAGCAGTGATGGTTGGAAGGCGTGTCATCTTTCAACCCTATGTTTTTTGCTATCTTCATGGAACAGCAATGGGAGGCACAGATAGTTCCCATTGGGATGCACCAAGTGGAATATTGGTTCAGCTGCTGCCAGGGCAAGATCTGTAGCTGGAATGGGTGACAAAGCTTGCTTTGGCAAGCCCTAGTGAAATAACCAGATGAGTAGCACCCAGCTGGAGAAAGCCAGTCCATTGCCTGTAATCAGCAGTGGCAAGGGAAGACTTCATAGATCAGAACAATGCCAGTTATAACTAAAAGAGGAATAAGCATCCTGTTATCATCATGGCTGTTACATAAGACCTGCAATTTTGGTTTTGGGTGTTGTAGCAGCAGAGAAAGGATCTATGCTTGATGTGAGATATATATATATCCCCACAGGAAAAGGCCAAAATAAATTATTTGGTTCTGTTGTTTGAAAGGAAACAAAGCAGCTTTTGTTTGACCCTGAGCAGACCCTGTCCTAAAAATCCAACCAAGCTCCTTTTGTGCTAGGCAGATGCTTCATTTTCTGAATAAAGAACTCTGGCTTGGCACACTCTAATATCTAGATTTTTTGCATTATACAGCAAACAGTCGGTTGCAAAAAAGGGGGGAAAGATGAAAGACCGATGTGGTACAATTGCAGGTTCTCATAAAGCCAGTTTCTCATATTTCTGATAGCTGAGATTCAATTTTTCCCTCTACTAAACGGGATAGTTCACTCTTACACCTGAAATGATTTAACTTTGAGAACTCTGTGCATGAATGTGTAGTTTGCATGCTCAGCCTAAAAAGACTTTGATGTTTTGCGAACTCTTTGCCATTGCAATTAGACGTCCAACTCACTGAGAGATTTCATTGTTGTTCAGTGTCTGGTTACATATTTGGAAATGTGATAGTAATAACATTTATGCTTTTTGTTTTGTTTTTGCCCTTTAAGGATTTGGAAACACTATTCATATGAAGCTTTCACATCAGAACTTTTCATTGGCCCTCCTGTACTCCATTGTCACCCCTAGTGCTTCAACTCAGTTAGACGAAAAGTGGAAAGTTGTGCTTCGTCAACAAACTGACGGTAATGCACTCTAAATCTCTGGATTATTTCATTTGGTAGTTTCACACAGGCAAAGAAGTATAGGGGATAAGATAGAATCCTGTGAGACCCTGATATATAAATGTCATGGGAAGTCTCCAATGCTTCTGGATGTGTCTCTTTGACACTTTTACTGGGGGGGGGGGCTAATGGACAGTAGATGCAACATATGCCCACTTGACCGGTAACTGGAACTGTTACAGTGCCACATTATACCCATTCTGCATTTGTAAGAAACTGATCTTTTAGTGTGCTAGCACCTACACTTTGGAACTCCCTGCCTATTGATATCATACAAGTACCTTAACTATACTCTTTTTGGCACCTGCTAAAAGCATTTTTTCTTAGACAAGCCTACCCAGATATCTAGAATGCGGATGTGTTTTTAGTTTAATTTTTTGAATGTTTTAAATAGTTGTTTTAATTGCTTTTACCAATAATTTGTTTTTTGTAATCTGCTCTGAAATTTATAAATCAAGTGGTATATAAACCTTATTTAAAAATATGGAATAATTGTTAAGACATGGTAAGCAGATTACTGTCAATGAGCAGATTGCTCCCACTTTGCTCTGAGTGAGGACAATTTTGGCTTTGCATTATGTCCTGACTGGAGATTGTGTTTTGCGTCATTCACCAAGATGAAACCTAGGCTTCAAACCATGGTTTGTTTGGAGCAAAACAAAAACTTGGTTCCTTTTTTCGTGTTACACCCTAAGACAAGACTCATGGAGGAGCAAAATAGGAGCAATCTGTGTGTTCACAGTAAACCATTAACCATGATTATCCATGACAAACAAATGCTAGCAGTGTGTTAATTGTCTGACCGCAATTAACATGTTTTCTTTGTCATAAAAATAGCAGCTGCAGATGGGAGAGATTGAAACTGGGACCTAGGGAGATTTTTCAAATTCCCTTTCTGCTGTGCTATAGTCCCAAAGAAAACAGCCCCTCCATCAATTTATACACCACTAAATCATTAGGGGGAAATATTCCCAAAGCGATATACATAAAACTCACATAAAATCAAAGGTAAAAACATAAAAAGGCAAAGATCAGAAGAACATAAAACTGGGTCACAAGGCAGGGTACGCTTGTGTAAATAATAACTTTTTAAAGACATTATCTAAAATTAAACACAGAAGATGCCTACATAATGTACAAAGGCAATTAAATCCACAATGTAGGTGCTGTTATACCATGTGTCCAAATTTTCAAGGCCACCAAACGGATGTCAAAAAGGACAGTTCACAATGCTTTTTCAGCAGATCTCAAAAAATGGGCAGAAGGTATGGAGAAAGGCTTTCAGATAGGCTGGTTGCAAGTTGCTTAGGGCTTTATACATCAACACCTTAAAATTGGCACAGTATCATGTTGGGAGCCCGTGTAGATTCTTCAGCTGCAGTGCTATTGATAACCTCCAGTCAACAGTTGGACTGCTGTGCACCAGTTATAACAGCTTCTCAACCAGCCTTAAGGGGAGTTTCCTAGACACACATGTACATAAGGACATAAGGCAAGCCTCCTGGATCAGGCCAGTGGCCCATCTTGTCCAACGTCCTGCCCTCACAGTGGCCAACTAGATACTTGCGGGAAACCCACAAGCAGGAACCAAGTGCAAGAACAGTCTGTCCACCTGCAGTTTCCAGCAACCGGTTCCCCAAAAACATGACTGCCTCTAACAGTGTAGACAGAGCATAGCTATAACAGCTAGAAGTCATCAATAACGTTATCCTCCATGAATTTGTCTAATCCTCTTTTATAGCCATCAAAGCTGGGGCTCATCACTACCTCCGGTAGGAGTGAGTTTCATTGTTTAACTATACACTTGGGCGAAATACTTTCTTATATCTGTCCTGAAACTTCCAATGTTCAGCTTTAACCGAAACAAAATTAAAAAATTCCTTCCAGTAGCACCTTAGAGACCAACTAAGTTTGTTCTTGGTATGAGCTTTCGTGTGCATGCACACTTCTTCAGCTTTATTAGTAAAAAAGGTAAAGGGACCCCTGACCATTAGGTCCAGTCGTGACCGACTCTGGGGTTGCGCGCTCATCTCGCATTATTGGCCGGGTCATGTGGCCAGCATGACTAAGTCGCTTCTAGAGAACCAGAGCAGCGCACGGAAATGCCATTTACCTTCCCGCCAGAGTGGTATCTATTTATCTACTTGCACTGACACGCTTTCGAACTGCTAGGTTGGCAGGAGCAGGGACCAAGCAACGGGAGCTCACCCCGTCATGGGGATTCGAATCGCCGACCTTCTGATTGGCAAGCCCTAGGCTCTGTGGTTTAACCCACAGCGCCACCCGCGTAGATGCCCACAAATTCTAGTGTCACGAAAGAGGGAGGAAAACTTCTCTATCCACAATGCAGAATTTTATAAAAGCACCTCTTGCTTTTTCTCTAAAGTCCCAAATACTGCAACTTTTCCTCATAAGGGAATTGCTCCATCCTTCTGTCCATATTGGTTGCCCTTTTCTGAACCTTGTCCAATTCTACAATATCCTTTTGGAGGTGAGGTGACCAGAGCTTGTACCCAGTATTTCAAATACAACTGCACCATAGATTTGTATATCGGTACAGTATTGTGATATTGGCAGTTTTAATTTTTGGGTCCTTTCCTAAGGACCCCTAGCATGGAATTTGCCTCTTCTCACCGCTGCTGCACACTGGACTGACATCTTCATTGAGTTATCTACTATGACCCCAAGGTCTCATTCCTGGTACATCACTGTCAGTTCAGACCCCATGAGCGTATATGTGAAATTAAGATTCTTTTTTTTGCCCTGACAGGCATCACTTTATACTAGTTTACACTGAATTGCCTTTGCCATTTTACCACCTATTCGCTCAGTTTGGAGAGGTCTTTGGGAGCGTTTCACAGTTTCTTTTTGTTTTAAGAACCCTGAACAATTTAGTATCATCAACAGACTTTGCCTTCTCACTGCTCACCCCAACTCCAACGTTAAATAAGAATATTATTCAACCATATCATTCCTCATATTGTTGGGGTGGGGAATCAAAATAATCTAAATAAATATAAACATGTCATAGTCTCCAAGACTGGTATAATGCCTTAAATATTTTTCTTCCCAAACAAATTGTTTGCATATCATGGTTTGGATTGCTTTTTCTGCCATTCCTCTAAGATAATCATTGGTTTGCACACACACATTACTTTCAGCCTGTTTGTTTTGGAACGGTTTCATTCATTTTTAAAATGTTGACTATACTAAATAAAGAGATGTTTTTTGCTTTTACCATATTATTACTTTATTTCCTCCCTCCCAACTTTAATTTGCTTCTTAATGGCATGCTGTGATCTTTTGACAGTATTATAATTTTCGCTATGTACGTTATCTTCGTCTGAGTGGTCTTTTTTTTTCCCCTTTCAGAAAATCTGAATGCTTTTTGCTCTTTGTGGCAGATTTCCCATTATAAAACAAAGCTTTGTTTTCAAATGGTTTATAATCTTCACTAGAATATTTTGCAAGCAGAACATAACAGGAAGATTTTGGGAAGTGGGTCTGAATTGCATTCCAAAACAAATATACAGGGAAATTTAATTCATTCTCTTGCTTGCAAAAACTGTGTATTTACCCACCACAACATTTAGAAGTCTTTGTCTGCAATCCTATACACACATATCTGGGATTGGGAGTAAACCCCATAGAGCTATCTTACTTTTGAGTAAGGTCTGCATTGTCTATTTTCTGTTCTGTTCTTGGTAAATAGCCACATTTTTTTTATGTATGTCCTGTCCTGGGCTGGCCTGCCCATGAGTAGGGCTAAAGCAGCTGCCTCAGGTGGCAGGATCCTGTGGGGCAGTGCCACTGCAGGTGCCCACTCTCCCCTGCCACCACCATGTGGCCCCAGTAAGCAAGGCTTTGGGGGGCGGGGGGGGGGAGAAGTGGGGCAAGGGTGAAACTGTGATTCAGCAGTCAAAAATGATGTTGGTGATTTTGCGAATGGGGCCAAGCACTAATATTTATTCCAGATTCGGTAATCTAAGGACACCTCTAGACCGGCACTGTTTTCAGGTGAGATTCAATCACATATTGGCAAATTCAGGTTGTGCAATTAAAGTTGATTTGAATCTCCCATGCAGCAATGGGGAAATATACTGGAAAGTGTGCAATAACAGTTACTTCACACAATGTCATCTGACCTCTTCACAAACAAATCAGAATGGGCGCTCAATAAAGAGCTGACATTGTCTAACCACCCCACATACTTTGTGCAAACAAATCAGGATGAATTCTCAATAAGCAGGTTGCCTGGAAATAACCTAAGATAAAAGAAGACCCTATTGCGAAGTCTTAAACATAGCCATCATTTTCTGCATAGCTAGTTTTACACTGCATTACTTCTTCTTTTGACTACTGTGCTATGTGAATCTGTAGAAATATCATGTCGCATATTAATTAAATACTAGTTTGGCATAACTGGGAAAGCTTGATAAAATAGAACAGGCTCTGATTTGGCAAAATTGGATGTTACGGAGTTCTGGGAGTTTTTACAGCTCTAGGAGTTTTTCAGAGATGAAAAATTAAAGTTAGCATATCACATTACAGTAAAAATAATAATAATAACCATATCATGTTATGTATAACATCAGCTGTGTCTTTGGGTTAGCAAAGATGCAGGCTATAAAATATCCCTTTGGGGGATATTCAGTTCACTTGCAGCATTTGCTGAGTTGGGAGCCAAAGCTGCATGGCTCCTTCTTTGCTTGTTCCAGGAAGCACAAATAAAAAGAGTTGAAGGAGAATGGGAAGAAGGAAACAAAAGACAGCTAAGTTACACTCCCCCAATGGCAACCCTAGCTTAGGTTAACCCTTTCATGCATGCAAGTGTGAATCAATAACTGTATATTATAACAGTGTCTTCCTGGTTTAAGATTTTGAAATGCAGGCAGTTTTTGTGGTCATGAATCTCTTGGGTCACATGCAAAGCCTAACACAGACAAGCAACGTAGTCCCCAACATCCTGAAATCAAAATAACTGATGCAACGACTGCTTTTGTCAGGCACTGTGGATACACAAGTCAGCTTACGGTACTTGTGCATAGCTCAGTAGTTGTACCAATTCATTAAAATTTGTACAGAATTGGGGGGAAGAAGAAGAGTTTGGATTTGATATCCCGCTTTATCACTACCCGAAGGAGTCTCAAAGCGGCTAACAATCTCCTTTCCCTTCCTTCCCCACAACAAACACTCTGTGAGGTGAGTGAGGCTGAGAAACTTCAAAGAAGTGTGACTAGCCCAAGGTCACCCAGCAGCTGCATATAGAGGAGCGGAGCGGAGCGGAGACACGAACCCGGTTCACCAGATTACCAGTCTACCACTCTTAATCACTACAACACAGTGGAAGTTTGGGATTATGTAGTGCGGGGATTTGAGGATTCTATTTGAGGAGATTGGAGTTTGCCTGTCTTCTGAATCAACAGACAGCTATTTCAGCATTGGTAAACATGTATTAGGGAGCCAACAAGAACTAGTATTGTTTACCTTCTCAAATGTATGAATCATCTTTGTTAATAGATGGAACAGCACAAATCATGAAGCTTTGTTTGGCACATAATTAGATATTTAGCGTATGTTTTTGCCTAGGCATAATAAAAATAATGACAACCCATGGAGAACTCTTGTCAGGCAGCTGATTTTCTGAAGGACAAGGACTATAATTATTGTGAATGGGCAAAGACTTTTGGAAAGGGCTCCAGCAGAACCCCATCGAAATAGAGGAAAGCTGCATACTTTCAAGGGGGCTTGCACAAGAGAATTTCTAGGAAGGTTCAGCCCAGCATATTTGCTTTGGTGTTGCCAATGGCTCCTACGTAGCTCAGCACACAAGACTCAGACAGCAGCAGTGTTTTTTAATTCTTTATTCAGAAAAACGGATTACAGCTTGGCAATACTCCCTGGCCGAACTAGCTCCCATCGAGCAGTCTTCCCTCTACTCCCCCCTATGTCTACTTTCCTGTAAGGGATGCGGGTGGTGCTGTGGTCTAAACCACTGAGCCTCTTGGGCTGCTGATCAGAAGGTTGGCGGTTCGAATCCCCGCGACAGCGTGAGCTCCCGTTGCTCTGTCCCAGCTCCTGCCAACCGAGCAGATCGAAAGCATGCCAGTGCAAGTAGATAAATAGGTACTGTTGCGGCGGTAAGGTAAATGGTGTTTCTGTGCGCTCTGGGTTCCGTCTCAGTGTTCTGTTGCGCCAGAGGCGGTTTAGTAATGCTGGCCACATGACCCGGAAACCTGTCTGAGGACAAATGCCGGCTCCCTCAGCCTGAAAGCGAGATGAGCGCCGCAACCCCATAGTCGCATTTGACTGGACTTAACCGTCCAGGGGTCCTTTACCTTTTACCAAGACTCCTCCGCCTCCTCAACCTGATGTTTCCCAAGCAACCTTAAACTACATCAGGCAGGGGTGCCAACTTGAATAAAATATTGAGGGAGGCCCAGGTAAGCCCTGTCCTGCACAATCAATCACATGACATGGTGCATGCACAGCATTTGAATGGCAATGCCCATCAACTCTGCGGGTCCCCGGCCCCCTCAAATATTTTATTGGCAGGCCTCTAGGAGTTGGCTTCTATGATGTGGGGTTTGTGTGCATCTGTGCCCTTTGCACTGGCGGAGGAATGGGGGGCGGGGGAAGCGCACCGCCCCCAGCACCATCGGGGAGCGGGGTACCATCACAGCTGCCCTCCCGGACACGAGCCGTGTACTCACCCACCGCGCCAGGTGCCACGCCCCCTGCTGGCTGTGCACCACGCCCCCGGGACGCGTGCCAACCACACCCCCGTCTGCTCTCCGCCCCCGGTGCCGGAGCATGCCGTTTTGCCACTGGCCCTTTGTCCTGCTACACGCCTAACCGTCAGTGTCCTTGGAGACGAGGGGGCAGGAAGGTTTAGTACAGTAGGAATGACAAGCTCCTGGGCTCCTGGGCTTCTGCAGACTCTGCCCTCCTCATCCCCTGCTTCATATGTGGAGTCTGCCCTGCTTCCTGCATGCCAAAGTCTGTTGCTTCTTTGGCCTCCAAGTCTGTTGCTTCTTTGGCCTCCAACCATCCGTCCCCTCTGATCTGTCCTCAGTGTCCCACCACCACTTCCCAGGCTCTGAGTCTTTCTCTTCTCAGGCTTCTCTAGGGCAGTGATGGCTAACCTTGACACTCCAGATGTTTTGGGACTACAACTCCCATCATCCCTGACCACTGGTCCTGTTAGCTAGGGATGATGGGAGTTGTAGTTCCAAAACATCTGGAGTGTCAAGGTTAGCCATCACTGCTCTAGGGGGTTCCTCAGCTGGTACCATGCCATTGCCTCATCATCCCACCGGTCCCTGACATCTGGCAAACTAACTCCCCACCCACCTCACTTTCAATTGTAATCTCTCCTTATTTTCCCTCTGATTACTCTTAGCCATAAAAGTATGCAAGTTTTTTTATCACATTTTAAAATATGAATGCTAAATGTAAATCAAATCAAATCGAATGTTGAAAAACAATGGAAAATGATAAGACCTCTACCCACCGCAGCCTTTTAATCTGTTCCAGTGCCAAACTCTTTTATCTGTGCTGCATGTTTTCATGCTGAGTTTAGTTTTCCTCCTATATGAGTTTTTAGGCTGCAATCCTATGCCCGCTTTCGTGAGAGTAAGGCCTGTTGAAATCAATGGGAATTACTTCTGAGTATACACGTATAAGGTTGCGCTGTTAATTTGTTTTTAACGCTGCTGCAAGCTGCCTTGGGAATTTAGTTATAGCTATAAATAGTGGAAATAAATGAGAAAGAATAAAATAGAAGCACAAAGGCTGACTCCTCTACAATAACACAGCAACTGAAAAGAAAATCCGCTACAATACCAACCACCTTTTCACCTTCACACACACCCTGGGAGAATTTTGATGCAGTTTCAATCAGCTCCAACCTTTCTAAGTTTTTATTTTGTATTTCTTTTAAAAAGGAGTAAGATGATGATTTTTTTACCATAGGCATCAATTTCCAGGTATTTTCTGTCTGCTCTCTCTCTCTCTCTCTCTCTCTCTCTCTAATCTCAAAAGAGAACTATAGATTTGACAAGCTTGAGGGAATAATGTCAGTCATACAGCCCATCTCATTAGTTTTCTATCTGCGCTAATGAGGCTACAATTCAAAATATTGCTCTCTTGACATCTCTGCACTTTCCAGGTTGAGCTTTAATTCCGGCTTCTTTAATTATCTGCTCAAGTTCTCATCTGCTAGATCTTTGGGCTTCCAAAAAGAGAAGTTACATTCCCCCCTTTTATTATAAAGCAAACCAAGTGCAGCATGACCAGCTACCTTCCTGTCTCTGTTCCCATTAGGAAGCGTTTTAGTGCCATGTACCATGGTGCAGATTCTCATATCCTCACTTTGTACTTTTTGGGGGACTCTTGAATTGTGGGGAATGAAATTGTGCAGGGTTGTTAAAATAGACGCAGCTAAGTGAGGAGTTATTTCATATGAACAAGGGCAGGTTGCTTTAAATCATCATTCAAACTGCCAGGAGAGAATAATTTTTGGGGCACTAATTTAAATCGTTTTCCATTTTGTAATTCAATTAATATATTTCCTGAACAAACATGTTCATTAATTGGTTGCTATAACAATTAGACCATATTGATTCACAACTAAATAGAACCTTTATATTGGTTCAAAAACCCAAAACCTATATTCATACACAGGACCGGATTTAGGTTTGACGAGGCCCTAAGCTACTGAAGGTAATGGGGCCCTTTATATGTCCAGCTGTCCTTTGTCAACAACAAATTGTCGCTGTTTTTTGTGTTGAATATATGCTATATGGTAATTTATGGACCTAATAGGTATCTAAAGGCATTTGCACATAACAAAATATGTATTTTATCAAAGTAATTGTTGAACTGAAATACAATTAAGAAGAAGTATATTAATAGTGGAGGGACGTGGGTGGTGCTGTGGGTTAAACCACAGAGCCTAGGGCTTGCCGATCAGAAGGCCGGTGGTTCGAATCCCTGCGATGGGGTGAGCTCCCGTTGGTCGGTCCCAGCTCCTGCCAACCTAGCAGTTCGAAAGCACGTCAAAGTGCAAGTAGATAAATAGGTACCACTCTGGCGGGAAGGTAAACGGCGTTTCCGTGCGCTGCTCTGGTTCGCCAGAAGCGGCTTAGTCATGCTGGCCACATGAGCCGGAAGCTGTACGCCGGCTCCCTCAGCCAGTAAAGCGAGATGAGCGCCGCAACCCCAGAGTCGTCCGCGACTGGACCTAATGGTCAGGGGTCCCTTTACCTTTTTACCTATATTAATAGTGAAAAACAATTAAGAAGAAGTATATTAATAGTGAGCAAACCAGTGATACTTTAGGGAGCAGGCTAGCAGGCAGGGTCCATTACTTAGATCATAGGAGCCTACACAACACAAAACACTGTTGCTGTATGTAGGTTTACAGTGGCACCTCGGGTTAAGTACTTAATTCGTTCCAGAGGTCCGTTCTTCACTTGAAGCGTACTTAACTGAAGCGTACTTAACCCGAGGTACCACTGTTTTTTATTACATGTACATTTATATTTTGGAAATGTACATCCAGGGTTTTTTCTCCTTTAATTTTTTTGGGGGCCCCCAAAAGAGTGAGGCCCTAACCTATAGCTTGTTTAGCTTATACGTAAATCCGGCACTGTTTATACAATCTGGGTGGCATTTGCATTACAGAATTATAAACTGCTTAGACTGCAGTCTTGCACATATGTACCTGGGAGTAAACCCCATTGCAATCAGTGGGCCTTACCTATGAGAAATACATGTATAGGCTCATGCTTTTAGAGAGTTTGCATTGCATCCCACCAAGATCTCCTCAGAGTAGATTCCCTGAAATGAATGGAACTAAGTTAGGCATGTTGCATCCAACTAATTCCAATACTAATTTCAATAGGGCTCAATGACTAAAGCTGAATGCAACCCTTTAGTATATGTTATGGACTTGATGGTGAAATTAATGGATTTCTTTTTTGATTTCTCTGTACATGTGAGAGGACACTAAGCAAGATCCCTTACTTGATGAGAGGCATATGACCCCTGTGCACATTTACTGAAAAGTACATCCCAGCAAGTTAAATCGGACTGAGTTATCTTAGTGCCTGGGATTGCACTCAAAATGATGTGATTCCTTTTCATGCTAGAATTGTCTCAGTTACTTGAAGGATGCGAGTTTGTGAAACAGGGACCCGGCGCCTCAATTAATTACATGTCACTGGTTCATCATATGTTCCACAGTTACAACATACAGAGCAGCCTCTCACTCCACTAAATTAACATTAGAAGGGTCACTCAGTTGAACTTGGGCTTCATGACAAAGGGAAAATGTATGTGCATATGTCTCCATTTTATGTAGGGCCTAGGGCATTTAAACTTGTACAGATAATCATCAACGTCTTGAATTGTGCCTGGAAGGCTAGTGGAAGTCAGTGTAGACTAGATATCAAACCATTAAAAAGGCTGGTTCATAAGTTCCCAAACTGATGTTCTTGCCACATCCCAGTAATTAGGACTATGTGTATTGGGTTAATGATGTAGTTCCTTTCCGTGCTAGTGATGCAAGCTAACGGCATTCACACAGCTTCCATAACATAAATATGTGCAGAAGAATGCCACGTCCAACAAAGTTCCACTTCTAGTTTGTTCTGCTCATAACTAGTTCTACAGGCAGAACTTCAGACGCTTCAGACATTACATTTTTTTAGTATTAACAATTGTACACATATAAATATATCATGTGAAATGGGACAAACAAGTGGAAACACATTGTCATGCATGTGTACATATCAGATAACCAAGAGCAGCTAGAAAGCTATGTCAGCAGCAGATCTATGTAACAGCAGCCATGTAATGATTGATAATGATGATACCAGATACCATGTAATGTGTGGGATGGCCAATGGTTTTTCAGAATTCAGACCTGTTTTTACCTGTCATATGGAGTTCGCTAATTCAGCCCAATAAGGCAATTTGATTTAAAGCATAATTTTAAATGCTACGGATCACAATATACCTTTACTTTTTTATTGGAAGGGACCCAGGTGGCGCTGTGGGTTAAACCACAGAACCTAGGGCTTGCTGATCAGAAGGTTGGCAGTTCGAATCCCTGTGACGGGGTGAGCTCCCATTGCTTGGTCCCAGCTCCTGCCCACCTAGCAGTTCGAAAGCACATCAAAGTGCAAGTAGATAAATAGGAACCGCTCTGGCGGGAAGGTAAACGGCGTTTCGTGCGCTGCTCTGGTTCTCCAGAAGCGGCTTTGTCATGCTGGCCACATGACCCGGAAGCTGTACGCTGGCTCTCGGCCAATAAAGCGAGATGAGCGCCGCAACCCCAGAGTCGGACACGACTGGACCTAATGGTCAGGGGTCCCTTTACCTTTACCGTACCTTTTTATTGGAACGGGCCAGAGAATGCTCAGCATTTCATGAAATAATCAGAGAAGCCTTTGTTTCCAACTCCATTTCACAGAATAGACAAATGGCCTGGGTGAAATCTTGACTTCATTTATACAGTTTTATTATTGAAGGGGCTCTGCTCAATTAAGAGGGGTTTGCTTGATTCTTTGGTTTAGAGCCAAACAATGAAACACAATTCAATAAACACATCCAGACACGGGTCCAGGGCCTTCTGAGCCATTCTCGATCCAAATGTTACAGGGTACCATCGGCACACAGATGACACTTTGTTCTAAAACTAATGACTACTCCCAATGGTTTCACGTAATAGCACTGCAGACAATTAAGTGTCTTTCAGCACCCTATGGCTCAAGAGATCTCTATGAAGTAGTGATCCCTCCCACTACTGTTGTGATCTGCCCCACAGCTATCTTCTGCCTGGTAGCAGCTTACTGAAGTCTCAAATAAAAGCCCTTCTCAGCTCAGGTACGTGAGCTCTTGTCAATTGGAGATGCCAAGGGTTCAACATGGGGCTATATATGTATGCAAAGCAAAAGGCCTTCCATTGTGTTATTTATGACCACTCTTCATTTTTCATAGAGGAGAATGGAGAAGGAAGTGGATTTTGGTTGCTATTACTAGTGAAAGCGGGACCCAGGTGGCGCTATGGGTTAAACCACAGAGCCTAGGACTTGCTGATCAGAAGGTCGGCGGTTCGAATCCCTGCGATGGGGTGAGCTCCCGTTGCTCGGTCCCAGCTCCTGCCCACCTAGCAGTTCGAAAGCACATCAAAGTGCAAGTAGATAAATAGGAACCGTTCTGGCGGGAAGGTAAACGGCGTTTCCGTGTGCTGCTCTGGTTCGCCAGAAGCGGCTTAGTCATGCTGGCCACATGACCCGGAAGCTGTACGCCGGCTCTCGGCCAATAAAGCGAGATGAGCGCCGCAACCCCAGAGTCGGACACGACTGGACCTAATGGTCAGGGGTCCCTTTACCTTTACTAGTGAAAGCTCACATTTTATAATACATTAAAATTTATGCTGGATGATTTGGATAGAACCCTGTCACTTATCAGCATTCCAACTGCAAAACAGAGCCAAAAGAATCTCTCTCCCTTTTAAGCTTTCTCCTGTAACTGCCAGAACATTTCTAGCAGTTTCACATCAAGGATTTTTTTCCAAGAATGGGTGAAGAAAGCATTGTACACAAAGCTAAATAAAGACATTAGAATGGGTGTAGCTTTTCTACACATCAGAAAAAAATAACAGCAAAGGTGCTGTATAAAAAGAGAGAGATAGGCAATATAGGGATAAGCATGTGTATCAAAACAAGAGACCCTGGGAAACATTTTCCTTGAATATCAGCTTTTGTCTTGGGATGTTCAAGCAGCATCACATGTACTTTGTAACATCGGTGAAAAGGCTGCTAAATGCTCTCAGCTTTGCAGCTGGGCAGCTCCAGAGAGTGCAGTAGAGGCCGAGAATTTCTCTCCTGCCTTTGCTGTTCAAGTGTTGGGCCATTAGTATGATCCCCTGGCACCTGAAGTAAGGAGAATTTCACTTTCAAGTGACATTCTGCTTTTCCTCCCTTGAGGTTGCAAAATACCTCAAGTTACTCACAGCTTCCATTTGACCTCAACCTTTAGGTTGGTTACATGTTCAGAAGAAAACAGCAACAAGGATCCTTGGGTGAAAGCTGTAAATAAAGAAAAGGGAAGTGACCAGCAACGAGATGACTCAAAAAGATTCATTGGGACTAGCATGCGCTTTTAGAGAAGTAGGGAAGGAGAGAGAAGGGTGATTGAAAGGGGGCATAATAAGGTTAGGGAGAGTGGGCTGGGGATGGTCCCATGAAGGGAATGGAAGGGTCAACCAGCAGACCTCTCATCAAAAGAAAAGCAGATGGTAAAGATAATTAGTCAGGACTGACGATTGTCAACATCTGGTTGCAGTTTGTCTCCCTACATTTCCCCCAGAAATGCAGAGCTGAAAAATAGTGAAGGGGAAATAGTACACTGCTACCGGTATTCAAAATTGCTTCTCAACCAAGCACAAGGGGGATAAACAAAGGCATCTTTTATGATTTGCGCCATTTTTTAATAGAAAGTGAGGTTTAAAATAATAAAAGGTAAAGGGACCCCTGACCATTAGGTCCAGTCGTGTCCGACTCTGGGGTTGCGGCGCTCATCTTGCTTTACTGGCCGAGAGCCGGCATACAGCTTCCGGGTCATGTGGCCAGCATGACTAAGCCGCTTCTGGCAAACCAGAGCAGTGCACGGAAACGCCGTTTACCTTCCCGCCAGAGCAGTTCCTATTTATCTACTTGCACTTTGACATGCTTTCGAACTGCTAGGTGGGCAGGAGCTGGGACCGAGCAACGGGAGCTCACCCCGTCGCAGGGATTCGAACCGCCGACCTTCTGATCAGCAAGCCCTAGGCTCTGTGGTTTAACCCACAGCGCCACCTGGGTCCCTTTCGGTTTAAAATAATACTTAATAAATAAATAAATAAAAATTCAATGACAGGCATCCTCCCACTGCAAATGGAAGGAATTTGAATGTTTGACTCATGTACGTGTTTTCTTTGAACACATCAGCTAATGAAGACAATCGCAGTTCTCATAGGATGAACATTTGTTCTCATCTCGACAAGTGTACTGTGTGTATTTTGGAAGGTGTGCATAGCACCCAACATTACTTTATTGAGGTATTTTATTTCTCTTATCACGTAACAAGGTTATGCTGTAGAGCTCTGGGATAGTCTTATAACAAATTTTCTCTTTCCATTCATGCATGACTCTCCCGCTGGAGGATAATGAGCACTCCACACACATGTCCAAGAATAGAATTTGACCCAAACAAGTATTTACCAATTTAAAATGTCATAGTGAATGATATACAAAATTATTTCTGAACTGCAGCCCCAATGCATTATGTGAAACAGATGAAGGTTGGCTAACCAAATCCAATTCACATTATGGATCATTATGCTGCAACTTCTCTGCGGCATGTGGCAAAATAAAAATACTGACATTTTGAGGTGTAGGTGAGGCTTTTTGGATGTTTGTTTTATCCCCTCTATTCTTAGCCTTGGTTTACTATTGCAAACCTCCAGCTCCACCCCCCCCAAAAAAGCCTCACAAAAGTGCTCATCAAATTCTGTAAGTGCTTAAGAAGCTCTGAAATCTCATTACTAGCACAATTAGCTGGCTGTAATGCATTTTTATTATAGGGGAGGGGACCTCAACCAGTGAGCACAATTTCAAATTTTAGTAGAGGGGTGAAAGGGGGTGTATGATAGGGCAGAATGTTTTTTTTAGCATGGTTTAAATGCCTGCTCTTAAACAAACCAAATATTCAATTGCAGATCAACAACAAAGAAACCCTACAAATGTCCTCTGTGTGTGTGTGTGTGTGTGTGTGTGTGTGTGTGTGTGTGTAAAGAGTTTGTTGGCACTATTTTTTATACATCAAAGTATAGTAATGTTGCTCATAAGTGTCAAAAGCCTTGGGGGGGGATGACCTTTTGCATGCATACCCAGTAAACTGACCCATTTTATTGTTAGGAGATTAGGTACTTGTGGCCACTATATGTTGTTGAACTCCAACTTCACACCTGACCATTGACCATAGTAGTAGAAGAAGAAGAGTTTGGATTTGATATCCCGCTTTATCACTACCCAAAGGAGTCTCAAAGCGGCTAACATTCTCCTTTCCCTTCCTCCCCCACAACAAACACTCTGTGAGGTGAGTGGGGCAGAGCGACTTCAGAGAAGTGTGACTAGCCCAAGGTCACCCAGCAGCTGCATGTGGAGGAGCGGGGAAGCGAACCCAGTTCCCCAGATTACGAGTCTACCACTCTTAACCACTACATCACACTGGCTCTGGGCCTGATAGAAGCTGAAGTTCAAAACCATGTGGTGGTCCAAAACTTCCCTAACCCTGCTTTATAACAATAGCCACTCACCATCTAGTACCAATTGAATTAGCCAGGAATCTAGGTGCTCCTCAGAAACAATCATGTGGTCTGAAACCTGGGAGTTAATACTTCTCTGCACAGCTTCCAAGTAGCGTCCCTGCTCTTAACATCAAATTGGTATCTTATATGCATTCTTATTTTGCTACATTAACATTTTTTCTGTGCTTCTTTGCCAGAAACCAGGCTTTTTTTTCTTCAATGGAGCTGACTCCAGGATGCTAAAGGTGAAATCTTGCAGGGTTGTGATTCCCCATGAGCGTTAAAATGTATATCATCCCTCTGAGGTCTCGTTTCTGCTACTATTAAATAGATGTTCCATCCAGTTGCACAAGTGGACAACATTACTAAAGTCAGTATCTGTATCATCCCCAGCATAACTCTTCTTCACCTGGTTTATCAGATTAATTAATCTTTGCCCACTGTCTAGCACAGGAGATTTATCCTTCAGCACTACACAAGACTAATGGTTTTATAAAATAAAAATAAGTTCAGCGTAACTAAAATTAGCACTGTGCTTCTCAGCCTTTACCTTGACATGTTGTTAACTGCATGGTTACTGAAGCAGCTGCAAATTAATCAGTTTTTGATGCCCAGGCCTACATTCATACTTCAGAGGTGTATGGTTCCCTCTTCTCTGTGCTCCTGCCTCCTTTGTGGAATAAGCAGTAGATTTGGGGTGGCGAGGGGCTGATTCTGATTGGGGGAATGAGGGGAGATATTAAGCATCTTCTCCCTCAGCACCATTGTTCTAGCTAAACTGGCAGTTCCACAGTTGCAGCTTAGTAAAAGAAACAAAACAACTGAAAATCCAGTCACAGATAAATATGTAAAAGGTAGAATGGTCCTTAGTGCCTTCAGAGGGAGGACATCATCATCCTACAAAAAAACCCAGTGCGGATGGCGCTGTGGTCTAAACCACTGAGCCTCTTGGGCTTGCCGACTGGAAGGTCAACGGTTCAAATCCCGGTGACGGAGTGAGCTCCCATTGCTCTGTCCCAGCTCCTGCCAACCTAGCAGTTTGAAAGCACACCCAGTGCAAGTAGATAAATAGGTACCGCTGCGGCAGAAAGGTAAACAGCATTTCCATGCGCTATGGCTTCCGTTCTGTTGCACCAGTAGCGGTTTAGTCATGCTGGCCACATGACCCGGAAAGCTGTCTGTGGGCAAACACCGGCTCCCGCGACCTGAAAGCGAGATGAGCGCCGCAACTCCATAGTTGCATTTGACTGGACTTAACCGTCCAGGGGTCCTTTACCTTTTACGTTTGTTGTTTGTTTGTTTTTACATACAACACCATGCAATAATATAGTGGTGCATTTAAAGACAAAACTACTGTACTGTGTTACACAGCCTTTGAAGACTGTTTGAAAACTGCAGGTCAAAATACAACTGCTTGGATGCTAACTAAGCTTAGTGAATAGAGAACACGTGCAACCAGAATACACAACTGTTCTGACTCCTGGTCCTTTTCCAGGCACACTTCTGTTTATTTTTAAAGACCTACATGCCTTAGGGCCTGAAGGATCCTCTGCTCTGACATGAGGCACTCCTCTGAGTGCCACCACCCTCTGAGGTGAGGTGCGATGGGTGGCAACTAGAAGAATGTATTTCTTGGATGTGGCTCCCTGTGGAATGTTTTCCATAGGGAGTCTCACTGGTATTGACTCTGGTGTCCTTTTAGCATTAGGAAGTGATGTTTTGTAGACACTTAACTCTGGATTAAAAAAAAAAAAAGTTAATAAAATTGTAATCTGTGGTGGAATTGTTTAAATGCAGCATGTATTCTGCTCTTTGTTTAATTTTGTTTTCTGTGTGATATTTGTAAGCTGGCCTAGAAAAGTTTTTTTGTATTGAAGAATGGGGTGTGCAAACAAATAAATAAACATAATTCTAAAATACAGAAACCAGAAGTTCTGCAAGCTTCAACTGCAGAGCCTGGGTTGCAATATTGTATATGCCGTCTTTCTGTGCCATACAAAGACTAACAAAGGAAATGTATCTGAAAAGAACTAGGTCTATGTGCGTGCTATGGGCATGCAGAACACACATATACCTCACTGCCAGAATATAGTGTGGACTCAAGTACAGAATTCTTAGCTTTTATTTTAAGAGAGGAAGTATCTTGCCCTTCTGACGACGACTATGAGCAGGAAGTGCCTAATGAAATCTTAGATGCCAGACAGGAGTTGCTGAAGCAGATCTTCAATGACCTACATACTTGCTCAGGGCCACTCCAAGACATTTTATTGCCTGAGGCAAAGGACAAGATGGCAATCCCCAAGCCCATTCCACATATAGAAGCTGTCCAGATAGGAAGCTGAACTGGCAACCCCTTCCACCCCACCTGATGGGAGCAGGCTCACTTAAGGGAGGCAGGGCAGGCTTCATGGTGCACACAGATCCAGAACCCTACTGCTGCTCAACTCCCAGCATCTGCTGCTTGAGGTAGCTACCTGAATCTACTTAATTGATGGGCCAGCAACTGCTGTTGCAAATAGGCACTTTGCATACCTGGGGAGAAATTCAACATAGTGCAAATAACAATTGTTCCATCAGTGCAAGCATTTCAGCTTGCCAGAAGAAATGACCCTCCTCTCCTCCCCCATGCATTATTCTAGAGGATCTCCTGATCTCTCCCCGAGCCAATGTGGAGAGAGCAGGGGAAGGAGATGGGGTGAAAGCCCTGTTATACTAGCAGAAGTCCTTGTGTGGGCTTCTGGTGGTGGGATTTGTTAGCTGAATTGTTACAAACAGTACTTGTTGCATTTCATTGCTATTTGCGCCCCCGTTTTCCCACCCTCTCTCTATATATGCCTGCCAATTAAGGATAATGCTTCATGCACCTTATGAAGTAGACTCTATTCCATGAAAACTGATGCTGTAATAAATGTGCTAGTGTAGAAGCCGCAGGAGCTTTTTGTTCTTATTTTTTGCAACAGGCTTATATGTCTGCACCCCCTGGCCCCTCTGAAGCGATCTGCATAGAGATATTAACAGAAAGTTAGAAAATTGTGCAGCCGCCACATTTTTGTCTTCCTAATGATGCATTCCGCTTGTAGCACTGGCTCTGCAGAGATCTGGGAGCTCTGACTTTCATTGCTCATAATCTGTGCATGCTACATACAGCAGAGGGAGAGAGAAGGAGAGAGTTGTAAAGGGGGAAAAGATCCCACTGGTGCATAACAAGAGCTCCCACTGAACTAGAGCAAATAAGAGAAGGCAAGAGGAGAGGAGAAAAGTTGCAGTGGAGAGAGGCTGCCTTGATTCTGAACAAAACAATTCTCTAACTTAGATGAGAGGGAGAGGAACAGCATGGGGGTGGGAAAGGAGTGGAAAACAGTGACAGAAAAAGAGCACAGCAGCAGCAGATTTCAGCATATCCTCTTGAAGCTGGATGTCCCCAAACACTGCCCTCTAAAGGATGCACACACAGAGTCTTTATCTAAAGCAGTGTTCCTGACCCCTCTTTAACCTCAAAAAAATTCAAGAAAATTAGAATGTGCAGGCTTACTCCTAAAGCAATTTAAGAGATCTTTTACCACTACTACAAAAATATGGGCACTATCCTTTAAGTCACAGTTTGCACACCACTTGTACATTATATCACTAAATATTTATGGGCATTACCTTTAGAATTTTTGTTTCCCAAACTTAAATCCAGACAGAAACCATCGCTAAATATACTTTCCTTAGAATACATAAGGTGGGAGGGAAATGCATTAAATGCTATTTCAGAACAAATATGGCTATGATAGATAAAAATGATTAAAAAGAAGAAGTACAGGGCCAAATTCTGTTTGGTTTATCTTACACCACCAATTCATAATTTTTGAATCAAATTAGGAAGAGATTACTCTCTTTTAAGATGCATGTTGAAAGCAGAGTGAAAGTCCAAAAGTCTGTCTTTAGGGGAAAGGGGGTGGGGTGGGGACAACAAACCCCCTTCATCTCACAGAAATTAAAATTTGCAGCTTGCCATGAAGACTGTGGACACAGCTGTCATGAGGCTGGTTGTATTAAATCATTCAAGAAATACAAGACAAGGAAAGACCAAAACTTAATAGCTGTTAGTCCACCAAACAAATCCATTTGCTAACTAAAGCTTCTTGGGAGAAAAGCAATGGCAAACCTAGACAGCATCTTAAAAAGCAAAGACATCACCTTGCCAACAAAGGTCTGTATAGTTAAAGCTATAGTTTTCCCAGTAGTAATGTATGGAAGTGAGAGCTGGACCATAAAGAAGGCTGATCGCCGAAGAATTGATGCTTTTGAATTATGGTGCTGGAGGAGACTCTTGAGAGTCCCATGGACTGCAAGAAGATCAAACCTATCCATTCTGAAGGAAATCAGCCCTGAGTGCTCACTGGAAGGACAGATCCTGAAGTTGAGGCTCCAGTACTTTGGCCACCTCATGAGAAGAGAAGACTCCCTAGAAAAGACCCTGATGTTGGGAAAGATTGAGGGCACAAGGAGAAGGGGACGACAGAGGATGAGATGGTTGGACAGTGTTCTCGAAGCTACTAACATGAGTTTGGCCAAACTGTGAGAGGCAGTGAAGGATAGGCGTGCCTGGCGTGCTCTGGTCCATGGGGTCACGAAGAGTCGGACACGACTGAACAACTGAACAACAACAACAACTAAAGTTGCCCTTCCTATGCACATTTCCTTAAGAATCAAGTAAACTGAAGCCAATGGGACTTAACTTCCCATTAACTATGCAAATAGGGTTTTTTTTGTCATCCCCAAATCTAGACCAGAAGTGATCTAAGTAATGGGGGGGAGGGAATACTTCATATATGAACAGGACAGACATGTTACAATAAATGTGTGCTGATGTCATTGCCAATTTGGTGCTAAGTTGTTTTTAAAGAAACAAAAATCCTTTCACAGAAAGTCTAGTGCTGAATAGAAAATCCTTTTATCTTAAATACTGTCAGCATATGGAAGAAATTGAAACACAGACTGATGAAGGATGTCTCTTTTCTTGCCACTGTTGTTGCATCCTTAATTTCCAAGTGAAGATCAACATGTGCAGTATAAACTGTGGATTCAGTAAAGGTCTTTATAGACTAATTGTCTTTTATGAAAACAAGACTCCCATAACAACCCAGTAATTACAGGACAGATTGCAGGGACGGAATGCAAACTGGCTATTTTTACAGCAAGTACATTATTTCCTCAATAGCAAAGCTATTGGAGAAAAAATAACTGGGGAATTAACCCCATCTGAGAAATAAATGCAGAACTTCAGATTTAATACACGAGGGTTGGTTATAGAATTGTTTCAGTTGCTAATAAATGCAGAAACAAACCATGGTGAAATTAGGAAGTAATGGGAAAAATATTTAGAAATCCAGATACCACAAGAAATATGGGATAGCTTATGGGAGAAATATCCAATAAAATCCATAACTGCACAGATGAGGGATGGAGCCCAAAAACTGATATACAAATAGTTCATCCCAGTAATGTGGTCCGCTCTCATAACAAAACAAAGCTTATAAATTTGTTGTTGCACTGTATTGTACAAAAATAATGGACTTTGAGGTTTGAGTAAAATAAGCAGGGGTGGAAATACAGTGAGAGAAAATGGCAGTTTTAAACAATAGCAGATGTCTAAGCAAAGCAGTGATATACGAATACTGAGAGGAAAATGGTACTGACCACTCCAGCTTTACTCAAATTATTTTCCTTCCACTATTTCTCTGTTCTCACTGTACTCAAAACTTCTCTCTTTTTGATTCTCAGCTACCACATGTGAGAGAGATTGAGGATGCATAGTTCACAGCCCATAGTACCCCTACTATGGTGTATTTCGCACCTGGTACCATGTGTTGGCTTCAACATGAAGTTCCAGGTTCAATGAAGCAATTTAATACAGATATTTGATTAACAAGCAAACACCCATGTATGTACTTCCATCAACTAAGCTTAACCTTCTCTGAGGGTTACTGATACAGTTACTGTATTACCATGGTGTGTGTATGTGCAAATGATATGACAGAATATGTGAAGTCATAGAAATCATAGAATTGCAGAGCTGGAAGAGACCCTGAGGATCATCTAGTCCAAGCCCCTGAAATTCAGGAATATGCAGCTGTCCCATACGGGGATCGAACTTGCAACCTGGGCGTTATCAGCACCATGCTCTAACCCAGTGTTTCTCAACCAGTGTGCCTCCAGATGTTTTGGGACTACAACTCCCATCATCCCTCGCTAGCAATACCAGTGGTCAGGGGTGATGGGAATTGTAGTCCCAAAACATCTGGAGGCACACTGGTTGGGAAACACTGCTCTAACCAATTGAGCAATCTAGTTGGATGTGATATGGGAATGGTGTTGGTCTGTGTGCAAGGAAGAGTTGAAAAAAGGAGGAAGGAAGATGTAGGAAAAAGGGGATGAAGGTGATAATGGGTGTGTGTGCAAAGAGGGCTGTACAAAAGACAGAAGAATGCATGGAAATAGATGTTGTCTGTGTGCAAGGGAGAGCTGAGAAAAATAAGCAGGGGAGCGAAAGAGGGATGAAGGTGAAAATGAAAATGAAAATGGGGATAACTACCGGTATCTACTATGACCTCAAGGTCTCATTCATGATCCATCACCTTGAGTTCAGACCACATGAGCATATATGTGAAATATTATTTTGCCTGAACATGCATCACTTTATATTTGTTTGCATTGAATTGCATTTGCCATTTTACCACCTGCACACTTAGTTTGGAGAGGTTCTTTTGGAGCTCTTCACAATCTCTTTTTCATTTAAGGACCCTGAACAATTACTGTCATCAGCAAACTTGGCCACTCACAGCTCACTCCTATCTCTAGATCATTAATGAACAAGTTAAAAAGCACAGGTCCCAATTCTGATCCTTGGAGAACTCCACTTTCTACTTTTCTCCATTCAGAGAACTGTACATGTATTTCTACTCCTTGCTTCCTGCAACTTAACCAGTTCCTGATCCACAAGAGGACCTTTCTTTGACGGCTAAGTTTACTCAGGAGTCTTTGGTGAGGTACTTTGTCAAAAGCTTTTTGCAAGTCCAAGCACACTATGGCAATCATTTTCTAACTTCTGACAGACTGACTGTTTAATGATATGTTCTAGTAGGACCTTTCCTGGTATCAGTGTCAAGCTGATTGGTCGGTAGTTGCCTAGGTCCTCTCCCCACCTCCCCTGTTTCAAAGATGGGGACAGCATTTGCATGCCTCCAGTCCACAGGGACATTACTTGTTCTCCAAGAATTATCAGAGATTATAGACAGAGGTTCTGAGATTATATGTGCAAGTTCATTTTGTACTCTTGGATGCAGTTCAACAAGCCCTGGATATTTGAATCCAGTAACTAGGTGTTCCCTTACCACTTCTTTTCCTATCTTGCGTTGCAGCTCCCTCTCTGCATCATTTATTCTCTTATCACCAGGCTGGGCACTGTTTTCCTTTCCAGAGAAGACAGAGGCAAAATTCTCAACTGGGTTTGAGTTCCAACTGATATCAGGGTTGTTGAAGTCTGCCACAACTATCACATCTCTCCTCCAAAAGTCTAGTTTTGTCCCCATCTTTCTCTCTGCTGAATTCAACAAGGGCAACACTGAGACTAATAGGGCCTCCAAGTGTCCCTATTTTCCAGGGATGTCCCTGATTTGGAGAAGCCATCCCGGTTTCTGATTTGATCCCGGAATGTCCCACTTTACTTTAGGATGTCCCTATTTTCATTGGAGAAACGCTGGAGGGTATGGAGTTATCCTACCCCCGAGCCTTCTGAAGACAATCCTGTATAGGGAAGGGTTTTTTTTTTAACGTTTAATGTTTTTATGTATGTTGGAAGCTGCTCAGAGTGGCTGGGGCAACCCAGTAAGAAGTGTGGGGTATAAATAGTAAAATTATCATTATGGGATGGGGCGTCCCTATTTTCATCAGAGAAATGTTGGAGGATGTGGACTAAGGTGGGGGAATCATAGGGGTCATCTAGTCCAACCCCCTGCAATGCAGGAATTGTTGCCCAACGTGAGGCTTGAACCCACCACCCTGAGATCAAAAGAGTCTCATGCTTTAATGCTACCTGGATTGGCTGTAAATTAAAAGGCAGGCAGGTTGCTTGGGGCTGGCTGAGGGCAGACTGAAGTTGGTGGGACAGGTACCCCATTCACTCTAATGGAGCAGCCTCCCTTATACTGCTCTGTATTATAAATAGGATTTCTCTTATTTCTGGAGGAGCATTAAGGCTTGCTTGTGGTGATGGGTTAGGCAAAGGTGGGCATTATAACTGGGCTTCACTTATGGCCTTGTTTGGCTGAGGTGCTTGTGAGCGAGGCAGGGATGGCAGTAGCCTACCAGTATAAATATAAACCATCCTAAACCCTCGCACTTTTCTTTTCTTTTTTTACCCTTGAGGCGTTGTTTTTACGACCCGTCTTATTTTGACGCTTGCGAGTTGTTTCAAATGCCGCGTTTTCATGCCCTCTAGGACCTTAAAAGAGTGAAGGGTAATAAATAATAACGGTGGGTGTGGGGCGGGAAACTTCTGAACGGTCGCGGAGGTTTGTTTGGCTCAATCGATTATGGATTTGGGAGGAGGAAGAACGCGATTTATTATATTTTTAGTTATTTATTTTAACCATATGAAGGGAGTGTGAGGGGGGGTTGGGTGCAGCAAACTAAGGTGTTATCGGAACAATGAGGAGGAGGAGGAGACCCGGGAGAGCGTCGTCTGAGGGGGAGCCAGGCCTCTTTCCCGAGCGTCTCAGCCCCTCCGCCTGAAACAAAAGCCGCTGAGGCGACGGCGGCGACGAGGAACGGGGGAGCGGCGGGAAGCGGAGCCCAGTCAGAGGCTCCTGGCTGCGTGACGTCACCGCCCGGGCTGGCTATAGGCTGGCCGCTGAGCTCTCTGAAGCGGCGGCGGCGGCTCTGCCCGCTTCATTCAGCGCTTTCCGCAGCCTGTGTGCAGCCGCGGCACTCGGGGGGCTCCCTCGCCAGAGACACACAAACCGGGCACAACTCCCCGCAACGGCGGCCCAGGTAAGGGAAGTGGGCGACGTCTCTTTTTCGACGGGGTTAGCTTCCCGGCGGACCTCTCCCTCACCCCCCCCCCACCGCTTCGTTGCCTCTCGTCAGCCTTTTCCCCCCTCAGCCCCGAGGCAGGGTCTCCCCTCGCGAAACAGCCGGCGGGGTTGGCTCTGGTCGGGCGGCGGCCGTGGGGTGGGATGGGGGTGGGGAGCCCCAGAAGGTGCACGAGGATGCAGGGGGGTCCGCACAAGTCCAAACTTTGCCAGCCTCTGGAACTTGGTCCAGGCTATTTGAGGGGGGGGGGGGAGAGGGAAAACACACGCCTACCAAGCTGCTGAGTAATTTGAGAAAATGAGGTTGCCAATGCAGTTTATGGACTATGTATATTTTGATCTACCTATATAGATTAAAATTTTATATCTATCTATCTATAGAGATATCTACATATCTCTACAGATATGTATCGCTATGTGTTTTCTCCCTGTTTTCTGAGATTTGGGAGGCAGGAGGGACCCGATAGGATGCGGTCCTCAATTTCCAGGGCGCTCTCTTGCGTGTTTAAATCGCTCCATCGATATCCCACCCTATCTCATTCATTGTTCTAGATGCCGCCCGTTTAGTTTTGGGGGATGGGGGAGACCTCTGCAGCTGGAAAGATTAATTTGAGGTAGCGGTGGTTAAGGGGGGAAATAATAGAAGATGAGAGGGGAGTATCATAATGATTTTCTTTTAAGCCACGGAAGACACATTTAATCCCCCCCCTTTTTTTTTTTCATTTTGCAGGCTGGATCTTCCTTTCCTCCTTAGCGAAGGAGAAAAAAAGAGGGAGGGAGCGTGAAGGAAAGGCATTTCCCCGAAACATTGCTAGCATCCCAGCTCGAGTATCTGCAGCGTGAGAGGACGAGAGAGGATCCTCGGTCTTTACGAAAAGCCTCCTCAATGAGTGCCAAGCTCTCCAAGGAGTTGAGGCTCTCCCTGCCGCCCTGCCTCTTGAATAGGACATCTGGCTCTTCAAATGCCAGTACCACCTGCATCACGCAAATGGGGCAGCTCTTCCAGTCTTTCTCTTCCACTTTTGTTTTAATTGTTCTGATCGCCCTCATCTTCTGCCTGATTCTCCTCTCCCTCATTACTTTCCATGTCCACAAGAGGAAGATGAAGAAACGGAAAATGCAAAAGGCTCAGGAGGAATACGAACGGGACCACTGCAGCAGCACCAGCGCTGAGGCAGGTGGTTCGTGTGAAATACCTCAAGGAAGAGAATCATCCAGGCTGGGAAGAACCACCCAGGATTCTAATATCCAGTGTACTTCTGCTCCAGAACCACAGAAAACACATCCTGAAAGATCATGTTTGGACACAGATACTCCAGGGCTTTTGCACACAGTGGTATTGTCTTGATTTTCTTTCCTTTTTATTTTCTGTGGGGACCTCACCAAAAGACACTGTTTGGTGTTTGTACATATTTGAGTGGTTATCATTATAATCTTGAAGAAGATGAAGAAGAAAAATTATTATTACTACTACTACTACTACTACTACTATTAATAAGGAAAGAAGCAACCAGAAATCAAACGCATGACAAATTTCATTGCGTTTCTCATTGACTTTTTGCAAAGGGAAGGATGCATCTTTATTTCTTTATTTTCCTTTCAGAGAAGACAAGAAAAAGCTGCACAGTGCTACCAAATATAAAGTAATCTGCCCTGAAAGAAAAGGTGCAGACAGTACAATTGTGATGTACATATATAAATGATCTAGATTATATATAACAGCATATCTCTATTTCCCTACCCTTCTTTGTTGGAGATTATCCTTAAGTGTCATGGTATTTAAAGGACTGTATCACCAGCCAAGAATGAAAAAGGGAGGGAGAGCTAACGGAGGGGGCAGGGGGGGGCGACAGAAAGGGAGAGACTACCTCTAAACATGCTTTTGGACTTTTGTCTCAGTGGCACTGGCAAGGTGAGGAGACTATTCTGTTGGCCAATTTGCAGTGAAGCATGAAAGATCTGACCTTTTTGTAAGGTTTGTTGTGTCAATAACAGTTCTCCCCTCCTCCTCTTTTCCAACACCATCACTCTCTTTTAAGAGATTGGCATAAAAAAATAAAACCACCTGCCCCTGATTAAGCATAAGCAAATAAAAAATGACCCCCCCATCAACCGACGCTGATCTCCTTTTTAATTTTTTTAATTCTTCTAGCTTTCTCTCTCTCTCTGCAGTATTACATACCCTGTGCCCTGCAAAGCTGCGTATGCCAAACAGACTAGCTATGCTTCTATACCTATATCTATTATCTATGGGAGGGACTGGGGTTGTTACTCCACAGGAATGTTTTAGGTTGTATCTTTCTCTGTTTCTCTCTTTAGGCATTTTCAATTGTAACAACCTTTTTCTTATATTAAATCTGGAATAAGATACCTTTTGTGGTGACCAAAACCAAGGTGATTGCAGTAATTTATTTTTATCTTTGAATCTTTGAAAAAGTTTCCACATTGCTAGTGTTGTAGGAAGTCTTATTTCAGATGACCCTCAGGGTCCCTCCTAACTCTACAGTTCTATGAGTCTATGTTGAGATTCCTGCATTGCAGGGGATTGGACTAGATGACCCTCAGGGTTCCCTGCATCTCTATGATTCTGTAATTTTATGCTACATTCTAAGCACCATCCTTTACAGTGTTATTCTTAACTTACAGTTTACCCTTCTGAAAATTCAGTTTTGCATTGGTATAACATGGTGATGTCTTCTACTGTTCTTACTGAGATATAGTTTTGGCATCTTCCTATCCAGAATACTGTATGGTGACAACATACCACTTATTCCCTCACAACTGCTCTTCTCTTGTGAATCCAGACCCCCAAAGGGTGTGTGACAAAAATGTCATTATTAAAACATAATATTTCAGAAGGGGGTGGTTTCCTTTCCCAAAGACAAATGACCACAAATTACTTGAGGAAAGTGTGTGGCTGTATGTTGTTAATACTGATAACAAAGGGAACTAAGTTAAACATTGTTAAGTTCCATTAATTTCAATGGATGAGAGTAAAGTATGTGCCTTCAACTGCAATCCTACATTTATTTACTTGGTAATAAATTCCATTGAATAAAGTAGGAGTTGCTTTCAAGTAAATTTTCATAGCACGGTGCTTTAAGTCTCCTTTAGAAGTTAAACTTCAATCCTCTATCTACTGTACTTACCTGGGAATAAGGTCTTTGAATGAGACTTACTTTTGAATAGGCATGCATAGCATTGCAATGTTACTAAGGAACAAGTGTAATGGACAGAGTAAATGTGCCCGGGATTGTGATGTTATTAGGGCTTAAATGTGCTCAACTTTGCTGAAATGATGCCCCAAAGGTATGTGGGATTGATGTTTTGCAATTATTATCTCATTTCTTTCAATCAAAAGAAATAATACTTATAAGGAAACAGTAGATTTGGTTTAAAATTACTTTAAATCATCATCATCATCATCAGACATTATTTGCCTGCCAGCAAGTGCCATGAGTCAGTCTTGTATATAAGCCCACAAAATGTACTAGTCTGCAAAGAAACAAAACAGCTCAGTGTGCTGGGGGTTGGCAGATAAGATATTGCAAGCTGTGTTTCTATGCTGGCACGGAAGATGTGGCTTCCATCCTCTAGCAGCCTGCTTGGTTTTTATGTTGGGCACAGAGGAGGAACAAAGCACACTACATTGCTCAGTGGCCTGCATGGAATTTCTGGTAATCTATGGCTACAGGCCAGTACTTAAATACAAGGCTGCTTTAGGTGAGTGAGTTGTCTTAAATTCCTAAAATCTCTTCTGTACAATGTCTGAGGGTGCAGAATCTCTTAGGTTTGTGTAATTAACAGCAATACAATGGAGAAAAATTAAATGAAAGAGGACATCAACTAGATATATCATATTTTTCCATGTATAAGACTAGGTTTTTTTCCTAAAAAATAATGTCAAAAAATTAGGGGGCGTCTTATACATGGGTACATCTCCCACCCCATTTCTTAAATCTGAATCCCCAAAAAATAGGAGGCGTCTTATACATGGGGGCATCTATAGATGGAAAAATACGGTACATTACATCCAGCCAGCTTTAATTTTTAATATTCTATCTTCTGTCCTCCACACATTCTCTCCTCTTCCCTCAGTGATGGTGGAAAGCATACTTCTCTTAAAACAAGACATGCCACTTAGAAAACTTGATTAATAGACTTAGAAGATTGGCCATGGGGTGGGGAGCTTTAGAAGATGGGCAGTTGAACGCATATTTCCAACACATTTGTGTTGCAGTGCCACTGTGGCATCAAAATGCAACAAATTTGGCTTATTGATATTTTTTCTATCTTTCCTCCTACTCTTGGCTAATTAGATGAGAAATTGCTGCTGGGCTTGAATATATGTTTCCATTCCTTTTAGACAAATACTCTATCCATCTAGCCAGAGGAGACTATTCCAAAAGCTCGGGATGGTTTATCATGCCAAATACACCATAGCACTGGCAATTAGGTTTAAGCAATGCAGTTATGTAAAACTGGCACCTAACTCCTTAGTTGGCAGATATGATGATATGATTATCTTTCCTCTCTGCTCTCCC
Organism: Darevskia mixta; assembly: GCA_034641385.1. Lineage (NCBI taxonomy): Eukaryota > Metazoa > Chordata > Lepidosauria > Squamata > Lacertidae > Darevskia > Darevskia mixta. The sequence continues at coordinate 24,799,802 of JAWWNH010000014.1, read as the reverse complement.
CTCTAATGTATGATGTGGAATACACTTGCAGTGTAAAGTGGTACACTGCAGGAGCAGGATTTTCACCTTAGTGAGTACTAGCCCCAGTTCCATTGAAACCAGTATAACAATCTAGCCATGAAAAATTAATAATAACAATTCCCATTATTTTCTAGGGGACTTGGGCTTTGTTGTTACAAAGCGTAGTTCAGGTGGTAAATTCTGTGCTTGGACTGCAGACTGCAAGTGGTATCTCACTGACAGAATGCTCTTCCATGCAAACAAAAGGAAGTAAGTCCTTACTCATAGAAAGCTAGATGCAGGGAAAGTGTTCAGCCTCTCCTTTGCCCTGACAACTTGTTTTCTGCAATTTAATTAAATTGGAAGAGCCGTCCAAGCATGTGAGCCCCTGATTTCATTCTGAAGTTGTACAGCATAGACACAGGTTCACCACATCAGTGAGAACTAGGCTTAGGACATCACTAACTTTAGTTGAACTGAATCTGTGTGCGCGCGGGCAAGCCTTTTAATGTAGATAATATTATTAGGCAGAATCCAATCAAAGATAAGGAAGAGCTGTTGGTTTTATTTGGAGAGATTTAAGCATGGACTTAACTCCCATTGAAAGCAATGAGACTTAACTTTGAGTGGATTGTTGCTTCTACTTTGCTACCACTGATTTTGTGCTTTTGGCTTTGAACAAATTATTACTATTTATGAACAAGTATTTGATTCATACGATCCAAGTTTTAAGTGTGAAGTTTACAGGTCACTCCAATGCATTTCAGAATGACAATTCTGCCTGAGTGTCTGAAATCAATCGCCTTCTTTTCTCTCATAAGCACTCAGTGCATGCAATAATTCCCCAGAGTTGCACTGCCTGTCAAAACTTATTGCAGTTATAAAATTGTACTATTTGTGGGGAAAGGTAAAAAGAGGCACAAAAGCACAGAAATAGCTCTATATTTGCAGATGCAAAAAAGAATAACATCTGTTCATTTGCAAAAAATAATTGTTTATATATATATTATATATTTATATATAATATATATATATATATATTCCTGTCTGCATCAAAATGTAGTTTGTGGCCAAATTTTTCTGCATGGCTATATTTTGCAAGAAGTGAAATACATCTTAACTTAAAAAGAGTTTGCTTAGAACAGGTTGATTAAACAGCAGCAATGCAGAATTTATATATATATTGTAAAAAACACAAATTGCCAAATACTAGAAATATAAGGTACTATAATAATTACTGCACTAAAGGTAAATGTAAATGTTCAGCTTACAAAAATAGTTCTAAATAACTTTAAAGTACAGTGGTACCTCGGGTTAAGTACATAATTCGTTCCGGAGGTCCGTTCTTAACTGAAGTGTACTTAACCTGAAGCACCACTTTAGCTAATGGGATCTCCTGCTGCCGCTGCGCCGCCAGAGCACGATTTCTGTTCTTAGCGGAGTTCTAACCTGAAGCATACTTAACCTGAAGCGTACTTAACCCGAGGTACCACTGTACTGCCTCTTTAAACCGTTTTTGGGAAAGCAGAGCAAGATGTGTAGGTTTTCTTTTAATTTCTTATGGAACAATGTGTCCATCTGAAGAGTAGCTAGGATGTTTTTTCCAAAGGGACTCAAGGCCACAGAGATTCTGTCAAATCAATTGCTTCAAAGCCCTACAGCTACAACTAAACTTTTTCCACTTATCATTCAGTATTAATAAGCTGGATGCTTCTCTCTCTCGGAATCAGAAGAGCAAGGAAAATGGCTTATATAACTGTTGGTGGGAGAGTGTTGGTGGGAGAGGGGGGAAATCTGTTATTCTATGCATGTTTACTCAGAAGTAGGTCCTGTTGTGTTTAATTGGAGGGGGGTTAGTCCCAGGTAAGGCTGCAATCCTAACCCTACTTATCTGGGATAACCCATTGCATTAATAGAACGTACGTCTGAGTAGACATGGTGAGGCTTGCACTGTAAATCTGTTTAGGATTGTGGCACATGGCTGAGATCTTTTGCACATCTACTTGAGAGCAAACTATTTAATTCAATAGGACTTTCATTTTAGCATACATACAGAGAAACAGGCTGTAAGGCTATGAACAGATGAGAGCAATCCTATGCAAATGTACTTGGGAGTAACTCCTAGTGTGAACTTGGTAGTATTTACTTTGGGAATGTTGTCCAGTGATGTCGTAGCCTGTGATACATAGACTTGGGGTCTTACTGTGGTCTCTTGCATTGTACGTTTGTTTGCAGTTCTTCATGTTATACTCCAGGAAGGCCAAAGCGAGCTTCTGGAAATGTGAACACATATTCATTTGATGCTTAACGAATAGTGACTATGATGAATAAGATATACTCCTGTGCCAATGACTAGCATGTTTTAGAAATATTTGAAATTTCTATTTTTTTAAAGTGTGTGAAAGGGTCTACATGTGTGCCCAGAGCTCAACCTACAGGGTGTTAGGGGTGGACTGTTCCCCTTGAATTTTGAGACAACACCATTAACTCCTGTTTTTAGAAAGCTATAGACCGAAACAAATGGAAGGAAGTCAAATGATAGGCCCTTTGATTTCATTATGGCTACCTCTGCATTTTCCTCCATAATTTAAATACCGTGTTTAGTCCTTTAAAAAGAATGAGGTTGGGGGACTCTACAAAGCTTCCCTTTGGAAGGTAATTTGCTAAACCTGGACCCTCCTGCAATCGAAGCATGGGGGAGAAATTCGATTCACACTTTCTGAAACATTAGGAGAACAAAAATAACCATCCTTCAGATTTTGTACTCATCCAAATTTTGTGATGCAGTATTTAGAAAGATACATTCATTAGGGGGAATTTTGCATTAAAATGAATGTATTTGTGAAAATAACATAATTAGGGGAAATTGCTTGCTTATGAAAATGTGTTTATTCGGATGAATTTTCAGGAAAATACTGGAGAATTTTATATTTTTAAGAGTCGGAACATGAGAAACTGCCCTCTGTCTAGTCCATTTCACTATACCGGTACCATTGACACCAATGGCAGAAGGGGAGGGGCTGCAATAAGGAAATGGACCTCTCTCCCTGCCTGCAGTGAGGCTTTTGTTCCATTTATGCTTGTAGAACAGGCAAGCACATCAACTGAGCCAGCTCACTAGCCATGTCTTTTTGTCATCCCAGCTGCCTGGCAACATCCTTATTTTTATTTTCTCTTTTGCAGTACCAGGCAGGCAGCAAAAAGCAGGAAGATAATGACATTTCTGGGAGGCCACCATCTGAGACTTGGTGGATTGCATTCATCTTTGGTGAAACAGTTGTTGTGTTACATAGTTATACGAAGCTATGGATTCTGGGTCACGGATGGGGCCATGGAAGCAGGAGGTCATAGCCTGTACCAGTCTCCTGGAGCTAAAGGAGGACATATTAGCTTAGGACATATTGGTTTAAAAGCTTATAATAATGCAGTATCTGCCACTAGGTTAGTAGACATCTGTGGCTTCCAATCATGTGGTGAAGAGTTGTTGTCTGTAAGCAGCTTAGCATTCCCAGTGGCCTGTGCAGGGGTGATTAATATGGGGTGGATTTAACTGAGTGGTTAGGGGCCTACACAAGGACTTTGCCTTGCATGACCGCAAGTCCCATGTGGAAAGATTTACAGCAAGGATGGGGAACTTGGATTTGAAGTTGTTGCGACTACCAACTCTCATCAGCCTGGCCAGCATGCCCAATGATGAGGGTTGATGGGAGGATCACCCTGGCTCTAGCATGCCAGGGAGAAATGTTCTAACCCAGAGTGGTCCATGCTGTGCTAGTTTGTACTTTCAGGAGCATTTTGCTATATCTTATTTCCACATATGAGAGCATTGAAAAGCTCTCCCCATGTCTAAAGTGAATTCTCTCACTTTAGGACTCTACCACCTTCTCCTTCGGCTGCATGTACCGTTCAAGATGAAAAAACCTCTGTGTTGCAATCTTCAAACAGAAACCAAAAACGAGCAACACGACAGCCAATGAAAGTAGTATATATTTTTTTCTTGTATAATAACAGAAAGACAACGGACAGTGATCCGGTATTGACACTGTTTCATGTACGTCTTCTTCAGCATATAACTGCAAAATATAGATAAACAGATAAACAACTAAAAACCTGCATGTCTTTCTGTTATTATACAAGAAAAAAATATATATACTACTTTCATTGGCCGTCGTGTTGCTCATTTTTGGTTTCTGCATGTACTGTTCAGGCATAAAGAAGCTACAGTGTTGCTCCTCGTTTTCTGAACCCTCAGCTGACCTGGATTCAGTTCCCAGGTTTTATTTTCAGTAAAACGAAAATAATTGTGACCTACCTCCGAGGGCACAGAGAGTGCGAGATAATTGCTACAATGTGCCGTGCTGTGTATATATACTATTAACTGCATATTTCCACTTTCAGAATTTAACAAAGCTATAATTTCTCAGGGTGCAGTTACTGAGGCTCAACTACTTAAAGACCTGAGACGGTTTTTGCGCCAACCCCCCTTTTCTTTTTTTGGTAATCAGTATATATACTTGCTGACTTCAGGTTTCACTTCATGAATCTGATGTAGGGAGCTTTGGGCCACAAAAGATTGTGTAAGTTATTCAGCTGCTACAGAGCTCTGTTGCTACTACCCTTCTGCAATTCATCTTTAAGGCTAGATGGGTACCATTTGACCCAATTTGTAGATGGAGGATGATAATATTTATCCAAAAGAAGAGGTGGCTACAATGCACTGCTTATCAAAAACATTGCTGCAGTGATGTGGTGGTGACTATTCACTTAAATAGCTTTTAAAAAAGAGAGAGCAGCCATTTGTTTTATTTCTTTATTTTCTCCTCCAAGGAGATTTTGGTGGTTTGCATGGTTCCCCCTGTTCTATCCTCACAATTTTATTTATTTATGGCATTTATTCCTAGCTCTTTATTCAAAAAGGCTCTCATAGCAGCTTAAAAAACCCAGTACTCAGACAACCCTTCCCCACTGGCTCACAATCTAAAAAGATAGGACACATAAGGAAAAAGGAAGGGCAGAGAGGAGGACAAAGCAAGCGCAAGGTCTTGAAGTTATTAGGACCCCCATGAGAGGTATGTTAGGCTAAGAGAGACTGATCCAATGTGTTTCTTCTGCCTAAGTCCAGCTGTCTAACCACTACACCACACTGGTTCTCAGCGTGGAAGGCTAGGAGGACTGGATAGAGGGCCGAGTATGACTGACCTATTTGCTTTTTTTAAGGGAGTTTCCCCATTGGAATAGAGTAGAACCTGGCTGGCTGGCAGTTCATGTTTTCAGCCAGTCTGCCATGCTCTTCCCTGGGATACTATAAGCTGCAAGTACTCCATTACCTCTGCACCATCATTTTCACTTTCTTTTTAACTGACACACAACATTCTTTAGCTCCTGGGCAAGCTCAGTCCCTGGTCTGGTGTGTGTGTACAAACCCTTTTAGGTTTGTTTGTTTGTTTGTTTGTATGTTTGTTTGTTTTAAATAGGTACTTCTGGACATGGCTGGGCTTTCTCAAGCACCTTCCTTTATTTTCTCAGTGGCCACATTTCCGCTCCATTTATATTGGCACTCACCACCCAAGTTCACTATGTGTAGCCAGTTCTACCATTAGGCAGAATGAAGCAACTGCCGTAGGCACCTGATTTTGGCTGTCACTAAAGGGAAAAGCAAATTGTTAGCTATTAAATTTGTTATTCTTGTACTTAAGCCACCAGGAAGGGCAAGAGGTGTGCATGGGGTTTTCTGCCTCGGGTGCCAAAATATTCTAAATGTACTTGGATACAATGCACTTTGACTTGGGGAGGGAGCACCATTTGCTGTTCTGCCTCAGGCCGCAAAATGTCTTGGGCCAGTCCTGGCTATTAGAGGAAGTAATGGGGTTTTGGTTAGGCTGTGTTCAGTGGACCAATTTCCACAAATCTACCATGGCTGGCACCAACATGGGAAAATGACTTCTGCCAAGTGAAGTAGAAAACCCTGTCTGACACATTATACTTTGCTTATTAAGAATACTTCATTTCAGGCACACTGACAGCCCAGTGTGTGGAAGCATGCTCTGTAACTGTCAGAGAAGTCCCTATGGATTAAGAAGGAGGGGGCACTGGAAGTTTGTCATCCCTGATCACTGGACTGAGAAATACATTCGCTTCTGCTTTATTTTGGTTTTTTTTTAAAGTCTGATAATCCCCCCACCATGAGAATCTTAAGTACCACAAACGCAGTTCTGCAAACAAGAATTTCAGACTGAGTGGCTTTAGTATTGTGGGGCGGCGGGGGAGGGGGATGAAGATAATCTTTAGTTATAGAACTGGGGTGGGGGAATCAAAACAGAAAACTCAATACATGAGAGCATCTAGAAGAAGATGTGAGGTTTTACTGTTAGAATACGTTGCAATTATTGGTCAGTCGCCTGCAGGCAATTGTGATCAAAAGTGATGGACAGGAATTCACTTCTCTGCCTCTTCGTTCAATTCCATAGAACCCAAATATTGTTGATCTATTGTTTGTTTCTTGCATTAATTAGGAGTATTGGGGGTTTTTTGCACTCGGTATCCCACTGGTCTCCCATTAAGGCCTCCAGTGTGGCTCCCCAAACATATTAACGCAGCAGTGATGAAATTGAATGCAAGTACAAATCTATTTTAAGAATACAAATAGCAAAACCGAAAACAATGGTAAAAGCAGAAGCAATTTTAAGCTGTCACATTTTCATGCTGCTACAATTAAAAATTACCACAGGATGTATCAGGCAACCTTGCTTGGTTAGACCATGCCCTGCAAGCATAAGAAACCTTTTGGATCTTCTTACCAAACAGCAGAAGGAAAGAACAGGGGAACTTCTCTCTATCTCTCTCACTCGGAGGAGTACTGAAGAGGGGCTACCCGTGCCCTAGCAACAGCTGTTTTAACTCATCATATATCAAACCTGCTTTTGCAGGTGTGCATCCATGGATCTGGCAATGGTGTGGACAGAAAGCTGGAGCCTTAAATGCTACTCATGTGTAGCAGTGTCTTGCATTCATAGAGAGACGATCTGTTTCTTCCCGGATTGGACTTTGTCTCCTTTTACACCCGAGTGTTGGCCATAATTTCCATGCTCTGCTTTGTGAAATATACAAGCATAAATGATTGTGTAGGCATAGGCATGATTTATTTTGGTATATTTGCAAAAGTTTGTAAGATCCTTACAGAGCATATTTTTTAATTGTGAGTTCAAATGGGTTTGGAGCTACATTTAGAGGGCTTAACTGATGTGCAGTCCAATTCTGTGCATGTTTACTCAGATGTAATCCCTTTACTATCTACAACAGGCTTTACTTCCAAGTAAGTGTACGCAGAATGGCAGCATCAGCCTGCTGGATAACTTAATTTTCTAGGCGCACTGCGTAACATTCCTCCTGCCCACATTCTTCAGGCATATTTGCATACGTCGGAATGCAAATGTTCCTTTTATATATGATTGCTAGTTCCAATTCAGCCTTCATTCCACTTGCAGTGAACATTTACAATGATCGAATGAGCTGTTTTGTAGCTGATATGGAATTATGGTGTTGCGACTGGCCCATTTTTCTAAGAAACATATGCTCACAAGGGGGAGGGGAATGAGTACCATTGGCAATATGTGGCAGCAAGCACTGCTAGCAGTGTCAAAACTGAGGCAGGCTGGATCAGCCTTCATGCTGGTAGATGCAGCTCACAATTAAGACCACTGGATGGAAAAGCTCAGAGGACCCAGAAGTGCTGCATTCATCCTTCATGAATATGAACAAGAAGAAAATCAGACTGCCAAATTCAATTGTAAGTCAGTGATGCTCGACTGAATTCTATACAGCTGTTGCAGCTGCTTATCAGATATTAAACATTGTGCCTGCAAATATATATTGCATTGCTACAAATGTAGGAGTTATCTGAGAGTTTGGAATTATTTTAGTTATAATCCCATCAGCTCTAGAAAAAGAAATAGCTGGCAAGCCCTACTGGATTTTCCTTTCTGGAGCAGTGTATATGTATGTATGGGAGAGAGGGAGGGAGGGAGAGATCCCAAAAGTAAGAGCCAGCGAGATTTCTCAGTGCAAGACAAGCAAATCACTTGACAAGACTACGGTGCAGTTCTTCAGTGGGGTTAATAATAAGATTACAAAATATTTCATATACACTCCACATTTATATTACCATAGTATGTATTTGTGGGTCCAGTGTTTACCACACAAGGTTGCAACAGCTGTATTTATTTGTTGGGTGGATGTGAAGCTTGTTTTTTCAACCGGAGCTCTCAAAGTGGCTCACAATATTAATAAAATGCAATGAATACATTAAAGGCTATGCCCTTAAAATAAAGGTAGCCCAGTTGGAGCAAAATCAGTCTCATCTTCACTGGCAATCACCTCCTGTTCCTTCCCCAGGACACTCAGTGATGTCCGACCCTGAGGATGGGAGAGGATGGCTAAGCTGGGCAGGAGGCTGGTGTTATTCTTCCTTGCACTTTTTCCTTCATGAAATAGAGGTGAACACCACTGACTTACCCTTGAAATATTATTATTATTATTATTATTATTATTATTATTATTATTATTAAATGTAATACTGCCTAGTGCCGAAATAGGCTTCTAAGTGGCTTACAATGAATGAAAACCATCTCATGGAAACATTAAAAATAAACACCCTATTATGAACGTATTCCACAAAAGAATCCCATTAAAGCAACACAGTGATTAAAACATGAGGCTCCGGTCAAGAGATCACAGGAGTGCCTATGTAAGTAGATGCCTCTTCAAAAGGCGGAATGCCAATACAGATGGGGCTTCATATTTAAGTTCATTCCACAACAGCAGTGGCACCTGTGAAAAAGCCTGCCTCCAGATTACCACAAGCCAATAATCGCCAGGTTGTGGCAAGATTGACCAGGTTTAATTTCTTCCTGGACAATGGAGGGAAAGTTGGTCTTTTCGGAAACCTGATCCAAAGTTGTTTAGGGCTTTATATGTAAGTAACAAGACCTATGGGTATGTGGCAGTGGGATTTGATGGAGAAAAGCAAGCTATCTTGGGTTCCGTCAAATCCCACTTTCACATACCCATAGAATGAAGCCTAATGGTTTAGGCATGTCAGTAGGAAATGTCCCTTTGAGCAAATGCACACAAAAGCATGCCTTCCTCCACGAGTGATATACTCAAGAGCTCTCTGCAGGGCTATTCTACCCGGACTGACAGTAATGGCAGAAGTGAGGTAAAGCTTTACACAGTGATCCTGAGATTCCCAAGTGATACAGGATTTGCATTTATTCCCACAAGTCCAAATGATCCAGTTGGTATCCTTGGAGAAAGAGCTGCCATGAATTTAATTCCAGCTCATCTATAAACTAAATGGGACTCCCTAGTATTAACCTTAGTACTTCAAATGCAGGGATGTTGTTCTGGTCACCACCCTGTAGCTCAAGAAAGCAAAACCTGTGGCCCTCCAGATGTTGCTAGACTACAAGTCCAATCACCTCTGACCATTGGCCCTGCTGTCTGTGGCAGATGAGAAGTGAAGCCCAACAACAGCTGGAGAAAATCAGCATACCCAGGCCTGCTTTAGTCCATAGTTATCCGGGCCAGAGAAAACCTAGAGAATACAAGAGAGAAGCATCATGGGACATAGCAAGGAATCAATGTCTTTACAGTCCTTAAAGTACTTATTTAAATAGCTTAGCTAGACATAGTTAGTAATTTAGATTTAACAAAAGAACATGATACATGAAATGACTGTATTAAAACAAAGAAGCAGTTTTATTTGTTGGCACACAAAGAAACATGTCAAGAACAGGTAATTGGAATGAAAAAGAAATCACTTGCTAATCTTCTATAGTTGGACTTAACTTTATCTAGAAATCATTAGGTTGGCACATAAATATTTAGTTTACAAAGTTTTACCAATGCATTAATCTGCACCAGGCTCCAGAATGTGAAGTTTCAGAACCCTGGACAGGTCCCCATCTGTATGGCATTTCACAGTTCAATCCCACATGTGTTTAGTAAGTACCACCATGTTCAGTAGGGTTTCTCCCAGGAAAGTAAAAACAGAATTTCACTGTCCCACAAAAAATGGTAACAATAACAGCCAACCTGCTGTTCCTTCAAGGCTTGTGCTCTTCACTCTATTTTTACCAGGTGATTTCCAGCAGTGACCTCATAAACTGTGGTGTTTCAGTCAATTCCTTTTGGTCGCAGATTGGTTTCCAGCTGCTGAGAAGCCTTGTGATTTTGAAGGGCAGGTGCGTAAATAATGGCATCTTAAAGAAAAGTGCTGTGGTCCTGCTCCCACTGATCAGCTGTGTAGATTTTAGGAAGTTATTTTGCTTTTGTGCTTCAGGCTTATGCTCTACAAAGCAAAGAAACAGAGTGCTCTCACCTACTGGGTGTCTGGAAGCTTCATTAAGTAAGGGCTATTTTCCGGTGCCTTAAGCACATGTTATCTATTTTCTCTGCTATTGATCCTGAAACTCCAACCTAATTAGATTACTAAATAAATATTCACTAAATAAGAAATGATGAAAATAGGTGCCTCAGCACCTTAAAAAATGGCTTCTACATTAAAAACAAAACTATTACCAAAATCTGTTCCTTTCTGTATGTATGAAATTTAAGCTTGTATTCCAGTAGGATATAAATGGTCCGTCGCTCCCTGCTGTTGATTCTGACACTCTCCATTTGGAGAGTGGATCTTCTCTGAAAGCTTGATCATTTCAGCAGTCTCAGGTGCTATTGTCAACCATTCTGGGGGTATAGAATGATGACAGTCTTCATACCGAAGATCTTCCTTGAAGTGATTCTGCCAAAGACCTTTGCTGCGGCAGCAAAATCTAACAGCCAACTGCCACGTCAGAAGAGACGAATGGGAGATCAAAACAGCCCAATACAAGCCTTTCAAATTCAATCTTTGCAAGGCCCTCTGAATCCAATCTTTAAGTTAAAGTAAAATATGCCTTATGAAGGAAATTCAAAGGGGCTAATGTTTATTTTAGCGTCCTGTGTTGACATTATGCATTCCTTCTGTAGCTTCAAACAGAGCACTTACGATCTTTGGAGTGTGGGAGAGCTCAGAAGCCAAAAGGTGCAACAATAGTCAAGGTCAGGGCTGCTGTGTTCTCCATATATTTTTCACGTACAGAAATAATATCTATATTTCCCTTTGCCCTCCTTTTTTTAGGTGATGTGTAAGTGGGCACCTGGCATCACTTGCCAGCCAACAGTTGCAATATTTCTTGCAATTCCCAGCTTTGGGTTACTGAAACTAGAAAGAACAGTGCATTTGTGAATGACTGTGACTTCGGAACTATAACAGTGGTGGGAATGCGTTGTTTATCTGGAAAGCAGGCAAATGACTCAATCAGTAATGTGCTCTTTGCTACTTTTATAGCCAGCAAAGACACCTACAGATTACTCTTGTCATCCAGGGATGCTTTTAGCCATGTGAAATGGCCTTTAATGTTAGGTGCAGCTGAGAAAAGAGGGAGAGGAGACAAAGTCATCTCAAATGTTTGATTCTTTCACAGCCTTTATACAGAGTTCCAAATTAATCCAAAAGAACAAGCATGCAGGCTGGGATTTAGGGACTCTGCAGAAGCAACGAACAACAATACTGGGTTAAATAAATCCATACAATTAAGGATGTCCCTAAAATCAAAGGATACTTGAGAAGTGTGTGGATTTAAGCAGTCACACAGAATGGCAGCAGTCAGCAAATCATTGCATAAGAGTTGCCAAAGCAAGAACAGAGCCAACCCTACCATTAGGCGGGCTGAAGAGGCCTCCCTCAGGCGGCAGGTTTTGAGAAACAATCATTGGGCAGCCAATTCTGAATTTAGGCTGCAATCCTATAGCTACTCCCAGACAAGACCTTTGTTTAAGGTCTGGATGAAATATAAAGATCTGCTAGAAAGGAAAACACCTAGATGGTTATCACCATTGGAAGCGAAAGCCCACAAGAAAGTAAATATGCAAAGTAAATGGCCTACTTACAATGATATTTTAATTCAGGAAGGAGATGGTGTCAGGCTGAAACCTTATGACCAATTGAAAGGACAAATATCAGATTGGTTACATTACCATCAAATTAATGAAGCTTTTAAAATTGACAAAAAACTTGGCTTTCAGAATGAAAGGTCAAAGTTGGAAACAGAACTGTTAGAGCCTAAGACGAAAAATCTGTCCAGAATGTACAAGATTTTGCTAGAGTGGCATACACAAGATGAAATAGTAAAATCTGCAATGATAGATTGGGCCAAAGATGTTGGTCACAACATAATGATGGAGGACTGGGAGAGGTTATGGAAGAAAGGAATTAAGTTCACAGCATGTAATCTCTTAAGAGAAAATATAATGAAAATGATTTACAGATGGTATCTAACCCCAGTCAAACTTGCTAAAATCTATCATTTGCAGGATAACAAGTGTTGGAAATGTAAACAAACTGAAGGGACGTTTTATCACATATGGTGGACCTGCCCAAGAATTAAAGCCTTCTGGGAAATGATATATAATGAAATGAAAAAAGTGTTGAAAAACACTTTTCTGAAGAAACCAGAGGCTTTCTTACTTGGAATTGTCAACCAGGAGGTCACCAAGGAAGATAAAACCTTTTTTATGTATGCCACAACAGCAGCTAGGGTGTTGATTGCAAGGAACTGGAAAACACAGGAAATGCCGACGATAGAAGAATGGCAGATGAAAATGATGGACTATATGGAACTCGCAGAAATGACCCGGAGAATACGCGACCAGAGGGAGGAGACGGCGGAACAGGATTGGAAGAAATTTAAAGTTTATTTAAAAAAGCATTGTAAGATTCAAACTTAGAAAAAAGTTGGAAGAAAGGATAGCTTACAGTTTAGAAATTAAGATTATGTGATTGAACAATGAAGTTATGGTATGACAACTATAAGAGAATAAGATATGTATAAATAAGTAAAATGAAATAATGATGAGAGGAAATTACTAAAGATGATAGACAATGAAGCGCAGTGGGGGGGGGGGAGTGAGGAAGTCCCCACAAGATGTTTAGATAAGATGAAGGTTAACCAAGATATGTGTTTGTGTATTTGTGTAAGTGTATTATGTTATGTAGTATTATGTTTTGTTTATGTTTTTATGATGTGTTGAAAACCTAATAAATATAATTTTAAAATAAAAAAAACAGACAAGTCCTATCAAACCCAGTATACTTTACTTCACAGTAGGACAGGTCCGCACCATACATTTAAAGCGCACCCAACACACATTTACAGCACATGATTTCCCCCCAAAAAATCCTGTGTTAAGGGTATTGGGAACTGAAGCTCTGTGAGAGGGAAAACAAAATTCCCAGGATTCTTCAGGTGAAATCATATGATTTAAATGTGCATTGGATGTGCTTTAAAGGGAGGGTGAAAATCACTTCATTTGTATGCCACTTTTCTGTCAAAGCGGTTCATAGCCAACGCTTTATAAGGAACCATCTACCACTATCCATGCTATTAACTTATTTAACATTTAACTATGTGGAGGGCGGGACGCGGGTGGCGCTGTGGGTTAAACCACAGAGCCTAGGGCTTGCTTATCAGAAGGTCGGTGGTTCGAATCCCCGCAACAGGGTGAGCTTCCGTTGCTCAGTCCCTGCTCCTGCCAACCTAGCAGTTTGAAAGCACATCAAAGTGCAAGTAGATAAATAGGTACCGCTCCAGTGGGACGAATGGAACCCAGGCCAACTCAACTCAGCGCCACCTGGGTCACAATAAAGATGTTAAATATTGTTAAATGGCACTCCTGGCTGCCATCACTGTAATCTGTTCTTCAATGCATTTCAACCCAACTACCTTCGTTACAGGGATGCGGGTGACGCTGTGGGTTAAACCACAGAGCCTAGGGCTTGCCGATCAGAAGGTCGGCAGTTCGAATCCCCACGACGGGGTGAGCTCCTGTTGCTTGGTCCCTGCTCCTGCCAACCTAGCAGTTCAAAAGCACGTCAAAGTGCAAGTAGATAAATAGGTACCGCTCCAGGCAGTTTCCGTGCGCTGCTCTGGTTTGCCAGAAGCGGCTTTGTCATGCTGGCCACATGACCCGGAAGCTGTACACCGGCTCCCTCAGCCAGTAATGCGAGATGAGCGCCGCAACCCCAGAGTCGGCCACGACTGGACCTAATGGTCAGGGGTCCCTTTACCTTTATCTATGTGAAGGGCATCTCAGTGTGCTTAAGTTATTCACATTGTTTTGCCTTGCCCAGAGTTCACCTTCCTCACAATCTCCCCTTTGCTCATGACCTGGCATTGCCAGGAGCCTGGCAATCTCCTTTCTTGGCTCCAGGTGGGCCAGTTTTACACTGCTGATTTAAGAGGGGTTGTTCTAAATTTAGAGTCACAACATTTGCAGGAAAAAAGAAGAATAAATCTGCAAACGTACCAAGATATTAAGATTCTTCAGCAGATTCCACACACACACCCCATGCTCTCGCTCTCTCTTATGAAAAGAACATGGCTCTCGCAAGCACCTTAACCAGAGCACTTGGAAGATAATGAAAGCCCTGCCATTGGCTTTAATGAGGCTTGGATGTGGCCCAAGTGCTTACCAAGCACATCACAAAGCCTTGGCAGCGTGCCAGTCATGCTTTTGACTGTTCCTTTGAGTGCATCAACTTAATACATTTATTGTCTTTATATTTAAAAGTGTCTTTTCCAGAGAACGCTCTAAGGGCACAGAATTAATCATGTCAATGACCGTACATGAATCACGGCTGCCATTTTGTTGCAGCTATTTTAAGGGTATCGCACTAAATGGCACAGTGTTGTCGGTGAGGGGAAAAGGACAGATGAGAGCGCCTCGACCGGAAACAGGAAACTGTTATAGCCCAATGCATCTAGGCAAGAGCGAAACAAGGGCAGCAACAACACTCTCCTAGCCCAGACCACGTTCGCATTATACATTTAAAGTGGTGTTATAAGACTTTTAAAATTCATGGCTTCCCCCAAAGAACTGTGGTTTCTTAAGAGTGCTGTGTGCAGTTAGGAGACCCCCTGTTTACCTCACAGAGCTATAATTCTTGGAGTGGTTTAACTACGAATCCCTCTTCAAAGAGAAATCTCTGGGATCTGGAGCTCTGTGAGGGGAATAGGACTCTGTTAACAATGCTTTACACACTACATCCTCCAGGATTATTTGGGGGAAGCCATGGTGGTTTAAAGTGGAATCCCAGTGCATTAAATGTATGTTGCAGATGCAGACACAGTACCGAGTTTCTAACAGTAGCAACTGATGTGGTAGGGCAGGGCCACGAATTTGCCCTCCTGATGCCAGTGTTGCAACTGTTTACCTGGCTGGGGAACAAGTGGAGCAGCGATGAGGTCAGCTGCACTGTCCCTGACCTTGTCACTACTCTGCCCCACCCCACTGGCTGCTACTGGCCCCCAATTTCAGTGGTCTCTGAAATGTGCTAAGCTGTGGCAATTATCTCACTCCTTCCTTGCTTTCTTTTCTAAGAGTCTAAGTCAAACCTGCAAGATCACATAGAAGAGGCCCTGGAGAAGGCGAGGAGAACTGATGGTTATCTCATTCTCTCTCACACCTTCCCCCCAACTCACAAAGCACCTAGGTTCACAACCTTCAAAGCGACTTGGGATGGCAAGGAGTTTGCTTCAGAGTTTGTAACTCTGCCTCTGGGCGGAACGAAAGCACACAGTGATGGAAATTGCAAGCCCTCTGGCAACAGTTCAGCCCAGTCCCTTCTGCTTAGGGAAGACCACCTCACCAGAGGTGGATTTTGGGCAGCGTAACTGGTTCCTCGCACAGGGGCCAAGGGAACACCTTCCCATCTCCTTCCCAAAGCCTAGTAAGCACTGAGCTTTGGGAAGGAGGTGTGAGGGCTCTGACAGGGTCCTAGAATCCTCCTCTTTCCTTCCCAAAGCCAAGTTAACATTTGCCCACCTTGGGGAAGGAGGCAGAAGGATTCTAGGATCCTGCCAGAGATTTGTGCCTCCTTCCCAAAGCCCAGTGCCTCCCTTACCTAACTTTGGGAAGGCACAGCGAAGGTTGTTCTCCCTCAAATTTTGGCCTCACACAAAGCACTGTATTACCAAGGTCCACCGCTGACCTCACATCAAAATTGTACCTCATACTTGTCATGTTAAACCATGGTTTGCCCAGACAAGGTTTGGCAGTTACAGCTCCGCTACTACAGTGTCCTAATGACAGCTAAATTGTTTCATAGATCTCATTACCACTAACAAACTGAGGGTCGTCCTGAGGGGGAAATAATTTCTTTGCCTCGCCACTGTTGTATCGACAAATGGTTTTCTTCTGTAATCAACGTACTGTGTTGTCTGGGCCTATCTCCTAGATGTGTGTGTCATATTTTGGCTCAGCCCCTGGAGGCCTTCATGATGAATACACAAACACACAGACACACACACACACACACACACACACACACACACACACACTTCGCTGCTGTGATGGCGCATATAAAATTAGATCTGGCCAAGCTTAATTTCCAAAAAGGAAAGAGCAAAAAAAAATCATTGGCATTATTCATCTTGTGTCACCTGTTCTTTCCCCGGCTGCATCTATATGCTGCATCTCTTGTTCCTCATAAAAACCCGGCATAAAATATTTGCTCATTTCCTACCCCAAGGTTCACAGTGTTCAGAAGAAGGATTTGGCCACAATCCAGAACACTGAGCCTTTACACGCACAGTCACTTTCCCATTATCACCCACGATGCCTACGTACATATCTTAAGCTGAACTAGGGCCTCAATGAATTTCGATGCTTCTTGGATCGGATCTCTCATTACCAGCAGAGGAACCTTAGGGGTCAATAAGATTTATTTATGAGCTGTTTGCACCAGCTTGCCAAGGAATGGTCAAGATGATGAATGAATAAAGTCACGAGAAAGAATCATGCAAAGCAGTTAAAAACAACAATCAATATAAACAATACAATAAAGGAATAGGAACAAGACTCGCAGCTCACACACAGGTGCAACAGTTGGCTATTGGCCCTATGCCTTGTGTATTCTGTCCTCCGCTCTCCTGCTCTGATCCACTCACCCAGTTTCTCGTTTGGGCAAACAAAACCAGCCTGAGTCTAGTTTGGGGCTAACTATGGTTTGCACAAACCATAGCTTTGCCTGATTTGTAAATCATGGCAAAGCTTCTTCTTTTTCCTTAAATGAGGAAGGGGCAGGGAAGGGAGAGGAGAGGAGGAAGTGTACACCTGCAAGAGCAAAGTCCATTCACAACAACCCAACCATAGTTTGACCTTTATCTATTTATTTGTTCCCTGCCCTTCACCCTAAGGTCCCAGGGCAGGTTGCAACATTACATTAAAACATAACATTAAAAACAGTTTAAAAGAAATTGCAACCATAGGAATAAGTTGGGTCCTAAAACTATACACCGCAAGGGTTAAAAGCCAAATGTACATCTGGGGCATCCTCCAGAAGTTGTGTAATGAAGGTACCAGATACACAATACAGGTATGTCTGAACCAGCCAGCAGCGGCCAGTGATGTGCTACATAGCAATAGAGGAGATAATCAGTGTTTGGAGGCCGTAGTGGAGGGTAGGGCGCTATCATGAATGCAAATCCCTCCGGCAGGAGATATAGTAGCATGATAAGCCGAACCAA
This sequence comes from Darevskia mixta, assembly GCA_034641385.1. Taxonomy (NCBI): domain Eukaryota; kingdom Metazoa; phylum Chordata; class Lepidosauria; order Squamata; family Lacertidae; genus Darevskia; species Darevskia mixta. The sequence goes on along the minus strand of JAWWNH010000014.1, from coordinate 24,782,178 downwards.
CAGGTTAAAGAACAGTTTCTACCTGTGGGCCATGAGGCTGCTGAATGGAAGACATTGCAGCTGATGTTCAGGGTCGGTGGTTGTACAACAGCACATAGAGTGTAACAAGGACTGAAAGATTGTGGGGGGGGGGGGCTCATTTAATCTCACTGTAAACATGTGGTACAGTGACAATAAAGTATTTCTATTTTTTCTATTTCTAAGTGCCTAGTTCCTGGGCGCATAATAGTTTCTAACTGCTGACATTAGAAGGGACAATTCTGCACTTGGAAAACATCCACTTACCTACAAACGCACCTTCCTGACACTGGAAGGCAAGGTTGGGAATTGCCTGCCCTGCCTTCTGGTGTCATGCAGTGGTTGCCAGCAATTTGGCCCAGTGGACCACCTTCACGGACCACTGCTGAATTTGGCTCGTGGTCCTGGTAAAGAGTCTCCTAGTCAGCAGCACAGGATCAACCCAGACCTTTGACAATTTGCCTAAAAGGAATGGCTTTTTAGATGAACTGCCATGCTACTGGCAAGCTTCCTGAGGAAGTTAGCTCCGTAACCAAGGTGCCACCAATGAAAAGGCCCCGCTCCAAATACCTACTAAAGAAACCTCCCTTGGATGAGGCACCAGGAACAAGGTGTTTTTTAAAAAAGCATTGGGAATAAGTCATTCCCTAATAAATATATTTGAAGAAGTTTATCCTTGACTCTGCTTCCATTTCCTTCTCAAAATCTGGGGAGGAAGAAAAAGGCAGGAGACAGAAGCTGCTATGGCAATGGCTTCCCTCCTCAAGGAGCCGCGCCAAGAAAAGAAGTCTCTTCCTTATTCAACACCCAACTTTGCAATGCATCTCTCCGTACATGACAAGGAGCATTGTCTGAAGACCTAGCTCAGTTGGTTAGAGCATGGTGCTGATAATGCCAAAGTTGCAGGTTCGATCCCCATATTGGACGGCTGCATATTCCTGCATTGCAGAGGGTTGGACTAAATGATCCACAGGGTCCCTTCCAACTCTACAGTTCTATGATTCTTTATAGGCTGAGGTCAGGCCTATGGGACTGGTCTCTTAGAACGACCCCAAAGCAATTGCAACTGGGAAGAAACATATGGAGGCCATGTGGCTTTTCATTTCTCATTATTTTGATTGCTGCTCTCTCTAACCTGTGTATGCATGACTGAACTGTTTTTCAATAAGGACTTCCCTGCCCCCCTCACAATGCATTACTAAATAAATAAATAAATCAGCATGCCAGACTGAAATATACTCGGAGTCAACTGTGAATTTCATGCTCTTTATTCAGCTCCTAGTAGCAAGGAATGGATGTTTCCCCAAAACGTCTGCTATAAATACATTATTTACACAATGGGCCCCACGTGATTGGCTAATTCTGGGCTACTCCTGTAGGCCAATCAGGTTGCGGATTCACTTCCACCTGGAGCTGGATTGGGTGGCTCCCGTGGACCAATCAGACTGCTGCATTCTGGATCCTATTGTTCTAGGACCAATCAGACTGCTGCATTCTGGATCCTATTGTTCTAGGACCAATCAGACTGCTGCTTTCTGAATCATATTGTTCTAGAACCAATCAGACTGCTGCATTCTGGATCCTATTCAGCTCAGTACATAACACAGACCCTTTTCCAAGGAGAGCAATGTACTGTACTGAGACATCTTTACAGGCTAACTACCATGACAGCCCTTCAAATCGCTTATTGGAGCCCTTAGGCAGTTAGAATATTAACAAGGAAATACCACAATCCGCTGTTCAATTAAGCTGATGGGTTCTAATTCAGATTATTATTATTTAGAATCTTCATTTTTGGATCTTGGGTGACTAATTAGGATGATACACACTCAAGGTTCTCAGCGTGCCCCCCTCCCATTAACTCACTCCCCCTTTCTCTCCCCACCTCATTTTCTCTGAGTAACAAGTGTTGCAGAAGAATAACTCCAACCCCTGAGTGAATTTCGGCCCCGTGATTATGAGGAGATGCTTCTCTCGTGCAGTAAGACCAGGAGATTTATGGTGGTCTGCCACGCAGATTATGGCGCAGCCTGACCGCTGAATATTTAATCTGAGTCATAAACAAGCGCTGAGTGGAATCTGAGACAGACATCTAAAAATGTATGCATTTTTAAAGAGGGCGCAACGTGGGAAATTAGAATGGTAAGATTTGGTTTTGTTCCCTGCGATGCGTCGTTAAAGGCATTATATAAATCTACGGTGTGAGAGGACACATTTAGAATGCCATGTGCCACTTGAGCCATCTCTTCTGAATAATAAAGAAGAGAGATTACAGGAGCCGGAGAACGTGCACTACAAAGCCAGTGAAATGATTGAGGGAAAGGCTGACGCCCCTTCCCTGCAACGGGGGGGCTACATAATATGGAGGGAGGGGTGTTAAGGTTAGAAACCCCTTCACAAAAGGCAGCATTCAGAATTCTTTGAGGGCTTTGAATGGGCTTTAAACATACAATGCTCTGCCTCCAAAGTTGGTGGCTAACAGATTGAGGTTGAATCCTTACAAGACAGAAGTACTGTTTTGGGGGGACAGGGGGAGGGCAGGTCTGGGGGACTCCCTGGTCCTGAATGGGGTAACTGTGCCGAAGAAGAAGAAGAAGATGAAGAAGAAGAGTTTGGATTTGATATCCCGCTTTATCACTACTGGAAGGAGTCTCAAAGCGGCTCACATTCTCCTTTCCCTTCCTCCCCCACAACAAACACTCTGTGAGGTAAGTGGGGCTGAGAGACTTCAGAGAAGTGTGACTAGCCCAAGGTCACCCAGCAGCTGCATGTGGAGGAGTGGAGACGCGAACCCGGTTCACCAAATTATGAGTCTACCACTCTTAACCACTATACCACATTGGCTTTCGAAGGACCTGGTGCGCTGCCTGGGAGTCATTTTGGACTCACAGCTGTTCATGGAGGCGCAGGTTAATTCTGTGTCCAAGGCAGCTGTCTACCAGCTCCATCTGGTACGCAGGCTGAGACCCTACCTGCCCGCCAAATGTCTCGCTAGAGTGGTGCATGCTCTGGTTATCTCCCGCTTGGACTACTGCAATGCGCTCTACGTGGGGCTACCTTCGAAGGTGACCCGGAAACTACAACTAATCCAGAATGCGGCAGCTAGACTGGTGACTGGGAGCGGCCGCCAAGACCACATAACACCAATTCTGAAAGACCTACATTGGCTCTCAGTATGTTTCCGAGCACAATTCAAAGTGTTGGTGCTGACCTTTAAAGCCATAAACTGCCTCAGCCCAGTATACCTGAAGGAGCGTCTCCACCTCATCGTTCAGGCCAGACACTGAGGTCCAGCGCCAAGGACCTTCTGGCGGTTTCCTCACTGCGAGAAGTGAAGTTACAGGGAACCAGGGAGAGGGCCTTCTCAGTAGTGGCGCCTGCCCTGTGGAACATCCTCCCACCAGAAGTCAAGGAAATAAACAACTATCTGACTTTTAGAAGACATCTGAAGGCAGCCCTGTACAGGGAAGTTTTTAAATGTTTGATGTTTTATTGTATTTTTAATATTTTGTTGGAAGCCGCCCAGAGTGACAGGGGAAACCTAGCCAAATGGGTGGAGTATAAATAATAGTAATCATAATCATCTGAATACCAGTTGCTGGAAAATGCAGGAGGGGAAAGTGCTGTTGCAGACAGGTTCTGCTTTTCACATCTGGTTGACCACTGTGAGAACAGGATGCTGGACTAGATGGGCCGTTGGTTCTTCTGAGTGTTGCTATGAACATATGAACATCTGTCTTCTCCCCAAAGGATTTTTTCCCCTCTTATATTAAAAAAAAGTTCAGATATCCATTGATTTAAAAATGAATATTAAAAAAAAAAAATCTCCAGCCCTTAGCATGTTGGCTGGTGACCGAACACTTGTTGTTATATTATAATTTTGTCAGCATTGTAGAAAGGCTCTGCTTCAGTGACTCCTCTAGCCAAGAGGAATTTGGTTTTAAAAAGAGAAGGGAAGAAGAAAACGAGCTTAGCTTTCCAATTGGTTCACAGCAGCTTTAATAGGGCAAAGTTTAATCCTTCTTAGAAATTCAAGTTCTTCGCATTGCATCCACAGCCTCATTATGGGGAGGATAGCAGAGAGAAGGCTCTGCTTTCAATCCAGCTCTGCTCAAACGGTAGCGTATTTCTGGTTCTACAAAATGCCATTTCAACTTCAATAAGGAATCATAGAATATGTAGCAGGAGAGACCAAAAATTTCTAGCAGGGCAGCACCAGCACTTGACATCACTGGGCAGCTTCCAGAGTCCCAGTGTCCTGACAGGACAGGGTCCACCACTGATGCCTGCCCTTTCCCCCCTGGTTTAATTCCAATTTTTGGCTGGACACTCAAAACTGTGCCAGGTGACTAGATTTGGCCAGCACCTTAATTTCCCTAAAGCTGCAATTTGTGCAAACCATTGTTTGCCTCTGAACTGGACTCAGAAACCATGGTTTGCATAAACCAGGAACTGAGTGAGTGAATCAGAGCATGTGAGTGGAAGCAGGGCCATCTTACCCATAGGTGCTAGGGGTTCAGGGCACCCGGGCGCCAGGCTCTCAGGGGCGCCAGGGCCTGAGATCTGAGTCCCGGGAAGAGCCCGCCTGTTGGTCGGAGCGCCGCGGCAGCTCTTCTGCTGTGGGCGGCTCTGTGCTGCAAGTTCGGGGGCCCTCCTGCATGCTTGAGACTGGGCAACCTGGGACGGGGGCACCAGGCGGATATTTGCACCCCGGCGCCACATATGCTTAAGACAGCCCTGAGTGGAAGAATGAGTAGAGAACCACAAAACATACTGCCATTAGCCAAATCATGGGTGATATAAACATCTGAATTGTTGGCAGCCCTGTTTAGGGAAGCTTTTAATGTTTGATTGATTATTGTATTTTAATGTTTTGTTGGAGACCGCCCATGGTGGCTGGGGAAGCCCAGCCAGATGGGCAGGGTATAAATGATAAATTATTATTATTATTATTATTATTATTATTATTATTATTATTATTGCTCTGGGACATTGCGGGAGAAGAAAATGGTGGCTAGACCCAAATGCTCAGCTCTTCTGTGAGCACTTCAGTCAACACTGCTGCCGTCACCACCAGGTAAAGCAATTAGGACTCAGTGACAGAGAAAGGTAGCCTATCATGGTGCAGTTTGTCCATTTCCGATTCCAAGAGTGGGCCCACAGTATCTGCAGAGCCAAAGGACAGCACAGTATTACTCTGAGGGTTTGTAGGTTCTCCATTCCAACTTTAACTGGAGATGATGGAGAATGACCCTGGGCCCTCATGCATGCAAAGCATCTTCTCTGCCACTGAGTTCCGATGCTTGCTGCTATGGTTGCATGTGCCCCTACTACGGATGAGGGAGAAATGTTGTGTTGTTTGCCTTTAAAGGAGAACTTACCAAATTTGCCCTTTCCGAAGCAATGCGCAAACTGAAACACAAGCCATCCTTCAAAATCTGCACTTCTCTAAATTCTCCAGCCAAGCAATGATGTGCATAGCAGGGGAAAGTTATGCATAAAAATGCATGTATTAGTGAAAATTGGGTGCAAAAAAAAATGCATCACATTAGGTAAAATCGCCTTGCAAAAGTTGTGCTGGTCAAAAATTGCATATTAAAAAAAATTGGCACTAAAGTGCTGAAGACCATTTTTATTTTCTTTTTAAATGTAACTAAAGACTGGGGGGGATGAAGAAATGAGAACTATTGAAATAGACAGGTCTGTCCATCCCTAGATCTTGCTTAGCCACCGTTTCCCTGGGAATTGCTTATACTTTCTCTGTTTTTTCTGTCTGCTGTGCCTTCCCTTCCCTTCTCACCCTTTTCCTGCCTCTGTCCTTGCCAGAGCCTCCAGTTTATTCGAAAACCTAAATCTTAGAAACAGAATAAATTATGCAATGCTACTTAACATTTCCTGTGCACTCAGGTGGACAAAGAATCTATTTGGAAGAAGGAAACCCTAATGGATCTTGTTAACAGCCAGCCAGCATGACTTGAGAATACATAATTTATCCACTTTCTCATAAGTGGATTCCTCAGGATGCCCCACCCCCTGCCATGAAATGGAACGGAATACTGGCAAATCTGCCTTTAAATGTCCCGTTAAAATGGATGTAGTGTCGCTACTTGCCACCAAAGCAAAGAGGAAGCAGCCAGAAAACCAGCAGCAATTCTGATTCTGCCTGCAAGCATTTAGCATAAGCGGATATCTGAGACAGAGGACTCAGCTACATAGCTGCAAATAAAACATTTTAAATGTGTTGTAAAATGCAATATATAAATGTGACACTAGGTGGCAAAAGTGACCCCATGCCAAATTCAATGTATTTTTTTACAAAACGTTTTTTTAAAAACCATTTTCACAGCATTTTTTTATATGTGTGCAATTTCCACCAGGGTTGAGTACATGGCAGGTCCCAAAATAGGTTATACTTGCTACATTCAAGACACACACACACACTCCCCAGACATGAGTGGCATCTAGGCTTGCCATACATCTGGGAATTCCCAGACATATCCTCTTTTGGGGGTACTACATGCCCATCCCCCCTTCATGGATCACTGCCTTGTCGTGGTGAAGGGGCTTGAATTACTCAGGGAAGCTATGGACTAACATGAGTTTGGCCAAACCGCGAGAGGCAGTGAAGGATAGGTGTGCCTGGCGTGCTCTGGTCCATGGGGTCATGAAGAGTCGGACACGACTGAACGACTGAACAACAACAACATGCCCATCCAGGGGAAATTTTACATTTTAAAGTAAATCTCCTGAATTTTGGGGTTTTTTAATAATTAAAAAAAATGTGTGCAGGCGGCTCTGGTTCAGGCTCTGGCTCTGGCGATTGCCCTAATAAAGCTCAACAAAAACAGCTTTTTGTGTCTGGATTTTTACCTCTTGAAATATGGCGGCCCTACTCTGGATCACTTCCTCCCTCTAATAGCAAACCCAGGTGGCGAGTGCTGACAGGATTGGATCAAAAATGGAGCCACCGAGAAACAAGAGGGGAGGCTCAGTATGCTCAGGGAAATAACAGGATTTGTAGAAGTACAAAATATTTTTTACAAAATAATCTAAGGCGACCCCCCCCCCCCAAAAAAAACACCACAACCCAGTGGGAACCATATATGCTCAGTCGTCACATGATGTTGAATGTCAACTGGGAAAGAAGAAAAAGGAAAAACCCAGAAAACAGGCAGAGGGTGGAATTTATGTATTTATTTTTAGTTAATAGGATTTATATGCCACTTATCATCATAAGCCTCTAAGCAGTTTGTCTCTGTGGGATAACTTGCTGGCTTGGACTGTGAACAGGAGCACTACGGTCAAGATATGTTGTAGGGCTCACCTTGCATATTACACATTCATTCCCAATCTGTATGGACACCACACTCCAAATTGCTAAGAATCGAAGACTGTTCTAGTGCCATTTTCCACTAGCTCTTGCCCAGGCATGATTTGTAAAATTCTTCCCCAAGAGGTTGCATTAACGTGGTAATAATAATAATAATAATAATAATAATAATAATAATAATAATAATTTATATGCCGCCTATCTGGCTGGGCTTCCCCAGCCACTCTGGGCGGCTTCCAACAAAATATTAAAATACAATCATCCATCAAACATTAAAAGCTTCCCTAAACGGAGCTGCCTTCAGATGGTTCATGACTATGGGTGGGGAGAAACTGAATTCAGATCACATTTAAAGCTGGATCCACACTTTCCAAAGCAATATAAGGAGCAAAACACAGCCATCCTTCAAAGTTGGCACTTATCCGAGATTTGCGATGCAGTTCTCCAACCAAACGAGGTTTGCAAAAAATGTAAGCGTGCATAAAAATGAATATGGTGAAAATAACAGCGAAAAATGCATTATATTAGGAGAAATCGCTTGCTTAAACATGTACTGCAGGAGGGGAAAGTCTATATTAGGGAAAATTTGCACTAAAATGCCTGAGGATTTTTTTAAAGAAAATTTGCAAATTGCTGCAGAGATGTGGAGGACCAAATTTAAGTTTGGGGAAATGAGAAACCGAGAGCACCAAAACTGATTGGATCCTTCCAGCCTTACTTGCCACACGGAGCAGTGAGATCAGTGATTGCTGCCAGCTTTGCATTTAATCTCCTTAGGCTATGAGCAGGCAACTCTGGCGCGGGTGCTGTAAGCTTGATCTGTGCTACAACTGGAACATTTAGACATTACAGTGGTACCTTGGTTTACGAACAGCCCCTGTTTACAAACTATTCGGTTTATGAACTCCGGAAAACTGGAAGTAGTGTTCCGGTTTGCGAACTTTACCTCAGTTTATGAACGGAAGCCGAATGGTTGAAGGGCACCAGTGGCGGAAGGTCTCATTAGGGAAAGCACGCTTCAGTTTAAGAACGGATTCGGTTTAAGAATGGTCTTCCGGAACGGATTACGTTCATAAACCGAGGTACCACTGTACAAGGGAGATCCAGGTTCATATCTGTTCTGGGACATGCCACTCCCATTCTAGTCTCCTGCAGACATCGATGGGAACTTTCCTCTCATTGTGAGTACCAGGTGTTAGGGATGTGTGGCTCCCATTGTGACCACGACAAGGGGCACAAAGTTAAATCCCTCTTCTCCTCATGCCATGGCCCCAATCTGCTCCCCACAGACTATTTGCAAAACAAAAGATAACTACAAAGGACCAAACTATTGTAGTGTGGGGTTAATGATTTCAGCAAGTGATTTCAGCTCTCTGACATAGCAGGCAGGAGACAGTTTCTTCATGTAGCAATTCTTTATTCAGGCAAAACAAGACTGAGGGAACTGAGGGTAGGAAAGCTACATTTATAGGAACAGAGGACTGGCTAGGAAAAGATACATTTTGGAGGGAACAATCTCAAGCAATCACACAGCTGCTTTTTGGTGGGAACCAATAAGACTGAGGATCCAAATGCAGCAACTTGAATGCATCAATAGTAGCTGTTCCTTCTGGAACAGGAATGCAGTTACTTTACAGACAATAGTAATACAGATATGATAGCCTTTGAATCAATACACAACACAAACTACCTGGCAAACGTCACATCTAATTTGGCTCCGGATTTCTAGCATTAGGTGACCAATGACCAAGTAACAGCCCAGAAAAGGTTTTGGGGGCCTGCAAAATGTTGTTCTCTTTCATTTATCCTACATCTTTATACAAAACCTAAGAGGCAAGGGATAATTTTTTTTTAAAGTTCCAACTAGTCTGAGAATTGCCTAGTAGCGCATGATACAAATGTAAATCGCCATGAATACTAAAACAGGGATTTTGATTAGAATGAGAAGAGAGGTGTCTCAAGCCCAATTTGCAGAGCTATGATACCACTCCTTAAATCCTGCAGTCAAAATGCAGATTCTCAGCACAGAAACTAGGCATCTTTGAGAGATCTGGGTGCCTTAAGGCTATTCAAGGCAGGCTGGGGTTCTGCTGTCAATATTGCCATGTCCCCTGTGCAATAACCAACCAGCTGAGCCAAAGAGGAGAGACTGTGCTTAACTTCCCAAGTGCCGATGCGCAGCGTGTTCAACCTGCACCATTCCACTATGACTTCTCTGGCAAAAAAAAAAAAGAGAGAGAAAGACGAGAGGGGGAGAATGACGGAAGTTAATATCGCAACAGGGAGCCACTTTGTGCTCTGGGCTACGAACGAACAAACATCAAGCGCTGTGTGGTTAACTGCAAAGCTTCCTATTAGCAGCTCCACAAAGCTACTGGAGATGAAGGGAATGTGAGGCTGACCTACAGCTAGACGGAAGCTCCTTTGGGCAATTGACAGCAGATGCAGCACATCTTCACCATTTATGCTTCTAGATCAGTATCCCCAAATTGTGCGCCTGCGGGTGCTCATATGTCCAATCAACCAGCAGTGTGCATGTGAGTGTGATCAGATCCACGTGTGCCTGGTTTATCAATTGGGCACAAAAATGCGGGGAGGGAGTCACGGAATGGGCCACATAGGCATTCTTCGAAACAAAAAGATATTCAGAAAGCTGGCGGCACAGAAAGCACACCTCAGCTGGGGCTCGCATTACCTGAAGCAACCTCTTTTCTGAATTAAAACCGGAGGCATCCTTTGTTTATTTTGAGCCTGCGTAAGCATAGCCCTTAGAGGTCTCTCGGCCTCCATCACAGCAGCTGCGCCGATTCAACGTTCCTCAAGCGACCCTTGCCCTGCAGCAATTGGAATAACAATGAACATTCTTGACACCGCTAAGCAGCTTGGCCAATGGCAGCCAGGGGGCGGAGCTGGGACTATAAGCCACAGCCTGTTTTAAACTTGCTTCATTGGAAGATATAAGGCAGGAGGGAAATTATAGATGCGAAAGAACTATCAGGCCAAAGGGACCATTAGCTCTGAACTTGCCGACCTTTCGGAAGACTGGGTTATGCCGCAGGATGCACAAGGTAATATTTCTGGGGTGGCTTTATGCAAATAACTCAATTGGTATTCAAACATTTAAGTGTTGTATTTAACCTCCCGAGGAAAGAAAAGTTTCCTGGCTCTAATGTCCTCGACAAAAGCAAGTGTTTGACTTTGGTATAGCATTATTTATTTTTTTGTAAAGTGCACTCCACTTTTTTCTTGTCTTAGCAGCAGAGCTCATCATATAATTCTGGTTAATAACCAGCCTGGCTCCTGCTTTCACACATGCTCTCCAATTCTTGCTTTGAGGTTTTATCATTTCCTTGCACTGTGTACCCAATTCCCAGATGACCAGAGCTTGCTGAATTTTAACAGTCCAATTTGTCTCCTGAAATAGCTGAGTACAAGTAAAAGTAAAAGTCACCCCTCGGGTTTCAAGAAACTCAGGCTTCTTACTGGAAAATGGTCTAATCAGTCGGTTGATGTAGATGCTCGCTACATCGAGGTTGATGCTATCCAGACCTAATAGCCCTCTCTGAGCCATCCTTGTGCCTTTCAAGGAGAAAAGCGAGGATAATTTATAGGTTACTTTAAAACAGATAATGAATATGGCTATCAGTGTGTTCTTTGAAACAGTTTCCCATCTTGTGACCTGCACTATGCATATACTAGATTTCTTTTTGTGATTATTTTTTAATGTTATTATTCTATGCCCATATTTATCCGGTTTCTGTGTTGTAAACACTGTGCACTGAGTTGAGTCTCATGTTCAATGTAGGGAATCCAGAGGTGAAGTCTCCTCCACCTTCTGCTTGGTCCAGCTTCTACCTGGAAAGCTTTAAAAGAGAATTTGACAAGTTCATCTCCCATCTGCTTTGGCCTATACCAGTGATGGCTAACCTTGACACTCCAGATGTTTTGGGACTACAACTCCCATCATCCCTGACCACTGGTCCTGTTAGCTAGGGATGATGGGAGTTGTAGTTCCAAAACATCTGGAGTGTCAAGGTTAGCCATCACTGGTATAATAACCGTTCTGTTGCATTTCCCCTCCCAAAACAAAGATGCCAGTTCAAACTGGGACAGAAGCATAAGAAATGAAGGATTTAACGAAATCTTATAATGTTTAGCAGAAGCCAGCTCAGTCCATTGCTCCTAATTATGTATTGCCTAACGTTCTTACTGAACTAACTTCCGTTTGTTCCTCTCTGCCTTTGATGTTCTAAGTAGAATTAGAATATTCTAACTACCACAGTTTTCTCTTTCTTTTTCTTCTCTTTCAAGATTTGATTTTTTTTCTCTGGCTGCTGTCTTTTATTAGGGCTGTGCATCCACTCTGTACTCCAAAAACACAGGCGAATCAGGGTGTTTTTGGGGGTAGTATTTCATATGAAGGGACGCAGGTGGCGCTGTGGGTTAAACCACAGAGCCTAGGGCTTGCCGATCAGAAGGTCGGCGGTTCGAATCCCCGCGACGGGGTGAGCTCCCGTTGCTCGGTCCCTGCTCCTGCCAACCTAGCAGTTCGAAAGCACGTCAAAGTGCAAGTAGATAAATAGGTACCACTGCAGCGGGAAGGTAAACGGCGTTTCCGTGTGCTGCTCTGGTTCGCCAGAAGCGGCTTAGTCATGCTGGCCACATGACCTGGAAGCTGTACGCCGGCTCCCTCGGCCAATAAAACGAGATGAGCGCCGCAACCCCAGTCGGTCATGACTGGACCTAATGGTCAGGAGTCCCTTTCATATTACCTAGTAAAATCATGCCATTAACAAGATATGTCAAGATGGGTCAGGGAGTGCATAAACCTCTGAGCAGCTCCTCAAAAACGAAACAAAGCTGACTTAGAGAAGGAAGTGTGTGGAGAGGTGTGGGTGAGAGTGTATTTCATTTGGAGGGGCAGGTCCCAGTTTTAGTGACGGTGAGTTATCTTCCCAGTGCAATCCAATCACAGTAATTTAGGGGAGAGGTGTTGAAGTAAACCCATGGGCTATCTTTGGACAGCTCCAAATAAAACGTATCATAAAGTGCAATATACAAATGTGACACTAGATGGCAATGGTGAGCTATGTCAAATTCAATATATTTTTCAAAACTTTTTTTTAAAAAAGCATTCTCACAGCGTTTTTTTTATATCCACCCTTCTCCTATGAGTTTAGGCTGAGAGAGCAGGGCATAAATGGCAGAGTTAGGATATTGGGGTGATCTGCTTCTTTCCCACCCATTGTTTTTCCTAACAAAAATTTTAAAACCAACTCTCTATTTTCCCTACTCCTTCATGGGGGGCAGGGGCAGGAATTCCAGAAAATGGGAGGGGGGGAACCTGACTTTTCCAATTTTTCATAATAAAAGTTAAATCACCTGGCACAAAAGCTCCTGTGCATGTTTGTCTGAAGTTTGAGAGTTACCTAGAGACACCTCCCTCATGATTCCAGCTTTCAATCTGGTTGTTAAAACAAAAATGATAACAGGTTGTCCAGAAAAGTGGTTGTCTGCTGCAGAACTTCTGCACCTATATTTGTGAATTTTGGCTAGCTTCATCCCTGCAGAAGGATGCCTTCAATTTGCATCCAGTTGTGTCAGAAAATAAAAGTCTTGCGACCTTTTCTTTTAAAATAAAATAATCACTGGATGGATCTACCTGAAATTTAATATACCCGTATATACTCGAGTATAAGCCAACCCGAATATAAGTCGAGGCACCTAATTTTACCACAAAAAACTGGGAAAGCTTATTGACTCGAGTATAAGCCGGTTCACTACACCCTGGTGGGCCGGAGTGTGTGTGCGTGTGTATGTGTCGGCGGTGGCAGTGGAGGAAGCAGCAGTCTGAAAGGACTACTTTTGGCTGCTGCTTCCTCCTTTGCCGCCTTTACCGCTGTCGGCTCCTATGCCTGCCCTTGCAAGAGGCGGGTAGCGGCGGAGGAGAAAGGGCTCCTTTCTCGCCGCTCATTCCTTGCCCGCCGCCTGCCTCACTCGAGTATAAGCCGAGGGCGGTTTTTTCAGCACAAAAAAATGTGCTGAAAAACTAGGCTTATACTTGAGTATATATGGTATTTAATCCACTCCTTTGCCTGCAAATTCCAACCACTTATGTGAAAAGAGAAAAATTATAGCCATTTTTAAATCCCCCATTATAGCCAAAAGAAGAGCTTTGGAATAACAGATTTGGACCTGAATAATGAATTGAATCAGCATACATACATAGTTTTATTTGTATATCACCTGTCCATAGTACAAACCACAGTCCAGACAGCTTAGAACATAAAAAATACATAATTACAACATAATCGTGATAAAAAAATACACAGCCAAATTGAACAATTTCCACATAAATTATAATAAGATCTAAAATAAAGATACAAAATATTAATATCAATAGCAGCAGCAACCTCACCCCAACAAATACCACTAAACAATACCGCAGCCCCAAAACAACACAGAGTGGCTCTGCGACAGATCAGACCGCTTCCAGATGATACATGATGAATCTTCTGGGCTCTGCACATCATTAATTTTCCTTCCTGCGCCACTCTGGGAGCACGTAAGAATTTTTCTGAAGCAAAATGGAGTACAGTCGTACCTTTCCGGAAGTCCGTTCGACTTCCAAAACATTCGGAAACCAAAGTGCGGCTTCTGATTGGCTGCACGGAAGCCCCGTCGGATGTTTGCTTCCAAAAATAGTTCGCAAACCAGAACAGTCACTTCCGGGTTTGTGGCTTTCAGGAGCCAAAACATCCGAGAACTAAGCTGTTCGAAAACCAAGGTATGACTGTACAAGATCCTAAACCATGAATATCTGGCTATAGTTCAGATGAGCTTCCTGATGCAGCTCTATTTGGCTGACCACCCAGGCCCTGACAGACTTCAGTCAAGGTTTAGTAAAATCTTTGGCCCAAGTTTTACTCAAAGGGCGGGGTTGCTGCTCAAGTTGGAAGAAACGGCAGCTATTCTACACTTGAATGATAAATACCTCTCTCTGATTTCCCATGTAAGATTATGCAGCTGCGGAAGCGGCTGGCTTTTTTTCAGTGTTCTCTCCTCATGAATCCTGAATTTTTTATTCATTACAAAGTGAAGACTCTATGTCCTATCCATATGAAATTTGGCACGGAGAAGCTAGCTGATAAAAGTATAAATCTGGGCAGTTTTCAAGCGGTGGTGGTGAACTGCCAAGATCCTAACCACAAGGAGAACCTGTGCTGGATCAGAGCAAAGGCTTATCTCAGGGATGTTCAGCCTGTCAGGCTCCAGATATTGTGGGACTCTTAACTCCAGTTAGTCTGAGCCAGTATGGCCAATGGTCATAGATCACAGGGGTTCTCTGGTTTCCCTGTCCTTGGCCTATCTAGAGCAGCATCCTGTTTTCCACCATGGCCAATGAGATGCCTGTGGGAAGCCCCCAAGCAGGGCTCTCTTACAGCTGCTCCCCTGTGACCAGCATTCAGAGACATACTGTCTCTGATCCTATCCTTTGTGATTGGTTGCCCCTGATAGCCTCATCCTGCAAGAATTTGCCTGATCCATTTTTTTGGGGGGCATAGGTAAAGGTAAAGGGACCCCTGACCATTAGGTCCAGTCGTGTCCGACTCTGGGGTTGCGGCGCTCATCTCGCTTTATTGGCCGAGGGAGCCGGTGTACAGCTTCCGGGTCATGTGCCCAGCATGACAAAGCCGCTTCTGGCGAACCAGAGCAGCACACGGAAACGCCGTTTACCTTCCCGCCAGAGCGGTTCCTATTTATCTACTTGCACTTTTGACGTGCTTTCGAACTGCTAGGTGGGCAGGAGCCAGGACCGAGCAACGGGAGCTCACCCCGTCGCAGGGATTCAAACCGTCGACCTTCTGATCAGCAAGCCCTAGGCTCTGTGGTTTAACCCACAGCACCACCTGGGTCCCTTTTATTGGGCATACATAGCCTCTATTTCTGTGGCTTGAAAGGCATGAAGCACAATGAGCGTTTCTTCTTTGGAGACCCGATGCTAATTTAGCAAGCCTATGGAGGAAAATGATTTAATCAATAGTCAGCCGAGAGAAGGATCCATTGTGCAAATGCTCAATAGCAGAGAATGCACATTTCGGGGAACGGCCTCTTTTTAAGATTAAGGTTAAAGCAGAATCTTGACACAGTTCTGGGAATGGTTCAGTGTCTAATTGAAAGCATTGCTGCTAACTCAGAAGTGATGGAAAATTCTAGCCTTTGGGGTTATCTCACTAGAGTACTCAAAATAAGCAAACCAAAAAGAGAAGGTGAAAGGAAAAGTCCTCGGATACTGAAAGGAATGATAAATCTAAATGCTTACTCCTGAATGTAGATCTTATTTAGTTTGCTAAGCTTGTATGTGAGTTGTGGTGTGTGAAAGAAGGTGGACCGAATGGCAGGAGAGGGCAATGGTCAAGTAGATTAGCTGGTCCTTTCACTGGAAAACAGGTCCTTGAGAAAACATATCCAGCTGAGTACTCTTTTTTTTTGCTTTTAATTTGCTCAAGTGTCTTTGGGAACCGAGATAATGATGTCACAGTTTGAGTCTTTTTACCTGAATTAGCCTCTCCTCTTTTCTCTCTCCTCTAGGAAGCACATTGACAATTAGCTAAAGACAAGAGGAATAAACATCTGAGCTCCTGTGCGCTCTCACATACAGTTCTCTGTCACGACTTAGTCATTGCTTAAGCCAGGACTGGGGAACCTCTGGCTCTCACCTTATGGCTGAACTCCAGCACCCATCATCCCTGATCATTGGGCATGTTGGCTGGGACTGATGGGACTTGTAGTCCAACAACATCAGGAGGGGGGTCACAAGTACCCCCATGCCTGGGCTTAAGCCTCGGTCCTGAATTCTAGAAGAGTAGGGGTTGGCTAGGAGGAGGAACCATTTTGCACATGTGCAGGGGTATTCTGCAATGCAAAACAAATGGGTCCCATTGAATGCACAGAATGGGAGCTGGACAATGACATCTTGTGCAGGGCCCTGACTTCTGAGAATCTTGGCTCAAATTAAGCAACAGCATTAGTTCTTCTGTTGGGCCGCCCATTACAGGCAGTGGTAGGGCGAACCATGAATTAAAATGTACTTAGCATGATTACCCATCATGTTACCGTCACATGAATTTTTGACCATAGGTCTTCGGCAGCCATTGATTTTGTGCATATTAACCAGACATTTGCCTATTTTATAACCCTTACTTGAGGCATCCAAGCAAACAGTTTACTCCCTGCCCCTATTTATGTGGCTATTGTTGAACTATTTATAGTGCTTACAAAGTTATTCACAGGGTTTTTTTTATGGGAATGTAAGAACACCAACCATTTGATTGCAGGATATTTCTTCGTAAGCTATAAAAGAAATTATTCTGAGAACATATAGTGGCACAAGCTGTGTTAAATATAATGAACCGTGAATATTTTAAATAGCTTTATTCATGATAAAGCCCATTTTGGCAAGTATAAGTGGTCTGGCTGAGCTTGCATTTTGCCAGTGAGTAGGTCAATGTTGATGGTTGCTGGATGCAATTTGAGATCATTATTGATACATAAGGTAAATATATGATTTCTTATTTTGACCTTTCACTATTAACTAATCTTGATAGCAGGTCCAGGGACATGGCAGATTAGGCTACTGGTGGATACTAGCTATCATAGTTATACTCTGCCTCAGTGGTCAGAGGCAGTAATGCTTCTGAATCCAGTTGCTGGAAACCAGAGGCAGGGAGGGGGCTCTTGTGAATGGGTCCTGTTTGTGGGTTTCCCATTGAGGCATCTGGTTGGCCACTGTGAGAACAGGACGCTTTCAAATGATATTACAAGCAGCCCCCTGGCTGTAACAGGAAGCCAGGGAATTGTTTGTGTGCGCACGCATTTCTCTCTCTCTCTCTCTCTCTCTCTCTCTCTCTCTCTCTCTCTATATATATATATATTCTGCATATTCCATTCCATTCCATTTATTTCATTTAAACAAGTTATATGCCAATAGTCTCTTCACAGTTTACAAAGGTACAACAGCAAAAGTAAAAATAAGGTAAAACTGTCAAATCAAACTTCATAAAAAAAATTCCTTACAGTAGCACCTTAGAGACCAACTAAGTTTGTTATTGGTATGAGCTTTTGTGTGCATGCACACTTCTTCAGATACACATCTGAAGAATACACTGTGAATACACTTCAGATACACTGCCTGGGCGCATCATTGGAAAAAAAAATTTAATGGTTCTGAGATTGGGCATCTCTCCCCTGCCCTCGCAATAAAAGTTCCAAAGAGGACTGCACATGCTTAATGGTCACCAGAATGTTGACTGACTGTTGGGAGGTGAAGGAACTCTGAGCCGAAGCATTCCATGCTACAACATTTTGTTGCAGGGTCCCACTTGCCTTATCAACCGGTCAGTTGGGACGGAGCAGGAAGTGGGGGTCTGGATTCAGCCCCACTACAGGTGGTTTGCACAATTATGGTTTTAGGGCAGTAGTTTTGCAGTGCATAGATCTGGCTGCTCTGCGTGGAGATACTGGACTCACAGCCCAAGAGAAGATTTTCCTATTGCAGGAAATGCTTACCTGTCGGTGACAAGGTGTTCTTGCTAATAATGACTGCTCAATGTTTCCTCTCTTCAGGGTCTCCCGAACAGCTTTATTGTAGCCAGGTAATTTAGATCGGGTCGTTTGGTGCTTTGTTCTACCGCATGCTATAATAGGCATTAAATGCTCTAACTTTCCTTCTTCCTATCCAGCAGAGTGGACTAACTGCAGTGTGTCTCCTTTTATTTGGTAATTTAAAAATACATTAGTGGGTTCCTTTTATCAAATGCAAATTACTTCTTTATCTCTCTGGCAACCCAAAAGAATCTAGTTATGTGTTTGCTTTTGAAAAAGAAGAGCACAGTACCAATAACCCAGGAGGAGCAAGAATTATATTAGTGTTGTTTTGGAAAAACGATTCAGGGTTTTATTTCCAAATTCCAGCTATTCTATAATTCCAGCAATACAAACTAATATTTTGCATGGGATCCCTCTTAACTTGGGCAAAAATAGCCTGAGAATTATAATGTATAGTCATCTCATACTGAGCACAGACTGATCCATATTTTCCTATACGCATCTTTAAAAACACTGTTATCAAAACAGGTGAAATGCAGTTAACTACTGAAAATGTGCCATCATCATTGATGGATGGTTGATGGGGCACATGGCAAAACTTGTACCTCTGTTTCAGAATGTGGAAAGATGGTGACGTTAACATGGCATTTTGAATGAATTAAACTTTATTGTTTGAAGCCATAGGCTGTCACAGCATAAATAGAACCATCACAAATGAAAACAAGACTTATACTCCCGGCCAATCTAAATCGCACATCCTACTCCCCTGCCCCCAAGGTTTTTTGGAACCTGGCTCATATCTTCTTGGTTGCCAGAGCAAATTTTTGCTACTTGGGTGATGATTAATACATCTTTGCCTGTAAGCAAGGTACATATCTGGCCCAGGATGGGTCTGTTTAACAGGAGACTGGAAGATAACGACAAGATGTTTGTGCCTAGGGCACTCATAATAAGGGGCACCTTAACAGGTAATGGAAGACATCCTCAATGTCGCCAGACTCAGAAATACAGAGTATTTGGTGATTTGGAATATTATCAAACCTCCCACCCAAGAAAACAGTGTGTATACACAAGAGATGCAAATTTGCAAATTATTTTCTTAAAGGAGCAGTGGTAAAGATTATAAAATAACCTTGTATATACTGGGTACCAAGAAGAATAAGACATTTGTTTGTTTGATTGAATGTATACCCCATCACTTAGAATAAAGGAGAATTCATTCTTTAATCATCTGCTTAACTCTAATAGAAGAAAAAATGGGAAAAGCCTCAGTACTAATCCCTCAATGATGTAGGATAGTTTTACCCAAGATGATTGGGGTAAAGTTTGCAGTTATTATTGAAAGCATTTTTTTTGTAGGTGGGAATCAGCCAGTATAAGGCAAGTGCAACATGAGCACAAGTTTAAATAGAAATTAGTCTAATTTATGCCTATAAAAGAGCTGCAGCTGTGCCTTAAGGGACAATTAAGAGAGATGCCATTTTAAAAATCTGCAGCATCTCCAAAATAGATATATTTCTCTGCACCATGCATCATTTGAGGAACCACCTTCCATAAATACCTCAAATGCAGGTGTACTGTATTCTGCAATATTGACTGTAAAGCAAAAAAAGAATGCATGAGTTTATCCATAGGTGACCAATTTCTGCGTTCTAAGAGATCCTTCTGTTGCAATCCATCAGGAGTGGACAATCCAATCTTCCAATGGTTGTGCAAGCTCTTGCATAGCTAACATTAAAGGCTTCACTTTACATAGTATAGAGCTCACATGGTCTGGCAGTATGAAGTCCTTATTTGGGGCATGGAAACAACTACTATAGTGTTGTCAATTGTATGGTGCTGTACAGTGGGTGTGGGGAACATTTAGCCCTTCAGCTGTTGTTAGGATACAACTTGCATAATCCTTGGCCATTGACTATGCCGGCTGAGGCTGGTGGGAGTTGGAGTCCAACAACTATTGGAGGGTCACAAGATCCCCATCTCTGCAGTAGGCATAGCTGTCAACTTTTTCCTTTTTTTGTGGGAAATTCCCTTATTCCAAACAGGATTCCTCGCAAGAAAAGGGAAAGGTTGACAGCTATGGCAGTAGGGCACTTGGGAACATTCAAAGGCTTTCCATAAATGGTTGGTTTTGCAGAGGGATTTAAAAGAAGGAAGAGAGGAGGCACCACACATATGTTCTGAGAGGCCATTCCAGACATAAGCAACAAGGAAGGAGAACATGTAGAGTCCTTTGAAGGGGCAGGAGACTTTCAGGTGGTTGAATGAACCTTTGGAGGAGAATGGATGTGCTTTCCAAAAGATCCACACCAAAGGAAGACTGGAAATAGTCCTTTTGATTAGGTTGATTAGGTAAATTAGGTTGTTGTTCAGTCGTTCAGTCGTGTCCGACTCTTCGTGACCCCATGGACCAGAGCACGCCAGGCACGCCTATCCTTCACTGCCTCTCGCAGTTTGGCCAAACTCATGTTAGTAGCTTCGAGAACACTGTCCAACCATCTCGTCCTCTGTCGTCCCCTTCTCCTTGTGCCTAAATTAGGTAGAAAACTGAAAAAAACAATGTTCTTCAACCTTGGATCCCCAGGTGTTATTGGACTACAATTCCCATCATCCCTAGCTAACCTAGCTAATGACCAGGGCTGATGGGAGTTGTTCTAGTCCATATGGTACCCAAGACTGAAGAACACTACAATAAAATATACATGAAAAAACATGGAAAGTTGAGATATGAATGGCGCTTTGACTCACACACAGGCAGCCCCTTTTACTCTTCCCTTTGTGGTGCATCTCAGTAAGCCAGGAAGTCCCCAATTCACCCTTCCCCAACCTGCTACCATCCAAACATTTTAAAGTACAAATCCCATCAGCCCTACCCAGTGTATTCAGCAGTCAGAGATTATGGGAGGCTTAGTTCATTGTGTCAGGATGGCACCAGACTGCAGAAGGCTGTCCCAGTCAACCATAGTTTCCTGTTTTGTCCAAATTGGGAAACTATGGTTGTCAACTCCGGAACAAGTTAGGATCTAAACCGAACTTCACATTATGGCTTGTTCCGAAGTTCAAAACCATAGTTTCCTGCTTTAAGAAAATAGGAAACTATGGTTAATTGGAGACCTGCTGGTTTAATTGCAGCTTACATGAAGGAGAAGTGAAGGGCAAAAGACTCATTCATATATTGGCTTTGTGAGCCAAAATATTTTCGTCCAAGGCAAAGATTCATTGCTCACTCTTCTTAAAAGTAACCCTGTGAGCTATTATGTTTTTTCATCTCACCTTCATTAAAATTTGGTGGAGCCACTGAAGGCTAAACAAAATTACTTTTGGAACTTGATCCTGCCTGCAGGCTGCCCCACAGCTATCAGAGTTAAATCACAACGATTTCAAAGAGCACATACAAAAAACTCTAACATACTTTTTTACCTGGACCCAGTGGGCTCTGCAAAATGAAGAAAAATAGCATACAAGTGTCCCCCCCCCACTTCTCCTTTTCCCTCTCTCTAAAAACAATAAACTATAATCTGTTCTCACTTCCCATAAAATGTACCAAATCCAGTGTGAGACAAATAATTCATTTCTGCTCTTTTGAGGATCCGGTGAAATGTATCTCATGATCCCTCTGTTCTCCCCCTCCCCCATTTTCCCTGGACAACCTTCAGCAAATTATAACAAAATTAATATTCAGTGAAATTATTTGGAGGGTATGCAGTTGTTCCCAGAAGGATTGTTTGGGGAATTCATTTGAATCTCATATCCTGCCTCCCATTTTTCCAATACTGTTTCTGAAATCAGCCAGATACCTCTTTAACTGAGGGTAAAGGTAAAGGTAAAGGGACCCCGTGACCGACTCTGGGGTTGCGGCGCTCATCTCGCTTTATTGGCCGAGGGAGCCGGCGTACAGCTTCCGGGTCATGTGGCCAGCATGACTAAGCCGCTTCTGGTGAACCAGAGCAGCGCATGGAAACACCGTTTACCTTCCTGCTGGAGTGGTACCTATTTATCTACTTGCGCTTTGACGTGCTTTTGAACTGCTAGGTTGGCAGGAGCAGGGACCGAGCAACGGGAGCTCACCCCATCGCAGAGATTCGAACTGCTGACCTTCTGATCGGTAAGCCCTAGGCTTTGTGGTTTAACCATAGCGCCACCCGCGTCCCTTAACTGAGGGCATTTGCACTAAATGTGAGTGAACTCACCACTTCCAGTTACACCTCCAACTTGTATAAAAATGCCCCTATAGTTATTCACCTGGCCAGGGAGTAAATCCCATTGAACTCAAAGGGATTACTTCTGTGTAAAGCTGTATAGGATGGTGCAAGAAGAGAACTGCCACCATTCAGAGTAGATGAGCAGATGGAACCATGGGAAAAAGTAATTTCATATGCTCCCCAGTTACTTTGATGAAAGAGGCACCTTTCAGAATATAATTCTAGGCCACACACACCTTTCCCCTCTTTGTCTGGTGACAAGATTGTTTTTCTTGTCAAAGACTTATTTTATCCTGATGTTTAGCCACAGAGGCTTTCTGAGCAGCGCTCTGCTAATCACACAAACTGCCTTCTCGGAGATCTCCAGTGGTGAAGTACCGAGGGACCAGATTATCTCTCAGGTATCAGTCTGAATCCCATACAGAGGGAACGAAAACTTACACCTCTAATTTGGATTCAAAATAAATTGCTGTGGGGGGGATAAACTTTGCTTTGCTGTAAAGACTCTCCTGTGAGAGAATCACGTTTCCAAAGCCAGTAACTGTAGTGACAGAAAAACTGAGATGAGAGAGAAATAATAAATTGTTCCCTTTAAAACTTAATAATGGTGGTAACAACAACAAACTACAGAGAATATTCTCTTGCTGCTTCTCTTCTGAGGGCCAGTATAAACATGATGGTAGTCACATTGTTTGGCCTTCCCCCGGTGCCATTGCAAATACTAGGTGTGAGGGGGCCTGATTCCAATTGGGACCATGGTGGGAGCCAAAGAGTAAAAGCCTCCTTCCTCCCCATGTCTACTATTTACAAATAGTGGTACAAATAGATGCACCAGGAAAAGTATACTGTTGAGAATATCTAAAATGTTCAGCTTTAAGACACTGAAATCTGTGGGGAGCTCGTGCCTCAGGTGGCAAAACAGGACACATGGCCTGTGACTGTAATCTCTTTTTAAACTGATATGAAGCCATGTTTGTGGCTGGGACAGGGTGCCTTTTAACGTTGCGTATCAAAACCACTAAAAATGTCTGTATTGTAATATATTTTTATTCATGCTAGTGTTTTGAATATGTTGTAATTTGCTTGGAAACGTTTTGTGTAGCAAGCACTGAGCAGCATTCTAGTCAAAGGACACAAATATTATCATGTCTAGTTTAGCTATTATATCCTAAACAAAACGGAAGAAACCTGTCACCTTTAGGCTGTAAGAACACATCCTCCACATAAATCTGAGCTGCTTATTATAGCAAGAACTTTTTTTTTCAATGTAGAAAAGGAACATCTATCAGTTTACTGCAGGAAATTCTACAGCTTCCCATTAAAATCAGAATGGAAATTCTTCCTTTCACTCAGAATAAAACTAAAGTATTTTATGTCATCTTTTTTTTCTCCCCTTCCATATCTTCTTATCTGACAGCTTTGCTATCTCTCAGTTTTTATTCATTAGTGTACAACAGCCTTCAGCAACCTGGTGCCCCCTGCCTCTCCAGCCCAACTGGAGTTAATGGGATCTGTAGCCCCAAAACACATGGAATGTACCAGATTGACAAAGTTTGACATATACTTTTGCCTACATGAGAAAAGTTCCATTCATGAATACCCTTTACTGCTATCATTAAACATCATCAGTTTTGAGACTGTATATTAAGTAGATTGGAGTAGATAAAATGTCACACACACCCCGGAAGTTATCAAACATCAGTTCCCATCAGTCCCAGTCAGCATGGCCAATAGTCAGGGATAATGGGAGCCGAAGTTCACCAACACCTGGAGGGCCCAGCCTATCCCTTCAAGCTTACAATCCTGTGTGCACTTACTTTGGAATAAAACCTATTGAATTAATTGAGGCTTACTTCTAAATAAACACGTACAGGATTAGGCTGAACAAAGACTTGATATGAGAGGGGAAAGCTAAAGCACAGAGATTACACCAGGCATCCCCAAACTGTGGCCCTCCAGATGTTTTGGCCTACAACTCCCATGATCCCTAGCTAACAGGACCAGTGGTCAGGGATGATGGGAATTGTAGACCAAAACATCTGGAGGGCCGAAGTTTGGGGATGCCTGGATTACACCATGACTGTGAGAGCTACTATCTCCAGTAATGAACTCAAGTTCTGTAGCCAAAATGGATTGCTTAGAAACAAGAGGAAGGTATTGGCATGGCTGGGTTGGGGAACCCAGAGATTTGCAAAAGTATAAAAAAGAAAATGGCTTAGTACCCACTGGAGAGAGGAAAAAATACTGAAGGGGAATGGAGGGGAATATTCTGGCAGAGGGCATGGCTGGCACCATGAATAGGAGAAGTTCATACTGCAACATTATGTTGCAGGTCCCACTGGTCAGGCATTCAAATCCAGTTGGGACCAGGCTGACATTCACTTCCTGATGTTTCCCCACCACTGGGATGGAGGATATGGAACCTCCCAGTACCATCTTAAAGCTAAAGTTAAAGCTATGGTTTCCCCAGTAGTGATGTATGGAAGTGAGAGCTGAACCATAAAGAAGGCCGATCGCCGAAGAATTGATGCTTTTGAATTATGGTGCTGGAGGAGACTCTTGAGAGTCCCATGGACTGCAAGATCAAACCTAACCATTCTGAAGGAAATCAGCCCTGAGTGCTCACTAGAAGGAAAGATCCTGAAGCTGAGGCTCCAATACTTTGGCCACCTCATGAGAAGAGAAGACTCCCTGGAAAAGACCCTGATGTTGGGAAAGATTGAGGGCACAAGGAGAAGGGGACGACAGAGGACGAGATGGTTGGACAGTGTTCTCGAAGCTACCAACATGAGTCTGACCAAACTGCGGGAGGCAGTGGAAGACAGGAGTGCCTGGCGTGCTCTGGTCCATGGGGTCACGAAGAGTTGGACATGACTAAATGACTAAACAACAACAAAAGTACCATCTTTGTCCTCTGTTCACAGCAAAGGGAACCAAGGGACCAACTTAGTTACAGCATCTGAACTGGGGAATTCTTGATCTCTTACCACTATACTAATCCAGACTTCACTATGTTATTCCAGATTGGAGAAAGATATAGATGCCATACAGTTCCCCACCACCACCACCACCACCTCCAGGTCTACACTTGTAAATCTTAATGCTCAACTTAAATGAAAACAATGCCCCCTGCATATTTTTCCATGACTCTTGTGTGTCTTTGGAGATGGGGCTCAAGCTTCAGTGAAAGAGAGCTGGCCCCCCAAAGCACTTTCATCTCAATCTTCTGCAGATGCTGCTATGGAAATCAACGCTTCCTTGTGAAGGTTGGTAACTTTTTTAACAACTCCCCCCCACACACACACACTCCAGCAACAATAAGCTCTAAGCAGCTTGGAAGCACTATAATACAAAAGAGGTTGTGTTGGGAGACATGAAGCCAGATGGGACTCCAGCTGCCAGCTCCAAAACAGAAAACATTAGACTCCAATTAAAATGTACTTTGGGTTATATTTCATGAAAGTTTTGCAATAATTAATTTTAGAATTACAGAAAGCAGCTAGTGTCATGTAGAGTCGCATCCTCTGAGTTAGTGAGTGTTTAACATTGCATCTCAACATCACACCATTGCCCTTCAGCTTTTCACTACTAGTAATCAGTTCTTTGCACAGTGGTGGGAGACTTGAGGCCCTTGAGATCTTGCTGGACTCCAACTCCCATTGTCCCTGACTATATTGGCTAAAATGGGAGTTGGAGTCCATCTCAAAGGCCACAGTTCCCCACCTATGTCTAAGGAAATAAGTAAAGTACAGGTTGGTCCTCCAGTTTCATCCAGGTTCATTCATTAACCACTTTGCCTGGTGCCTTCTTTGTAAGTTGCTGGCTTGCTTATTTTTTCAGCTTCCATCCTCATCATGCAGAAGCTCTTCATTGAATTATATACAATATAGGCAAATAAATGTTGATTTAACCCCCCTCCCCAATTCTTTGATTTACCGGTAGCTCCCTTCCACTCCAACAATGTAGTACAATGGACCCTCGACTTACGAATGTAATGCGTTCCGAAGGGACCGCCGTAGGTCGAAAAAATCGTAAGTCGAGTCCCCATAGGAATGCATTGGGAGAAAACAATTCGTACGTCGAAAAAACCCGCATCTAAACTTCGGAAGTCGAGGAAACCGCATCTAAAGCGGCCGCGATTTCCTTTCGGAAGTCAAAAAAAATCGTAGGCGCACAGCCGCTTTGATCCTTCGTAACTCGAAAAATACGGACGTCGGGTCATTCGTAAGTCAAGGGACCACTGTATTAGTGCAACCAAATACTTAAACAAAACCAAAAAATCCCTCTCATTCCCTTCTATTTTTCAGCTCTACAATTAAGGTTTTATTTCCCATTTTTATCCATATATATATATATATACATACATATATATAGTTACAGGTAGGTAGCCGTGTCGGTCTGCCATAGTCAAAACAAAATAAAAAATAAAAAAATTCCTTCCAGTAGCACCTTAGAGACCAACTAAGTTTGTTCTTGGTATGAGCTTTCGTCTGAAGAAGTGTGCATGCACACGAAAGCTCATACCAAGAACAAACTTAGTTGGTCTCTAAGGTGCTACTGGAAGGAGTTTTTTTATTTTTTATTTTGTTTTATATATATATAGTTTGTAAAAAAAAAAAAACCTTTGAAACTTCAAAATGAAACAGTTGCTTATTAAAATAATATATGTTTTTCTGAAATCAAATTAAAATATAATAATAATAATTTATTATTTATACCCCGCCCATCTAGCTGGGTTTTCCCAGCTACTCTGGGCGGCTCCCAACTGAATATAAAAACACAATACAGCATTAAACATTAAAAACTTCCCTAAACAGGGCTGCCTTCAGATGTCTTCTAAAAGTCAGATAGTTGTTTATTTCCTTGACATCTGATGGGAGGGTGTTCCTTAGGGCAGGCCCTCTGCCTGGTTCCCTGTAACCTCACTTCTCGCAGTGAGCGAACCGCCAGAAGGTCCTCAGAGCTGGACTTCAGTGTCTGGGCTGCACGGTGGGTATACTGGGCCGAGGCCATTTAGGGCTTTAAAGGTCAGCACCAACACTTGTGCTCCGAAACGTACTGGGAGCCAATGTAGGTCTTTCAAGACCGGTGTTATATGGTCTTGGTGACCACTCCCAGTCTCCAGTCTAGCTGCCACATTCTGGATTAATTGCAGTTTCTGAGTCACCTTCAAAGGTAGCCCCACGTAGAGCGCATTGCAGTAGTCCAAGTGGGAGATAACTAGAGCACATTCATTTCCAAGCATTTGCCTCTTTCACACATTCTTGTAAACATAGTATATCTGGGCAAAAATGGGGCTTTATGTTTTCAAAAATGGGGAATAGCCATTGTTTCTTTATCCCAGAATCCTCAATGTGTAATGTGCTGTCTTTGGCACCGAGGAGAGATGTTATTCAGCCTGCAGTCTCCATCTTGGAACTGACTCTACAAGCTGACCTTCGGGCTGCAACATCTAGCATAATTTTTGTACTTTTTCTAAGTTTCTCTCCCCCCCCCCCCATCTGCTTTATGTAACATCTTGTCTGATGAATAGTTCTGGAGCAGTTGAAAGCTCCCCACTATTCTGTGACATTTAGTTTACCCCGAATAAAAAGCATTTCCTAACTGTGGATTCTAAGATACCCTTTTAAATAATCCTTTGCTATATACCTTTTTTAAAAAAATAATGGGTTGCCCCTATTAGGCTATGTTGAAGAACACTCTTTAAAACTTCCGTCTCCAGCCAAGGTCTGATGGGTTCATGAGACCCCTTTCTTGCTTCTGATGCTCTCCCAGTTCTTACGTCTCAGGATCCTTCAGCTCGAGCTGCAAATTCGGATGGAACAGAAGTGGCAATTTGTGACAGCTCCCAGCGAACCCTGTCAGATTTCAATGTCTGCTCCTTTCCTTCTCCCTCGGAGCTTAGCCGACAAATTCTGACATATGCCTGATTGGAGCTACCTTTCAGACATCTGTCACGATTTCTTCCTCTCCTCCACCCCCCCACGCTCCACCCCCAGGGGATGAGAAGACAAAAGAGTTAAACAAAAATCCAATGACATCTGCAGCCATCCATCAGGATTTTCTAACCCTGGTCTAGAAGGCAAGGACAGGCATGGCAGAGCAAGGGAACAAGAGTTTAGTGAACAATAGCAGAATCCAAAGGGAAATGAACATCTGAAAGTAGGCCACGTGTCTAGGTTTGCTTATCCAAAGATAATCAACGCAAACTAGAATAAAGACACGGCAGCTGATACCTTCTACCTACCGAGCACCACATGGGTGAGATCCACTCATTTCCCTCTCACCTTCACCCAAAACAGCCTAAAACACGGGAGAATAATGTCAGCAGAGGGCGGAATTCATCTCACTCATCCAGGGCTTAAATTTGAGGCAGAGCTTCTCCAGGCCTTCTCCCAGAGCCTCTTTCCAGGACTTGAAAAAAGGTTATGATTTGCCTGGGAGGTAAGCCTGTGCATCTTCTCCTTGAGGAATATATGATAGGATCTACCTGGGCCCAAAGTAGATCTCTAACAAGATGTTGTATCAAATCCACATCGATGTCGTCAGGCTCCATGGCTGGGGAGATCCAATCCAGTGAGGCACTGCCCTGCGCAAGATCCACTGAGATGAATGGGGCTTGCTCAACAGCGCTGTCAATCCAAAGGGAACATCCCAGGTCACCACAGCTAAAAACAACATTTCAGCCAGAGTTTGCTGATTTTTGCATTGATGGTTGTCAACTGACTGCTTCATTCTTCGCCCTGCCAGATTTTAGGCCTCCAGGGAAGCTGCCAGTGTGTCTCAGAAAGAGGGTCAGGAAGTCAGGCTTTCCATGTTCTGGTCCCCCCTTATTTTCTTTAAAATGTTGCATTGATTTTATTATGCACATACTGTACATGCATTGCATATCTCCGCATTTTGAGCTGGGTGATGCTCTCAAGGTTGTGGCCCATGAGGTGGTTTCCCCCAAACCGTGTCCACCTGCCCCACCCCTGACACATCATATGTGTGTGGCAGGAAAGGACCAATCGGGAGCGTAGTATGATACCCCAGTTGCTCCTTTGCAATCAGGGATTGCTGACTCAGCACTGACAGTGCGCACTTCTGGAATTGGCTACACTAAGGAGTTCACCATCAAGGAACTGATCAGCTGATTGGTGCTGTCCGTGAGACCTGCTTTGTCTGTTTGAAGGTGCAGATTGAATTCCAACCACACCTGCAAAGAGACCTCAAAGGGGTTCTCTGTAATCAGCAGTCAAACTAATTGCGACTTCCCCTTTGAACTTTGACAGGTGGGTGCCCCAATACCCTTGTCAAAGTTGGCCCATGGGCGGGGGGCGGCATGGAAATTAAGGGGTCATATTCAACTAAATCCCGCTCAGAAAAGACCCATTTGAAATTAATGAACCTAAGTCATATCCAATATGTCTATTCTTAGTAGGACTAGCATTGAATAATGGCCAGATTATAGCCAAATGGAACTTTTACGTTCAGTTGTAGAATAGCTTCAAATATTGGGTGCTGGGGACAGGCAACAGAGGAAGAAGAAGAAGAAGAAGAAGAAGAAGAAGAAGAAGAAGAAGAAGAAGAAGAAGAAGAAGAGTTTAGATTTGATATCCCGCTTTATCACTACCCGAAGGAGTCTCAAAGCGGCTAACATTCTCCTTTCCCTTCCTCCCCCACAACAAACACTCTGTGAGGTGAGTGGGGCTGAGAGACTTCAAAGAAGTGTAACTAGCCCAAGGTCACCCAGCAGCTGCATGTGGAGGAGCGGAGACGCGAACCCGGTTCACCAGATTACAAGTCTACCGCTCTTAACCACTACACCACACTGGCTCTCAATGGATGACCATCACCATCTTAAAATTATAGAGTAGGAAGTTCACCCCCTGCTGATGCAGGAAACATGATAGCTGGCCAGCCATTCTCTGTTTGAAAAACTCTAACAAAGCTGAGTCCAGCACCTTCTCTGGCAGCCAGTTCCATCTTGCCTTGCTTATGAGCTTCCATGTGGCTTCTCAGCTGGTGGCAGACTGATAGATGAAACTTCTGCTCCATTCAGCTAGACTTTCTTGTGCTCTTTGCACAACGGGGGAAGATGTCAGCTCGAAGGGCTGTGACTCTGTTGTTCTCTTTCTTTAATTTTCATAGAGGAGATGGAGAAGCCAGGCTTTCTGTTTTCACATTACCCGTCAGCGTGCGATGAGAATTGCGACGAATAAAAAAGAAGAAGGAAACTGCCAACCCAGCTGCTTGTTGTTACAAATGGTGTCTCTGGGAAACTTTGAGCTGGCAAGCAAATGACAAAAATCTGCAAAAGAAATCTGCACTGCTGCGGAGTGATTGAAAGGGATGAACGCCTGAGCACTGATGAAGTTTCTTCTCAGCTGGAGAAGGGAAACTTTGAGTTCCTACCCAGCTGCAGGAAATGGTGAGGAGCGATACAGTCACCAGATTTCAGCAAAGCACTGAAATTTGGCCGTGTGGTTCTATTCATTCCGGGAGAGAGCTAGTGGTTACATCAAAGTCCTTGCCTCGTCTGCTTTGTCCACTCTGTTTCAGAATCTGGGGATACTGGTCAACCAGCCCCTTGGCCTGGTAGTGGTTTTAAATGCCAGGGCTGTCCAGAATAAAGCATGTTATCACCCATTATTTGATTGTGGATGAGGGGGCAATTTGGTGCATATAACCAGGACCTGGGTGGGTGAGCCAGGTTGTCCTGCACTAACCCAGCCATTGTCAGGATGCTGTCAGCAGCTCCCAGCTGGTTGCCCAGGGCAAGGAAAAAGACAAGGAAGACAAGGAAAAGTTTCCTTACTGTCCTTATTTATTTCAGTCTTTACACAGAGAGGCTATAGAACACAGCCTCTTGGATAATGGCATTGTCCCATGTGAATCTACACACACACACACACACACACACACACACCTTGTCTCTCCCACTTCCTCCTTCATCACTTCTACTGCTGCTGCTGCTATGTGCCCTCTGTCTTTGAGCTCTTTGCTCTCCTACTTTTAAGGCTCGCCAGGTTCTGGGAGATGGAGGGTCTGGAATGCTTTCTAATGGCAACGTGTCGTCAGCTGGTTGTTGTTCCAGCTGTGCCATGACTTCCCAGCTTTCCCCCTCACCTGCCTCTGAGCTGTGACCTCCCTCAAACTGCTGTTGTAAATCTATACTGTCTTCCTCTTCCTCCTCCCTGGAAGGGTCAGGATGAGGAGGCGGTCTCCACCATTCCTCCTCTGCCCAGTCCCTGACAGCCATGTCTGCCCATGTCTGCAACACCAGTCCTGGTCAGAGGAGTGCATTCTCAAAAAAACATGTAAACTTGTATAGCCAGATATAGAACTTAATGTTTTGCTCTTAGTGAAATGGATATGTTGGTATTATTATTATTTATTATTAACCATACTTCATCCAAAGATCACAGAAAGGCAGTGTATAAAGCCAATACATGAAATAAATAGGCAGAGATGTGCCCGTTTTCCTTCCAACGCTGACGCAAAATGCCATCCCCATCTGCTCTTCTGCGCTCCCAGGCTTGAGCATCGTAACAGTTTCACAGCGAGTATCCCTGCATCAGGGTCATACGTCGAAAGCACCACACTGAGCATTGTTTCAGTGCTCTCTTCAGCAGGGGAAGGGCTGTAAATCCAGCCAGGTCTATACATCTCGCAAGCCGCATTGTTGGCATTTAAGATCTGTACTCCCTTGGCATAGAACCACGAGGAAGCCAAAGCTCCCTCTATGATAGAATGCTGCTGCTAATCATTAAAGTGATCTAGTGTCCCAACCATAATGAATTCAGGAACAGCCTGTCTCATTTCTGGACAGTGCGCAAGAGGGGAGGGAGATCAGAAGTTGCAGGATGTAGCCACACGAAGCAGGACAGAATACAAAAGAGGCTACAGAAAGCAATTTTGTAATCAATGAGGGATTCTGCAAAAGAAACAAAATGACAATTTCCTCACAGGGCATCATCCTGCCCACAGCTGTCTCTGGGTGGGCTCAAATCACCATGGCCCAGAAAAGAGGATGATAGGTTTCTCTTCCTGCTGCCCCCAGAAGGATGAATTCTTCCCCCCCCCTCTCCAACAGACAATTATATTTCAAACTTGCAACTTAACGGTGCATTTTGTACTTGCTTTTTAAATTAACTTTGCATTTTTGGCACTACAAATCACAATCTGGATTGGCTGCAGTGTCTTTGCTCTGTTTTGGGAAGGGGTGGGGGAGGAAAAGCCTTCCTAGATACAGTGACATCATCCCACAGTCAGATGCTAATAAAGGGGAACTGAATCAGATTTTAAAATAAAATTAAAAAATGTTAAGTCTCTTAACACGCCCTTCATTATCTCAGAAGTTTACACATTCAGGTTTCAGTCACATACAAATGCATTTAAGTGTTTAATGATCTATCAGTTTGTTAAAAGGCAGATGATGAGTCAACTAGCATTCTTTAATTGGTTGACAGCCAGCTTAATTAATTATTTTAATTTACAGAGAAACAGAGGAAGGAGTGACTCATGCTTCTTTCCCCATGTCTTCTGTTAGATGCAAAGTGCAACTTGCAGGCCCCACGGATGGAGATCTGCAAGGTCAGCTGACCTATAGATGTCTCTCCTAGCCATGGGAAGATTTACTTAAAAACCTTCCCCTTGCAAGGTCCAGCGGAATCTCTTTCATCCTGATAGTAAAACTGATCTGGAGTGAGATCGATGACTATTTTTTTTTTTTTAATGAAAACTCTCCACTTTCCATTCGCTTCAACATTTCCTTTCCCCCATTCTCCTTTACAATACCACTCTGGATCTGGAACAGCAGCCTTTCAAAAACTCAAATAAAACTCAAATGCAACTTAGCTATGCTAGCCCAAACACTGGCAACCTCCATATTGGACCACTGCAATGTACCGGTACTTCTCTTAAAGTTGATCCTGAGGCTGCAGCTAGAAAAGAGGACTATAGCTAGGATGCTGGGGGTGGGTGGGCATTGGCAGTGTGCAATTGTTCTGTGTTGAAAGAGTTGCACTGGCTGCCTCTTTGCTACTGTGCCACGTTTAAGATCTCGCTTGTAAAGTCCTGAACAACTTGGGGCCACGTAATCTTCAGGAATGTTTTCTCCTTTGGGGCAGTCACTCCTAGTAGTGCCACGTGCTTTTGAGATTCATCTTGGAAAATGGAAACAAGAAGAATCACCGACGAAGGAAGAATGGACAGTGAAATTAATGGAGTATGTGGAATTGGACAAAATGACGGGAAGAATCCGAGAACAGCGGGACCAGAAGTTCATCAAAGACTGGACTAAATTTGCAGATTATCTGAAAGACAATTGCACGCAATTGAATACGTTGGTAGGACTGCAAGAAGCCTTGTAGATTAAAGAAAGAATGTCATTGTAATATGAAATTTTAGTGATAAGTTTATGTGTGATAATTTTAAGCAATGATTGATTTGTGAAGCATAGATATTAGTGATGAATATTAGGATATCATAAGGAGGGTATGATGGAAGTCATGGCCTTAAAAAGCCAAAATGTTATGAGTTGTAAAGATTATGTGATGGATTTATTATTGTATTGTTATAAAATTAATAAAAAAATTATATGGCAAAAAAGGAGAGATTCATCTTGTGGCCACTAAGACCAGGGCCTTTGAGTATGACAGCACCTGCCATTTGAAATGTGGTCCTAGTGAACACCAGGCAGGCACCTGCAGTTTTGTCATTTAGGCAAAAGGGGTTATCAAGCTATGCCCTTGTATTAATTTGGCTGACTGATTTGTTTTGTTTTGTATATAATTTTTATTAAATTTTCTGTTTTACAATTTAGAATATTCATTTACACAACCTTAAAATATCAATGACTTCCCTTCTTCTCTTTCCATGGTTCATTTTACATAGCATAAATCCCTGCATATTTTATATAAACTAAACCATTCAGTATTCCATTAGTATTTCCATCAAAACTTATTTACACTGTTGAATTTATCTTAATGCTGCCAACGGTTTCAAGTGTACACAATTTCGCCCAATATAATCAATAAACATTTTGCAATCTTCTTTAAATGAATGTTCTTCTTGTTCTCTTATTCTATACTCTAGATCCCCAAACTGTGCATATTCCATCAGTTTAAGTTGCCATTCTTCTTTGATCAGGACCTCACTCATTTTCCATTTTTGGGCTAACGAAACACAGGCTACCGTAGTGGCATACATAAATAACCCAAGTCAAAAAAGTTTGGCTGACTGGGTTTAGATTTTTTTTTAATGGGTGCAGTTTTAATGTTGATTTTATGCTGTTCATTGCCATAATTTTCCCCACTTAATTCTGGCAATATAGAATCTTTAGCAAATAAATAAATATGCCGTTGCACCAGCTGAAACATAATCTCATCAATTAACCGATTGATCTACTGGCCTAATCCTAAATAAAAGTTTGCTGACCTAATCCTAATAATAAAGAAATAGACTCCTTATCATGCATTGCAGGGGTTTGGACTAGATGGCCGCTGGAGTCCCTTCCAAGTCTACAATTCTATGATTCTATGATCCTCCTCTCTTCTGTAGCTGTAAAACAGAGCAGAACCAAGAGCTGTCCATGGTGCTGAGTAAGAACAAGCCTTGTGAAAGTGGAAGCTACGGAAATCTTCCTTCCTATTTACCATTAGACTCCCCGCTGCTGTGAACTGTAAACATGGATAACTTATGGGAGCTGGCTGGGAAGCAGGGATGCTTGCGGAATTATGTCTTTGCAAATTCCAGTATGAACTGACATGATCTGCACCTCCTAGATGCAGAATGGAATGTACCTATCCATTGAACTATGCACTTCTCATAAAGCTGCAAAACATATCAAAATACATTTTAAAATGTGTATTTTTTATGTTTAGAAATGCGAAAGGAAATATGGTAAAAAGTATGCATTTGTGGAAGATTCGTGAAGATTTTTTTTTTTAAAGAAAAGAATTTGCAGACTAAAGTAGAAAGCAACATAGATGGGAGGGACCCAGGTGGCGCTGTGGGTTAAACCACAGAGCCTAGGGCTTGCTGATCAGAAGGTCGGCGGTTCAAATCCCCACGACGGGGTGAGCTCCCGTTGCTCGGTCCCAGCTCCTGCCCACCTAGCAGTTCGAAAGCACGTCAAAGTGCAAGTAGATAAATAGGAACCGCTCCGGCGGGAAGGTAAACGGCGTTTCCGTGCGCTGCTCTGGTTCGCCAGAAGCGGCATTGTCATGCTGGCCACATGACCTGGAAGCTGTACGCCGGCTCTCGGCCAATAAAGCGAGATGAGCGCCGCAACCCCAGAGTCGGACACGACTGGACCTAATGGTCAGGGGTCCCTTTACCTTTTAACATAGATGGGAACTCCATCCCTAGAAGGACAGCAGGATTATGTTTGGGAAGGCTGAAGCAGTTTGTTTTCCTCAAGACGTTTCCTGTAATGAGTTCTGAGAGTCTTCTTTCTAAAACCCTTGCTGTAGTAGGAGTGGAATTGCCATCTTTACTTCTGAACTGCATATAGCCAAGGGTAGATTATTTTTACAGTATGTGGGGGATGCATTTAGCTTTGTAAAAATGCTCTCTCTTGTCAGCTTCTCCTTTGCTTAGTAATTAATATGCCACTATAAATAGCAATGCTTGATTCTGTAAAAAATATAAAATAAAAGACTGTAGTAGCATGGAACCATGGAAACGTGGTCGAACGCAGCCTACACTATCACCTGGAGGGTGATAGTGCAGCTGTTCTCCCTGGCAATGGAAGAAATATGAAGACATCAGGAGGAGAGATGCTGCAACAAGCTGTGGCTTCCCAGGAAGGGGCAGATGGGCACATTTGACTTGAAAGTGTCTGTAGCGTCTGTAAAAGGAACAGATTTCAAGACAAGACACATGCTGTAATCAATAACCAGTTGAAAGTAACCCAATGTTTGATGCTTGGAGCTGCGGGATTTGGTTTACTGGGGTCAGTAAAAATGGGAGTCATTGCACATGGCACAAAGGCTCTCGGTTGCAACTCTTCAAGGCCAGTTCAAGGTATGGGTATGGTTAGGACAATACATGGTAAATGGACCCCTGTACAGACAAGGAGGTCTTAGCAGAAGGATATCCTTGTAGTCTGTGATAAAGAACACATGGAGCACATTCCTGTGTAGAGGAAGGAAGCACTTGAAAGCACAGAGGAACCAGCTCAAGAAGGAACCAATAGCCCACCAAGGGGCTCTAAGAGGGTTCCTTAAAAGATGGGAGAGAACCTTTTTCATTCCTTCTCTTCAACCTTCCAGGCACCATATGCCAGCGGTAGACTAAAGTCGGAGTAAAAAGTGGGTGGAACAATGAGTGCATTTGAGTGAGAATTTATCCTGATACACTCAATTTTTGAATGCGTTTTTGCCCAATACCCACATCTTTTGCAAAGCAATCTCCCTTAAAAGAAAGCATTTTTGCATGTTATTATCATGATACAAGCATTTTTATGGACACTTTACCCCAGTTTATGTATTTTTGTACACATTACTTGGATGGAGAACTGCACTGCAAAATCTGAAGAAGTGCAAATATCTGTTTTGTTTCTCGTATTCTTTCAGGATGTGAGTCCATCCTTAAATGTGAACTATCCACTGATGTCCTGCTTCCTAGGCATACCATAGTGCTTCAATGAAGGAAAGCAGTAGAAGGAAATTCTCCCCCTAAGTATTTTAGACCAATCGTATCTATAGCTATTTTTGATACATTATGAGAACAGGGAGAACAGGCCTTACTATCAGACTGACGAAGACCAATATATTGGGTCAGGATGTTGCCATCACTCCACACACCAGCATTGGTGACCACACGCTTGAAGTGGTAGATGGTTTTGTCTACCTGGGCTCCACCATAAGCAGCAACCTCTCCATCGACGCTGAGCTGGATAAGTTGCTGATCAGAAGGTCGGCAGTTTGAATCCCCGTGACGGGGTGAGCTCCCGTTGTTCAGTCCCAGCTTCTGCCAACCTAGCAGTTCGAAAGCACGTCACAGTGCAAGTAGATAAATAGGTACCACTCCAGCGGGAAGGTAAATGGCATTTCCGTGCACTGCTCTGGTTCACCAGAAGCAGCTTAGTCATGCTGGCCACATGACTCGGAAGTTGTACCCCAGTTCCCTCGGCCAATAAAGCGAGATGAGTGCCGCAACCCCAGAGTCGTCCGCAACTGGACCTAATGGTCAGGGGTCCCTTTACCTTTACCTTTAAGGCAGCTATAGCAATGGCTCACCTCTCCAAAAGGTTATGGGAGAATGTGATGCTAATGACCAATACCTGGTAGATGAAGGTCTACCAGGTTTGCATGCTGAGCACACTGCTTTATGAGTGAGATGTGGGCAACTTACAGCCGCCAGGAGCAACATCTCAATGCCTTCCACATGCACTGCATGAGGAAGATTTTGGGCATCACATGGCAGAACAGAGTCTCAAACAAAGATGTGATGTCCCAAGCCCACATTCCCAACATGTTCACAATTCTGTCTCAGCAATGACAGGCTGGTTTGGTCATGTTCACAGAATGGAAGTTGGCAGGATTTCCAAGGATGTGCTTTATGGAGAGCTGGCTTCAGGGACCAGGCTTGTTGGCAAATCAACTCTGTGTTATGAAGATGTCTGCAAACGTAACATGAAGGCTGGCAACATTAACCCCGCCATGTGGGAATCCTTTGCAGACGACCACAGTGCTTGGAGGCAAACAGTCAGGTCATGTATCTACAGCAGTAACCAGAGGAGAAATGACCACTGAGAGAAGAAGCACCATGGTGCACCTGTAGCATCACAAATGGACGCCTTCATCTGCCCTAGCTGCAACGAAACATGTCTTTCCCATATTGGTCTCTCTAATGGTTTGACTTCACCCGCAGTGGAGCACTCTTCCATTCTCTCTTGGGACAGATATGCCTCCCATCTGAGTGGTTTGTCAACAATAGAAGGCTCAGGTGGAACCACTGTAATCTTTCTGGAGATCTTACCACCCCTCCAGAGAGACATGAAGGTTGCAAAGTATGAGAGCCTCACAGGAAGCATTCAGGACTCAAGATTTTCAGTGAGGCTTTATTCAGTTACAGTCTTGCAGCATTGTAAAGCCATCTTGTTCCATTCAGAATACACAGCATACAGGTGGAATTACATTCTGGGAAGAAGCCGTCATCTCTTCACACCCCTACCAACTAAAGTCAACCATGCCTCTTTAGACTAGCTGGCAATGGATTGATTAGGCAACGCCCCATGTCTTGTGATGCTTAGTCATCACATGCTGTTGAGTCAGCATTCCCAATGAGCACAGAGTGTTTAACTCCTTGATACCCACAACACTCCAACTGTGAAATGCACCCCAGCTTTACAGCCAGAGTCAATTTCTGCTCTTGCTGCTGCAAGGCTCCAAGACTCAAGGTACCAGACAATTTTATGGCACCCAGCTTACCTACGGTTGAGAGAAACTGTAGCAAACATTTCAAAATGCCTGGACTAACACTCCTAATGAGATAGCACAATGTTTATTTTAATTGGCTTCTCAATCAATTAAAAAGAGAGGGGGGGGCAAACCCCAAGGTGGTTAATGAGCTAAGAACATTTAATGAGTCAATGGCCATGAGCATTCTGAAGTCTGTTACAAACACTCCCTCCCTTCTCAAAGTGTTCTTTAACTCCGAGGTTTTATGGTAATACATTTAATGCGATCGTGGTGAGTGGCATCAGGGCCAGGAGGCAATTTTAGCAGGGGTTGTTCGAAGACATAGTAAATGACCGACACTGCTTCCCTAAACCTTACAAATGTGAACCGATAAGGGAGACATTACAAAACAGGAGCCCACAATTACGTCTTGATCACAAATGCAGAGTTAAAAAGGAAATGGTGGAAATGTTTTTGAAAGAAGCAATGGCGGGAAATCATTTTCATGCAGAGGGCCACATTTCCTCATGAATAGCCTTCTGGGTGCTGCGTGGGTGGGGCCACAACCAAAGATGGCGGGAGTAGGGTGGGTGAATCTGTCAATTTCAGTTTCTCTCCGTTTCTCATTTTTCCAGTTTTAAGTTTGGTTCTCCCCATTTCACCCACCAGGAGCGATGTTCAATGCCTTCCACGCATCACATGGCACGACTGAGTTTCCAGCCAAGATGCGCTCTCCCAGGCCCCCATTCCCAGTTTGTTCACACTTCTGTCTCAGCGACATCTATGCTGGCTTGGTCATGTCCACAGAATGGCAGAATCTGTGTCACATGACAGAATCTTCCATGATTTGCTCTAGGGGAAACTAGCTTCATGCAGACCAAATCTGTGTTGCAAAGACATCTGCAAATGTGGCATGAAGGCTGGCAACATTAACCCCGCCATGTGGGAATCCCTTGCAGATGACCGCAATCCTAGGGACAGACAGTCAGGTCATGTAGCCACAGCAGCGACCAGAGAAGGAATGACCTCCGGAAGGAGTGCAGAAAGAAGAAATGTCATGGTGAATCTGAAGCAGCACAACCGGACACCTTCATCTTCCCCAGCTGCAACAAAACATGTCTCTCCCCTATCGGTTTCTACAGCCACAGCAGGTGCTGTAACCTTCCAACACTTTGACTTCACACACACACACACCCGAAGGCACACTCCTCCATTGTCTCCCGAGGCAGATGGATGCTAGCAATCCCAACCAGCTGGGCATTGCTGGCCAGGGAAGAGATCATGGGGAAGGGACATCACTCCAGAAAATCTTCCTACTCCCGCTTGCTTCTCCAGCTGATCAGGAAATGGCTCAACAACAAAAAACAGGGGACTGCTTCTTCAAGAAGCTTTTAATAACCTTCCTATAAGAACGAAAAGGAGGCATTAATGAAGGAAAATATGGTATCAGAGGAAAAGAAAACTAATCACCAGAATTAATTGGTACTTTTTACTAATATTCCCCTGAGAAACGTTTAAAATGTTCCCCTCACCCAGCTTTCAACTTTAAATATATACCAGCTATATATTTAGCATTCTGGAGCCATCAGCATTTACAAATTTATTCATTGCTTGGAAAAATTTCAAGCTCCATTGAATGATTTACCAGAACTCTTCTGTATCAGAATTTTTTCAAAGAGAAAACAAATCTTGAGACTTTTAATTAAAAGGAGCTGAGATGAAATTAAAAGAGAAATCTCATTTGCTTTGCCTAGAACAACAAATGAAATGTGTAAAAGAGCCCTATTTTGCATGATCACAAAAGTCTACTTGTGTGGCAAAACAACAACAACAACAACAACACACCTTCATCCCAGGCATTTCAGAAACAGCTGGGAAGTTTTTTTAGACACAAAATTAAATTTCAGTGAGACTGCTCTAATTAAAATGAGGGTTTTAGTTTAACATTTCTGTATCTTCAAGCAATCACATAATTAGAAAAACTTATTTAAGAAAACGGATATACTTTTGGGATTGTACTCCCATTTGTGTTTCACAAGCTGGTCTCCGACCGTAATAATAAATTATTATTATTATTACCTTCAGGTAAAAGAAATATGAATTGCACTGTGCTTCCAAGGTATTCATTTCCCAAAACATTCCACTTGTCCTTTGTTTCGTTTTGCCGATATTTCCCAGCCCCCCCAAATCTAAAAATGCAGCTATTTTAATGAAAATACGAATGTTGCACTGTTTGATTGTGAACCAGGGCACATTTCTGAGCATTTTGAAGAAAAGACGAAGGTCCTGACTGAAACAAATGCATGAACAGTAGGTGAGGGGAAGAGGTGGGGAGGAGTGAAAGTGCAAAGTTTGCTAAGTGAAAAGGTGGCTTGAGTGCACAGGATGCAGCCATCTTGCTGAAGCTAAGCAGGCATGGATCTGGTCAGTGCCTGGATGGGAGGCCATCCCGAAACGCTATGTATGCTGCCTTGAGTTCCAGAGTTTCACGTGAATGGGGGAGTGGCTCTTATGCCACTCTGAGAATTTGTATCTCTGTCAGGAATAAAGGTAATGGTAAAGGGACCCCTAACCATTAGGTCCAGTCGCAAATGACTCTGGAGTTGCTGTGCTCATCTCGCTTTACTGGCCGAGGGAGCCGGCGTACAGCTTCCGGGTCATGTGGCCAGCATGACTAAGCCGCTTCTGGCGAACCAGAGCAGTGCACGGAAACGCCGTTTACCTTCCCGCCAGAGCGGTACCTATTTATCTACTTGCACATTGACATGCTTTCGAACTGCTAGGTTGGCAGGAATAGGGAGCTCCTAACAACTCTTAGCACGCTTAACACAAACTTCAGCTCCCAGAATTCTTTAAGGGATGTTGTGATAGTTTAAAATATCACCCGACATTCCTCAGATGAAAATAGGGACATTTCTCACTCCCCTTCAACTGACCCTCCTCGAGCTCCCATTTTTTGTGTGTCCCCTCCACCCAGAAACATGACTGCTACAATCACTGCACCATCAAGGTATGGCGCACCCCCCTCCTAAGAAAACCCCTTAATTCCAATTTTATTTTAATCTTTGGTAGATTTACAAAAAGAGAAACACTGGCCGATACATAAATTTTAGAAAGGGGAAAGATTAGATGCAGACGCACAAAGCATTTTTTTTAAAAAAAATCAACGCTTCTTGCAATCTGTTTCCCCTTTCTTCCTGCCCAGGGCAGCCCTGCCCTCTGCCTGTCTCTCAGAGCTAACGCATCACGTGGGGCTGGGCCCCAGCGACGGCAGCCTCTCCTCCTCCTCACCCACTCTCCAGAAGCCACTACGAGCTGCCCAAGGGAGGCGGCTGGCAGCGGAAACCATGGAGAGGTCATGGGAGACTCCCTCACAGTCCCTGCCACTGCCATCTCTTGGGACGATAGCCAGCTCATTCTCCTCCCTGAGCTCGGCAGCAGTGGCAGGTGAAATAGGGACATTCTGGGATCAAATCAGAAGTCAGGATGACTTTCATAGTTCCGGGACTGTCCGTGGGAAATAGGGGTGCTTGGGGGGTATGGTATCATAGCAGGACGCGGGTGGAGCTGTGATCTAAAACAATGAGCCTCTTGGGCTTGCCGATCGGAAGGTCGGCGGTTCGAATCCCTGCGATGGAGTGAGCTCCCATTGCTCTGTCCAGCTCCTGCCAACCTAGCAGTTTGAAAGCGCACCAGTGCGAGTAGATAAATAGGTACTGCTGTGGCAGGAAGGTAAACGGCGTTTCCGTGCACTCTGGTTTCCGTCACGGTGTTCCGTTGCACCAGAAGTGGTTTAGTCATGCTGGCCACATGAGCCGGAAAGCTGTCTGTGGACAAACGCAGGCTCCCTTGGCCTGAAAGCGAGATGGGCGCCGCAACCCCATAGTCGCCTTTGACTGGTCTTAACCGCCCTGGGGTCCTTTACCTTTACCCATCATAGTACTTTAAATGTGTTGTGTCAATGTGACCCTCGTTTCAGAGGGGGGTGAGTAAGCCAAAAAGAGTAAGCCAAGAGACTTTAAGAGAGAGAGAAAAAATTGATAGCATCTGGATATGATTAGGCAAAGAAGTCCAAGTATAAGAGGCAGTAAATTGTTTGCTTTCATACCCTCGGAGAATAGCAGGCCTGATGTTTCCATTGCTTAATGCACTGCACTGCCAGAAAAAGCAAGTACAGTGGTACCTCTGGTTACGAACTTAATTCGTTCCGGAGGTCTGTTCTTAACCTGAAACCGTTCTTAACCTGAGGTACCACTTTAGCTAACGGGGCCTCCTGCTGCCACCACGCCGCCGCCGCAC
Source organism: Darevskia mixta (assembly GCA_034641385.1). Lineage (NCBI taxonomy): Eukaryota > Metazoa > Chordata > Lepidosauria > Squamata > Lacertidae > Darevskia > Darevskia mixta. The sequence goes on along the minus strand of JAWWNH010000014.1, from coordinate 24,739,327 downwards.
GATTTCTGTTCTCATCCTGAGGTAAAGTTCTTAACCCAAGGTACTACTTCCAGGTTAGTGGAGTCTGTAACTTGAAGTGTTTGTAACCCAAGGTACCACTGTAATTCTGTCTCTCAAATACATCTAGCATACCACTATTATATGTATATATTTACTCTGTTCCCCCAAATCAATATCTCAGTCCCTTCATAATTCTCTGGATTTCCTTTTGTTTGGATGCATCTTTGCTGTATTCGGTGAAACTGTCAGCAAAATTTATTTCATTCTCCCTGATACATTGCTCTTACGCACTATAATTTCTCCCATCTGGCTCACTGTGCGGGTATCATTTGCCCTGAATTCCCGTTTGATTGGCTTGAGCCAAAATTGCTATTTACATTAGAAGAAGACTTTGGGGAAAGGAAGAAGAAGGAGAAAAAACACTCCAAAACGCCACATACCATAATAGGCTATCACTTTTGCCTGAACAAGGAATCCCAGAGTCAGGAGAGCGAACAGAGCAGCACTTTAAATTCTCAACTGTATTTCAGCAGTGAAATTGGATTGCGCAAACAGACGATACGACTCCAAGCAGAACATTAGCTTGTGAACAAAATTTGGGCTTTGATTTAACAGTCAGATACTTGAAGGAGGGAAATTACTCCTCGTTAGTTCGAAGGATCCCCAAAGATTTTCATGTTACTGGGGAAAATATTTGATAAATACTTGGCTCCTGCAGCTAACGTTCCTCTCCAAATTCTTATTTCCTAGGGGGATATGCCCTGTTGATATTGAACTCGTTTTTTTAAGAAAGGGAATAGAACAGTCAGGAGGGAGGTCCTGGCGTTAGGATGTTTGTCTCCCCCATTGCCACTAGGGACAGCCAGGGATGCGAAGGGATGGAGTTAAAGGCACTTCAGAATAATATTAGGATGCAGGGTTATATCTGAATGAGACATTACAGAGGGGACAAATGAACCTGAGATGGAGAGCATTACGCAGGCAGGGAGGCATCAGAGAAAAGGCCTGTTCTTGTGTTGCCACACTGTGGACCTCCCATGGAAGGGGCATACAAAGAAGGGCCTCAGATGACAATTGCAAGGGTCCGAGATTGTTCAGATGAAGAGATGCAAGAGGCACAGGGGCCCCAAGCTACATAAGGCTTTATAGGTCAAAACTGTCAGGAAATACCCCGCCTGGGGCAGTTTGTGAGACTGCCCCAAAGCCAGAGCAAATCCGTGTGCGCACATCCCTGGCTACAGAGAGTCCGGTGGCGCAGTAATATTGTTCACAGAATGAAGAACAACACACACAAGCCATTACTTAGGCTAAACTATTTATTGTAGGAATAGTGCAGAGAAAATCTCTGCTGCCAGCTCATAAATTGTCAATAAGACAGAGCTGCCATAAAGCCGTCTGTCCGGCATCGTAGCAAGCCAGAAGAGTGAGCACAAAGGCTAGGATTACAATAGTACAGTGAAACATAAACATTCCATGTAGGAAAAGATAAGGCAGCTTTCTCACGGCTCAGTGAGACAGGCAAAAGTCAGACCAGGCCTCGCTGCAGCTGTTGCCGCTCGGCTTGGACAAAAATCACAACAAAAACCAGCACGTTGAATTGGACCCGGAAACCAATTGGTAGCCACTGCAGCCAGGCCAGGACCAGTGGGATGTCCTCAGGTCTTCTTGCCCCGGTGAGCAACCTGGCCACCAAATTCTGCACCAGCTGCAGTTTCTGAACTATTTTCAAATGCAGCCCCATGCCTTGCAGTAATCTAACCTGGAGGTTACCAGAGCATAGACAACAGGAATTAGGCTATCCCTGCCCAGGAGAGGCGCCTCTTCCCTATCTGCATCTTTCTTTGAGATTGGGTGAGAATTGCGGCCAGAGAAGATGGCACAGAGAAGCCCCAAAGCAGGAAATGAAGGCCATCGCCCTTTCCTGCCCTTGCTTCCAGCAACTGATATCCGCTAGCCTCTTGCCTCTGAATAGGAAGGTTGCATATAGCCTTTATTTATTTATAAAAAATATTTATATATTGCTATATCATTAAAAAAAACCAACGCACATAAAAATTTAAAATCAGAGACCACCCGCTATTATGGAAACACGTTTTCTTAATTGTTTTCATAAGTCTGGCAGCATGGAAAGATTCTCAGCAGGCATTCATAGGTTGAAACAGTGCCACTAAGAGCCATCAGTGGAGAAGATAAAAAGGTAAAGGGACCCCTGACCATTAGGTCCAGTCGTGACCGACTCTGGGGTTGCACGCTCATCTCGCTTTATTGGCCGAGAGCCGGCGTACAGCTTCCAGGTCATGTGGTCAGCATGACAAAGCCGCTTCTGGCGAACCAGAGCAGCGCACGGAAACGCCGTTTACCTTCCCGCCAGAGCGGTACCTATTTATCTACTTGCACTTTGACGTGCTTTCGAACTGCTAGGTTGGCAGGAGCAGGGACCAAGCAACGGGAGCTCACCCCGCCGCAGGGATTCGAACTGCCGACCTTCTGATCGGCAAGCCCTAGGCTCTGTGGTTTAACCCACAGCGCCACCCGTGTCCCACGGTGGAGAAGATACAAAAGCATAACATCGCAGAATTGTAGAGTTGGAAGGGGCCCTGAGGATCATCAAGTCCAACTCCCTGCAATTCAGGAATACACAGCTATCGAACCTGCAACCTTGCTGTTATCAGCAGCACACCATAACCAACTGAGCTATCCAATCATTCCAGGTGCCACTTACAAGCATAGATCTTTGCTGCTATGTTTGCCCCCAGAATGCTTACAAGCCTTCCTCTGAAATTCAAGATCAGCGCATCTTGGGGTCTGTGGCTTACTTGAAGACCGCAATCCCAAGACACCACAGAGCTGTTGTCATCTCCATGACAACAGTCAGCTAATTACTAGAGGGTGGCATGGCTGTGGGCACACCATTAGCTGAGATCAGAGGAACCACTTCTGCGAACAAAACTGTTTGCGATAATGTTGGTCGAAAGGGATGGTGGCGTACCAAACGGACAGCCGCAAAGCCTGTAGGAGCTCTGGAGGTAAGGGGTCCCTGAGGGTCTTTTCTTTTTCCTGCCTTCGCTTGACAGTGGGCTACAGTTAATGAGTCCCATCTGTTCTGGTGGTGCTACACACTGTACTTTGAACCGGTGGGGAAATGGACGTCAGCAGGACCCTCGGAGATTTCAGAGTCAAAAGATTCTAATGAGCAGATGAAAGTGATCTTGAAGAGATAAAAGACAACATGTCAAATGGTGATTAGTGGACTTGAACACTTTGATCGCTCAGTTCCAACACGTTGTTGTAATTAGGGCTTTTTCTGCGGGTGGGGGATCAGAGAAGGTGCCTTGTAGATGGAATAGCTATTTAGTAGTAGCTCCTTAACTGGCAGAGCTGCAGGGGGGGAAGGTAGCAGTAGATAAACCTAAGTGCCCCCAATTGTGGCGGATAATTTTTTTACTTTTCATAGAGCAGTCACCTGCTTCTCATTAGTGTCTATGGCTCCTACATCTCATCATGCTTGTGGTTGGAATCAGGGCCTGCCCAATACAAAATGGCCACCTGAGGCAAAAGACAAGGTTGCACACCCTCGCTGTTCCATGAACAGAAGCCAACAGAACTTGCAGTTACTGTAAATCTGGCTTCAAAACTGGTGGTGGTGTGGTGTCCTCCTGCCACACCTGAGATAGCAGGCCCAGGAAAGGCTTTGTAACAACATAGGAGAATAGCACCACCGCCTGAGGTGTTTGCCTCACTCTAATGGTAGGGCTGGCCCTGGATGGAATGCGAACTCTGCCTGGATGATGTAAGAAGACCCAAGTCATTTAGGAAGAACCCATTCGTGGATATGGGGTATATCCGTGGTGACTATCCATGACAGATATAGGGAACATCAAAAGGTTTTATCTACTGAATGCAAGTTGCTGTAGAGCAACAGGAGAGAGCTACTGCCCTCATGCCCTGCTTTGGGACTTCCCAGAGACATCTACCCAGCCATGGTTTGAAACAGGGTGCTGTACTAGAGCTAATATCCAACAACAGCAAACCCTGGTTACGTACAGCTATGCATGAATCATACAACAAACGTAACTGGCTGATAAATGATAATTGTAATAGCACGTAAATTATAAATAATAATCTCCAAAAACATGCACATGGACCAAATCCAATGTGTGATATAGCATAAACCCAAATCAATCAATATACATACAATATGTCCATACTAACACTCCAAATTATGTAAGAAAATTCATATATGGAGGTACAATGTGAGGATGCAACAGTTCGGTGCCGTCCATACAAGTCAATTGATAGTTCCAAAAGATGATAAAGCTTAATCCGGCGATAAAGCAGTGTTGCACCAGTCCAAAACATAAACTTGATATTTCAACATAGAATCAGAGCACACAGAAGAACAAGGATATCCGGATTATTGTCCCTGTTTCACCTTTATGGCTTCATCAGCAGAGTGAATACAGAAGAAGATAATATAATATACAAGCAGAGACCATGCAGGTACTTTGAAGACTTCAATGGTATTTGTATGGACTTGTATGGACGGCACCAAACTGTTGCATCCTCACATTGTACCTCCATATATGAATTTTCTTACATAATTTGGAGTGTTAGTATGGACATATTGTATGTATATTGATTGATTTGGGTTTATGCTATATCACACATTGGATTTGGTCCATGTGCATGTTTTTGAAGATTATTATTTATAATTTACGTGCTATTACAATTATCATTTATCAGTCGGTTACGTTTGTTGCTGTACTAGAGCTGCCTTTGTTCTTTTTATCTCTGTTCTGGAGCTCCTCCTAACACTGGTTTGGTCAACACTGCCATGGAAAGGAGCCACAGTGTGCCTTGCCTAGGACTTCTCATGCTACCCGGGCAGCATGGGAAAGAATTTTACAGCAGCAGCTCCCATACTACCCAGCAATGTGAGAAGTGAAATGGAATTCCACCCCAACCTCTAACAAAATCATTCTAAAACAGTGGGCGGGGGGGTTGGAAGGAGCAATGTAAATTACGTCAGCCACGTTTCCTTAACACATGCATACTGCAGTATGTGAAAATAACAAGGAATAAGCATTTCCTACACCATTGCAGTAATATACACTTTAGGGTTGAGTCAGTAATAAATCAATAAGTTAAGGCACAAAGGCTGCCTAGTGAAGATAATGTGCTGAATGGAGCATTTTAAGAAAAGAAAAGTGTTTCCCATTTTATACAGCCTACAAATTTGTCAGCATTTGGATGATTAGGACACTAAATATAGCACTGAGGATCTATATAGTGTTATAAACATCAGCTGCTGTGTGTTGCCAAACTCATTGCATATTAGAGTGCTGATTTGAGTGGGACAAAACTGGGTTAAAGTCGAGTAACAAAGCAACCTTATATATGTCTAATCAGAAATATTCCCCACTGAGTGCAACAGGACTTAGCATTGTGACCTTCAGTTTAGCCTGTGATTGGTGTTTGTTTTACTAGAATGAACATGATGGTGTCGAGTCATAATTTCACATTATTATTATTATTTCAAATTGTATACCACCCTTTATCCAAAGCGGATACAACATTAAGAATATAATTTAGAGAGCACAATCCTCTATAATAATCTCCCTGTGTCCCTGCGTCCGCCGTCCGTGTGTCAGTGGAAATCGCAACTGCGCATGCGATCCACTGACACACGGATTGGAGCGCAGAGAGGAAGAGGAGCCTGAGGTTGGAGCACAGCGCGAGCCTCCGAACCTCTCCGCTTCAGCCGCAATGGCGCCCGCTCCCCGCGCGCTGCTGCTTCTCCCCCTCCCTTCTTTCTCCCTGCCTCAGCCGCCCGTGGCGGTGGCGGGGAGGGCGGCCGTCGCTGGGGCTGCCGGCGGGGCAGCGGCAACAGGCGGCTCCGCCATGGTGGTGGCTTGGCCGGCTGAGGCGGGGAGAAGGAAGCGCCTCGGGTCCCCGTCGCCGCCGCTAGCGCCCATTATTAATGGGCTTAATTCAACTAGTTCATAATAAAAACATAACACACAGCATAATAATACACAGCGTAATAAAATAATCATAATAACAGTTCTCCACTACATTTAACAGGCCATAGATTACTTAACGGTTGAAGGTCTGGGTAAAGAGGAATGTTTTTACCTGGCGCCTAAAGATGTGTAATGATTGTGCTAGGCGAGCCTCTCTAGGGAGAGCATTTCAGAGATAGGGAGTCACCACAGAAAAGGCCTGTTCTCATGTTGTCACCCTCCAGACCTCTCAGAGAGAAGGGCCTCGGATGACAAGTGCAGGGTCCTCCACTTCCCACACAGTCGAAAAGAGAAGATCCAGAGTGGGACATTGGGCTGATGACATGTTGGTTGTCATGGCAGCCATGAAGTCCTGGGATGCCCCAGAACCAATCACCTTTGCATGGAAGTTGAAGTCTCCCAGAACCAGCTTCTGAGAGCTCTCAGCACCACGACCAAGACCAGGTCTGCTAGGGAGACTGCTGGGTAGTGAGGCGAACAGTAAACCAGAATCCCTAATCTGTCCCAATTACCCAATGGCAGGAACAAACACTCTAGATCCCCATTCAGCTGGACAGAAAGCCTGGAGAGAGAAAGATAATCTCTACAGTTCACAGCAACCTCCCCTGCCCAGCCCTCAAGTCTGCCCCGATGCTGTGCCGAGTACCTGGCTGGCCACATTAAGACCCGCACAGTTTCTTGCTTGAAAGGGGCATGCTAGATACAATCTGTGTCTATTACAATACGCTGTCTATTTAATAATGTAGGCAAGCTGGTGAATTTACTGTGTAAAGTGGCCAAAAACCTGAGCTAAATTTAACGCCATTTAAAGTTTGGCAAGCTCCCTCTGTGTAAATGTCAATGAGGGGTGATTTGACTGATAAGCTGGCGAGTTTCATCAGTGAAAGTTTTAATTGCAATTTTGCAAGTTCCCTTCCAATTAATTTGTGGTGCAATCAGCTAAGGGTGTACAAAACTGTTCAGTTTCTCCCTGTTTCTCAATTCTTCCAATCCTCAGTTCTTCACATTTACACATAAGTTTGCATGTGCTCACTTTAGCTTAGTATATGCATTTTTGTACTTGGCTGAAGAACCGCATTGCAGAAGTCAGGGAAGTGTATATTGCCATACTCCAGGAAAATCCCTGACACCTCTTGGTTTTCAGGTGTAAAAATGGCATCGGGGGGGGGGGATTTTGCAGAATCGGCAAAATAAAGTCAGGTAAAACCCAGGTGTATGGCAACGCGATGGAAAAAGCAGTGGAAACAGCTCCAAAAGCTTAAAATCAATATTTTTTGAGGAGGTTTCCCCCCCCAAAAAAAGCTCAAATGTTTTGGGGTCTTCCTTAAAAAGAGCTCAACAACTTTGCAGGTGTCAGGAATTTTACTTTTTGAAGTATGGCAATAGTTGCTTTGGAAGGCAACTATTGATTTGCCTGTTGCTTTGGAAAGTGATGGTTAGGATGGGTCAGCTTTAAATGCAAGCGGAGTTAACTCTCTCCCCCTTCCCTGCTGCCAACAAACAAAGTCTCCAGAATGCTGGAGGACTCCTGAAGGATCGCCTGCTACAGCTCTCCTACCAAGATGTCCCAGCCTGGTTGTAAGCCCAGGACCGGTGACAACAACCAACACACAAAGCTGTATATTGGCCAAAGGCAGTTTGATGCCTGAAGTGGAGCAAAGGAAAGGCCCACAGACACCCACACCCAAAAATCTGAATTGTATCATTCAGATAACCGTTCCTGCCTTCATCTAGGGATGGGGGAGAATCATAGAATTGTGGAGTTGGAAGGGATCCGAGGGTCATCTAGTCCAACCCTCTGCAATGCAGGCATCTCAACACGTCTTGGTCCCCCATGCAATTGGATGCAGTTTGCATTTAAAGGCAAACTTGCCAAATTCACTTACATACTTGAGAGCCAGTGTGGTGTAGCGGTTAAGAGCGGTAGTCTCGTAATCTGGTGAACCGGGTTCGCGTCTCCGCTCCTCCACATGCAGCTGCTGGGTGACCTTGGGCTAGTCACACTTCTCTGAAGTCTCTCAGCCCCACTCACCTCACAGAGTGTTTGTTGTGGGGGAGGAAGGGAAAGGAGAATGTGAGCCGCTTTGAGACTCCTTCGGGTAGTGATAAAGCGGGATATCAAATCCAAACTCTTCCTCTTCTTCTTCTTCTTCTTCTTCTTCTTCTTCTTCTTCTTCTTCTTCTTCTTCTTCCATCCACGGAAACACAGCCACACTCTGAAATTGACATTTCTCTGAATCCTGCAGTGCAGTTCTCCAGCCAAGTAATGTGTACAGAAACAGATATTTGTGTACTAAGGTCAAGTGTGCATAAACATCTACATATGAGTGAAATCAACATGGGGGGAAATGAATTATAGTGGGGAAATTGCTTTGGAAAAATGTGTACACTGGGGGAAATCATGCTAAAATGCTGGTGAATTCTCATGATGCAAAGTCTGTCATGGAGGAAATGTAGCATGCGGGTGCTATTGGCTTGCAAATGGTGCCGTTTAGAAACACGGGCTTCCTAGGCCAGGACACTCCAATGTCAGAGAGAAGTGGGGAGATCGGTACTGCATTTCTATTTAACGCATGTTGTGTCTGTTTCGATTCATGCCCTGAGCCGCCTTGGGCCCTGCACTGGGAGAAAAGCGAGATATAAAATAAATATACAAGGTGGCGCTTCACAATTACCTCAGCGGCCTCACCAGGCCATAGTAAAACGAACCCAGGGCCTTTTAATTTACAGGCCAAACAAAAGTTTATTTTAATTAAAAGTTAGAAACCAATTTCCACTGGAGATGCCTGGAAGAGAGCCCAGAAAGAAAGGGGGGGGGGAGACAATATGATATGACAACATAAACCAAAGATAGTTTTTTAAAAAAAAAAAAAATCCATTGAGGAAATGAATCTGAAGTAAGACAAGGGCATCTAAAGAAGAGTGCTTGATAAGCTGTGCAGTGAAGAAAATAACTTGCTACAAGAAACAAGGTGTGTGATTATTTTGGGGTGGGTTGTGAACATGCCTTCTATGCAGCATGTCAGATTTTCTGGAATACCAGAAATATTCTCTTCCCTCAAAAAGTAGGATTGGGGCAGGGGTGCCAGCTCCTGGGGGCAAGCCCTTTTGGGCCTCCTCAATATTTTGGGGGGTGAGAGTTGTTAGCACCCTTGCAAGCCTCTGGATGGGGGATCCTGAGCCCAGATATGCTAGACATCAGTGCAAAGCAAGCCTTATGCTGGCAGGTGGCAATGTGGCGAAGGCTTTTGTTGGACTGCCACTTTCATCAGCCATCCCCCCCTTTGCAGGCTTTGTGGTCTGGGAAGATGGGAGCTGTGGGGAGCTATCTATTATCTGCCGAGTGGAGCTTGGAATAGGAGGATCTCTGGTTGAGTCCCTCATCCTGACTCAGCCAGAGATAACCCTGGGCAAGTGTATGTCTCCAAAAAGGGGCATTTCAGAGGTGTGATGGGCATGAAACAGGGCAAGGAGAGACTTGCCCCTATTCCAGATTCCATTAGTGTGGTCACATCGCCTACCAACCAAGCCGAAGTTGCAGGGCCAAGAAAGGTGGTGGAAGTCAAACTCTATTTTGAACGCTTGTTTTCCCTTTGCTCTTCCGGCTATAGCCCCACTCCCAGATGGAGTTTGGAGTAGGAGTAAGTCACACCAGCTTAATTTGCCCCAATGTAAATTGTGCTGGCTTCCTATAGTTTGGAACACCATACCCATTCAACAAGATCTGGAAGATCTCACACGCAAAACCATCTGCTAGGGCAGGTATATAGAGTAAATACAATTAAAAATACTTATAGAGTGGCTGAGGAAACTCGGCCAGATGGGCGGGGTAAAAATAATAAATTATTATTATTATTATTATTATTATTATTATTATTATTATTATTATTATTATTATTATATATCCTGAGACTTGACTGGCAGCCTAGATGTCAAGACTTTCATCTCTCTTTGTGCTCGTCTGAGTTCAGGATTCTAAATTAGCATCACGCAAGACCCTTCAACTTACCTCAAACCCATCTGGGATTTTTGGAATATTCCTGTTGGATGCTTTTTTTTAAAAAAAAAAATGATAGGAATGCTTTAAAAAGCCCAGTCTTTTGAAGCCCTGCATTTTGTTTCTCTCCCTGACTTCTTCCGCATTCTCCAAGCAAGAGAGAATGAAGCTTTTCCTTTATTCAGCTTTGGAGGTCTTGTTTGGTGTCCCTGGCTGTTTGAAGGAGAGATGTAAGAAGTCTGGTGGCCCAAAGGTCTGTATTGGGACTGGTGCTTTAAACTTGTTTATGAATCATCTGGAGCTAGGGGTGAGCAGGGAGGTGGCTCGGCTTTCTGATGTGGTTAAAAACAAAAATATTTTTAAAATATTTTTGAAAATCTGAACTTCATATACAGTAATGGAGTATGAACTTAAAAATGGAAAGTGAATTCTGGCATTTAACAAAAGAGGTTTAAAGACTCTCTCAAGGCAAATCTTAAAAAGTGTAGTATAAACACCAACAACTGGGAAACACTGGCCTGCGAGCGCTCCAATTGGAGAACAGCCTTTACCAAAGGTGCCATGGGCTTTGAAGACGCTCGAACTCAGGACGAAAGGGAGAAATGCGCTAAGAGGAAGACATGTTTGGCAAACCCTCACCATGATCAACTCCCGTCTGGAAACCTATGTCCCCACTGTGGAAGGACGTGTGGATCCAGAATTGGCCTCCACCGGGCTCACTGTTAAACCCGTGTGTATGGAAGACAATCTTACTTGGCTATGAGTAATCACCAAAGAAGGTGAACTGGTGGAAATACTGGTGGGGTCATGGTAGATAGCTCAATGAAGATGTCGACCCAGTGTACAGCAATTGTGAAAAAGGGAGAACATAAGAAGAGGCTTCTGGATCAGGTCAATGGTCATCTAAGTCCAGCATCCTGTTCTCAAAGTGACTGACCTTGGGGAACTTGCAAGCAGGTTCTGAGCACATGAGCATTCTGCCCACCTGTGGCTTCCAGCGACTGCGGAGGCAGAACATTGCCATCACAGCTAACAGGCCACTGAACCATAGAGTTCTTTGAATTGTAGAGTTGAGAGGGACCACGAGGGTCATCTGGGCCAACCCTCTGCAATGGGGCTCAAACCCACAACCCTGAGATTAAGAGTCTCAGGCTCTGCCAAAGAGGGTTAAAACTAAACCAAATATGCAATACTGCCTTTCATTTATACGTATTTATGGTGCAAAAGCACTTGGAATATTTTGTACAGTTCTGGTTGCCATACCTCAGAATGAATATTGGAGGGCTGGGGATTGTGCAGGAAAAAAATGTAACTAGAAATATTAAGGCATCAGAGCAAAAGAAAAAAGGATCACACCAAAAGGAGCTAGGTTAGTTACCTTATTCACCCTCCTCTCCTGCTACCGCTTGTGCCATCCCACAAGCGTGGTGACCAGATTGTTGAAAGCCTCTGTTTTACTTGACCCCATCTGTGCCTGCCTATTGGTGAGTAATGAAAACAGCTTTATTCGAGCATGTTTCTACTTAAATGCCACCTCCTTTAATAGGGTTTCCCCTGCTGCTATTTGTATAATTTATGGACCATTTTCTTTGCAATTTTCTTGTTTTGATTTTTAAATTGTGAGCACCTTTTGTGCGGAAAGGTGGGATAAAAACTGTTGCAAGAGATAAATGAATGAATGAATGTATAATGCACAGGCAAGGATGCAACATCCTTATACTGAATTGACTCCAAAGCTAAAATAAGCCGCGCAGATGCTACTGAAATAATGGAATGCTTATGATTCGAGTCCAATGTATATTAATCAGAAAGGAGTCGGGAATTAATGGCATTTCTCTATTACTTGGGATTTATAAAGCACCTAATAGATTTCTCCTGTGCAAACAGTAGAGCAACCTATCTGCCATATTTAATCAAGATGAAACATTAGAGCTAATTTTTGTTAAAGGGAACCCACTCGCGTGGATATTACTTAGCTGTCCTGATTTATAATATAAAATGACTGCTGGAATCAATTCCTGGGAATAAAACTTAAAATAGTGCTTTAAAAAAAAATCAATATGAGTTCTCAGTGCCCCCCAAACATTCGTGAATGTGGGAGATGTGAGCGAGCCATTGAATACAAATTGACTTGGCAGACAAGCCGGCTGCTAAATATAAGTACACATTGCCCACAGTGCTCTGGTTCATCTCAGACACACAGGCCCATCTGTGTGTGCAGCCTTGAACCAAAGAAAGAGAAATTGTTTTATGGATTGATTCTTCCCTCCTATTAGGATCTGTATCATAGAAGATAAAGCTTAAAGCCATCCTAGTTTGTCCTTCGCTTTCACTCTCTCACTCTCTTCCTAAACTGGTTCCTCTCTCTACCCAAAAGGCCAAATTGGCTGGTGGTGCAACCAAGGGCAACGTCATTCATTTCCAGAGCTTTTGACGGAGTAGCATGAACTGAGCTGTTCCAGAGATAAATCGGGCCAGGCCTTATCAACAGGGGATGCAAACCTGTTTTGGAAATTGGTCTTTGAAGAAGTTTGTTCTGTTACAGGACAGGTGGTGCCACTTGATCCGAGGCTAGCATTATTACATCTGTTTATAAATGACCATAAGTGTGCATTGATTTGTTGTTGTTTAGTCGTTTAGTCGTGTCCGACTCTTTGTGACCCCATGGACCAGAGCACGCCAGGCACTCCTGTCTTCCACTGCCTCCCACAGTTTGGTCAGACTCATGTTGGTAGCTTCGAGAATACTGTCCAACCATCTCGTCCTCTGCCGTCCCCTTCTCCTTGTGCCCTCCATCTTTCCCAACATCAGGGTCTTTTCCAGGGAGTCTTCTCTTCTCATGAGGTGGCCAAAGTACTGGAGCCTCAACTTCAGGATCTGTCCTTCCAGTGAGCACTCGGCGCTGATTTCCTTCAGAATGGATAGGTTTGATCTTCTTGCAGTCCATGGGACTCTCAAGAGTCTCCTCCAGCACCATAATTCAAAAGCATCAATTCTTCGGCGATCAGCCTTCTTTATGGTACAGCTCTCACTTCCATACATCACTACTGGGGAAACCATAGCTTTGAAGTGCATTGCTTAAGGATCTACTAATCCTTTTCATGTCTGCAGCTCAAAATATAATTACACATTACTGGTTGGCATCCACCTCTCTCGGGAGACAAGTGCGCCTTTGGGGGCAAAGTCAAACTCTTGGAAGGTTGCAGCGCCTGCTGTGGCTGTAGGGGCTGATATGGGAGAGACATGTTTTGTTGCAGCTGGGGCAGATGAAGGTGTCCTGTTGCGCTGCTGCAGATGCACCATGGTGTTTCTTCTCTCTGTGCTACTCTAGCAGTCCTTCCTCCTCTGGTCACTGTTATGGATGAAAAACAGCTATTAACTCTAGAGGCATGTTGGACTAGACTATGGAATATAGCCCTTGTGGAGAAACTAATGTAGCATCATAGGGCTCATCCAGGCTTCCTTTTGTGCTGCGTTTCTAGGCAGAGGTCTGGGTTTTAATGCTTCGTGTCCAATTGTGTTTTGCTTTATTTTTGTCCTGACAGTGTTCCTAGGAAAACCCGTTCTCTAACGCTGAGTCAGAGCAAATGACCATTGGGTTTTCCATGGATTACTGTTTGCTCCGATTCAGCAACAAAATCCGGGTTCTCCCCAGAAAATCTCTGGGAGGGGAAAAAACAAAATACTCAGACTCAGAACTTTAAAGTGTAGGCTTGTGCCTGAAAATTGCTGTGCAAAATGAAGTCTAGATGGGCCCTTAGATTGCTCAGGAATACAAAGACCAAAGATGATTTTGAAACCTCCCAGGTGAGAAAGGACAGCCCTAGTTTAGCCGATTAGCACCACATTTTGTCTGGTTCACTGCGTAGACAAACCACTAGCAGGTATTTTGTGATTTTGCTGTTTTATATGGTTTTGACTTTTGACTTTCTGTACTGTTATTGCTGTTATTGTACTGTTATTACTGTTAAAGACCCTGATGTTGGGAAAGGTTGAGGGTACAAGGAGAAGGGGACGACAGAGGATGAGATGGTTGGACAGTGTTCTCGAAGCTACCAACATGAGTTTGGCCAAACTGCGAGAGGCAGTAAAGGATAGGCGTGCCTGGCGTGCTCTGGTCCATGGGGTCACGAAGAGTCGGACACGACTGAACGACTGAACAACAACAACTGTTATTGCATCTTACTTTGTATTAATAAGCTGTTCACCACTTTGGCAGCCTCCGGGGCAGAATGCAATATATAAATGTCATAACATAAAAATAAATATTGTAAAATGCCTTGGGGTACTTTTTTGGATCTGAGAGATGAGCACCACCAACTAGAAAGGATATCGTAGACCCAACTTGCAGCTCTTTGACTTAATTTCCCACATCCTATCTGTCTCTGCTATGCAAAATGTGAGCTGTTGTGTCTAAAGATTAAATGGTAGAGCAATCACAAAGGATGGATTTTGCTGGAGGAACTATTGCACTTTCCATTGTTCATAAAGGTGCTCCCTATAGATACATTTCCACAGAGTGTTTTAAAGTCTTCCTGATCACAGCTGAAAACTGCATAAAACATTTAGCCATAAACACATTCCCATTTAAATTTTCAGCTTCGTTGCAGGGCCATCTTTCCCCCAATCATAGAGTGCTCCCTATTGTGCCAATTAAGGTGTTTTTAAAGCTCTGGGTTGCCATGTCGCCATAAAGGAGGAAGCTGAACAGTTTTGCCATGGCTGCATAATTGTGTACAAAAGCTGCAACGATGAATTTTCAACCTCGACCCTTTATAGTAGTCCCTGGTGCCTTGAATAATTTTATTACTGGATCTGGCTCACTTGATAAAGGAGTCTGGTTTCATCATCTATCATTGTTGGAGACTGGAGAGGAGGGCAAATCGAATTTCAAATCCTTCTGGGAGACTCTTTATCACTTCCCTGTGTAAATATGAGGACATCAGCAGCTTGAACAACCCTAAGCCTTCTGGGTGAAATGAAATTGGAAAGTGCAAGTGATCAACGGTGATTTTCCCGGCTTAAATGTCAAGAGCAAGTGTACATTCTAGGGGTAGTGTTTTTTCCAGAACAGTTTTGACGGGGAGGAAACGTATGAGACTCTGAAAGTCTAACAATACCATTTGTTTTAGAAGTCCATGGTGCTAATAAAATCCAAAACGTTAAAACTTCCCCATGAACAATGCCTTCAGCGAGTGTAAGAGTTCGTTATATCTCAGCTGGGCATTGTAGAACACTTCAGACAGGACTCTTAAGAGCTAGGGGTGGGTAAATGGGTCAAATTCAGTTTCTCTCAGTCTCCCATTCTTCCAGTCGTAAGTTCAGTTCTCCACATTCCAACATCCATTTCCAAAATGGCTGCCGTGCTGTCATGCGGGGGGGGGGATTTTTTATCGGGACACTTGAGAGGTATGCAGACTTCTGTTGGCAAAGGCTTCCTCAACCAGCCCTCCAGATGTTTTGTGCCTACAACTCCCATGATCCCTAGCTAGCAGGACCAATGGTCAGGGATGATGGGACTTGTAGTCTCAAAACATCTGGAGGGCCGAGCCGAGGTTGAGGAAGCCTGGTTTAGCTCATTTAGCCCCCTTGTTTTATTGATTGATTGATTGATTGTTGTTATTCTTTATATACCAGCCTATACCCGCGGGTCTCAGGGCAGTTCACAGATTAAAATCAGAATATAAAACCACAAAGTACATAATCAACATAAAAACAACAACCCAATAACACACCCCAACACATCTTAAAATGGCATAGGATGGCCTTCCATGCGGTTTTTGTCCTGTTGAGCTGATTCCCGCCTCACTGTTGGTCGGATTTTTAATCAGAATTTTATTTAATTTTGTTCTTTAACTGACTGTCATTTTTTAAAAAATCATTGTATTTCCTCTTATCTGATTTATATATGACTTTATTGTGGTATTATTTTTTTGTTTTATGGAGTGGCTATTTTTATTGTGGAAATATGAGGTACAAATGTGACCAATGCATAATAAGAATACCTTTAGACTCAATTTTGATGCTTCAGGTGTCTGAAAAGAGGAATTTTCAGATGATATGCATATTTATCAATATTGTTCACCAAGAAAATACATACCGTTGTAGAATGATTAAGAAAAGTATAGAACACAGTGTTCCTTGTGTTATGTCGTGGATCAATGACTGGAGGCGAGAATCAGGTACAACATCTCTTTATTTGGAAACAGGGAAGAGCTGGCCACAGGAATGGAGAAAACTGGGGTTTATATCATAACAGTAGGCTAGTAGGGAGAAGATACATTTTGGCGGGAACCAATGGCACGGATTCCCTCCCGCAGAAACCAATCCGGCAGAGGATCCAAATCCTGCTATCTGAACCAGCAAATGATTGCCGTTCCCACTGTAACTCGTACATTGAAATAAGGTCTGTAATAAAACACAATACTCTATATTAAAACGTATTGACTGTGTTATTGCTTAATACACAACACCTTGCAAGCCAGCCTACCATTCAAGTGGTCAACGTAACTTACAAAATGGTAGATTTAGTCCTTGCTTATGAGCTTCTGGAAATTTCAATATAATATTCAACACTATGTTTCCTTTCCCCAAACTCTATTGAAACATCACTTAATTTCACTTACATTTCCTGTAGAAGAGGAAGAGGAAGAGGAAGAGTTTGGATTTGATATCCCGCTTTATCACTACCCGAAGGAGTCTCAAAGCGGCTAACATTCTCCTTTCCCTTTCTCCCCCACAACAAACACTCTGTGAGGTGAGTGGGGCTGAGAGACTTCAGAGAAGTGTGACTAGCCCAAGGTCACCCAGCAGCTGCATGTGGAGGAGCGGGGAATCGAACCCGGTTCACCAGATTACGAGTCCACCGTTCTTAACCACTACACCACACTGGCTCTCACTGTACATTCTGTTTACTGTATTTTCCTCTCCCCCCCTTTTTTTTCTTGTCCGAAAATATTTGTTTTGATGTATTAATATATACATGGAAATAAAAAAGAAAGAAAGGATGCAAAATAATGATCAGGACACGCTCCGACTGGTCTTGCTGTCAAGGTACGATAGATCTTTATTTGGTGTAACTACCTTGACAGCGAGCTGTGCTAGACAGGAACCAGGTAATCATTGGGCTGAACAAAAGATATATTCAGCGGCATGTCTCTCATTTTCCTGCCATTCATGGTCTGTGAGTAAATGAAATAAGCCCTGTGTGAAATGACAACCAGAAGCTCTTTAGTGTGGTTTACACGGCTATGTCAGCTGCAATGCACCGCGTGTTGTGACACTGAATGTATGTGTTGCTGCTGTGCATTTCAAAGTGAAGAAAGTCCTCTTCTTCCTCTAAGCCAGGCATGGAGAACTTGTTGTGCTCCAAATTATTACAAATCTAGTCAGAAACGAATTCCAGACCTAAGGTGGACTTTTCATTTTAGAATATAGAATAGAATAGAATATATTTTATTGTCATTGTCCCCTTCGGGGACAACGAAATTACTTGGCTGCTCCATCCACCCAGATAGGGCACTCCACACAAAAACAAAACAACTACAAAAACACTGATTAAAACCATACACACTGATTAAAACCATACAATGATAAAACATAACAATGATAAAACATAACGTAAGATTAGATGACTTCAAAGTCCAGGCTTCCCATTCAAGGCCGTGATTGCTCCACAATCCAAGGAATCTGGTTTCTACTTCTTCTTAACAGATATGCAGACTTAAAAAAAAAAAAAGTCCTTTGTCTTTTTAAGTTTAATAATAACTATGATAGACTTGTGGCATTTTCCAGAGGGATACCCGTGTAACAAGAACAAAAGAGGGTCTTGTGGTGCCTTAAAAAAACCTAACAGACTTATTATGGCATAAGCTTTTGCGGACTAGAGTCTACTTCTTCAGAGGATAGAACCTGTACTACTGGATTTGAACGCAACAAAGGAGATTCCGACTAAACATTAGGAAGAACTTTCTGGCGGTAAGTGCTGTTTAAGTGCGAAATGGACACCATGGAAGATGGTGGATTCTCCATCAGAAGTTTTAAAATGGAGGTTGGATAGCATCTTAGAAGGATTCCTTAACTGTAATTCTTGCACTGCAGGGAGTTGATCCTTTCAGCTCCAAAATTCTATGATTCATCAAATGCATCAATTTTTACCCCCTCCTTGAAAAAAATATTCTGGCCCAGCCCTGCAAGCACTGAGAGACGATGGATGAATCTAGCCGTTCTTTTTCATTTCCCAGAATTCCCCAAACCTAGCCGCACTAATGGGGCATTGTGGGAAATTAATAGGGTGGCTAGATCCAGATGCTTGAGGTGTTGCCAGGTCAGCTGACCAGGACCCACTGACAAAGGAGGGGACCCAGCAGAGGACACTTTGCTCAGGGTTCCCTCAAAACTAGAAACTCGGGGCTCTCTCAAAACTATTTTCCAGGACAGGTGGAAAACAGGTTGCGCAGATTTTGCACAGAACTGTGCATGTAAAGAACCTGTTCTGTTGCCATCTGGGGACCTTTCATGTCTCTGAAATCCTTCCTGACACTAATGTTAGGAGGAGAGTGGGGAATAAATCAGGCTTTTGCAAATAAAAGACTATTTTATTTCCCTTGTCGAGTCACAAATTCCTACTAGCAGTCTTGTGTGACTTTTAATTTTACCAGAGGAGAACCAGTAATTATTTGTAGTTTATCTTACCTGCAGAAAGGATTCTCAAGGTGCAAACTAATTAGGCCTTTAAATAAACTGATTGTCCAGCTAATAAATGATCACATTTTCTAATCATGGGGAGATTTATGCTACTTTATTTGAACCTCGTTGCCAGGAGTAGAAACCACTGTAAATCACTAGAAAGGAAATGTCTCGATTAATTAGAGGGACCTCTGCAAACAGCAGCCAGGGTGGAACGCATTTCAGAAGGCACCCAACAGAAACCAATAGGATGAATACAAGTATGTTGGGTACAAGCAATCTAGTGAGATGAATGTGTGGATAAATTAAAAAACTGGAATGTGTACTTGCAGCAGAATGAAGTGAAAATGAGCTAGCAGCAGCGATCTAAGGTGGGCTTACCACTTCCAACTTCAGGTATGGGGTAGCATTTTTGCAGAGGGGAGCATTCAAAACTGCGGAGAGTACATACGTTCTTAAAATGTGATTTCCCTCTGCAGTATGAATGCAGGGGTAGGCAAGGGGTAGGATCCGGCCCAATCACCTTCTCAATCCGGCCCGTGGATGTTCCAGGAATCAACGTGTTTTTACATGAGTAGAACGTGTGCTTTTATTTAAAATGCATCTCTGGGTTATTTGCTGGACATAGGAATTCGTGCATTATTTTTTTCAAAATATAGTCTGGGCCCACCACATGGTGTGAGGGACGGTGGACCGGCCCACGGCTGAAAAAGGTTGCTGACCCCTGTGCTACAGCACTCTTATTACTGCAGGACTCTACCACTTCCTTTGCAGAAGAACAGCACAAGAGCTTGCTGGATCAAGCCAACCGCCCACCTAGTTCGGCATCCTGTTCTCACAGTGGCCAACCAGATTCCTGTGAGAAATCTGCAAGTCTCTCCTCCTGTGGCTTCTAGCAACTGGTATTTAGAAGCATTACTGCCTCTCACCATGGAGGCAGAACATTCGCCTCAATCGTGGCTAGCAGCAATTGGGAGACTTCTGTTTCAGTGTATCTGAAGAAGTGTGCATGCACACGAAAGCTCATACCAAGAACAAAATTAGTTGGTCTCTAAGGTGCTACTGGAAGGAATTTTTTTATTTTGTTTTGACTATGGCAGACCAACACGGCTACCTACCTGTAAGTTATCCTCCATGAATTTGTCTAATCCTCTTTTAAAGCCATCCAGGTTGGTGGAAACTAGTTCCATAGTTTAACTAGACACTTCATGAAGATGCTTGTGTCCTGAATCTTCCAACGTTTTGCTTCATTCAATGTCCGTGAGATTTAGTATTACGAGAGAGGGAGAGAAAAAACCCTTTCTCTATCTAATTTCTCTATGCCATGCATAATTTTATAATCTTCTATCAGGTCACCTCTTACTCACATTTTCTCTGAACTAAATAGCCCCCAACGCTGCAGCCTTTCCTCATAGCACAGTTGTTCCATTCCCTTGATCAGGTGTGCCATCTATGCAGAGCCAAACCCCCCTAATTTTCAATGAGGGGGGCAGACCCCCTCAATATTCTACAGCAGGGCAGGCCCCATCAGGCCCTCCCATGGCTGTGATGAGGCCTCGTTGGGTCTTTCGTGGGTTGTGACAGACCCCATTGGACTTCCTTCCACCATGTGACATCACACATGCGCCAGGCCCTCACAATGTTGAACAGAACCCAGCACACCTGCCCTTGATCATCTTGGTTGCCCTGTTTCTGAACCTTCCCCAGCTCTACAATACAGTGGTACCTCGGGTTAAGAACTTAAATCGCCGCGCGATTTCTGTTCTCATCCTGAAGCAAAGTTCTTAACCCGAGGTACTATTTCTGGATTAGCGGAGTCTGTAACCTGAGGCGTCTGTAACCCGAGGTACCACTGTATCCTTTTTGAGATGGGGCGACCAGAACAGTGGTACCTCGGGTTATATACGCTTCAGGTTACAGACTCCGCTAACCCAGAAATAACGCTTCAGGTTAAGAACTCCGCTTCAGGATAAGAACAGAAATTGTGCTCTGGCGGCGCAGCAGCAGCGGGAGGTCCCATTAGCTAAAGTGGTGCTTCAGGTTAAGAACAGTTTCAGGTTAAGAACAGACCTCCGGAACGAATTAAGTTCTTAACCAGAGGTACCACTGTATTCTAAACCTTGTTGCGCCATATTGCTGTATTACGATGTCAGCAGTTTTATTTTCACTTCTATCTCTTTCTGTTGCCTGTGCAAATGGCAGGCTTGGAATTCTTCATTTCTAGGGTAGAATTCTTTTCTGTTTCAAAAGTATATCATGGAGTGGACAGGAAGCAAATGCCAAGAAAAATCCTATTATCTACACAGCATACCTTGGTTCCGATAATTGCTTTATGGGAAGTAATTAGAATTAATTAAGTTAATGAGCCATCAGTGGCCGCCCATGACTTTTCCTTAATGATTAGTTCTATGTGGCAGAAACTCCCTGAGAATTTCTATCCCATCATAGGCTCAGAAAGTCTGTGGACTGGAGTGCGCATTTTCTCTGATCGTTTGAGAAATCTCACCTCTGTGGAACCTCAGGCAGCAAATGGATAGCCGGCTTTTTGCACCTGCTTCGGAAGCTGGTACTGGAAACCCTAATGCAGTTTAAATGAAGAGAGCACCCAGCAGGCAAAGAAGAACCTTTGGCAAGGTGTAAGAGTGTTTGGAGAGGGGGGAGAGGCTGTCAGCTGATGTTCAAAGAGGGAGGTGATACATAGGGATGGGTGAATCTGTCAATTCTCTCAGTTCATTATTTCTTGACATCTTAGACAACAGTCCACAATTGTTTGTTTGTTTTTAAAAGCTCATTCAAATTCAGCTGTATTTTACTGTCAATTTCTCCTAATATACAGACACGTGCGTGCAAGCAGTACAAAACAATTGTCCCTTAGATGCTCAGTTGGTGGAGTGTGACACTCTTAAATCTCAGAGTCATGAGTTCGCGACCCATGTTGGGCAAAAGATTCCTGTGTTATCAGGGGTTGGACTAGATGACATTCATGGTCCCTTCCAATTCCGTGATTCTATGATTCTAGCTCTCTATTTCTTCTTGCACTATTTTCACTTATATAAGCATTTTATGCACACAAAAGTATCTGAATTTGTGCATGTGTTGAATAGTAGAGGGCATCCATTGGCTTTCCGGTGTTTCTCCAAATCACTGATCTGCTGTCAGGCATAAATGATTACTCAAGCCTCGGTCGGAGCTACATATGAACTACACTGTTGGTTTGCAGTTCATGATATTGACCCGCCGTGAATATTTATAGTGCCTTTCCTTTGCTTTGATCCTCAGCCTTGATTAATGGGAAGCATTCCCTGACACACTCCAGACAAAATAGCCCCACCGGGACATGCTTTCTTCCGGGTAATGATTCTCTCCTGGCAGACGATCAAACTTACACCAGGATTCCTCCATCTGCAAAGCTGGACTAAAAAGCAAGTATGATGGGGAAAGGCTTCCATGTGTAATTCCAGCATTTCCATGAATTTGTTCTCCACAGAAACCCACCTTTTAAAATATACACACAATGAATACTGTGTCCAATTCCGGGCACCACAGTTTAAGAAGGATGTTGGCAAGCCGGAACGTGTGCAGAGGAGGGCAACCAAGATGATCAAAGGTCTGGAAACTAAGCCTTATGAGGAATGGTTGAAGGAGCTGGGTGTGTTTAGCCTTGAAAAGAGAAGAATGAGAAGAGATACAATGTTGTTGTTGTTTAGTCGTTTAGTCGTGTCTGACTCTTCGTGACCCCATGGACCAGAGCACGCCAGGCACTCCTGTCTTCCACTGCCTCCCGCAGTTTGGTCAGACTCATGTTGGTAGCTTCGAGAACACTGTCCAACCATCTCGTCCTCTGTCGTCCCCTGCTCCTTGTGCCCTCCATCTTTCCCAACATCAGGGTCTTTTCCAGGGAGTCTTCTCTTCTCATGAGGTGGCCAAAGTATTGGAGCCTCAGCTTCAGGATCTGTCCTTCCAGTGAGCACTCGGGGCTGATTTCCTTCAGAATGGATAGGTTTGATCTTCTTGCAGTCCATGGGACTCTCAAAAGTCTCCTCCAGCACCACAATTCAAAAGCATCAATTCTTCGGCGATCAGCCTTCTTTATGGTCCAGCTCTCACTTCCATACATCACTACTGGGAAAACCATAGCTTTAACTATACGGACCTTTGTCGGCAAGGTGGTGTCTCTGCTTTTTAAGATGCTGTCTAGGTTTGTCATTGCTTTTCTCCCAAGAAGCAAGAGATACAATTGAAGATGACTAAGAGATACAATAGTCATCTTCAAATATCTGAAGGGCTGTCACATGGACGATGGAGCAAGCTTGTTTTCTCTTGCTCCAGAGAGTAGGACTTGAACCAATGGATTCAAGTTACAAGAAAGCAGATTCTGACTAAACATCAGGAAGAACTTTCTGACAGTGAGAGCTGTTCAACAGTGGAACAGTCTCCCTCGGGAGGTTGTGGACTCTCCTTCCTTGGAAGTTTTTAAGCATCTGTCATGGATGCTTTAGCTGAGATTCCTGCATTGCAGGGAGTTGGACTAGATGGCCCTTGGGTCCATTATGATTCTATGATCATCTGCTCAAATTTGAGGGCACTGAAAACTGAAATGCACGTTTCACCTCTTGAGACATCTGCCTTTGTCCTGCACTGCCTCCCAGTTGTAACTTATCTCAATAAACTTCTACAAAGCTGAGTTTAGTATGGGAGGAGGTGGGGCTACAAGAGGAAACTCCCAAGAAATAGCAGAGGAAGGAAGAAAAGAAGGCAGGAAGAAAATGGTTTTAAAAAAAAGTTCTTACCCCAATGTTCCATTTTGTTCCCACAGCATACTCTGTCCTTGTTGGACTATTTAGGCTTCTGTCTCCCTCCATTGTACTTGTACTTTGTACTTGTACAAAGGCTAAGGTTCTCCCATGCCCACTGATATGTGCCTCCTTCTTGTGATGGGTGCTATAAACAGACACTAAGAGAACCATTTATTAGTATATATCAGGGTTCCCCAAACTCGGGTCTCCAGCTGTTTTTGGACTACAACTCCCATCATCCCTGGCTAGTAGTAGCAGTGGTCAGGGATGATGGGAATTGTAGTCCAAAAACAGCTGGAGACCCAAGTTTGGGGAACCTTGGAAGCTGCAGAATGCTCAGAGTTAATTCTGTGAATGTAGTGGCCAAGAATTATATATTGAGGTTTTACAGGAACTCACAAGATCCCAAATAACTAATTCTGAATATTTTTGTCCATAAGGGAGTTTATATATATGACACCTTACTCCCCCACCAACTCTCCAGTCTTTAAATGTTTTCCTTCACTGTTGTGGCTGCACATCTCTCTTGTCTATGGGCCTCTAAAGCCCTCTATTTAATTAAACTTGTTTTTAAAAAATCTTATTGTTTGCTTTTTATCTCCCTGCTATGCTGATCTGCAGCTCGACCGAGCCTTCTCAAAAATCATGCTTACTCTTTTAATATTCATACGAAATAGATCAATGAATAATTTAATTAGCAGAAATAGGAGAGCCAAATGTTGTTGTATTTATTTATTTAGACATGTTTGCCCCACTTTTCTTTACAAATAAATTCAAAGCAGCTTACAAAATTACTAAAAACGCATTGAGACAAAAAAAAAATACAATTAACGTAATCGAAAGAAGTTCAGCACAACTCAGCACACACTCAAACACACTTCCCTCTTCCCTTGTAACCAAAATGGGCTCCAAAATGTTCCCAAG
Organism: Darevskia mixta; assembly: GCA_034641385.1. Lineage (NCBI taxonomy): Eukaryota > Metazoa > Chordata > Lepidosauria > Squamata > Lacertidae > Darevskia > Darevskia mixta. Next base: position 24,714,899 of record JAWWNH010000014.1, on the reverse strand, counting down.
GAGTGAGAGGGAAAGATGCCAGCAAAAGCAATATTGTGGGTGGTCCTTCAGCTTCTTGGGGAAGGATCATGTCCCCAATGAGGACAGCAAGGGTACTGCATGTCGCAGGGTCTCCACTGGGAATGTGATACGTCCATTTCCACTAAGAAGGAAAGGATCAAGTCTCTTTCGGGGTCCATATGTCTCCATAGGCAGCAATGGCACTTGTCCCTGAACCTTAAGGACCGGGAGCCGGATTCAAGTCCTGCTAGCAGAAGCCCACACCAGGACTTCCACTAACACAATGGGACTTTCCCTCTCTCCTGGGGGATGAGAACCCCCAGAATAGTACCCAGAGAAGGAGAGATGGGATAGTTCTCTCTGGCAAACGTAACTGCTTGCACCGAGGGAAGGATTGCCATAGTGCTATGCTGTGACAATGGGTGACCATCAGCTATGTTTGTACACAGAGTGGACCTATTAAAATTGATGGACTTAACTTAGTAAAGGTAAAGGTACCCCTGACTGTTAGGTCCCGTCACGGACGACTCTGGGGTTGCGGTGCTCATCTCGCTCTATAGGGCGAGGGAGCCGGTGTTTATCTGCAGACAGCTTCCGGGTCATGTGGCCAGCATGACTAAGCCGCTTCTGGCGAACCAGAGCAGCGCACGGAAACGCCATTTACCTTCCTGCCGGAGCAGTACCTATTTATCTACTTGCACCTTGACGTGCTTTCGAACTGCTAGGTTGGCAGGAGCTGGGACCAAACAATGGGAGCTCACCCCGCCGCGGGGATTTGAACCGCCGACCTTATGATCAGTGATGAAGCTGAGGCACAGAGGATGAATAGGCCCCCCTCTACCTGGAGATGCTGGGGACTGCACCTTGCACCTTCTGCTTGCAAGGCAGATGCTCTGTCACTGAGCTACAGCCCTTCCTGAGCAACAGTTGACTACCAACCTATGGCTTGGATCCTAAGCTAACTTAATTCCAGGATGCTCATGGAAGGAAAGATTTCTGTCCTCTCCTCCCTGCTGCAGCTACCACTCAGGAATACAAAAGCCTCTCTGGACTGCTGGGGGACCTACCTGAACAATGTGGAATGAGGCTTGAGGGACTGTGGGGCATGGGAAAACAGTCTCATCTTGTGCTTGCATCCTATGATAATTCAACTGGAGGACGTTACATTCACAGAACGAGCATTTCCTGGACTCTTCTCCACATGCAACCTCCTTCTTCTGATTTCACATTGTTCTGGAACTCCCCCTGTCCCCGATACTCCAGAAATGCTTTTCAGGAGTTGCATGGGGCTTCTAAAGGGAGTTGAAGGTGAGAACGCCTTTAAGTCAGATTATTTTAGGATACAAGTCAATGGGCTGGGTCCAGAACAAAGTTAGTTGAGCTAAATTTCTCCTGGTATCAATGGGACTTCAGGTTATGTCATGGTTAACTTGTATCATTGATCCAGTTACAGGTAGATAGCCGTGTTGGTCTGTCATAGTCAAAACAAAATAAAAAAATTCCTTCCAGTAGCACCTTAGAGACCAACTAAGTTTGTTCTTGGTATGAGCTTTCGTGTGCATGCACACTTCTTCAGATACCAGATCTTCAGATATTTTTTATTTTGTATCATTGATGTTAGGGGTCGGGGAGTTCAACTAACTTAGTTTGGATTGGAGCTACAAACCCATTATTATTTATGACGTACAGTGGTACCGTGTTTCTCCTAAAATAAGATATTTTTTCCCCTAAAAAAAACACAGTATGGCTTATTTTCGGGGAATGTCTTATTTTAACCGCTCTGCGTTGGTATGCTGCATAGCCATGCCTATCCAGGCCGTCTTAAGGGAGAGGCGCCGCGTCACTATGTCTTATTTTCGGGGTATGGCTTATATTTCACAAATGCGTAGAAATCCTGCTATGGCTTATTTTATGGCTACGTCTTATTTTAGGAGAAACAGGGTGCCTCTGGTTATGTACTTAATTCGTTCCAGAGGTCCCTTCTTAAACTGAAAACGTTCTTAACCTGAAGCACCACTTTAGTTAATGGGGCCTCCTGCTGCCGCTGCGCCACCGCTGCCCGATTTCTGTTCTCATCCTGAAGCAAAGTTCTTAACCCGAGGTAATATTTCTGGGTTAGCAGAGTCTGCAACCTGAAGCGTATGTAGCCTGAAGCGTATGTAACCCGAGGTACCACTGCATCTAAGACGTATCAAAAAATTCAGCTTAAATTAATCATCTCCTCTTAAGAAAACCTGGTTGGGTTGAAATGACCTGTTTTTTTTTAAAGTCACCTAGCAATCTCTTCACTTCATAAGTACCCTCTCAAACGTCAGTTGTTGGCTATACTCCCTCCATCCGACCTCCTTCTACCCCCCCTTTTTTTTTTAAAGATAAATGATAGACTTTGATCTCTCAAGGGCTTCCTCTTGCAGGAAGAGATAGCAGAGCCGCTCATAGACACCACAATGAGAGTGGACAGGCAAAAGAAAAGTCTTCAGCAGATAGATTAGAGCGGAATGGAAATGTCAAGTGAGCAAAAGGGTACTTGTCCTTTGGATTGTCTACTTTGTACCGTATGCTAAAGGTCCGTGATTTAATATCTATCTTCTCCCTTCCCCACCCCCACCCCAATATGCCAATCTTTCCCATGTATGAGCATAACGAAAAGTTGCCGCTTCACCTCATGTTGCTTTCCTTTTCTTTTTTTAAAACAGCTTTTGCAAAAATAAAAAATTCTTGCATATTGTTAACCTCTTAATCCCCAAAAAGCAGGGTGGAGAGAGACCGACAGACCAACAATTTGTATCCAGCTCTTCAGCCAACAAGGATACCAGAGCGGCTTATATGAAATCAAAACAAGACACTCCCTACCTGCGGGCTTAAACTTAAATAAATAAATAATTTTTTTAAAAAAAATTACAACACACAATGGAAAAAGGACAGAGGGGAGGGGGGAGGAAAATAAAACTCAAAACTCATTCACCGATTTCTAGACAGTTGTTTCTGTATTGACATAGCTCAGAGGCAGTAGACCACTACAGATACGGATCTAGATACAGATATAGATATATAGATATGGATATACTCAGCTCAAAGTTATATCAGATGGTAGGCTTGAGACTTTGGCAAGATCTGGCAGCTGGACACCAGCAGGGCTGTTTTTAGACAATGGGAACGGCAGGCTTAGTTCCTGTTGTTCTGCAGCAGCAGCAAAAACACTGAAAATGTACTAAAGGTAAAGGGACCCCTGACCATTAGGTCCAGTCGTGTCCGACTCTGGGGTTGCAGCGCTCATCTCGCTTTATTGGCCGAGAGCCGGCGTACAGCTTCCGGGTCATGTGGCCAGCATGACAAAGCCACTTCTGGCGAACCAGACCAGTGCACGGAAACGCCCTTTACCTTCCCGCCAGAGAGGTTCCTATTTATCTACTTGCACTTTGATGTGCTTTTGAACTGCTAGGTGGGCAGGAGCTGGGACCGAGCAACGGGAGCTCACCCCTTCACAGGGATTTGAACCGCCAACCTTCTGATCAGCAAGCCCTAGGCTCTGTGGTTTAACCCACAGCGCCACCTGGGTCCCTTCGTACTACAGCTAAATTTCTAAATGTACTACAGCCTCCAAATATAGTGCGCTAATAAGCCCACTATAAATTGGGCCACTATAAATTGGGCCAATAAGCCCACTAAAAATGTACTACAGCCTCCAAATATAGTGGGCCAATAAGCAGCCAATAAGGCCCAATCTGGTGTTGTCTAGCAGCTACAAATGAGCCAGATGTTGTGCCTACTGCTTCCAGTTTGCTGCTAGCCCTGAAAATGACGCACTTAGGCTGCAATCCTAACCATGTCTACTCACAAATAAGCCCTATTGAATTCAATGGAGCTTGCTACCAGGTAAGCAGAGTTAGGGGTCGCGGCCTTAGATGGCAACGTGCTTCTTGCCTTGATAGCCAGGGAGCAGACTCCAGGGAGCATGTCTTAAGGACAGCTCCTTCAGCCCTTCTGCCAAAGCAAACTGATGTTGAAATAAGGAGAGCTGAACTGATGATTGGAAAAATGAGAAATGGCGAGAAACGAGAATTGACGCATTTGCCCATCCCTCATCTAACCCAGTACTATCAATCCTGTTTTCTTAGTGTTTGCTTAACCCGGTGGCTTTTGAATCAGGTTACTACAGAGTAGGGTTGCCATATTTCAAAAAGTAAAATTCCTGACACCTGCAAAGTTGTTGAACTTTTTTTAGGACCCCTAAATTGTTAAATGTGTGGTTTTTTTAAACAAACCTAAATTGTTCAGCTTTTGGGGGGGAAACCTAACCCCAAAATAGTGGGGTTTTTTAGCTGTTTACACTGCTTTTTTCATCATGTTGATATACATCCACAGCCTCCTGCAGGAGTGAGTTCCATAGTTTGACATACACAAGGCTGAGTAGCAGCAGAGTTCTTCTGTAACGTGAAATGCAGGAAAGACACAAGCCCGGACCGGACCAGTGAACCTTAGTATGATGACTGCGATGTTGCAAGTTGGCTATTTTCAGCTGCTAAATTGTTGGAGGGTATGACATGCTCCCACTGCTCCTTTTTTTGGACGGAGGGGGAGGAAGCACAAGCTGCTGTAATACAAGTGACACTGTAAAAGACCGAAAACCCACAAATGCATCAGATAAAAAGGCAGATTTTATGACACTTTTTATAGCCAGCATCTTCTGGGTGACCTGATGCTTCGTATCCAATTCCATCTCCTCAAGCCAAACAGCTTTGTTTAACATGGAAACATTTGGCTACAAGGGTGCCATCCTGCTTAACATAACTTGGGTCTTGTTGCTCCCAAAATGTGTCTCCTAGGAGATGAAAGCCTTCTGTCACAGTGGGGGGGGGATTAAAAACCCAGATCATCTGCTGAGATACAAGAAACTGAGCACCAAAATGGGGAACAACTAATTCTCCATTTTCCACTTGCTGGTATACATTAGGGAGGTGTGCCCAAAATTCTTTGTGCACCACGGGAAACAGTGATAAATTCAGTGTTGGAATCTGTATTAACACTGTTTTAAATTGGGGGGGGGCAGATTCGTGTTGGACGGGAGAAAGTTAACGGGGCCAGAATGACAATGGCCTGCTGCAAAGTTGCCAGGGACATCTTCAGCTAGGGAAATTACAGGTAAATAGCCCAGGTAGGCCAGGACATGTATATGATCTCATTTTTTGACAGAATTACAAGCCTGGTAGATGAAGGGAATGCCGTGGATGTAGCCTATCTTGATTTCAGCAAGGCCTTTGACAAGGTGCCCCATGATATTCTTGTAAAGAAGCTGGTAAAATGTGGGCTAGACAATGCTACCATTCAGTGGATTTGTAACTGGCTGACTGACCGAACCCAAAGGGTGTTCATTAATGGATCCCCTTCATCCTGGAGAGAAGTGATTAGTGGGGTGCCACAGGGTTCTGTCTTGGGCCCAGTCTTATTCAACATCTTTATCAATGACTTGGATGATGGGCTTGGGGGCATCCTGATCAAGTTTGCAGATGACACCAAATTGGGAGGGGTGGCTAATACCCCAGAGGACAGGATCACACTTCAAAATGACCTTAACAGATTAGAGAACTGGGCCAAGGCAAACAGGATGAATTTTAACAGGGAGAAATGTAAAGTACTACACTTGGGCAAAATAAAATGTAAGGCACAAATACAGGATGGGTGACACCTGGCTTGAGAGCAGTACATGTGAAAAGGATCTAGGAGTCTTGGTAGACCATAAACTTGACATGAGTCAACAGTGTGATGCAGCAGCTAAAAAAGCCAATGCAATTCTGGGCTGCATCAATAGGAGTATAGCATCTAGATCAAGGGAAGTAATAGTACCACTGTATTCCGCTCTGGTCAGACCCCACCTGGAATACTGTGTCCAATTCTGGGCACCACAGTTCAAGAAGGATACTGACAAGCTGGAACGTGTCCAGAAGAGGGCAACCAAAATGGTCAAAGGCTTGGAAACGATGCCTTATGAGGAACGGCTTAGGGAGCTGGGTATGTTTAGCCTGGAGAAGAGAAGGTTAAAGGGTGATATGATAGCCATGTTCAAATATATAAAAGGATGTCATATAGAGGAGGGAGAAAGGTTGTTTTCTGCTGCTCCAGAGAAGCGGACACAGAGCAATGGATTCAAACTACAAGAAAGAAGATTCCACCTAAACATTAGAAAGAACTTCCTGACAGTAAGAGCTGTTCGACAGTGGAATTTGCTGCCAAGGAGTGTGGTGGAGTCTCCTTCTTTGGAGGTCTTTAAGCAGAGGCTTGACAGCCATCTGTCAAGAATGCTTTGATGGTGTTCCTGCTTGGCAGGGGGTTGGACTGGATGGCCCTTGTGGTCTCTTCCAACTCTATGATTCTATGAGGCATCTTTATTTTCCCACTGACCTCTCTTCCAGCACAAGGAAGGAGGCAAGCAAGGTGTGAATTGAGGAGACAGAGTACAGTTTCAGTTATTTGAGAAAACAGAAAAATATACACAGGGAGGGAGCTAGCTTGGAGTTCTTAAAGTGCCTTTTGGGAGTGAGGCCCTTTCTCTCTGGAGATCTGATGTGGGGCTTTGTGAGAAGTGTAGCCCTATAAATGTGGGACTATAACTGTGATCAGCCCCAGCCAGTAGGGCCAATGGTCACGGGTGACAGGAGTTGTAGTCTACCAATATAGGCATGCCCACAGGGTGTGTCAGGTGTGGTTAATTAAAAACAAAACAAGAACAAGGGGGATCTCAGTGAGAATAAGAAAATACGGAGCAGTGACGCAGTTCCCTCAGCTGCCATGGCCCATGGGGAAGTGGTGGGGAGAGAGAGAGAAAGGGGGAAGGGAGGAGGGAGAATTAGAAGGCTGGAATGGATGTGGAATACATATGCAGCTTCTGCCTGTGCCTGTCTCTGGAAGCATCACAGGCAGAAACTGCAGATCCATTCCAGCCTTTTTCTTCTGCCTGTGTCTATCTCTGCCTCTCAGCTCTGTCTCCGTCTGAGCACCACATGCCACCTTTTGCTCACACCTGCTGAGCGACATTTTATTCTCTAAGACAGGAAGATAAAGAACCCTTAATCTGTTTTGGTCAATTTGAGTTAGCTCATTATCTGGTTAAAGATAACGATCATGAAAAATGCCTGTATCTTTATATAACCTGATTATCCCTACAGCAAAAAATAAATAAAAATGTAGTATTTTGTGTCCCGTTTTTTTAAGTTTGTACTTTTAAAATAAAGTTTAGCTGCTAATAAAGTTAAGTTTTAGATTCAGTTTGTTTGATGAATAAAAATAATGTCACTTATGATTTAGTATGAGTATGCAGTCAATAAATGTTTGTCTTAAAAAAAAAAAACCCTAGGTGCACACCCTAATGAAATGTACTGTTCATGCCTATATCTGGAGTTGTGGTGGAGAACTGGATCCAGCTGGCAGGCCCAATCATGTTCTCCCCAACAACCCCCACAAGGCCAGGTCTGACAGGTGGGCGGTGCCATTTACCTGTCAATCACCCAGAATAACAATAATATTAGGCAACCTGTTTTTGTCCATGTGGTTAGCATCATGGACCAAATGAGGATGGGGGCTGGATGTTCCCCAGGTTTTCCACCTCTGGTTTAAGCATGTGTCTCCAGCTACCGGTATGTTTAACCTGTATGTTTGTACGTAAAAGAATCAAACATTACAAAACACTATAAGCCTCCAGTGACCTCCTTCTAAAGAGAACCAAACCCAGGAAAAAGCTGCACCTGTGGAACTTCTTACTGCCCTCAGGGAAATGGAGCAAGCCCAAGAATATATCCATGCAGAGAAATGGTCTCTAATAATAGCCTTTTGCGGCATAAAATTAAAGGGGGGGGGAGAGAAAAATACATACAAATGCAAGTAATAATTAGATCCATCCCTTTTATAAACACATCAGTCATCCCAGCTGATTGTCAGTTTGATCTGAATTAAAGGCATTTATCAGCAGCCTTTCAAACAGCTTTCTGTAGATTTAAGAGTGAAAACGAAATGGGATTGCAGCTAGATGGCTAATCAAAACAAGATTGGGCATGGTGCTAGCATAGCAATTAGTGGAAATTGTAGATATGTAAAAGGAGAAGCCATTAATATTCAGAGTAGTTTTGCATCGACAATCAGTTGATTTGTTATAATGTGCCTCCCATTACTTTATGCCATTTGTGCAAATATGTTTTCATCTGTGCAGTCTCTAGGAAATGCTTCTTGAACAGTTACATAAACACTAGAAATGCAGCCTGGTGCAGTCCTGATTAACCTCTGTGTGACATACCTCTGCTCACTCTAATGAGATTACACGGGTTCAGATACAAATCTATTAATTTAAGGCCACCAGTAGGGCTTTACAATGGGCACATTAACAAAGACATATGTCCTGATGGGTAGCTCAGTCGACAGAGCATGAGACTCTTAATCTCAGGTCCGAGCCCCACATTGGGTGAAGGATTTCTGCATTGCAAGGGGCTGGACTAGAGGATCCCTTTTGCCCCTTCGAACTCTTCAGTTCTGTGGTTTTGTAACTGTAATGTTATGAATCTCATGAACTAAGACCAGTGAGTTAGGTGAAAAAGGCGCCAGGTCTCAACCTGAGAGCCATTGGATTTAGCATCACTATTATAGGCAGCGTTGGCCGAATTACTATCCCTGTCTCTGTTGTCTGGATTTGTTAAATGGGAATAGTGGCCTTTGTGGTGTAGTGGTTAAGAGCGGTAGACTCGTAATCTGGTGAACCGGGTTCGCATCTCTGCTCCTCCACATGCAGCTGCTGGGTGACCTTGGACTAGTCACACTTCTTTGAAGTCTCTCAGCCCCACTCACCTCACAGAGTGTTTGTTGTGGGGGAGGAAGGGAAAGGAGAATGTTAGCCGCTTTGAGACTCCTTTGGGTAGTGATAAAGCGGGATATCAAATCCAAACTCTTCTTCTTCTTCTTCTTCTTCTTCTTCTTCTTCTTCTTCTTCTTCTTCTTTCTTGCAGGTGTATTATGAAGATGAAATGCGTAACTTTTAGGGGTGTTTTCCTTAATCATGACATCTAGCAGTTCTGTTGCTGCAATCCAAACCAGGGTTTCCGATTGTCAGTGGGGCATTTCTCCTCAGATGCCAAAATGCCTGGGGAAATGGTTCCCAGGATTCTTTGGGGTGGAATATGGTTTAAATGTACGGTGAAGAACTGGCCTCCCTTTCCTCTCTACTCCACTTATGCATTTTTAGTTTGTTAAGCAGGGTGGCACGACCTATCTATCTATCTATCTATCTATCTATCTATCTATCTATCTCACTCACCCTCTTAATTGATGCGAGCTGTTTTGATGAATTATAATGGTTTGAAAAGTGGAATAAAAAGATAGCCCATAAATCTACAGAACACACACACAGTGTTTCAAGGGACACAGATCATTTGAGCAGAACTAGGGGGTCTTGATGGGGGCAAGAAAATGAGACAGCACAAATGCGTTATAAAGGTGGACCTTTAACAAGGAAACCCCTTTTCCCTGCGCCCCCTCTCTGAAACCTTGCCGTCTCCCTTGGGCTGAATCAGTTAAGTGTACTCATGGGAAAGTGAGTTTTGGACATGATCTACTCCATTGTTCCCTGGCTAGGATCTGTGAACTATCTCTTGTGTTGCCTTTTTATTTTATCTTACTTTTTAAAAAATCGGAAGCACTACCAAGGAAATCTGATGCCGTGCATCCCGAGGACAGTTCCCGAGTGAGTATCTATGGCTGATCTATGACAGTTTCCAAGAGCGTGCAATGCCTGGCTGCAATTCATACCGCTCCTGCAGCTCTGCGAGTACCAGAGATTACAGGAATAAGGTGACACTCTCCGTTCAGTGTATAAATAGCTCCCTTGCTCATCTGCTGTGTCCATTACATGGTAGCAACAGAACAGGCTATGTGTGATGCCTCCCTGCCTCCTCCACACTGGGAACAGCTTTCCTTTCCACCAGCAACAGCTTTTCCCGATTGCCATGGGAAAAAGTACCAATGCAAAAAAGAGGCAGCTACCTCTCCCCCCCCCCCCCCATTTTGTAGCCTCTCCCTCTGGAGGAAAGACTCTGCAGCCTGGGTGACAGCATCAACTGCTAGGGACCAGAGATCAACAGAACGTCTGTTTTCTCCGAGCTGACATTTGTGCCACCAGCCAGCCCCTGACTCCATCTGCAACTCCTTCTGCCCCTGGAGGGAAGATGCTGGAAGCTGGATAACGCCTCAGCTGCCAGGTGCTAGAGGAGGCGGCCATCAACACCTCTACATATTCCGAACACAGTGTTCCTCATCTGTGGGGGTTTTAACTGCAAGCTACATTAGGAGAAGGGACGCGGGTGGGGCTGTGGGTTAAACCACAGAGCCTAGGGCTTCCTGATCAGAAGGTCGGCGGTTCAAATCCCTGCGACAGGGTGAGCTCCCGTTGCTCGGTCCCTGCTCCTGCCAACCAAGCAGTTCGAAAGCACGTCAAAGTGCAAGTAGATAAATAGGTACCGCTCTGACGGGAAGGTAAACGGGGTTTCCGTGCGCTGCTCTGGTTCGCCAGAAGCGGCTTAGTTATGCTGGTCACATGACCCGGAAGCTGTATACAGGCTCTCTTGGCCAGTAAAGCGAGATGAGCGCTGCAACCCCAGAGTCGGACACGACTGGATCTAATGGTCAGGGGTCCCTTTACCGTTTACATTAGGAGAGCCCATCTACTTATTTGTTTTTAAGATGCACACCTTGTCTTTCGATCAGATTATTCTCAAGGCAACCTACAAGGAACAGGATGTAAGGGGAGGAATTGAAGCTCAGTGGAAGAGTCAGGGGCTCTAGGGGTACCTAGGGGTTGGCAAAAAAAAGCCCCTGCATGGGGTGCAAGCCCGGGATACATGCACAGTAATCACCTATCAGACTATGGAGTGTATGATGCTGTCAGGGACTGGGAAAGAGAGGAACAGGAATGGTGGAGATCGCCTCCCACTTCTCTTGTAGCTGACAGGGTGGAGGGGAGGCCAGTTTGAATTACAGCCAAGCTATGAGGGAGATAGGGACCCAGGTGGTGCTGTGGGTTAAACCATAGAGCCTAGGGCTTGCTGATCAGAAGGTCGGTGGTTCGAATCCCTGCGACGGGGTGAGCTCCCGTTGCTCGGTCCTAGCTCCTGCCAACCTAGCAGTTTGAAGGCACGTCAAAGTGCAAGTAGATAAATAGGTACCGCTCCAGCGGGAAGGTAAATGGCGTTTCTGTGTGCTGCTCTGGTTCGCCAGAAGCGGCTTTGTCATGCTGGCCACATGACCTGGAAGCTGTACACCGGCTCCCTTGGCCAGTAACGCAAGATGAGCGCCGCAACCCCAGAGTCAGACACGACTGGACCTAATGGTCAGGGGTCCCTTTACCTTTACCTTTTATGAGACGGATAACTGGCAAGGCAGAGACTAGCAGCTAAGTTACGAAGTGTTTGAAGAAGCACGGGAGAGATAATCCCAGTCAGCGGACACTTCATTAGACAGCATAGATGATCCGCCATCCCCTAGAACGCAACGTTCATTAAGGGTGCAAGAGCAACGAATGCAAAGACAATTGACTACGGGGGGGGGGGCTCCGTAGGGTGAGGTGCTGCTGGGAAAGAGGGAAGGGGGAGGAGCCAGAGTGAGCAACTCCATCATGGGGAAAGGACTGAATTCTCTGTCTTCTACCGTAATGACTGAATAAATCATAAGTAAGGGCTTTCTTGTTTCCTCCCAGATTCTGGAAACCATGTGGGTGGGGGAGAGAATTCCTCAAGCCTGACAGACGCATGTGTTTGTGGCGCCACATCACCGCTATCGTGGTGAGATCAAATGCAAGAGAAGCTTCCCATCCTTCTTGCACTGCGGCTCAAAAGTGTGCAGTAAATGGATTGTTTTTTTAAGGGGGTGCCAGTACAGCTCCTTGCCACACACACATGGACATTTTATGCAAATCTGCCCCCTTTTTGGTCCCCTGCTATTTATTTATTTAGACCCTGCCTTTTCCCTAACAGGACTCAAGGGAGCTTACATATAAAAACAAGAACTGCTAAAAACACAGGGGGGAAACGATCATAAAAAAATTGAACACTGATAGAATTAAAACTATATATGTATATGAGACCAATTAATACATGCCATCCATCTTGCTAGGTTTTCTGAATTCCGACATCGTTTTCTCTGTTGTTTCATCCCTGTAGTGGTTAGCACTTCAGTAGTGTTTCTGATATCTCATCCCTGTTCAGTGGTTCTCATGTGCTCTGGCAACATGTGCGCAAGAGGCAGATGGGGCATTCTTGTGCTGCCACACTCCCCTGACAATGTTTGTGCCAACTCTCCTCTCTCTCCAGGATCCACACCTACAGCACAAATACCTGCCAAATGGGTTTGTTTCTAAACATATTCCATGGTCAGACTTTCGCTCACCTGCCTGGATCTGCTGGTCTTTAAGAAACAGGACCAGGAACAAGCAGCCCAGAGAGTGCGGCTGCATCTGAACCATCCATTTAAAGCACATTGAAAGTGGATGGCTTCCTCCAGCAACTCCCGGGAGCTGCCATTTAACCCTCATTGAGCTATAATTCTCATCAGCACCCATAGCAAACTACAGCTCCTGGGACTCTCTGGGGGAAGTCACGTGCTTTAAATGCACTGCAAATGTGTGGTGTGTTGATTAGACATACACATCGGCTTTCCACAGAGAACTCGGTTCGGAAACAATGCAGCGAATGAGAAAAATATATAGCAGGTGAGAGAAAATAACGGAAGTGTAAGGCTGTATTTGCAACGAGCATTTTCCAGAAGGCAATGGCTCGAGCACAGGGATTTATGTGACGTCACCTTACAATCCTGCTAGTGTAATAAATGGATTGATGGTGATTGTGAGAACAAGGGAAAGGGGGCCATATCTGTTCCAGGGGGAAAAATAAAGGCTATGTACACTTTCTGCTCAATAGGCTGGGGTGGTGGTGGAATTCTTGACATCTGCTTCAGTCTGCAAATTACAAGGGATGTTGGCTCATGCAACGTGCAGTTGCTGAAGCTGTCATCAAAAGTGACACATTCAGATGAAAACTGCAAAGAGTAGATTATCCAGAATTCAATCTAAGCAGCTGAGCAGGGAGGGAGCACTATTTAAAAAACATGCACACACATTTTGAGTAGAATTATAGAAGTTGTGGGAAGGGGGCTTGAAAGCCTTGCTGTCAAAACTGCTACTCAAAGGAGGGAATCCAATGATCCTGCAGCCCTGGAATTGGTTTGTGTTATTTATCTTTTTCATTTCTATCCCACCTTTTGCTCCAATGAGCTCAGGGCATGCGTGGTTCTACCCCTCCTCAATTGAATCTCCACAACAACCCTGTGAATAGGCTGAGAGGCAGTGATCGGCCCAAGATCACCCAGTGAGCTTTATCGCCAAATGAGATTTGAACCCTAGTCCCCCACATCCTAGACTGATACTCTAACCACCAAGATAATTCTTTTAGTGATAAATCAAAATCTACCCTCTTCTGACTCCTGTTAGATCTAGTTTTGCCCTTTGGCGAAGCAGATGATCAGCACCGGCCCACCCATGAGGTGGACTGAAGCAGCTGCCTCAGGCGGCAGAATCCCATGGGGCGGTGCCACCACAGGAGCCACGTGACCCCAGTAAGTGAGGCTCTGGCAGCAGGGCAGGGAGGCGGTGTCTTCCCATTTTGCCTCAGGGGACAAAACGGGATGAGTTGCAGTTGCAGAGGACTCCTACTGCCAGCTACTAAAAGGGCTCAGGGCACAGGCCCATGACACAAAGTCGCAGAATATTTGTGTCAGGAGATGGCAGAATACAGCACTACTCTCCATGCTGCCCTTTCAATGGCCCTACTAGGTAATGAGATGGGTGGACCAGAGAGAGACTCTGAGGACCCTGAAGACGTGGGGCGGCGATGGGGAACTTGTCACAATTTGGTAATTGCATCGTATGGGAATTTATGTGCACAGATGCCTCTGGGAAATTAGAAAGAAAGGTGGTGTCAGGAGCATAGCTGTCAACCCTCCCTTTTTTTGCGGGAAACTCCCTTATTCCAATGCCGTTTCCCGCTGCTATCCCGGATTGTTGATATCCCTTAAATTTCCCGGATTTCAAAGGAAGCAGCTCCTCTCCCTTCCTGCCGGCCAGGGAGGCTCCTCAGCTGCGTTGCTCGGCTGCCAATAAGGAGTCTGAGACCGACTGGGGGCGGAGCTTGCATGCCTTGTGCAGCCAGACCCTCACGCCCAACCAGACAGCCAGTCTGCCTGCCATCTACACGCTCGCTCTTTCGCTCACTCGTTCGCACGCAGCCTCTGGAGTGCAGGGTGGCGAGGCTACTTGATGCCATTGCACCGCCCTTGCGGCATCCCTTATTTTCAAATCCGAAAGTTGACAGCTATGGTCAGGAGTGCATGCAGGAGCCAGGCCCTGTGACCAGTAGGGCTTCACAGGACTGGGGCTTTCCTAGGATTGTTCTGAAGAGGCAAGGTGTGGCCGATTGGCGTTAGCACAGCACCTGGTGGCAAGAGCCAGGGAGGGATATAAGGTCAGCATTTCCCTTTGGCTCTTTGCCACAGCAACACACTTCCTGCCTTGCTGTGTTTGGCTTCTTGACTCCTTGCTTCCTGATCCTTGGACCCTTGGCTTCCGGACTCCTGGCTTCCAGACTCCCATTTCTACTCCCACCCCGCCATCTTGCCCCTGGTCCCAATGTCCTCAGTCGGGACTTTGACCGCCCATGAACTGGACTGTGACAGGTGGTTGGGGTGTCACCAAAGCTGTGCTTTGTAGTGCGCCCACCCCAACTTTTCTAAGTTAAAAAAAGGGGGGACGGGCAGAGAATCCAGGTTGCAGATGAACCAGGGCTAACCATGTCCCATTGCTGCCGCCACCCGGCCCCATCCATCGGCCAGAGGACAAAGGGCTGCTGTGTGGTACATTTGGGGTGTTTATTTTTCATTGTATTATTGCCATCTATTTTAAGCCGCCTTGTGAATCTTTTAAATCTTCAGGTTAAATAGGTCCGATCTCTATTTTAGAAAGAAAGAAAGCTGTGTTCTACATTATCTGCCAGGAAAATGGAAATAAGAACTGGGGTCATTTATTACGATCACCATTGCTTTCATAAAACAAAATAAAAAAAACCACTTAAATAGCTAGTGTCACTACGCTGAAGGTTGTTCATATCTTATAAAGTTCACGTGGGGAAAAAATCTTGACAGGAGGGTGGACATTAATTAATCTAAATTGCAACAGAGAACCTGGTATTTCAAATGCTCCAAAACAAAATGAATTCTTCCTCATTATTATTGATATCATGAATGTCAAAGGGATTAATAATTGTTAGCCAGCTGTCACTGGTGTCAAGTGAAATTTCTTCTAGGACATTTGAATTATTAACTATTTCTTCAAGCAGATTGCTTTGGTTTAAGGGGACCCATGCACCAGGAATCTTCAAATAATCATGTAAGTATTCTGAGAGAGATCACACAAAGAAGCAAAGCCCGTGATGTGAAGTCCATTGGCAAATCCCCACTACGGCCCATTGGCACCCTGGAATATTCTGAAAATTTCAATCATGTTCGAGATCTGGAAGCCAAACCACTAAGTAGGCAAAGGTCCAATATATACCAGTACATGATAGTTAGACATTGTTTGGGTTGGAAATTTGGTTTCCCAATTCAATTGAGCTCAATACCACAATGAGCTAAAACCTTAAGCCATGGTCATGCATGCCTCAGATACCATCAAGGATGGATGACTTAGGTTCTCTACACAATAGTGTCTTTGAAAAACATCTGCAAATTTAAACCAATGCACAGTTTTTAGAGCGTTTGACTCATCGATTTCACCAGATGCTGGTCCACTTTTCAGCTCAATTCTATGTTCTGGTTATTATTACCTAGAAAACCCTGAACATCTTGGGACTCCTCTTCCTTGGGACCGCCTCCTCTTACATGATCCTGTCTATCTCCTTAAGTCAGTTGGAGAGGTGGTTTTGCATGTCCTACCTCCATCTGAGGTGCAGTTGGTAGAACATGTGGTGAACTGGCAGAATCAATGCAGGTACTTCCACTGGTACAAATTTTGTACCATGCCAAACTCAATGCCATTTCTTGCGGCGGTTATTTAAATTTATATACCTTCATCAAAAAAGGCCGCAGGGCCATTTACAACATGGCGTAGACCTTGGGCTAGAAAAATTCTATAAACTGTTCTGCGGAGTGTATGGAAGAGTGGTCATATTTCCAATATCATCTATACAAAGTAATCCAATCAGGCAAATCAGTTAAGCTTGTGTTCAGATAGATGGGAGCAAACTCGAGTCATTGATGACAGTTCTTTTGATCAAACTGCAGCTTAGAGCTAATTAATTGAGTGAGTGGTTGCAAGAAATTGAGTTTGATGGCGGTGTTGACAGACTCAGGGAAACGGATTGATTTGGCTTTAAATAATATTTATGAGGATGACAGCATTGGTATAGTTTAGGTTGTCACAGCCCTCATCAATTGCCCCATTCTCTTATCCACCCTCATCATTCTGTCTCTGGTACTTGTTATGTACCGGTATTACTGTACCTTCTAATAATAGGTGCTAATAATAATAGGTGTTAATAAAAAGACAGTTACTCTCAGGTGACTATGTGTGTGTGTGTGTGTGTGTGTGTGTGTGTGTGTGTGTGTGTGTATTTATATTTATATTTATATTTAGCAATCTTAGTCATACTCAGTGTGGATCCACTGAAATCAATGGACTCTACTCTGAGTATGACTAACATTAGTTATTACCCAATGATTCTGTAGTCTTACATTTATATATATTCTCCCCCCCCCCCTTAAATCAAGCTGTGTACAAGTCTGTCTTTCAGCTTCTCGCCCACACCAGAGGTGTGAGAAATGATGAGATCAGGATCTTCCAAAACCTGCTTAGGAACTGTCAGGGACTGGGCAGAGGAGGAATGGTGGAGACCGCCTCCCCAGCTTGACCCTTTCAGGGATGAGGAGGAGGAAGACAGTTTAGATTTACAACAGGGGTTTGAGGGAGGTCGCAGCTCAGAGGCAGATGAGGGGGAAAGTTGGGAAATAATGGGAGAGGAGGAGGAGGGGGAGGGGGAGGAAGCACTAGGGGGGCAACAGCTGACGGACACAGTGTCTTTAGAAAGCATTCCAGACCCCCTCCCAGAACCCGGCGAGCCTTGAAAGTAGAAGAGCAAAGAGTTCAAAGACAGAGGGCAGGTAGCAGCACCCGTAGAAGAGACAATGTGAATGACGAATGAGGAAGTGGGAGAGATGGGGAGTGGAAATTCAGTGGGGACGCCATTATCCAAGAGGCTGGGTTCTATAGCCTCTCTCTGTAAATGCTGAATAAAAACCGGACGGTAAGAAACTTTTCTTTGTCTATGTACGTTCCTGGGCAACCAGCCGGGAGTCGCTGGCAGCAGCCTGACAGGAACGATCGCTCAAATTCAAAGTGACTATTTTGCACAGTGGAGAGCTTTGGGCTTTCAAACTTTAGCATTGTGGAATGCTAAAATTCGGCACCCCCTGCCTTCCACACTTCGTTCGATAGCATTGTTGTGGCACCCAGTGGATCTGAGCTGGTCACACTACCCTAAAACCACCTCTGCTAAACATATTCACAAGTTGAAGGGGAAGGAGGAGCATGTTACTTGTGAAGAGGGGGACCATCACACAGGCAACTGCATTCACTTCTTTCAGATGATTAAAGGTAAAGGTAAAGGGACCCCTGACCGTTAGGTCCAGTCACGGACGACTCTGAGGTTGCGGTGCTCATCTCGCTTTATTGGCCGAGGGAGCCAGCGTACAGCTTCCAGGTCATGTGTCCAGCATGACTAAGCCGCTTCTGGCGAACCAGAACAGCGCACAGAAACGCTGTTTACCTTCCCGCCGGAGCGGTACCTATTTATCTACTTGCACTTTGACGTGCTTTCGAACTGTTAGGTGGGCAGGAGCTGGGACCGAGCAACGGGAGCTCACCCCGTCGCGGGGATTCGAACTGCCGACCTTCTGATCGGCAAGCCCTAGGCTCTGTGGTTTAACCCACAGCACCACCCGCGGTCAGATGATTGGGATTCCTTAAAGGTATGCTTCACATGTTCACATTCCTGCCAAGGGTAAGGAATCTATCTTTCGCTGTGGCAACACCTACCTACCCACCCTCTGACTCGGGCGGCACTCAGACAACACTTCATTCCATTTTTCCAATGTTAATTTTCATGGGCTTTTTTTGGGGGGGGGAGGTGATCTTTCACACGACAAAAAAAGGCACTTCTAGAAACCTAGCGAAAGTTTGCCACTCATTTTTGTGTTAATTTCTTTCGGGGGGGGGGGAATTACAACCCTGTTAACTCAGAAAATCATGGCGGTTTGGGGCTGTTTCCCCCCCCCCTGCTCTTTTCACTGATCACACCACTGCTGTGATGCAATCCATGCAGTTATTTCTCGCCATTTTCATGAGAGAACAGAAGGGCACATGCACATCAAGGGGTGTGTGGGTGTGTGAGATGTCTGATGACATCCACTGTTGTGTCACACTGCAGCCACTGGTATGAATGACATTTAGTGCCATGTAGCCGTATATTCATCAAAGCGTCACAGGTCCATAACACAAAAGGTAACATGTGATGAAAGGAATGTTCTAAACCAGGACTAGCATTATAACCAGGAAACCTAATACAATAATCCCCACATCTGAATGCAACTTCAGTATTAGGCAGTGTGCATTTCTATGTCCACACATGCACGTGCAAAAAGAAATGTTCAATTAGATCGCTTGCCACATAATTGGCTGATACCTCCAGTATTTCTGAATTCATCTTACGCTTTTGATAATCTACCTTCCTCTTCTGGGATTGGACCGCTGATCCTTTTCTTCATTTCTTTCCATTGTACATTTAGAACATTTCAGGCGGTTTGTTAGCAACAGACACAGTCCTGGAGTGAACTACACCGTCCTAGCTTTCATCTGCTGCCATGTCAAAGAACACCTGTTTGGTTCATTTGTTATCTATTAGCACATGCCAGAAATGCAGCCTGTGCACTGGAAGGAGCCAAACCATCTGGGAATCATGTCTTTGAATACCACCAGAAGAAGAAGAAGAAGAAGAAGAAGAAGAAGAAGAAGAAGAAGAAGAAGAAGAAGACGATTGTCAAAAGTAAGCTGTTAAATCATTATTTAGTCATCTGTCACTCCGAGTGTGGAAATAAACAGGCCACTTGAAAAGTGATGGTTAAATATTTCATGTTATGATTATTACCAGCATTTATATCTTCACTCTTCCTCCAGGGAGCTCAGGATAGTATGCAACATTCCGTTCCCCTCCCTTTGGCTCAGCCAATCACATTGTGACTGGCAGCTCAGGATCAACCAATGAGATTCATAACTGAGTCAGGATTTGAACCTGGGCCTCCTCATGCTGAGACCAGCATGCTAACCGCAATGGCTCCCAATATCTGCCCGGATAATGCTAGCAAGGCTAATCCAGTTCCCATACCCGCCAACATGTTCAATTTCCAAACCAGGACATGCATCTTCCTATCCATGCGCCTGCATGAGTCATGTGACCTGCATGAGATCACAGAGCCCAAAAGACACACTTTTGGGGGGGACATGCTCTCATTGTGGGGTGCCATTTGAGACTGCAGCCCCGAAAAGCGCTTTTTTCGAGGCGCAATATTGGAGCAAAATCACACGAAATCCTGGCAACCAAAATGGCCGGCATGCTCTCATGGAGGGAAATGGGGTGTCTCGTTTTTTCTGGAACACTTGTGGGGTATGTAGTTCAGTTCCATCATGGACTGAGTCAAGAAACAAGCTGCTCAGCCCCACTCCCTTGAATTGGAGGGCCTTGTATGAAGCCACAGAACAAGGGCAGGAAATGCTGCCTGAATACATAGGAAGCTGCCTCATACCAAGGCCACATTCAAACCGTACACTGCACTATGATACCACCTTAAACAGTCATGGCTTCCCTCAAAGAATTTTGGGAGCTAAGAGTTGTTAAAAGTAAAGGTAAAGGGACCCCTGACCATTAGGTCCAGTTGCGGACGACTCTGGGGTTGCGCGCTCATCTCACTTTACTGCCCGAGGGAGCCGGCGTACAGCTTCCGGGTCATGTGGCCAGCATGACTAAGCCGCTTCTGGTGAACCAGAGCAGCGCACGGAAAGGCTGGTTACCTTCCCGCCGGAGCGGTACCTATTTATCTACTTGCACTTTGATGTACTTTCGAACTGCTAGGTTGGCAGGAGTTGTTAAGAGACCCCTATTTGCCTCACAGAGCTGCAGTTTCTGGAGTTCCTCTTCTCAGGGAACTCTGGCATTCTTGTAACCATTGGTTGGAGAACTGTGTCTTATTATTCAGATAACTGCATGTTATGAAGGTTAGCTGGTTTCAGTGTGCATTTGAAGAAAGGGCAAATTTGATAGATTTGCCCTGAAAGATGAATGGAGTCCAATATCTTCCCCATCCCTAGATATAAGTATTCTAAATAAATATATAGGGCATGGTACTGTACTTCGAGGTGTGCTGCGTTGTGCCTTGAAACAGAAAGTCACCATGTTGGATGGATCTTTCAGAACGAGACCAGTGTCTCCATCTCTCTGTCAGTATTAGGGCACCGACATCCCTCTGAGGGGGGAGAGAAGGATGCACTCAGTTGACATAGGCATAGCCTGTGGTAGCTGATAGGCATGGAGGAATTTCAGAATTATTTCCACAAGGAAGCAGCTATAACAGCTTCTCTCCAATAACCACTGAAAGTATCCTTTGTTGCATTTTGTGACGCAGTTGTGCGCGTTCTCCCACAGAAACCACCCCGCTGTGCCTAACACTGCAATTTTGTCCCATATACATTTCGGGATTATTATTTTTTTAGCAATGCTATATCTTTGGCTCTTCCAGGCATAGCTTTCTCTGTGCATGTGCAACTTGGTGGCAATTGCCAAACCGAAAGAATGTAATTCACATTAAGTAAGTATGACCTTCTGTTCTACAGAGACGAGAGCAATCATATTCATCACCGGCCGAAGGAAGTCGACGCGAACAGCTCTGGGTAGAATGGAACACTGCCATCTTCTGTTTTGGCTCAGCAGTTGATCTATGGTTCTGCTAGGATTGAATTATGAGTGTATTACAGGAGGCTGCTGGGTTTCTCCTCTGAATTGTTGCTGTTTAAAGGCTGGTTTGTTCATTCAGCAGAATCAAGTGGCAAAGCTTTTTCTAGAACTGCAGAATTGGGTCAGGGAGCTCATTCGGCTTAGTGGGTGTCCATTTCCAGCTTCTCTCTCAAACGCATACTCACCCTACCATTGCAAGCGCTGCAAGCAAGGAACTCCCATTAACATTATAATATAACAAATATAATATAATATAATGCTATTGAAGGCAGGAAGGCAGACTAAGCCAAGGGATAATACAAGGCTCAAAAAGGAGAGGGGGGGAAACAGAAACAGAAACACAGAAGCAAGGTGCTGAGGACTGTTTAATTTTGAAAATGCTCCAATAAAACTTTTTTTGTTCTATGTTAATTGACGTATCTGTTAACATAAACATTAGCCAGGCTTGGTCACTCCTGGTCTAGGGACACAAATCTTGAACCACCCTGAGATCTATGGATGGAGGGCAGTATATTTGAAGAGGAAGAAGAAGAAGAAGAAGAAGAAGAAGTCATCAAAATGCTTGCCCCAAGCACAAAAGGAGGATTTCAGTCCTGAGAAACCCTCTCTGTCTTTGTATTTTGACCGTGTTGGTTTCTGCTCCAATGATGGGCAGTGGAATGGAGCAAAATCAGAGACCAGCTTTACTGGAGATCATGGTGAGACTTTAAAAAAAAAGTGGATATGCACACAATGGACACCTCTATCACCCCAATCCTCAAAAACCTGTCATCTGTACTTACTCTCTGCTTTGTTGCTTTAGCCTTCTGTTTCAGAAGGTTGCTAATCACCAGAGGAAATCCTAGAAGCAAGTGGAAAGAACGCGACAGAGTTAAGTACCAAGGATCCTCTGCAAAATGTTAATAGTTCTCAGCATGATATTTAGGAGAGAAGGGGATTTGTTGTGGAAGCTTAAGCCTATGACAGACAGTAAGAGTGCATTAATTAAATAGCGAGATGTCCTACAGAGACTTGCACAGTAAGCAGAGGTTATAGCCAAGGTTATTTTAATAAAGGACAAAATGGACACAAGAATGCCATTAAAAGGGGGGTTGCCAAGAGAAGTTCCTTTCTTCTTAGTGAATATTCCCCCCCCTGCCGCCATATTTATTAATGGAAGAGTCAACGTCAAACTCTACCAGTGTTTGAACTGTGGGAAAATGGCATGAAACCCACAAGCCAAGCCAAGCTGCTCCTAAGTTTAACCACACCATATTCCCCTTGAATTTCTCTCACATCACAATTTAAGAATGGTGCTTTGCACTCTTAACAAACTGTGTCTTGGATGTACACATGTGTCTGCTCATCCACTGGATGCAATCCTGAGCAGAATAAGGGTTGTACCCAATGCTCATCCTACTCAGAGTCAACCCATTGAAAGTAATAGACCTAAGTTGGCCACGTTCATTCGTTTCAATGGGTCGACTGAGTACAACCAATATTGGATTCAGCCCTAAATCCCTCTTTGCTCCTCTTCCCCGATTTCCACACAAGAGCATCAAGTTACGGAAACGGGTGCTTCGACTCGCCCATCAATCAAAGCTCAGCCACTGGTGGCACAGCCCTGAATGAGAACCAGCTCCCTTCTTCCTTTGTTTCCTCCGTTCCATAGAACAATCTGCTTCCATGAAATATACACCGATCCTTCAAAGAGGATGGACTTGCTCCTTTGAAAGATCCCACCAAGGGATTCAAGGTGGGCTTTTGTCAACTCGCTTCCACTTTTCCACCTGCTTCGCAATGCTCAGTCTGCCTTCCATGTCGCTGTCACTAAGGAATGCCTAGGCTGTCCATCATAATGGAGACATTCAAGTTACACATTATGATATTATTCATCTGAGCACATTAATATTCCTTCCCTGCTTTTGCCTAATGAGTTCCTGATTTGTAAGCTTCCCCTACTCCCAACCTGGCTCTGCCACTGCCCAGGCAGCTATTGTTTACTTCCTATAATCCTTCTCAGGGTGCCTTCCGTTGTCCCTCCTCATATCTTCTCAATGCGCCATTTATCCTGGAAAACATTTATCGAGGATTAATTTGCAATAAATTGCTGCCGTACCCTCATCTTACTGAAGTCTCTGGTAGGCTATAGATTGTCCTTCTGTCAAAGAGCTAAGGGTAAAACCATTAATCTAACTCTGTCCCACCCCTCTTCTTCCTGCTTCCTCAGAGGACAGGATTTGCATTCTTTAAAAATAAAATACGGCTCTGATTATTCAGCTTTGAGCTTTTTGTTTAGCGTCAGGCTGAAAACATTTGCCCCAATCCAACCGGTGGAAATGTGCCTGGCAAGGGATGCTGCCCATGTATTCTTCTGGGGTGAACTATCGAAATGTCAGGGCTGGGCCACGGTAATAGTCTGAGATAGGAGCTGGGGATAAATTCAATTCAGGTCACATTGGAAGACAAATCTGTCAAGCTCACACTTTCTGAAGCAATTTGAAGACAGAACCGTGGCCATCTTTCAAAATTTGCTTATATGAAAATATTATAATACAGTACTCCAATCAAAGAATTTTTACCAAACAAAAAACACATATCAGAGGGAATTGTGCATAAAATTCAATATATTCATGAAAATGACATTTGTTGTGTTATTTTGCTTGCAAAATTGTCACCTATTTACGCTTGAGAGACGTTACTGAGGCATTTTTTACCAAATTTTTAGGTTAGCATGGCTAACTGCTCTCATTATAAATAACCTAGAAATGGGACAGCAGTTATTTGGGGTGTATTTATTTAAATCAATTTAGAGAAACATCATTAAAATGGGGGGGGGCTGTCATGTGAGTGCAGCTTGTGTTAGCTGCGGAGCCTCTACCATTACTTGACTGAATAAAATACTCTCCCATACTTACCAGTAAGAGTTGCTTCCTGCATGCGTTGGAGCACAGTCAAAACCTCAGACTTTCATCTCTTTCTTACTCACAACGCCTGTGTTGGGAGCCCTGCCAGGAAGCTGTATATAGCCTTGTGCAGAAGTTAGCAACAACAGTGCAGAACCTGCATTCAAGGGATACCATCTGCCAACAACAAGCAATCAACTTCATTGGATGGGTCATGTTGTGTGGATGCCTGATTATCGTCTTCCAAAGCAACTACTCTATTCCGAACTTAAAAACGGAAAGTGTAATGCTGGTGGTCAGCAAAAGAGGTTTAAAGACTCTCTGAAGGCAAATCTCAAAAAATGTAGTATAAACACTAAAAAAGATATTAAAATATACATTTCCCAAGAAGCCGGAGGCGTTTTTGCTTGGGTTGATGGGAGATGAAATTGCTTAAAAAGATCAGAGACTATTTATGTACGTGACCACTGCAGCAAGGATTTTGGTTGCTCAAAGGTGGAAACTGCAGGAGGTACCAACATTAGAGGATTGGCAGCTAAAAATGATGGATTATGCCGAACTGGCGAAGATGACAGGCAAGGTCAGGAACCAAGACGACCGGAAGTTCGTGAATGACTGGAGTAAATTTATAGAATACTTAAAAGAAAACTGTACAAGTTTAAAGACACTAACAGGACTGTTGTAATTTCTATGTGGTGAGATGTGAATAATCTATGACTGAAATCAGAGGAGGAAGATAAAAAAAAAGGTCAGAGATGGATAAAAAACAAAAGCGTTAGAGGTTAAATAATATCTAAAAACTGTTGAAAGGAGGGAGGGAAGTCATAGCTCGGCGGAGCTTCAAACTCACTGTATGTAATATAATATGATGAAAATTTGAGTGTTAATGTAATAGAAATCAATAAAAATCATATGGGGGGGGAAATAAAAAATGTAGTATAAACACCAACAACTAGGAAACACTGGCCTGCGAGCGCTCCAATTGGGGAACAGCCTTTACCAAAGGTATCATGGGCCTTGAAGACGCTCGAACTCAGGACGAAAGGGAGAAACGCGCTAAGAGGAAGGCACGCTTGGCAAACCCTCACCGTGATCAACTCCCACCCAGAAACCTATGTCCCCACTGTGGAAGGACGTGTGGATCCAGAATTGGCTTCCACAGTCACTTACAGACTCACTGTTAAGACCGTGTGTATGGAAGACAATCTTACTCGACTACGAGTGATCGCCAAAGAAGATGAACTGGTGGAAAGAGATATTGGGGTCATGGTGGATAGCTCACTCAATGAAGATGTCGACCCAGTGTACAGCAATTGTGAAAAAGGGAGGAGAACATAAGAAGAGGCTTCTGGATCAGGTCAATGGTCATCTAAGTCTAATTGGAGAACAGCCTTTACCAAAGGTGTCATGGGCTTTGAAGACACTCGAACTCAAGACGAAAGGGAGAAACGCACTAAGAGGAAGGCACGCTTGGCATACCCTCACTGTGATCAACTCCTGCCCGGGAACCTATATCCTCACTGTGGACGGATGTGTGGATCCAGAATTGGCCTCCACAGTCACTTACGGACTCACTGTTAAAACCGTGTTTATGGAAGACAATCTTACTCGGCTACAAGTGATCACCAAAAAAGAAGAAGTTTCCTTCCTGGAACCAACATGACAATGTTGCTTTCATTTGTTCGTGAACTGCCTGGGTCTTTCTTCTTGAAATGAAAGGCAGCATGCAAATGATTATATTAATATTAAGTAAATAATAATTGCCGGCATCAAGTAGCTAAGCAAACTGATGATAAAGCACACCCCCATACTCAGGCAGAGGACAAGGATTGCTGGACCTGTCTTGGTAGTTTCTGGCTCAAGAACTTGCGTTGGCACATGGATGCATCTTTCCCCGTTTGATGAAGTTGTTGAGCTATAAACAGTCGCAGTGACTAGCTTTTGTTTGGCTTCACCATGTGCTGTTGTCGTGACCTCTGCAGAACATGCACAATGTTTAGTTTCTGGCACAAAGGTTACCGCTTCTTTTATTTTTAAAATAATGTATCAACTCTGCCAAACGCACAGAGATCCTGTGGAGGTTCTTTGAGCCGAGATCTCATTCGCCCTTGCTGTGGGAAGTTTGTCTGCACACACGCTCCCCACTGCCACAACTTAAAAATAAAAAATAAAAATGGCTGCACCATGGTACCTGCAGGCCCATTCCACCCAGGAAGAGGGAACTGATCACTCCAGAGCAACCACTTCATGCAGCATTTAAGGACATTACCCAGTAAATATGTTGGTGCAGCTTACACTTCCGGCATGCTAAGTAACTGCCTGTGCTGCTCTCCACTGCATATCTTAATGAAATGCTGACAGTTTGGCACCTCATTGGATAACAGCATTCCGGAGTATCAGTCACAACTGACAGCTGTTCAGGAAAAGTGTACAAAACAATCTCAGAGACAGGAGCTTTGCCACGGCCGCACGGTGCATTATTTATATCCTAGTTATTGGTGGCAATAGAAAGCCAACCTTTTAGGCACAGAACATCTTTAGATCCAGCAGGAAACGATGCACCACCAATTTGTCACTTGGTACAGAAGGATCTGTGCAAAGTTTTAAAAGCAGCATTTGCAACTGCCCCTGTCTCTGGTGCCGAGCTGGGTGTAAGGGGAAATGATGCTTTTTTACTTGTAAGGAGCAGGCAAAGGGCATCGTCTCGAATCTCAGGTCTCTAGTGCTTGGTGCTAAGGCAGGAAATAAAAGATCCCTCTGGCTGCCCTTTAGAAAGGATCTCGAAACTTACAGCCTGGGGAGCCTGCTGAAGCTGTTTGTTGACTTGCAGGGAAGGCTGCTGTAGTTGGAGGTGAGGGATCTTGCAAGATCTCAGCAGGCCCTGCATCTCATGCAGCCTGGCAAGATTGTGGGGCGGCCTTGAAAAGGACCAGTCGCAATCCTGCCTGGGCTTCTTGATTTGATTTATTATATTTCTATATCGCTTTTCATTCAAATGAATCCCAAAGTGGCTTACAAACTGTTCTGTCGTGGGTGCAGTGTCTATATGATTTCAGCTCTTCGTGTAATCAGCTCTGAGTAGTGATTCTTCTTTATTGCAGTAGGAACTTGGCTGACTGGAGGGAAAGGGCGAGCCAGTGTGGTGTAGTGGTTAAGAGCGGTAGACTCGTAATCTGGTGAACCGGGTTCGCGTCCCCGCTCCTCCACTTGCAGCTGCTGGGTGACCTTGGGCTAGTCACACTTCTTTGAAGTCTCTCAGCCTCACTCACCTCACAAAGTGTTTGTTGTGGGGGAGGAAGGGAAAGGAGAATGTTAGCCGCTTTGAGACTCCTTCGGGTAGTGATAAAGCGGGATATCAAATCCAAACTCCTCCTCCTCTTCTTCTTCTTCTTCTTCTTCTTCTCTCAGGAACAGGAGTTGGGGAAAGGATACATTTAGATTTTGGAGGGACCCAATCAGAGTAAGGATCCAAATTGTGCCAACAAGTTAACCAATAGCAACTGTCCCTGCACCTGTTTGAATCACCCTGGAGCGGGAAAGGCAGTTACAGAACTAACAGTGAAACTCATGTATACATATTAAACCAATAGTGAAAACAAACAGTGAAAAACAATAACATGGTAGAATCATAGAATCTTGGAACTTTAGAGTTGAAAGAGACCGCGAGGGTCATCTAGTCCAACCCCCTTCAATGCAGGAATCTTTTGCCCAACGTGGGGCTCAAACTCATGACTCTGAGATTAAAAGTCTCATGCTCTACTGACTGAGCTAGGAAGAGCCAGGTAGATCTAGCAGCAGCAGCAACAACAGATTTAGGGTGCAGTGAATTAACTGTACACTATCCCTCTGAAAACAACCCAGACTCTGGATTCTCTCTCTCCTTTTGGTCTAGTAGAAACCCTTCTATTGGTCTGTACCTTAGAGTCCTGCTGGCGGATTGCATATAACCCTATTAAATTAACTTGTTTTATTATATAACATGTGTGTGAAGCCAGCATCAGTAGCTAAGTTTCAACAGCCAACCTTTGGTGTTAGAGCTTTCATGGCCACCTTGTCCTGCTGGAAACAGACCACAAACCATCGGAGAGCATACTCAAAAATCATCTCACTTCAGCGCCACCAAGACCTCAATGTATGATTCCAAAGCTCTGCAGAGTCAAATAAAAATCTGGAAAGAAGAACAAAAAGACTGCAATCCCCCCCATCTCACAGTCTTGCACAGAGGACCAGTTTGCTAAAGAGAAACATTTGGGCCAGGTGGCCAAGAACCACTGAAAGGTTGTACCTCCTGCCTAATGCCAACGGGCACTCAGTTCCATAAGGCAGGTCCTGCTGCGCTAAAGGCAGAACATCACAGCAAGGGAAAGACTCCCCTGACCCCATCTTCTGGCCTGAGAAGGAATAGCTGCAGGGAGTGGGAAGCTCCCATCCTTGCCAAAGGCCAGCTTATTCTTGGTCTGTAATACCAAAGAGAAGCATGTTCTGTTCTGTTTCCATCCATCATTCAGAGGGCTAAAATGTGTGTGTGTGTGTGTGTGTGTGTGTGTGTGTGTTATTATAAGTATGAGCTTCTTGTAAGCTGCCTCCAGAATCATTTAACTGAAAGGCAGGGTATAAAATATTCAAAATAAGATGGGATAGCTCAGTCAGTACAACATGAGGCTGTTGATCTCAGGGTTCTGGGTTCAAGCCCCACGTTGGACAAACGATTTCTGCACTGCAGGGAGTTGGACTAGATGACCCTCGTGGACCCTTTCAACTCTTTCATTCTATGTTTTTAGGAAATAAGTAGATTGGCTCTCAACGGGGCAGCCAAGAGGCAGGTACAGAGGGTACTAGTGTACCAGGCCTAAGGACAGCAGTGGACCTGAGACACGAAGCTTTCATTCTGAAAAAGCGTAAGTCTCTTGCCCTCCTAGAAAGAAAGATATGAAGCAAAATGTGCAGGTACCTTTCTAGGCAATTTCTGTGAAATGTGCCAGTCTGGCTGCTTCTATCTTTCAGTGTTTTTAGCCAATAAGTGAAGTCAGTGTTGTGATTGACAAGTGAGATGTTTGGACACCAGGTGATAAGAATCACCGGGGTCCTAAAGCACACCTTCCAAGTGTCCCTATTTTCCAGGGACTTCGCTGATTTAGAGAAGCTGTCCTGGTTTCTGATCTGATCCTGGAATGTCCCACTTTTCCTTAGGATGTCCCTATTTTCATTGGAGAAATGCTGGAGGGTATGGAGTTATCTGACCCCCGAGCTGTCTGAAAACAATCCTGTATAGGGAAGGGTTTTTTAATGTTTAATTATGTTTTTATATATGTTGGAAGCTGCCCAGAGTGGCCGGGACAACCCAGTATGATGTGTGGGGTATAAATAGTAAAATTATCGTTATGGAATGGGACATCCCTATTTTCATCGGAGAAATGTTGGAGGGTATGAAAGAGCTGCTGTTTCCCCCTCCCCATTGCATTTTCACTGCTTCTGTCTCATATTCCCCTCCTTGAAAACTGGAAGTGCAAGTGTACATGGTCCCACGACACTTCCTTATCTCCACCAGACTGTCAATGGAAATGGCAAAGGCAAAGACAGAGAGTGCTGCTGCATTGAGCTTTCCTGCCCAAAAAACCACCACAAGGATAAAATGGCCTGTGCACAAACAACAGTTTCCTAAATCAATCAACAATCTTGAGCAGGTGATAAACACAGAGTATTGCCTGTGATCAGCACTCTAGTAATAAAGTTACCAGTTGCTTGGGAATTCTAAGAAACCAAAAGATTTCAGTGCAGCTTTTAAATCAGTGGTTAAAATCAGAGCAGTTTTGATAGGTTCAATCTGCCATCTTGAATCAAGATGGCATCCAAGATGGCATTCAGACATAGACGAAAACCTCCTCCTTGATCTTAGGAAGAGTGGCTGGGGAAACCCAGCCAGATGGGCGGGATATAAATTTGTTGTTGTTGTTGTTGTTGTTGTTGTTGTTGTTGTTGTTGTTGTTGTTGTTGTTGTTAGAACCATCATGCAAAACGTAATTAAAGCCTAAGAGGTCTCCCAATGCATAACAAACACACAACTTTCCTAAATACATAGTAGTTCATAATTTAGGATCTTTTTGGTGTGCTCATCCTCCATTCGACCCTAGAAATATATTTCCCAAATATATGACAAAGAAAACCAAGACTCAACCCTATATTTAAATGCTTCCTATCCCTAAATTTTGTCTGTGAGCCTCCCAGCCATTGCACAGGATTGCTCCTCGTTGTTCTTTGGTTCTTGCCATCCCACAGAAAGGTTATGCCTTTCCTTTCTCATACCCAAGTAGGCCATTTGGGCCTTATTTTTAGAAAGGATTTATTCAGGTAGTAGCAGGTGACCTTTCTTACACACCGTATTGATTGCGCTGCAATGTCTCAGGCTGACAAGGTGAAAATGGCTACAGTATTTTACAGTTTACAGTGCTTGTATATTTACCTGCTTATGTAATACATTCGTGCACTGCCTGGGCTTGATTGATTTATTGCTTGCGGCCTGGCTAGGGGAATTTCTTCAGCTGCTTGCTTATATGCGGTGCTCTCTGTGAATTAACAAATTATGGATAAGGAATTCACCCAAGAGCATTTGTGTCTGCGCTTCGTATACGAACAGCAGGTGCGGGTGTGAAAACTGTTCCTAGAACCATAATGCTGGACTGGGTGATCCTTTAGTTTGATCTAGTTCTTACTGCAGAAGACTGCAGCTATTTATTATCTGTTTCATAAAAGTATTTATTCGCTACCCTCTCATAAAATATTAGAGAGTTGTATAGCACAAGAAAACACAAAACGCTGTTAAAAAACAGTGCAAAAGAATCATTAATGTGGTTGGCTAATCAAATAATGTTTTAACAGCAGCAAAGGCCTGTTGTACTTGTAGTTTCCAAAGGTAGC
Organism: Darevskia mixta; assembly: GCA_034641385.1. Classification (NCBI taxonomy): domain Eukaryota; kingdom Metazoa; phylum Chordata; class Lepidosauria; order Squamata; family Lacertidae; genus Darevskia; species Darevskia mixta. The sequence continues at coordinate 24,683,962 of JAWWNH010000014.1, read as the reverse complement.
CCCACACATAGCTGTCAACCCTCCCTTTTTTGAGGGAAACTCCCTTATTCCAATGCTGTTTCCCGCTGCTATCCCGGATTGTTGATATCCCTTAAATTTCCCGGATTTTAAAGGAAGCAGCTCCTCTCCCTCCCTGCCGGCCAGGGAGGCTCCTCGGCTGCGTTGCTCGGCTGCCAATGAGGAGTCTGAGACCGACTGGGGGCGGAGCTTGCATGCCTTGTGCAGCCAGACCCTCACGCCCAACCAGACAGACAGACAGCCTGCCTGCCGTCTACGCGCTCACTGTTTCGCTTACCCGTTCGCGCGCAGCCTCTGGAGCGCAGGGTGGCGAGGCTACTTGGTGCCATTGCACCGCCCTCGTGGCATCCCTTATTTTCAAATCCAAAAGTTTGAAAAAATTCCACCTGGAAGCTGTACGCCGGCTCTCAGCCTATAGAGCAAGATGAGCGCCGCAACCCCAGAGTCGGACACAACTGGACCTAATGGTCAGGGGTCCCTTTACCTTTACCTTTTATTCCATCATCATCATCATCATTTTATTATTTATACCCCGCCCATCTGGCTGGGTTGCCCCAGCTACTGTGGGCAGCTTCCAACATATATAAAAACATTAAAAAAGAAAAAAATTAAACATAAAAAAACTTCCCTATACGGGGCTGCCTTCAGATGTCTTCTAAAGGTTGTATAGTTACTTATCTCCTTGGCTTGGAGGTTGCATAACTCTATGCCCCCCAACATTTATCCAATGAAAATAGGGACGTCCTAAGGGAAAGTGGGACATTCCAGGATCAAATCAGAAACCGGGGCAGCTTCTGTCAATCTAGAACTGCCCCTGGAAAACAGGAACACTTGGAGGGTCTGGTCTGACGTAGCAGATGGAGCTGGTAGACAACCACCCTGGACACAGAATTACCTGCGCCTCCATGGACAGCTGTGAGTCCAAAATGACTCCCAGGCTGCACACCTGGTCCTTTAGAGGCACAGTTACCCCATTCAGGACCAGGGAGTCCCCCACACCTGCCTGCACCCTGTCCCCCAGAAACAGTACAATGGATTCACCCTCAATCCATTGACCACCATCCAACCTCCAACCGCCTCCAGATACCTACAAAGGAAAGAGTTAGTGCCTTTGTGTCCTGTTTATGGGCTTCCCCAGAGACATCTCGTTGGCCACTAAAGGGAAAAGGATGCTGGACTAGACTGGTCTTTGGTCTGATGCAGCAGTGCTCTTTCGATATTCTTATGCACAGTGCAGTATGTCCCCAGCCACAGTCACACTGATATTTTTTAAAAATGTGCTCCAACCAAATACTTTATTAATGCATCCTATTTGCCCTCAAATGTGAGCGGCTGCTGCTGTATGAGAAGCTATCGATTATTATTTTTGCCTGCAAAACAACAATTTTGAATCTAATCACTCAGAAGCTTTGGAGAAAAGTAACACGAGTAAAAGGGAAAGCATATTGCTGAATAATAAACGAAACATAACCATTCATATTATGGTAGCGAGTCAAAGAAAGGTGACTCATATTTCTCCTTAGTTTTTAGCAGGTTTAGACTTCAGCTGGGCAGAAGTAAGACCTATGCCTCCATTCAGCGATCTGACTTCTTCCACAAAATACTACTATTATCGAAGAGGGACGCGGGTGGAGCTGTGGTCTAAACCACTGAGCCTCTTGGGCTTGCCAATCAGAAGGTTGGTGGTTCGAATCCCCATGACGGAGTGAGCTCCCGTTGCTCTGTCCCAGCTCTTGCCAACCTAGCAGTTGGAAAGCACGCCTGTGCAAGTAGATAAATAGGTACTGCTGTAGCAGGAAGGTAAGTGGCATTTCTGTGCGCTCTGGTTTCCGTCACGGTGTCCCGTTGTGCCAGAAGTGGTTTAGTCATGCTAGCCACATGACCCAGAAAGCTATCTGTGGACAAACGCCGGTTCCCTTGGCCTGAAAGTGAGATGGGCACCACAACCCCACAGTCATCTTTGACTGGACTTAACCATCCAGTTAGAACATGAAACCAACATTAGGCAAAACAAGCTATGATTACTTTGTCTGCAAGCCTAATCCTGGTTTGTGCAACAAACCATAGTTAGAGCAAACCACAGTTCAGCATTACATGCAAATGCAGCCAGTCTAGCTTTTAAATAAAACTTTTAAAAGTATTTTTGTGTAATATTTTATCAGATTCAGTATTTTTGAATCTGTTAATCTCTAACCCATTGTCCAATTAAATGTTGCTTCTCTAGTAAAGATTTGTCAAATAACCTTAGAAAGAGGACAGGTGCCTTTCCCAAGTCATATCAACTTGCTCTGAACAGGATTAGATGATGCAGTTAGCTAGATTAGATAGCTAAAGTGTTAAATTGCAAGGTTTAAAAGATCTACTCCTTGCTTTAATGTCACAGCTTTGGTACAGAACAATGTACCAAAGTGATTTTTTTTGTGTGGACAGGCAAATAATGACTCATGACAACGTATTATGGGGTTAAAACTGGCCACAACTTTATTACAGATTCAGGTGTAGGGAGACCTTGGCTTAGGCATTGGGTGTTTATCCCTCCCAGTCCCCACCCGGGGATCTGGGGAACATCAGGGTTATCCAAAAGGTGTGGGGATTGGGCTGACTCTGGAAAACGTATGCTTAAGCAGAGAGCCCACCCACCCCCTTTCGCCGCAACGCAGGGGAGAGCAGTGACAACCTATCGGCGTATGGCCAATGACTCCTCTCAAAACAACCCCTTTAACGGGGAACCCTGGGATCACCATCGTGGGGGGGGGTCACCGCTTCACACCCACCCACCCATTTAGGGAAGATAGACTAAAGGTTTCCGCCCAAGGCCTGAAACCGCCAAAGTTGTGACATTTTGCTACGGGGAAGGCAAAACCTGCCAATGCCGGGAAATTCCTTCCCAGTCCTTTAACAGCAACCAATGACGTAGCAGCAGCCGCATACCTGTGGAGAAGAGGTTAACCTGCAAAGGGAGGCATAACTGAGGGAGGGCAGGGTGGGAGAAGCTCTGGAGCCAACTGAGGACTCCCAGGTAAGTTCCACCCTCTACCTGGCAACCAGGGCCGGCGTGTCCATTGAGGCGAACTAGGCAGTTGCCTAGAGTGCCAAAATGGAGGGGACGCTAGCCAGCCTGCCCCTCACCCCCCGCCGCCGCCCGGTGCCACCCCAACCAGCGGAACTTCGGGCGAAAACCGCGGTGGCGCGGGGCGCCCGGCAGGGCAGGGGGCGGGGCACCGCTCCGCAACGTGTGTCATACGCAATGATGTCACGTGGCCCGCCCCCTCGCCTAGGGCACCAAAATTGCTAGCACCGGTCCTGCTGGCAACGCCCCACTCCCCAGGATTGGTTAACTGTCTGAGGTTAGGTGGGAACCTCCAGGTATCCAGCGTGGGAGGGAGCAAAGCCAGGTTGTATTTTAGGGAGCTGTGTAGGATTGGGGGGCTGCACGCGACCACGCAAAAAACGCCCCCCATTTGATGTCATTTCTGCCATAGGTGAAATCCTGGTGGTGATTTATAATCCAAGCTTTAGCAGTGACTTGGCAATGCTCATGGAAGCCAAAATCTTTCCTTTTGTGCTCTGTGATGCGAGTGTAGTGCACATTATCGGCAGGCATAAATGGTAATTTGTTCAATATAATTAAGGATAATCTCCAGAAAACAATTAATAAGTTTGTGCTGAACCAAGAGGTACTACAACGATGGCAAGGTTGGTGGAAATTCCCTCCACATTTTAATCACAGTAATGCAATTACAGGCGTTTTTTTTTCCTTTTGTTGAAAACAAATGCTGTCCTTTGAAAAGAAGAAAAAGCCAAAGAATGCCATTAATTATTGGTAATGATTTTTTATCTCTCTTCTAATGGTCGAGCAAAATGAATGTGAAACACAGGCACGTAATTAAAAGAGGCTCCCGAGTGAAAGCATTGCATATCTCCAATGCAAATTATTCCGTTCCCAAATCGTCGTTCCCAAAAATGATGCAGTGCTTCCCATCCAGGAAACTCTACAAGATTAAGGCCCGTGGGTAGAGATAAAAACAAGGAAAAGGACTCGCGTAGGCAATAGTGAGGAGTGCCTGCAGTCTCTTTGTGATATACAGTATTAACAAGCGTGGGTTTTCAAACCATGACACTTTGACATCAGGTGTCCATTTCTCCTAAGCAGCGGTGAGCTGCCAGCTGTTCAGTAAGTAGTAGAGTCAAATTGTGTGTGTGTGGTTTTTTATAATGTATTGTACAATTAAATGCAAATGTAAAAATCAGCTTATTGTCCTGCACTGCTTGAACTCAGAGAAATAGCCATGTTCAAATATATAAAAGGATGTCATATAGAGGAGGGAGAAAGGTTGTTTTCTGCTGCTCCAGAGAAGCGGACACGGAGCAATGGATTCAAACTACAAGAAAGAAGATTCCACCTAAACATTAGGAAGAACTTCCTGACAGTAAGAGCTGTTCGACAGTGGAATTTGCTGCCAAGGAGTGTGGTGGAGTCTCCTTCTTTGGAGGTCTTTAAGCAGAGGCTTGACAGCCACCTGTCAGGAATGCTTTGATGGTGTTTCCTGCTTGGCAGGGGGTTGGACTGGATGGCCCTTGTGGTCTCTTCCAACTCTATGATTCTATGATTCTATGATTCTATGAAATGGTGCAAAGAACCAGCTGGGGAACCCCCAAGACTGTGGCTGGGGAAACCCAGCCAGATGGGCGGGATATAAATTAAAAAATTATTTATTATTATTATTATTATTATTATTATTATTATTATTAAAACATGTTTCTCCTGCATTGGTCTCTACAGCCACAGCAGGTGGTGCAACGTTCCAAGAGTTTGACTTCACCTCCAAAAGGGCACTACTCCGTTGTCTCCTGAGACCAGGGGTGCCAACGAATAAGATATGGGGGGGCAGGTAAGCCATGCCCCACATAATCGACCACATGACGCGGTGCATACACACCATTTGAATGGCAATGCCCATTAACTGGGGGGGGCGGAGCCCCCTCAAATATTTTATTGTGGTGGCCGAAGCCCCCGAAGCCCCTAGGAGTTGGCGCCTATGCCTGACACAGATGGATAACACCAAAAGAACCAAGATTACGTATAACTATGTACCACACACACAACAAACGTAACCGGCTGATAAATTGGTTTCAATATAACATGATATAATATTTACAAACTCTCTAAGCTCCTGATGGTCTGTGTTTGCACTTTTTCTTCGACTGTATAATTTCTTGCTGATGAAGCTAATTTGGCGAAACAAGGACTATAATCCGGATAACCTTGTCCTCCCTCCTTTGGATTGCTTCGTTTCTTCGTGGCAATATCATCTTTATCTCTTGGATTGACGAGACCACAGTACCATCGCCAGACTCCACAGTATCTGTTACACTCCTCGTGGCAATTACACTCTTACATTGTGGACTGGCAAGACCATACTTATTATCTCCATATTGATTATTTTTTCGCTCTTTGGAACCTCCAACAGAATCACGTGGGTTGCAAGGGACTTGTTGAACTTGAACTTTGATATCGCAGTTTTTCAATAGAATGTTCCTATATCCTTGCATATTTGTAATTTGTAGTTATGTATATGTTTAGTTTGTGTACTAAATGTTATATTGAGACCAATTTATCAGACGGTTACGTTTGTTGTGTGTGTGACACAGATGGATGTCAACAACTTGTACAGCCATTAGGGTTGGAAGGAAATATTCTGGCAGAGTTTTACATATTAGAATCATAGATTTGTAGAATTGCAAAGTTGGAAGGGAGCCCAAGGGACATCAACTCCAACCCCGCTGCAATGCTTGGAATCTCAACTAAAGCACCCTATCGCTAAACTATTAGTTTGTATCCTTTTCTGATACCGGCTGTGTTTGCCACTGCAAAAGTAACCATTGCTGCACAGACTTGCATCATACCACAAATCATGCGGCTGGCGCATGAGAAGCGAAATGGAGCATTGCCGTACCGTTGTCCGCGCCGTTGATGCAGCGCATCCTGCCCGCCGAGAAGGCAGCTGGAAAAGCTGCTACATAATAATGCAGATATCAATGGAATCCTGCAGGGTTTCAGGCTCGGTGCACCGCCAAGGCCTGTAGAGAGCTTTGTTGTTCACGTTTTCTGCTCCTGTTGCTTTCATTATCATTTCTTTTCTCCCTGTCGGAAATAAGATATTTGGAACGCGGGGTCTTAAGTGACGGTCCCAGAGCGGGTGCCATTCAAAAGCAACAGAGATATTTCATGTAGAACAAAATACCGCAAGGCGTTTCGAGTACCAAAAAACAAAAAATTGCCTGAAAAATGCATCAGTCTGAAACCAATGAAATAAAATTCTACAAAGCAATACATATTGTTTACAAAATATAAAAGAGCAGAAGCCAAGGAGGAGAGAGAGAGAGAGAGAGAGAGAGAGAGAGAGAGAGAGAAATATGTATGGCAATGGTAGAGAATTGCTGGCTTTGGGGGCCTCATTAGGCACAGCAGGGGTCCTAATTTGGCTCATGAGGACATTTCCCCCAAGCCACACCCACACACCCAACATCTAACATCATATATGATTGGGGGGGATTAAAAAAGAAAATTATCCAATAGCACCTTATAGACCAACTAAGTTTGTTCTGGTATAAGCTTTGAAGAAGTGTGCATGCACACGAAAGCTTATACCAGAACAAACTTAGTTGGTCTCTAAGGTGCTACAGGACAATTTTTATTATTTTTATTTTCATTTCGACTACCTCAGACCAACATGGCTACCTACCTGAATCTAGAATGATGTCAGATTCGGGGCAGGTAAAGACACAGCTGCATAGGAACAGTCCGGAGCCTTAGAAAGAGTTCCGGCTTGTTCCTAGCAAGTGGCACTTGTATTCAGCATCTGTTGGATTTGGCAGCCGATGCCAGTGCTTCTGGGACCGGTTTCACCGGCTCCTGAGTGGTTCCAATCTCTGATGAACGGCAGGGATCAAAGTCAGCACTAATCAGCCAATTAGCTCTTTTTTAAGCCTCGTTGGGCCCGGCTCCACTCTAAAGGTTCTCTAATCAAGAACTCAAGAGCGCAGCTGATGTATGTGTGGGGTTTTGTGTCAGCGTCGCTTGTCCGGCTTCTCTTTACTATTCGCTTGTGTTCCTTTGGTGGTGAGAGAGGTTGGGGTTGGCCCAGGGTGTGGTTGTCTGTTTGTGATTGGCTGTGGCGAACTTTGTTTTCATGTGTGAGGGGGGTGGGTGGCTGGGTGTTTTTGAATCAGCTTAGCCATATTGATTCGTATGCTGTTGGTGGGTTCTTGTCGTTGTCTTGTCGGGCTGTATATGTGATAAAGGGGAGCCATGCCGGGGTGAAGGCGTCTTCTTCTATTTGTCTCCATGTCAGTTTCAGTTTATTGGTTAAAGGTAAAGGGACCCCTGACCATTAGGTCCAGTCGTGTCCGACTCTGGGTTTGCGGCGCTCATCTCGCTTTATTGGCTGAGAGCCGGCATACAGCTTCCAGGTCATGTGGCCAGCATGACAAAGCCGCTTCAGGCGAACCAGAGCAGCACACGGAAACCCCGTTTACCTTCCCGCCAGAGCGGTTCCTATTTATCTACTTGCACTTGGAAGTGCTTTCGAACTGCTAGGTGGGCAGGAGCTGGGACCGAGCAACGGGAGCTCACCCCGTCGCAGGGATTCGAACCGCTGACCTTCTGATCAGCAAGCCCTAGGCTCTGTGATTTAACCCACAGCGCCACCTGGGTCCCATAGTTTATTGGTTAGTTTTTCTAATAAGACTGTTTCCTACACTGGTACCATTGCTTATTCCTGACAGGTCTCTCCTGGCTATGATGTTTCTGGCTGCTGAGAGTGGGTGGGTTATGAGCTCTTTATGATGTGAGTGGGCATTATAACCTTGGAAGATGTTGTGATATGCAGAAATGCAACTTGAAAAAAGAGACATTGCACATACTTTTGTAAACCAAGAAATCTTTAACAAAAAAAATATGCTTTTTAAAAAAGAACGCAGCTGATCCAAGCCATGATTTCAAGTCAAGTGGTTCCATTAGCTGAGGTCTTCCTTTACAGCATGACTTGAACCCAAGCCATGCTGCAAATTGGGCGGCGGGGGTGGGAAGGGTCACCTGGCATCACAGTCGGAGGCTCAGCCCATCTCTCAAAGTGGCTCCCCAAGGGTGAGAGGGAGTTAAGAATCCAACCCACTGGGCTGAAAAGGATCCCTACCCCTGATGTACAGGGACAGATGTAACCCTGAGGTCCTCTCTTTCCAGATACATTTCTCCATCATCTGCACCTTTTCTCTTTTTGAAACATTTTCAGCAAAATGTTGATAGGAGGAGGATTGGCCTAGTTGGGTCTAGTGGGGATGGTGATGGGGGGAGCATAACTCTCATCAGAGTTTGGTTTGATTCCACTTGCTTGCTCCTATACAGAAGCTAACAGTTCTCTCTGCCACAGCTCAACCTTGATATTTATAATGTCCCTGTGCATCCTACTGTTAGCATTTACCCCCGCCTGGGGCAGATTGTGAGACTGCCCCAAAGGCTACTGAGAGTCCGGTGGCGCAGTAATATGTGATTGTTCCCAGATCGATGAACAACACACACAAGCCATTCATTAAGGCTAAACTAATTTATTGTAGTAATAGTGCAGAGAGATTCTCTGCTGCCAGCCCGTTAAGACGGAGTTGCCATGATGCCGTCCTTCCAGCTTCAGAACTTGCCAGAAGTGAGTAAGCACAAATGCAAGGATTACAACAGTACAGTAATACAAAAACATTCCATGCAGGAAGAGATACGGCAACGTTCTCACGGTTCAGTAAGACAGGCAAAAGTGAAATCATTCCTTGCAGCTGTTGCCGCTTGGGTTGGACAAAAATCACAACACCTACCATATGGCTATAATGATGAATTAGTTTTCATACATTGCTGAAATGAATAGTAATAGTAATAGTAATAGTACCACTGTATTCCGCTCTGGTCAGACCTCACCTGGAATACTGTGTCCAGTTCTGGGCACCACAGTTCAAGAAGGATACTGACAAGCTGGAACATGTCCAGAGGAGGGCAACCAAAATGGTCAAAGGCCTGGAAACGATGCCTTATGAGGAACGGCTTAGAGAGCTGGGTATGTTTAGCCTGGAGAAGAGAAGGTTAGGGGGTGATATGATAGCCATGTTCAAATATATAAAAGGATGTCATATAGAGGAGGGAGAAATGTTGTTTTCTGCTGCTCCAGAGAAGCGGACACGGAGCAATGGATTCAAACTACAAGAAAGAAGATTCCACCTAAACATTAGGAAGAACTTCCTGACAGTAAGAGCTGTTCGACAGTGGAATTTGCTGCCAAGGAGTGTGGTGGAGTCTCCTTCTTTGGAGGTCTTTAAGCAGAGGCTTGACAGCCACCTGTCAGGAATGCTTTGATGGTGTTTCCTGCTTGGCAGGGGGTTGGACTGGATGGCCCTTGTGGTCTCTTCCAACTCTATGATTCTATGAAGCCTAGGTATGTATAACTGCATCTGCGAAACGTTTAATCCCTATGGCTTCTCCATTCCTCCTCTGCCATTGGTCAGTGTGTAGATTGTAGGGTTGGAAGGTAACCCAACGGTCATCTAGTTCAACCCCCTCCAATGCAGGAATCCCAGCTAAACCATCCATGACAGATGGCCATCCAACCTATGTTTATTTGCTAATATGCCTCTTCTTTAATTTCCAATTTCCTTCCCCACCCCACCCCCAGTTTCAAATTTTCACAATCACCAGGTTGGTGCAATCTACGTTCGTGTGCTAGTGGTTAACACCAAACTGCTAAATTGAATTCAAGTTAGAAGACTCACTTAAGGTTCCAAATAGTTCAAACTCATGGCTTCGTCTCCTGTCTTCAGCGGAGAGTGCGAACATTTGTTCCCTCACTTCTTTCCAACATCCTTGTAAATATTTTAGAACTGTCAACATATTTCCCCTACGCTCATCTGTTCTCTAGACTAAACAGACCAAGGAGTGATTTGTCTTCTAACCCTTTCAGAATCCTCAAAGTTCTCCCCTTCTAACTTGTCAACATCCTTCTTAAAATGCCCCCCCACTCCAATAAAACAGACAAGGTTCGGAACAAACGAATGTTGTTTTTCTTTAAAGATACGGATCTGAAATAGGTATGTTTGCAAGGATGCAGCGTCTCGCAGCAGGCATGTAGCAGCAGGGAGAGAAAAAATCATGGATATCTTGAATCACTGATATCCTGGTCAAAGACGGACTTTTGTCTTAGAGTTTGGCAGGTAAACATATAGACTGCAGTGAAGCTGATGGGAAACTCACCAATGGGGATGTGAATTGCAAAGATAATTTACAGGTTTTGTTGCAGCAAAGACTTAGGTAGTATCAAATATGTTTTCCTGCTTTTTGTAAACAGGTGTGTTTATTCTGATCCAAATATGAGTTTCTTCTTCTGTCTCCCTCTTGAATGGACACCAAGGTTTGTAATGCAGAGAACCAAATCAATTTGCAAATTGAAATGCAGCCACCCTCTGAAATTCCCACTAATTTTGCAACGTGAACAGCAATATTATTTTGGGAACATGGGTGCAAAAAGGCATTATACTGGGGGGAAAACTGCTTTACAAAATTATGTATATTCACAAACTGAATGCTGAAATGTGGAGAACTGAAGGGTGGGGAAATGAGAAACCAAAACTGACATATTTGCTCAGCTTTAGTCATCGGTGCGTCTGTCTGTTGTGCAAACTGTGACTGCTGTTCTGCTGCATCTGTCTCTACCCTTACTCCTTTGCAGAACTCACAGCAATCTATGTGTGGCAGAAAATACAAATCCCCTCTCATGCCTTCTAATTTCATTCTAATGGCCTGAGGGGAGAGAAACGCCTGAGTGATCGTTTAATTGTTTCTCGCAGAGCAGCAGGCAGAGCAAAAGTATAAATATGCAAAGGCCACTTCATTTCAGAGGAGTGTGGATAACTAGCAGATGGGCAGCTGGACGTGAAGTTCTTTCTTATCAAGAGAAACTGCCCTCCCCAGTACAAATGGCACCCATCTGGCTGGATACCACAGCCCGCTTGGGGAGAAGGGGGCCAAAGGATTGTGGGAGATCCTAACTTCATTTGCATGTGGCAGCAATGATAATCACTATCACCGTGTGCAACTTTTTCCATTTCTTCACTAGCACACAACAATGCACACTTTAGTATGCTGGAGAAGCATTCTGCACTCCTTTGCAAGCATTGCCTTCATGCACCTTCAAGAATAAAAAGCATGTAGCGTTATGATTTTTATTTAACAAAAGTTATAAACCAGTTAATGAGATGTGTGTGTGTGCTTAACATAAAATAATATAAAACATTCAAAAGAAAATACAGATAAAATCTACAGACTTTCTTTTAAAGTGGGGAGGCATACAGACTTTCTTTTAAAGGGGGGAGGTTTGTATTCAAAGTAGCACTAAAGAGAATATCCCAGCAGTGCAAGGATTTTCCTAGAACTTTCTCCCATCTCCTCTTGACACATGCCCCCTAAATCTGTTCTGGGGACTCCCCTCTAACCCTTCAGAGCTTTCCGGCCCAGTCAGCTGAAAGGCCTTCAGCTTCTTCCACCCCACCTGGTCAATAGCTGAACATGTAACAAACAACTACCTGTGTTTGCTTATTTCCTCCTCCCTCCTGATCCATTTTCCTTTGGTATCATGTCTTTTTAGATTGTAAGCTGCTCTGGGAGCCCTTTTTGCCTGAAGAGTGCGATAGAAATCCAGCAGCAACAACAATAGGATTATCTTCCAAGAGCACGCAGTTCTGGCCTGCAGCTTAACCTGCAGACCAGGCCCTCTAAACTGGTACTAAACAAACTTCCTATTTCCCTACCAAGTCACTGGAAAATGAAGAAACTTGAACTGCCAACATAACTGGTTAGTTTTTGTATTCTCATTGGCCCTCATCCAAACATTCTTAGGCAGTGAGCTTTGTGGTTGATTCAGAGGGCAAAGCGCTTCCAGCTTAGCAGATGGACTATTCTATCAGTTTTGACAGGACTGAACTCCTATTTGCAGGGAGAGAGAGAAAGAGAGTGCTTTGAATTAGTCCCACCTGTAGTTGTCTCTGCCTCCAGCAGCAGTTAATGTCTGAGCCATTTTTGCACCCACAGATCACCATTTGCTGGGACAGTGAGAAAAACACAGCTGCATATCCTCCAAAATTTATCGGTTGAAAATAGGGACATCCCATTCCATAATGATAATTTTACTATTTATGCCCCACATATCTTACTGGGTTGCCCCAGCCACTCTGGGCAGCTTCCAACATATATAAAAACATAATAAAATGTTAAACAGCCGTGTCATGCTTATGATAATATTTTATTCTCTTGTTAATTATGCTGTATTAAATGCGCATTTTATATTTGACTTCTCTTAGCAATGTTTTCTTTTGAAATGTTTAAGCTTTTTTTGTTAACTTTGTGTTAAATATATATACTATAGCTGACCTCCTTTGTAATGTTTTATTTTGAAATCTTTAAGATAATATTTTAGTTTCCTGTTAACTATGTTGCTTTGACTGTATACTTTATATTTGATAGCTCTTCAGAAATGTTTGATTCTGGATTGTTTTATTGATGTTTAATGTGCTGTAAACCGCTTTGAGATTTTTCTTAAAAATATAAAGTGGTATAGAAAGGAAAATAATAAATAAAATAAATAAACATTTAAAAACAAACAAAAAAACTTCCCTATACAGGATTGCCTTCAGACAGCTAGCGGGGGGGGGGGGGGGAGTCGGATAACTCCATACCATCCAACATTTCTCCAATGAAAATAGGGACATCCCTGGAAAATAGGGACACTTGGAGGGTCTGCAAGCTGGAGAGAGGGTCTGTTCACAATGGCTGGTGTCTGTTTGAATCCATCACGGCGGCACCTATGGAAGAAACAAGACACTCTTGGGATGTTAATGCGGTGAACCCCTCCTCTGTAGGCTCATCTTGTATTTTTGTGTAAATAAACCAAAGGCCACAGTTTCCAAAAGGAAACGCGAACCCTGGGCAAAGTGCCTGGAAACCCCCGGAGTCTCGCACCGCTCAGAGACTGGGATGGCATGCAAAAATAGTATAAGGAATTCACACTGAAATGCGGGTGAGAGGCCTTTCGAAAAGTTGTAGGGTGTTGTCAGAATGTGAACTTGGAAGATTGAAAAAATGAGAAAGGAAGAGAAACGGACATTGACAGCTTTGCTCACCCTTACTCACAAGACCTTTCCACTGTAGGATTATTTGGCTATAAGATGAATGAGGATAGGAGCAGAACCTGTAGATTTTTTGCTGCCAAATACCCAGGTGGCGCTGTGGGTTAAACCACAGAGCCTAGGGCTTGCTGATCAGAAGGTCGGCAGATCGAATCCCTGCGACGGGGTGAGCTCCCGTTGCTCGGTCCCAGCTCCTGCCCACCTAGCAGTTCAAAAGCATGTCAAAGTGCAAGTAGATAAATAGGAACCGCTCCGGCGGGAAGGTAAACGGCGTTTCCGTGCGCTGCTCTGGTTCGCCAGAAGCGGCTTAGTCATGCTGGCCACATGACCTGGAAGCTGAACGCCGGCTCTCAGCCAATAAAGCGAGATGAGCGCCGCAACCCCAGAGTCGGACACGACTGAACCAAATGGTCAGGGGGCCCTTTACCTACCTTTATATTTCTATTTCTTCTTCTTCATCTGAAAATCCGTTTCTCTGGCTTGTTTTCTGAGCTCTCCATCAGTACTGAAGGCAGAAATATGATTTTTATTTTTTTATTTTTACTCCTGTACCCTTCATCCAAGGATACATAGGCTGCTGTCCTAGAAAGTTGCCATAGTGCCCTCTAGTGCCTTCCTAAGAGCAAAATATTTTCTTTCTATATTGCCTCTGCCTTACTGTGTATCACAACCTTTTTAGGCAAAAGGGATTTTGCTGCCTTGGAAGGCAGTGGACTCTCCTTCACAGAGGTTTTTAAAAGCAGAAGGCTGACTACCCAGCTCTGAGGAGATGTTGTAGTAGTAGATTCCTTCACAGGCCATGGAGCAGGGAATGGTTTGGATGATCTCTGAAGCACCTGACAAGGAATCATGGAATCATAGAGCTGGAAGAGGCCCCTAGGGGTCATATAGTCCAACCCCTCTGCAACGCAGGAATCTCAGCTAAAGGAAGAGAAAGTAATTTTGCCGCCACTGCCACGGGGGGGGGGAGGGGGCTTGAGTATGAGACAGATGTCTTTCTTTTCATTGCGTTTTATAATTTTATGAAGCTAAAAATGAAAATAAGACATAACAGAAAAAGAAGCATCCCATAATACCCACCCCCTCACCTCCCTAGCCCTCAGTCATACAGTTAGATTACAAGTTACTTAATAACTATTAGGCTTTTAGTTTAGTTTAGTTTTTTGTTTTTTTTAAATTTCTTTTTTATTGAGTTTTTACCACAAACACATATCACAATCACTTCACCATCAACCATACATACTAACAAACAAACTAACAAACAAATCCCTACTAACAAACAACCAAACAAAAATACATATCAACAAATAAACAATTAAAATTCGTTGCATAGTCAAAATTATATATAGTCTTCTATGAATATGATAATACACATTGAATTTTTTCTATAGTATTGTATGGAAAGAATATAGTTTAGTTTTGTTACTTGGAGTCATCGGAAGGAGTCTGGGTGGAGTTTCGTTTCTCCATTGCAGCGGAGATACAGAAGAAGACCAACAACCTGTTCTCGTGACGCTATTTGATGCTCATACGTTGATGCTATGATAGCCATATCTGTCTTTGAATGGGCGATAATTGGGCTGCCCCGTGATTGTCATTAGTACATTTAATAAAAGGCCACCAAAACCGTTAATAAAATCTATTTGCTTTGAGCGACTTGGGTGTCTTTAAAAAAATATTTCCCTCGTTGAAATGTTCCTCCATTTTTGAAGGAAGCAGTCTAATAAGCAACCGATAGCAGCTTGCGGGGTGGTTCAAACACCAGCACTAAGTACAGCATACTTGGTGTGACCGAGTGCTGGAGCCAATCCTGTGTCCCTGTCAGTATGTCAATACAGTCCCAACCTTGGCCCAACTGCATCCAGATAAGACCCCCTAGTCCCCACACGGAGCTACAATTCCCAGAGCAGTTTAACAGTCAATCCCTCTTCCCAGGAAACTCTGGGAATTGTAGAAATCGGGGGTGAATAGGAGTCTCCTTACAACTTTCTTTGTGGGAAGCAACAACTGACTGGCAGTGAGCAGCTTTCTCAGCATACTCTCCAACATTTCTCCGATAAAAATAGGGATGTCCTATTCAATAATTAATTTAATAATGATGATGATATTGATAATAATTGTATCATTTATAGCCCACCCATCTGATTGGGTTGCCCCAGCCACTCTGGGCAGCTTCTAAGCTATATAAAAACATAACAAAACATTAAACATTAAAAAGCTTCACTGTACTGGGGTTGCCTTCATATGTCTTCTAAAGGTTGTATAGTTTACTTATCTCTTTTGCTCAAGGGTCTCATAACTCCATACCCTCCAACATTTCTCCGATGCAAATACGGACATCTTAAGGCAGTGGTGGCTAACCTTGACACTCCAGATGTTTTGGGACTACAACTCCCATCATCCCTGACCACTGGTCCTGTTAGCTAGGGATGATGGGAGTTGTAGTTCCAAAACATCTGGAGTGTCAAGGTTAGCCACCACTGTCTTAAGGAAAAGTGGGATATTTCGGTATCAAATCAGAAACCGGGATGGCTACTGTAAATCCAGGACTGTCCCTGGAAAACAGGGGCCCTTGGAGGGTCTGCTTTCTGTCCTAAGAAATGTGACTATAACTAGAAATAAATACATACTCAGCTTGATGGTCCTAAGGATACAGCCAAGGCATCTGCTATGGTGTCACTAGGCGGGGAGTTCCGAAGTCCCTGCGCCGCCACAATAACAGACTTATTTCTTACAAGAGTAGGACGGGTATTATGGTGCACCTCTAATTGTGCCAGTTCTGCAGATTGAAGGATTGAGTTGGCATGGGGTAAGGTGACCCTGAAACTAAACTGGTACCAAGCCATTAAGGGCTTTATACTGTATACTCATAGTAACACTTTGAACTTGACCTGGTAGCAAAAAGACAACCAGTGGAGGTCTCTGAGCAGAAGTGTTATATGCAGAGAAATGCAGACATTGGGGTTTCAGGGTAGGATACAGGTATGCATTTTGTGGCTCATGCTTACAACAAATCAATTAGAGCACAATCTCTGCTTTTAAAACATGCTGTGAGCAGTTTTGTGCAGAGAAATAATCCCTTTAAAAAAGAAAGAAAGAAAATTAATTTCAATAGTGTTATTTAAGACTGCAATCTTATACATGCTTTTCTGGAAGCAAGCCCTGCTGAATATATTGGGACCTACTTCAGAGTAAACATGCACAATCCCCAGCTTGGATAGTCCTAAAGATGCTACAGAACCAATACTGTTAACATTTCTATTGTTAGTAGTTATCAGAAATACTCATGACTACCCACTAGAGGACACCATCCCATAAGCTTAGAGAAGCAAAAACAAGGTGAAATGGCAACTCATGTTGCATTTACTCCTCCTTTAAAACCCTACAAGTTTGCTTTTGAAAATGGGCAGTCCAGGCAAATGAAGCTCTTGGGAACGGAATTGATTTCAACAGGAGAGATTTTGAGCAGATGCTATATTCTCCTGTTGAGATCAAGCGTACTTAACAACCATTTCATCTGATCTTGCTTATGCCTTAATTTGTTATCCGTTGAGCAAAAGTGAGAAGGCGCCCTTCATTTTCAAAAATTCTTCTTTCTTTAGTAGGGTCTGTTTTCAATTTTATCATAGAAGCAGCAGTCTAGCCCAGGGGTGTCCAGCTTCCAAGAGACTGTGATCTACTACCACTATAAATAAAGTGGCAGTGATCTACCCATTGGATTGACCATAGTTGTTGAGCTTTGGGGGGGGGAGGCTTCTCCGAAGTTGTTGAGCTATTTTTAGGGGGGGAGACCAGAGTTGTTGAACTTTTTTGGGGAGGGGTGAGCCAAAGTTGTTGAGCTTTTTCATTTTTATTTTTTCCAAAAAAAAATTGGAGGGTCGGTCAATGGAGATCACGCGATCAACCAGGGTAGAGCGTGATCGACTGGTTTGACAGGCCTAATCTAGCCCATTCTGTGTTAATTGGATGGTGGATAGCTTGGTCTCAATGCAGCTGAGGAATCCCCAAAGTGGGGCTGCCATGAGTCCCATTCACCCTTTTAAGCCAAACCCGTGATATCTTATTTATTTTTTGAAATATTTAAGCTTTCATAAAAATGCAGCAAGGCAGTATGCAGCATACGAATTACAATAAGATAAATAAAAACACCAATAAAGCATTGGGGGGGATCAATAAATAATGATTGTTAAAAGAAAAAAAACACTACACATTGCAAACGCTTGTGTTTTTCGGAGACTTCTCGAAGAAGGCAGGAATTTTATTTTATCTTGTCTCAATCTTCAAACGCTTTGACTCTGCATTTGGCATCCATATTACAGAAATCAAACAGGTAACAGCTGCGATGATTAATTGAAACAACGGGACTGGTGGTATGTACTGAGTGTGCTAACATTTTGTTTGTGTGGTGGCCACTTCATGTCCCACTCCAAATGTCCCAGAATGGGGCAATGTGCAATGTCCAGTGCATGCTGGGAAAATTAAATGGCAGCAACCAAGAGGCAACTGGTGAAATCTGCTCCCTTGTCAGTGTCACAGATGAGAGCGACGCCTCAAAGAGTGGTGCAACTACAGGTATGTAGCTGAATCCATCCTGTTGGGTTTGAAAATCCTTTCTGTTGAAAACAAAAAGCTCTCTCTAGAGAATCTGACTTCTTCTCAGTATATATTCATGTGATTATTTAACCAGCTTGATGACAGCCTGTTTTTAAGTTAATGCTTAATGTTCAGAGCCCACTCAGAGGAACTTGGAATCAATTCATGCACTTTCTAATGTGTTTTTCTAATGAGTGTCTTTCTAATGAGAACATTTTATTTATGCCCTCAAATGAATGTGGTTACTCATCATTTCAGGCTCTGCTAGGATTTAACTAAGATGTCATATTGGTAAAGGTAAAAGGTAAAGGACCCCTGGACAGTTAAGTCCAGTCAAAGACGACTATGGGGTGTGGCACTCATCTTGCTTCAGGCTGAGGGAGCCGGCGTTTGTCCACAGACAGCTTCCTGGGTCATGTGGCCAGCATGACTAAACTGCTTCTGGCGCAATGGAACACCTTGACAGAAGCCAGAACGCATGGAAACGTCATTTACCTTCCCGCCGCAGCGGTACCTATTTTTCTCCTTGCACTGGTGTTAGGTTGGCAGAAGCTGGGGCAGAGCAACGGGAGCTCACCCTGTCGTGGGAATTCAAACTGCCGACCCTCTGATCAGCAAGCTGAAGAGGGAGCAGGTGCCGGTGTCAAACTGATATAACCCATCTCTGCCTGCCTGCTAGGTAAGTAAACAGGCAAAGCCTAGAAGCCTACAGATCTGCAAAGCAAAGTTACCCCTTCCTTGTTATTGTTTCATGAACGACAACCCTTTGCAAGGCCACTGATTGATATGCTCTTGTAATGCACCCTCCCTATTTTCCCAGCATAGCAATGACGTTGTTTGCTGAATTACTTGTTTGCTGAAAGCAAGAGGAAAAGAAAATAATGAAGAAGAAGAAGAGTTTGGATTTGATATCCCGCTTTATCACTACCCGAAGGAGTCTCAAAGCGGCTAACATTCTCCTTTCCCTTCCTCCCCCACAACAAACACTCTGTGAGGTGAGTGGGGCTGAGAGACTTCAGAGAAGTGTGACTAGCCCAAGGTCACCCAGCAGCTGCATGTGGAGGAGCGGAGACGCGAACCCGGTTCACCAGATTACAAGTCCACCGCTCTTAACCACTACACCACACTGACTCACCACACTAATGCTTTTAATGTTGTCAATTCAAACATCAGAAGCCTGTGCAGGCAAGCAGCAGAATCAAATTTGAAAGCTTCATCTGAATATAATTTTAAAAGTGGGAGTGGATGTTAAGAACATAGGAAAAGTCTTGGCAACAGGCACTCTATTCCGGTGGAACTGCCCAAATATTAAACAGTTTTGGGAGCTAGTTTACAATGAAATGAAAAAAATATTCAAATATTCCTTTAAAAGAATGCCAGAAGGTTTTCTGCTGGGTATTGTACCTGAAAATTTAAAAGAAGTGGATAAAGTGCTTTATTTATACGCAACAGTGGCCGCAAGGCTACTTATTGCAAAAAATTGGGAAAGTGTTGTGATTCCGACAAAAACAGAATGGCTCACCAAATTAATAGAATATCATAATTTGACTAAAATGATGGGGAATATTGGAGGGGTATCAAAAGATAAGATAGAGAAGGAATGGAAGGCCTTTAAGGGATATATACAAAATTATATTGAAAAGACTGAACTCCTATCAGAATGAAACAAGTACCGTGATAGATATAAACGTGAAGAGGAAAAGAAGGAATGTAAAATATTAGATTATGAATATTAGAATCAATAGTATACAATAAGGAGGAATGGAATACAGAAGATATTACTGCTGAGAGGATTGGAAGACCAGCACTGGGTGAAGGGTGGTGGAGGGGTAAGAAAACATACAAAATGACAATTATGGTTATATTGGAATATTTTTATTTAAAGCATGAAAGAATGTATGAATGTATATTTATAGGTGTCTGTCTGTACATTTTATACAATATTTTTTTTTATTTTTTTTTAAAAAATAACATAGGAAAAGTCTGCTAGACCAGACCAATAGCCCATCTAGTCCAGCAGCCTATTTTCACAGTGGCCACCCAGAAGCCTATGGGAAACTTTCAAGCAGCACCTGAGGACAAGAGCACTCTCCCCTTCTGTGGTTTCCAGCAACTAGTATTCAGAAACATTGCTTCCAGCTGTGGAGGCCAAGCATAGTCATCATGGTTGGTAGTCACTGATAGCCTTATCTTCCAGGAATTTCTCCAATCCTGTTTTAAGTCATACAAGTTGGTGGCTATCATTGCCTCTTAGAATCATAGAATCATAGAATCATAGAGTTGGAAGAGACCACAAGGGCCATCCAGTCCAACCCCCTGCCAAGCAGGAAACACGATCAAAGCATTCCTGACAGGTGGCTGTCAAGCCTCTGCTTAAAGACCTCCAAAGAAGGAGACTCCACCACACTCCTTGGCAGCAAATTCCACTGTCGAACAGCTCTTACTGTCAGGAAGTTCTTCCTAATGTTTAGGTGGAATCTTCTTTCTTGTAGTTTGAATCCATTGCTCCGTGTCCGCTTCTCTGGAGCAGCAGAAAACAACATTTCTCCCTCCTCTATATGACATCCTTTTATATATTTGAACATGGCTATCATATCACCCCTTAACCTTCTCTTCTCCAGGCTAAACATACCCAGCTCCCTAAGCCGTTCCTCATAAGGCATCGTTTCCAGGCCTTTGACCATTTTGGTTGCCCTCCTCTGGACACGTTCCAGCTTGTCAGTATCCTTCTTGAACTGTGGTGCCCAGAACTGGACACAGTATTCCAGGTGGGGTCTGACCAGAGCGGAATACAGTGGTACTATTATTTCCCTTGATCTAGATGCTATACTCCTATTGATGCAGCCCAGAATTGCATTGGCTTTTTTAGCTGCTGCATCACACTGTTGACTCATGTCAAGTTTGTGGTCTACCAAGACTCCTAGATCCTTTTCACTTGTAGTGCTCTCAAGCAGGTGTCACCCATCCTGTATTTGTGCCTTTCATTTTTTTTGCCCAAGTGTAGTACTTTACATTTCTCCCTGTTAAAATTCATCTTGTTTGCTTTGGCCCAATTCTCTAATCTGTTAAGGTCATTTTGAAGTGTGATCCTGTCCTCTGGGGTATTAGCCACCCCTCCCAATTTGGTGTCATCTGCAAACTTGATCAGGATGCCCTCAAGCCCATCATCCTCTTGTGGGAGTGAGTTCCACAGTTCCGCCATGCGCTGTGTGAAGAAGTACTTTCTTTTATCTGTCCTGAATCTTTCAACATACATGAATGCTAGTGTTACGAGAGAGGGAGAAAAAGCATTTCTCTGTCCATGCCAGGCATAATTTTATACACTTCTATCATGTCACCTCTTGCTCACCTTTTCCCTAAACTAGAAAGCCTCAAACACTGCAACCTTTCTTTTGGGTTGCATGCCTGAATGCTCCCAAAACCACCCAAAAAAATCCTTTGCACACAGCAAACAAGCACATCAAGGAGAAAAGCATTCTGAATCCTTCTCCTTAACATGCTAATTTTCTAGGGGTAGGATTGTCTTTCGCAGGGAAGAGGAGAAAAAGTTAGCAA
Source organism: Darevskia mixta (assembly GCA_034641385.1). Lineage (NCBI taxonomy): Eukaryota > Metazoa > Chordata > Lepidosauria > Squamata > Lacertidae > Darevskia > Darevskia mixta. The sequence goes on along the minus strand of JAWWNH010000014.1, from coordinate 24,662,581 downwards.
ATAGATTTAGAAGAATACGGATCTTTTATTGCTAAAAGGAATTTGAACAAAAATGCAGCCAAGTTCCGGAAGCCAAATAGGAATGTTAAAAACTCCCTTTAAAATAGGAAAACAAGGTAGTTTTCTACTCATAACGAAGACTCTGGGATGCATGTCTAAGAAAGCAACAATACAATGCGTTGCCTTTGGCCTTCACAACTAAGACTCCAGGATCTTAAAACCAACCATCTATTGAAATGACAAGCCCCAAAATAATTGTGCATGGGGCTTAAAAGCTCCCATAAAAGCAAGCAGAAAATTGATGACAATTACTTGTGAATGGCAGGTACACTCTCCCACTCAGTGTGGGGGCAGAAGATATGGAAATTTAGCTCATCATTCCCCTTTGTTTCATGGATCTTGTTCATCAGATCTCCTCTATGAACTCATGAACGATAGGGGCTTTTAACTGAACAAGTGAAAGAAGTTATGACTACTATATAGTTATGCCTTTTCTGCCCCCCCCCGCGCCCCCCACTGCCCCACCATGGTATAAGTTGTTATTGTTTTCCCTGAATGAAACGTCCGGGCACTTGACAATTCTTCCTTGGGAAAATATGGACGTCTCATGAAATTCATTAACAGAGGCAGCGTTTATGTCTTGTGTGTGTCTGTGTGATGAGTGACAAACCCCATACATTTACAGGTAGGTAGCTGTGTTGGTCTGTCATAGTCAATGGGAATGGGTGATAGGCTGATAGCTGTGGTAAACCTGTTGACGACTGTTAACGACTGCAATTAGTCTTACAATTAGTCTTGCAATTAGTTTTGGCAAGCTTAAAACCATGGAGAGACCTGGTCTGAACAAAGACATTGGATTCTTATCTCATTATACATGACAAAGCTATTTTTAACCTTCTCACCCCTTGCTTTTTCCTGTAAGACTAATTGCAGTCGTTAACAGTCGTCAACAGGGTTACCACAGCTATCAGCCTATCACCCATTCCCACCACCCTTCTGAGTAATACTACTCCCACCCTCTCACTATATATAAGGGTCTGGTGACTTCTGTTTCAGTGTATCTGAAGAAATGTGCATGCACACGAAAGCTCATACCAAGAACAAACTTAGTTGGTCTCTAAGGTGCTACTGGAAGGATTTTTTTTATTTTTTATTTTGTTTAAACCCCATACATATGATGCAAGGAGGCTCTCTTAAAGAGGAGTGGAGCTACTTGAGGGAAAGGAGGCGATGTTGGCTCTGAGCAACTAGTCCTCCTCCAGCATTTCACCTCACCAGGTGTTCCGGCAAATAAATATTTCATTATTTGAAAATCAATGAAGTTCTATAGTTCCACCAAGAAAAGAGGTGGTCTTGGCTCTGGGCCATATGTACTTTTGAGCCTTAGAAATACATGGACTTTCTCAGAAATACACTAAGAAAGGACTGAGTGTGGAAAAGAGAGTAGCAGAAAGTGGCAATTGATCCACTCATCAAAAACCATCAAAACGAATCATCTGCAACCCCCAATGGAGCAGTTTGGATCCCAATTTCCCCCAGTTTTGGGGATTATCCCCATATCAGATAAACCCGAGTTTACAGAGGGAAAGCGTCAAGATTGGTGTCATCTGAGAGCTAATGTCATGTGGACTACACAAATTAAATGGAAACACAAACAGCAGCAAACACATACCGGTAGTAAACTCTGGCTTGGACAAACCTTAGGTTTCCTTCTTTTCAGCCTAATAATAATAATAATAATAATAATAATAATAATAATTTATTATTTGTACCCCGCCCATCTGACCGGGTCCCCCCAGCCACTCTGGGCGGCCTCCAACAAACACTAAAATACATTAAAATATTACAGATTAAAAACTTCCCTAAACAGGGCTGCCTTCAGGTGTTTTCTAAAGGTCATGTAGTTGTTGATCGTTTTGACCTCTGAAGGGAGGGCGTTCCACAGGGCGGGCGCCACTACCGAGAAGGCCCTCTGCCTGGTTCCCTGTAGCTTTGCTTCTCGCAGTGAGGGAACCACCAGAAGGCCCTCGGCGCTGGATCTCAGTGTCCGGGCTGAACGGTGGGGGTGGAGACGCTCCTTCAGGTATACAGGACTGAGGCCATTTAGGGCTTTAAAGGTCAGCACCAACACTTTGAATTGTGCTCGGAAACGTACTGGGAGCCAATGTAGTTCTCTCAGGACCGGTGTTATGTGGTCCCAGCGGCTACTCCCAGTCACCAGTCTAGCTGCCGCATTCTGGATCAATTGCAGTTTCCGGGTCACCTTCAAAGGTAGCCCCACGTAGAGCGCATTGCAGTAGTCCAAGCGGGAGATAACCAGAGCATGCACCACTCTGGCGAGACAGTCTGCGGACAGGTAGGGTCTCAGCCTGCGCACCAGATGGAGTTGGTAGACAGCTGCCCTGGACACAGAATTAATCTGCACTTCCATGGACAGCTGTGAGTCTAAAATGACTCCCAGGCTGCGTACCTGGTCCTTCAGGGGCACAGTTATGCCATTCAGGACCAGGGAGTCCCCCACACCCGTCTGCCCCCTGTCCCCCAAAAACAGTACTTCTGTCTTGTCAGGATTCAACCTCAATCTGTTAGCCGCCATCCATCCTCCAACCGCCTCCAGGCACTCACATAGGACCTTCATTGCCTTCACTGGTTCTGATTTGAAAGAGAGGTAGAGCTGGGTATCATCCGCATACTGATGAACACCCAGCCCAAACGCTCTGATGATCTTTCCCAGCGGCTTCATATAGATATTAAAAAGCATGGGGGAGAGGACGGAACCCTGAGGCACCCCACAAATGAGAGCCCAGGGGTCTGAACACTCATCCCCCACCACCACTTTCTGAACACGGCCCAGGAGGAAGGAGCGGAACCACTGTATAACAGTGCTTCCCGGGGAGGCTGTAAGCATAAAAGGATATAAAGATCAATTGGTATCTGTTCTTTATATAGTTCAGATTATGTCTGAAAGAGATCAAAGTTGTAGAACAGGGTTTTTAAAGGGTTGCTATCCCCTGCAGATGTTACAATCTCCTCTGACATGATTCTTCACTGATAATGTTTCTTCCCAGAAGTAATGACATTGATTAGATCTGAGTGTCTATAAGGCTTTCTTTTGGTGATTTTCCCCTCCTGCTTATTTCCCCTTTTTAAACTCAGGCAGGGCGATTAAACCTGACTCATCTATAAAACACAGGCACAAAAACATAGGGCTCACACGCTTGCTTTGCTTGAATAGAACCCTTACTATCTTACCACATTTATAGATTACCAAGTAGAACAGCTACCTTAAAAAAAATTAAAAAAGAACTGGAACTAGCTGTTTTTTAAAATAAATAATCACTTTCATGCAATCTTTCCATGTACTCTTTTTTAAAAAGCTATTAGGGCACTTATCTTGAAAAGGGTTCTATTTTACAGGTTTTTGTCAAGCCATTTTTTCACTGAGATCCAAAAGAATTGAAGCAGGAACAGAGTATACACTTGTGCTCACATTTTTTTCATTCCTGATATTGAGTGATTGACTGAGTTTAATTATATGCTTCCTATCCACCCAAACCATTTACAACCAAGATCCACTTATCAAAGTTCAAAGTTCAAAGCATTGGAATCAGAGAGAGAGAGAGAGAGAGAGAAGTAAGTTTGCAAAACATAATACAAATAAACTCAAACAGGACAAAGGTCAACAATTCGGCAAACAGGTGTTGCAAAAGGAATCATAGAATTGTAGAGTTGGAAGGGTCCCTGAGGATCATCTAGCCCCAATCCCCTGCAATTCAGGAATAATCTAGACCAGGGGTAGGCAACCTAAGGCCCGTGGGCCGGATGCGGACCAATCACCTTCTCAATCTGGCCCACGGACGGTTCGGGAATCAGCGTGTTGTTACATGAGTAGAATGTGTGCTTTTATTTAATATGCATCTCTGGGTTATTTGTGGGGCATAGGAATTCGTTCATTTCCCCCCCCAAAAAAAAAATATAGTCCGGCCCACCACATGGTCTGAGGGACGGAGGACTGCCCCCCCTACTGAAAAGGTTTGCTGACCTCTGATCTAGACATAAACAGGAAAAAGAAAATGAACAAAATTCCAATTATTAATGCAAGCCTTATTTCACTCCAAGGAGCATCCACATCACAAGGGAAGGTCCCCTGGAATGGGCAGGGAGACAATCGGTTTCACGGTGTCTTGGAGATGGACCATTGGCATGGGACGCCCCCACAGCTCTTTAAAAAGGGAGGAGAGAGAGGAAATGGAAATGGAAACAGTATTGGTAGGGGCACTTATGAGTAGAGAAACAAAATAAAAAAATATCCTTCCAGTAGCACCTTAGAGACCAACTAAGTTTGTTCTTGGTATGAGCTTTCGTGTGCATGCACACTTCTTCAGATGAGTAGAGAGGCAGAGATGCTAAACACTTGCTCTTCCCATCCATCTCATGCCACTACCCAAATCTTTCCACTTTCTAAATGCATGCATGAGTGTGCTGCAGCTAGAGGCTGTGGGGAAAGTGTTACTGTTTAAAACAAAGGTTCCAGTTTGAAATCTTTCTAATCATGTTTTGCAATATGATTGCAACAGGAACTCTTTAGAAAAAGAAAAACGAGGCAGGCCTCTGGTCCTGCATAAAAGAGGAAACAATGGCACCCAGCAACCAAATTATTCATGGCTTATGGAGCCTTCCAGGAACTCATGAGGGGGAAGTGTTAGAATTATTAATGTGCAGAATACATAAACAGGGATGAGAGATATTCTGCTCACGGGAAGGCTGCTGTTGTGGAAAATGAATATACTGTACTCTGTGTCAGGGTCAAGCGCAGCATATAATATCCTTTCCAAATAGCCAGCTGACTGGACACTCTTACATACAGCATCTGTATGTAACTTTACATCTGATGCACAACTGCAACAAATCAACCAAAGTTCAGCACTTTCAAATCCCTTTGATTTCAGCTGGAGCATATAGAATCATAGAACTGTAGCGTTGGAAGGGACCCTAAGGATCATCTAGTCCAACTCCCGCAATGCAGGAATCTCAACTAGTTCATACATGACAGAAGACAAACCAAGTGCTGCTTTAAAATCTCCCAGGAGGGAGAGTCCACAACCTCCCAAGGGAGTCCATTCCACTGTTTGAACAGCTCTTACTGTCAGAAAGTTCTTCCTGATGTTTAGTCAGAATCTCCTTTCTTATAACTTGAAACCATTGGTTTGCGTCCTACCTTCCAGAGCAGGAGAAAACAAGCTTGCTCTCTCGTCCATGTGACAGTCCTTGAGATAGTTGAAGATGGCTATAATAATTAATAATAATTAATAATAATAATAATAATTAATGGTAGGCTATGGGCAGCTAATACAGATGTTTTAGCAGAAGTGTCACATGCTGTCATCTAATATAAAGGGAGAGAATTGCAAGGGCCTAGAGTACTAGAGTGTTTTCGAACTGCTAGGTGGGCAGGAGCTGGGACCAAGCAACGGGAGCTCACCCCGTCGTGGGGATTCGAACTGCTGACTTGTCGATCAGAAGGTCGGCAGTTCGAATCCCCACGATGGGGTGAGCTTCCGTTGCTTGGTCCCAGCTCCTGCCCACCTAGCAGTTCGAAAACACACCAGTGCAAGTAGATAAATAGGTACCACTCCGGCGGGAAGGTAAATGGCATTTCTGTGCACTGCTCTGGTTCGCCAGAAGAGGCTTAGTCATGCTGGCCACATGACCCAGAAGCTGTCTGCGGACAAACGCCGGCTCCCTGTGCGCGCAACCCCAGAGTCATCCGCTACTGGACCTAATGGTCAGGGGTACCTTTACCTTTACCTTTAGAGTACAGAGACTATTAAGTGTATTTCACAGTCCTCAAAATACAGCTCTGTGCAAGTATTCGTGTAAGAATAATTGCCACTGGAAATTATATAGAATGTTTTGCAACACACTCAAATCACTGTCACCTTTCATCCATGACAACCAAAACCAGAGAAACAAATACTTTCATTATTTTAAGACCTACCTGTATTTCCCATTCCTGGCATGAGTTTAAGCACTCTAATTTGTGCTTTTTTAATGCTGTCAGCAGATGTTTGCTTTTTTTAAACAAAGAACATTTTATTATTTGATGCTGGTTTCATTGATACACAAGGGACAGTAATTGTAGGGTGTTTTGATATATGAGCTATCTACCTTGACAAGGAATACAGAAATGCAGCAGCAGCCTGCTTTAATATTATAGTATAATTGTTCCCACATTCTGAAAATAACCCAGAGTGGAACAGGAGGTTGTCTCAAGTGGCAAAACGTACCAGACAAGCCCTGGTGAGCGGAGTCTTCAGTTAACTATAACCACCAAGTCTTCAATTAATACCGCTTCCCATGTCATCTGAATGGGGAAAGTGTGTTTAACGCCTTCTGAACAAGCCAAGATATTATGCCATGGTTTGAGTTGGGCTACCATCATGGCATGTTCCAAAGCTGCTGACCATAGTTTCGCAGTTCAGACAAAATGAGAAACTATAGTTAATGAAGTACTTCCTGGTTTGTTGCTTACATTGTAAATGAAAGATTTCCTTGTTTATTTGCTGACTCAAGCAAATAAAAACAAGGCGGCTGCGCACAAAGCCAAAAAGATTGCTCATATCTCGACATTTCAAACTGAAGCTACATACCCACTATACCTTTAAAGCACATTTCCCCTCTCAAAGAATTTTGTGCAATGTAACTCATTAAGAGTTGCTAGGAATTGTAACTCTGGGATGGGTAAACTACAATGGCCAGACTTTAAAGAGTGTTTTAAAGGTATAGTGTGTACGTCTGATTGTCTGTATGTGGCTGTTTGCACTTGACACCTCTGAAATTGCATTCTTTGGGTACATATGGTGGTTGGCAAAATGTCAAGCATACAACAATAATTCAAATATATGTCTTTAATTATTTGTGTGTCTTTTATGCTGTTGTTGCTTATTCTTCTTTCAGGGTGATATCAAACTTCATGTGAGCAGACTTCTACTTGCACAACATGACTTCCCCTTCCCCTTCTTCCCATTGCAGTCTTCAAATCTGCTCCAGAGGATTCCCCAACCCTCAGGAAAATATTCTGGGAGGTGTGCAGGCATAGTGTAGCCAGGATTTATTTTACTGGGGGGCAGGCTTTATGTTGGGGGGCGCATAACCAAGTTATCTGTGATGCAATTGGTCACGTAAGTATTTTTATTTATTTGCTTGATTGGGGGGGAGCAGCTGCAAAGAGAATTCTGTTCCATTCACACCTGGATGCCACTGAATTCAAGCCAGTTTTGAAACTGTTCCTGTAGACTCCCTTTTTTAAAAGTGTTGAGAACCACCTTGAATATTATATACAGGAGGCGACCATTTTGCTCATGTCTAATTGATGCACAACTGCCAACATGTGGGTCCTTTGGGACCTGAAAGAGGGCAGAACGAGCAGGGGTCAGGAATGGAATCCCCACACAAAATGGTTGCCATCTGTACACTAATAATAATAATAAAGTAACCCGTCCATCCTACTTTTTCCTCCATAATTCAATGACTCCAAACATAAATGTGGTAGCCATGTGAACCAGCTGAATGACTTGGATGAATACACCCATCCAAATCTTATTCTAGTTTTCAATTGATGTTAAGCATTTTGATCATTTAAAGTGTTCTGATGGGCAGAAACAGTCCCATAAATGAGACATTAACACTTTGAATTAACTTAGGCAGCTGGCCTAACGTTGTTGCTGAACCATCCTGAGATCTATGGATGAAGGGCGACCTACAAATTTAATAAGTAAATAAGTAATTTCTGCAATGAAAACCCACCAGAGCTCAAGGCTGGGCTGGCCCAAGACATTTCGGCATCTGAGGTGGACCCCAAAATGGTGACCCCCTTGCCTGTTAGAGAAAAAGGGGTGAAGGAAAAAGTGGGGATCTGCTGCTCTGGTGGATCCTGCTGCCTGATCATTTTGCCATATGGGTGGGCTGGGCTTGACCTGGCTCAACGCTACTTGGATGACATGCCCTCTGATGTGCTCTTCTTACTTCCAGCTTTGAGGGACTGGTTTCACAGATTGTAGAATTGGAAGGTACCCCCGAGGGAAAGAAGAGGATTTGTCAATGATGAAAGAAAAGCAGTTTCTTTTCTCTTGCAATTTCACATGCTCCATAAGTGAGCACTGATGCTGAAAACAAATGATGGGCTTTAGCTCTAACAAGCCACTACAGAGGTCTTAGGGTGCCAGTCTCTCCCCCCCCCCCACCCTACACCAGGCACCCTGCTACGTTGTCACTTTGTCAACATTTGCGTTTGGATGCAATTCTTACCAACCTCCCTCCAGCAGGAGGAGGTTTAGCACTGAGCTGAGTGAGCAGCTTTTGAGCACTGCCTTCCCTTGGCAAAGAGGAAGCCTCCTTGTACTAAACGGCGGCATGAGAGGAAGCAAAGAAGCCAGCATGATGCCTCGCAGGGAAGAAGAAGAGAGGCTTGTCCCGGAGCTCTGGGCGCCACAGGACAGAGCATTTAAAAAGGTCCCCCGAATCTGCTGCTGACAGGAGCCACTTTGGGTTCCCACGTTCAGTAAGGAATCTCTTTGGGCTTTTTTCGGACAAGAGCGGGATGAGGAATTATTGGGATGGGGGCAGGTGCCGTGAAGGGTGCGGGGTGCTCCGTCTGCAAGCCCCACCTCTTTTTTCTCCCAAATTTTAACCAAAGCATGACCCTCCCATAGCTTTTTTTTAAAAAGCATCCTCACAAAAGGTCCCCCGTCTGTAATTCGAGCACTGGCAGAAAGGATCGAAGGGCTGGACAACTCCCATGAGAATCCAAGGGAAGAGGATGGTGGAGGCAGAGACCCATAGGTAAGGGGTGCTGTTTGGAGGTGGGGGGGGCGTACAGCAAGATAGGAGAGGGGATCAGAATTGCTGGGGCTGGATAAGTTTGGGACGAGGGGGGTGGGTGAGGTGATTTAGAAGCCTGCTTATGGTGTGGGTCCGCGATGTGGGGGTCGGACTGTGTGCTTTGAGAGATCAGTGGGGAGATTGAAGTTTTTTTCTGGCAGGGTGGTGGTGGCCCAGGTGGTATGCCTACAGAAAATGTGGGGGAAGTCGGTTCCTGGACGTGGACGGAGATCACGGGGGGAGGGAGGTTCGACAGAGGGAAATCTAAAAGCTTCCAGGGATCCAGTTCGTGGGAATGCAAAGGAATCTTCTGGCGCGGGGCGGGTTATAGGGTAAAAGCAACATTTGGGACCCTGAAGGCGGGCGGCAGAGCGGGGCAAGGGGCAAGGCATGGGCTGGGTGGCAGGGGTGTGTGTGTGGGTAAGAAGCTGAAAAGGCGCGCACCCAACATAGGGTGAATGAGTTGTGCTATTGCTGCAGGGACAGGCAGGGCGAGTGGGCTTTCAAACCATGCTGTAAGCATAATAAAAATACTAAAAATATATTATCTCCGCCAGTAATTTCAGAGTGCAGTCTCAGAGGGTAGTAATGCTGGGTTGATTCATTCACAAAGGCGTGATGTTCTTGGTATGCCACTGGAGTCTGTACGTGTGGCAAGCAAGGGATGGGCTGCATGTGCTCAGCCCCCTGGCCTTGGAGCATGTGCAGAGTGCCTCAATCACACCAACGCTCGGGTCATCACCACAAATGTTGTTGTGTGTGCCCCCCCCGGTCTGGGACCGCGTGGCTTACTTTTTGTGTGAACTGGAATGGACATGGGGGTGGGGGGCAGTTTACATGGGGAGCGCCCCACTGAAAGCCCCCATGGCGAGAGCAAGAGAGGAGGGAGGCGGACGTAGAGGGGGCCCTTCCTTCCCCCTGGTTTATTATAGCTGCCCCCTTCCTAGCAGGTGGCTCCGCTGGGAGGTGTCTGGCTGAGGAAGGCCGCCGCCGCCGCCGCTCCTGTGGGGCGAACGAGGCCCTGGCGACGGGGGCGGCGTCTGGAGCCGAGGAGGCCGCGGGCTTCCCCTTCCCCGGGTGACCCTGTCCGAGTGGCGAGTGAAAGCTGAGGCCGGAGCCGACCGCCGGGAGACTCTTCCCGTTGCAACTGGGCAGGCGGGAGGCGGTCCTGCGGAGGCCCAGCCGGGAGAGCGCCGGTGGTTTTTGCAAGGCCAAGGCGGACGCCGGCGACTCCTCGGGGTCGCGTAGGGGAGCTTTCCCCGGACCCCCGGCCGCGAAAAGGTCGTGGCGCGGATAAGAGGCCGGGCTGCAGCCCCTCCGGGGGGGCGGGGAGGAAGAGGAGGGGGGAAAGGGCCGCTTCGCCTTGAATTTGAGGAAGGTGAGAGACCGCTTCCCGAGCCTCTCATATTATATAGCTCAGGGACTGGACAATGGAGTCTTCCCTCTTTTTCTCCGCCACCCGCTAACCGGCATTTCCCATCCCATCAGCTGCAACGCTTTTTGCCCATATTCCCCCGGAAAGTGTTAAGGTTTTTTTCTCTCTCTCTCCTAGGATTTTCCCAGGCCCCCCTCCACCCGGTCAGGCTATTTCGCTTCAAAATGAATTTATCTGCTCCCCACCACCCCCGTCCCGCTTCTTAAGTCCTTTGATTCCTTTATTTTAGGACTTGCTCGCCTCTCCACCAAGGAGCTGTGTTTTATAGTATAAGCCTGAACAGTGTTTGGATAGGAGTACAGTATGTCACAATGAAGTTGTTATTGTTATCATCATCATCATTTACTTTATTATTATTATTATTATTATTTATTTTCTTCTTAGTGAGTCTGGTTATAGGATTGTACTGGTGGGCAGAAATCCTGAATATTCACATACTTGGGCGTAAGCCCTATTGAATTCAGTGAGCAGGCATTATTAGATTGGGCTGTTAGGGGCACACAGCGATCCTTCAAAGTAGGTCACACTCAACTTTTTCATCTTGGATGCCTTGGGTATATTTTCCTACTGATAATCAGTGAGGTGCAGTTGATAGTAGTTGGTTTGGGGAATCCGTTTTTAAAACCCCACTCACCCCTGAAACTCAATGTGGGAATTTGCAGCCAATCTCATTCTGAATTACTTCATAGGTTTGTTGTGAGGATAATAGAGGTGAGGGAACAGATAAATCAACCTGATCTTCTTGGAGGAAGCGTAGGATAAAAAAAGCTAGTGTTTCCATTTATATTGTGATAAAACAGTACTTGTAAATGTGCATGCAGTGCTCTCCGCTGATTTGGTGCACATGTGTTGATATTGTGCCAGAATGCAAATTGTGAATCAGATCCGAGAGAGTGTAACTTGTTCAAAGCCACCCAGCAAACTCATAACTGAAGTCTTGAGTTTCCTTAGCCAGTGCGACATTCTGCCCACAACCGTATTTCCTCTGTGGCTGTGTGAAAATCAGTGGGTGCTCCACCTGACACAGTATCTAAATGACAGAATTATTGAATAAATAGATTATATTTCAACATTCCATCCCCTTTCAAGCACTAAAACAGAATGATTAGTGTTTCTTCATACACAGAGCACACAGGTTATCAATGCAGTCTGTACATATTTACTCAGAAGTAAACTCCATTGACTTCAGAGGGACTTACTCTCAGATAGGTTTGTATATAGAACCACAGTCTTAATTGGTATCTAGTTTTGAGAGAGAGAGTTGGAATGTGGCAAATATGATTTTAACTCAGTGGCTAACTGTGCTACACATAGATATTAACAAACATGACTAAGTTCGTTCCATTAATTTCAGTAGGTCTACTCTGAATTAAAAGTAGTTTAATACCACCCAATATTTTAAACAAGTGTTCATTTGAGGCTAATGTATATACTATTTTAAAGTGTGACTATTTTAGGAGTAAAAATCAATAGTAAAAAAATATGTATCCATATGATTAATAGCATTATTAAACATCCTATTTATGCAGTTTTTGAGAGTTGCTTGCTGTTCTGAATGATAATTGGAAGTCTCATCTTGTGAAATTATATACAGGACTCACAAATATTTGAGATGCCATTTGCTGATACTTTTTGTATGGATGAAAGTTCAATATAATGAATTTCAATAAGTTGGTGAGAACTGCATCTGCAATTATCGTAAAGATTTCATGATTTGAGCTGAAAGGTTTTCTCACAAATATTTTTTTCAACTATAGTGCCTCTAGTCATTTGTCTTTAAAAATGTATGTTCCTTAGGTTTAAAAAATGACAACTGTGATGAATCCTCAAAGTTCATGTTCTGCTGTTGTTTAATTGCCAATAATTATTCAATATTATTGGATAGTTTCCTTATTTGTCTTTTATGACTTTCTTCTGTGCAGGAAAAACTATTCAGATAGCTTCATTTGGAGCTCAATTTTATTTCTCCCAGTTCTTTTGTTGTTGGGAAAGTATATATCTAAGAGAACTTTTTAAAAATCAGCCCAAGGTCACTGTGGTTTTGTTTGTTTGTCCACAATTTGCATTGGGTCTTGGGATCTTGCAAGCAGTTCCATAATTATATTAGCTATTAATTTTAGTTTTACAGATCTTGATACCTCATGTGGAATCCAGAAACAAGGCACCCAGATTTATTGTATATGCCTACCAGAATCAAACTGCTTTAAACAGCCGGTGAAGTAGTTGGGTGATTCATTGAAATCATGAGCAGATGGCAGAAATCTAAACAGGAGATCGATCTGGGTTTTTTGTGCTATCTGAGCATACTTGTCCACAAGTGGAAATGCATTACCTACTTAATTAGCCCTGTGGCACATGTATTTTTCCCCCTTTTCAGGATTGACTGCCCAGCTGTTGCATGTTTAGGTAGAGGCAAATGCTTTTAGAAAGTGTAAGGCTGAGCTAGATGAGCTTATTCTTTCACATACTTTATGAAATAATCTCTGTTTCCACTGATTCAACATCAGAGCTAGTTTCATGGATGAAAGTCAGTGTGGCGAATGGTGGTTTTCTAAGGCTGGTCAGTTTTTCTGCAGCAAATATAACTACCCAAATACAATACAATCACTATCTCTCTCCATATTTACTGCCCTACCCCAAATCTACTTATATGGCCAACTATAGCTCAGTCTCAAACCTTCCATTCTTGGGCAAGGTGATTGAGCAGGTGATTGCTGAACAACTCCAGGCACGCTTGGAGGATGCGGACCATTTGGATCCCTTCCAGTTGGTATTCAGGCCTCATCATGGGACTGAAACTGCCTTAGTCACACTGGTCGATGATCCCAGGCAGGCTAGGGACAAAGGTGAAAGCTGTTTCCTAGTTCTGCAGGATCTCTCAGTGACCTTTGAAACCACCGACCAGGACATCCTTCTGTACCGTCTCGAGGAGCTGGGGGCTGTGTTATACAGTGGTTCCGCTCCTTCCTCCTGGGCCCTGTCCAGAAAGTGGTGTTGGGGGATGAGTGTTCAGACTTGTGGGGTGCCTCAGGGTTCCGTCCTCTCCCCCATGCTTTTTAACATCTATATGAAGCCGCTGGGAGAGATCATCAGGGGGTTTGGGCTGGGTGTTCATCAGTATGCGGATGATACCCAGCTCTATCTCCGTTTTAAATCAGAACCAGTGAAGGTGGTGAAGGTCCTGTGTAAGTGTCTGGAAGCGGTTGGAGGATGGATAGCGGCTAACAGATTGAGGTTGAATCCTGACAAGACAAAAGTACTGTTTTGGGGGGACAGGGAGAGGGCAGGTGTGGGGGGCTCCCTGGTCCTGAATGGGGCAGCTGTGTCCCTGAAGGACCAGGTGCGCAGCCTGGGAGTCATCTTGGACTCACAGCTGTCCATGGAGGCGCAGGTCAGTTCTGTGTCCAGGGCAGCTGTTTACCAGCTCCATCTGCTACGCAGGCTGAGACCCTACCTGCCCGCGAACTGTCTCACCAGAGTGGTGCACGCTCTAGGTATCTCCTGCTTGGACTACTGCAATGCACTCTATGTGGGGCTACATTTGAAGGTGACTTGGAAACGACAATTAATCCAAAATGTGGCAGCTAGACTGGTGTTTGGGAGTGGCCGCTGAAACCATATAATACCGGTCCTGAAAGACCTACATTGGCTCCCAGTATGTTTCTGAGCACAATTCAAAGTGTTGGTACTTTAAAGCCCTAAACAGCTTCGGCCCAGTATACCCAAAGGAGTGTCTCCACCCCCATTGTTCAGCCCGGACACTGAGGTCCAGCTCTTGAGGGCCTTCTGGCGGTTCCCTCACTGCAAGAAGCGAGGTTACAGGGAACCAGGCAGAGGGCCTTCTCGGTAGTGGCACCCCCCCCTGTGGAGCGCTCTCCCATCAGATGTCAAGGAAATAAACAACTATCTGACTTTTAGAAGACATCTGAAGTTAGAGAAGTTTTTAATGTTTGATGTTTTATTGTATTTTTAATATTTTGTTGGAAGCCACCCAGAGTGGCTGAGGAAACCCAGCCAGATGGGCGGGGTATAAATTATGATGATGATGTAGTAAAGCATTTTTGCATTTTGCTCCGGGAGTTCCTATGGATGGGATCAACATGGATCTCTCTTCTTTTTTCTTTTCTTTTTTCCCCCCTCAGTGTTTGAGAACCAAGGTGTTTGAGAAGCAAATGTTTATCTGAATCTGCAACATGCAAGTATCCTCAGTGGTTAGAAATGTGATAGCTAAAGGGAAAGCCCATAGCTCAAGAAGAGTATGCATATTATGCGTGCATGCAAGCATAAGACCTTGAGCATCATTTGATAGATCTTCTGGAGCCCTGCTATTTCCAAGACTTTTTGAGGTCCTGCCAGGAGGAGGAGCCATATATTCTGGGCCATGTAGGCAGCTTCATATGTTCATCTGTAATATGGCCTGATCCTATGTATACATTTTGAGGGTCTGGCAACTTAAAACTTGCAACCCTAGCCCGATTGTGTTGACTCAGAAGTCTCATCTGTCTCTCTGTTATAACCGGATGACCAGGTTGTGATTCTGCAATCCTAAGCATATTTGCCCACTGCTTATGTAACTGGAAATTGGCAAGTGATGATCAGTTCTTTATATACTGCCTCTTTGGTTGCCCCAACCCAGTCAGATAGGCAAGGTACAATTATTATTATTAAATTATTATTATTATCATTATTATTATTATTATTATTATTATTAAGAAAAAATCCTTCTTATTCCCTGACATGTTCACTATGTACAACATGCTGAAACTATAATATGTGAAACAAAGAAAGATTTCCCCAGATATAGAGGAAAGGGCATGGGGCAAGGTTTTTCTTTTATTTATTGAAGGTTATATATATATAATAAAAAGTAAAAGGTAAAAGTAAAAGGTTATATAGTAATAAAAACCTGCCCTTGGACTTCCAATCTGAAAGACATGGCGCAAAAGGAAAAGTGATTGGAAGGGAGGAGGAAAACAAAGCAAATCTAGCTCTTAGTTAGAGGGTTCCTGTATAAACAGAAAAAATCAAAGAGAAGAGGATCCAAAGTTGATGGATCCTGCTGAGCCAATGAAGAGGTCCTGCACTAGCTCCTCTCCCTCTGCTATAGCTCCATGGAATGGCTACATCAGGATTAGTGTTTGAGGTGTAAGAACTTACTGTCCAGGATACTTGTTTTCTATTTTAAACTTTATTCAAGGCAAAAAAACCATTTTGAAAGTTAAGTGGATTCATACTTAGTGTCATCAAGGTTATTTTTATTTGCGGTAGAATTTCAATTTCCTCCCCTGCAAAACTGAAGACGAAACCAAGGTATTTTGCATAAGTTTCAGCGAAAGCATATCAACTACCAGTACCTTATTTCCTTGTGGTTTATTCTTTTACAGGAATATTCATATGCACAACCTACGCTGTGTTTTCCATATGGTAATTAGTAGCCCACATTTTCTCACAAGACGATTCTTGCAGGTTCAATGGGATGGAACTCCAGAGAACGAGGTGCTAGCATCCAGTATGATGGTCCGCTTGCCCTGAAATCCATTCAGCTTGGTAAGAACATCTTGGTAAGAACATGTGGCAGGAAGGGACCCATACTGGTATTGAAAAGTACTGTATGTGCAAAGTTAATATGTAAATATAGCTGTGCTGGTGATGGGGAAAACCCAGTATCTTAGCGGTTTATACAGTGGTGATCTAAGTGGTTCAAGCCCTGAGTTGGCAAGTATTTACAGCAGTGGGCCTGTCGTTTAGCAAGATGCTTAAAAATGCAATTAGTTGTTCTGACTGTATTTTCTAATTCATTTTGGCAGTTCCTAATGTCAGTTGAATAGCTAGTCCTTCGGATGTTATTAGAAAAGATTCTATATGAACCCAACAATTAAGAACGTGCAGAAAACACATCCGTAAATAAATTCACCATAAATATGTTGAGTTTTCTTTCTTTCATCCACAGCTCTTGGCTAGAACACACAACTGAGAACAGTTTTCCAACAAATGTGACCAAGGGGCTGCAACTCAGCTGCTTTATAAATTCTAGAATTTCACTGAGTTACTTGTTAATTGTAATGCTTAGACTATTTAAGTAAATATTAATGGTTCAGCTGAGTTGATGGAAACTATTATCATTTCTATTTAGTTCACAGATTTGATTATGTTGTTTGAAAGGGATATCTGTATAAGCAGGTGATGTTGGAAACTCAAACTATGGAGGATTTTGTGCTTTTTAAAGGATTTCAGTAGAATTTGGGGGATTGAAAGAATTGTTTTCTGTTTCTTTGCAAGTAAAAATTAATGCTCCAAATTTCTCCTTTTGGCACTTGCCTAAATCTAAATTTTCAGTAAAGAGAAATGAATATGATTGATGGTTCCTTGAGACTAACTTTTTAGAAGCTTTCTATTGTAAAGAATTGGGGAAATAAATCTGACCACAATAAAACATTCCAAAGTTTTTAAAGGGACAGTAATAACATAGGTCATGTAAAATCTTCGTTTATAGTCTACAAAGAAGCCTTAATCCCCAATTGATGAGTAAAATTTCCTCCTTGAAATATGTCCAGAAGCCAGCTAGCAGTCAGTACAACAGAAAGTACATTAACATCACAATCTTAGGCATCTCTACTTGTTTTGTTTTACCTGAAATCCTTGAATCTGATAACTTAGGGCAGTCTGCTATCTTGGGTGTTAACACCTTAATGGAGAACATTTCCCATCATGTTGTCACTATCCTAAGTCCTGTATATAGAATAATAGAATTGCAGAGTTGGAAGGAACCCCGAGGGTCATCTAGTCCAACCCCCTGCAGTGCGGGAACCCTGCCCACAGCCATCCCTGGGTTGGCTCAAACCACCAACCTTCTGGTTAACAGCCAGACACACTGACCCATTGCGCCACGGGAGGGTTTCATCTCAACAATTTTCCTTGGAAGGCCCTAGTGAGTTCTTCCTTAACTTGGAAAATAAAATATATATTTTTTTAAATTACTCTTAAGAACCCCATTTCACATTATAAAATGTTTCCATGGAAGTTCCCCAGTCCTTTGCAAAAAATGTCATGGCACCATCCATATACAGTAGTTTGACTACTCGGCTGGTGAGGATTTGTGTGTTTTCCAGGCAACCAGTCAAGGAGAAAATTGCATGGCAGGCATAAAGCTCTTTCAGTGCAATGCAATGCATCTCTCACCAGAAGGAAGGCCTATTGAGTTCAGTTAGCTTACTTCCAAGTAAACAAATATAGGATTGTAGCATTTTATGCTTCTGGGCATATTTGAAGCTGCTGCTTCTGCTTCTGCTGATGATAATGCTTATACCCATTGTATCAGGCATGGGGAACCTGCCCATGGACCAAATTACCCATGACAGGGGTCCTATTTGGCCTGCAAAGCTATCGTAATTATGTTAGGTGTGGGGCAGGTAAAGCCTCAGCTGCAAAGCAACAATTGAGATCCTTAAACTGTGCTCCTGGTTGTTCCTCTAAAAGTTTGATACCAAGTGCAAGCCCTGGCTGGGATCATTGCCACTTGGGAAATCTCAGGTGGAGCAAACACTACTGCAAAGGAAGCGCTTCACCCGACAGGCATTGTAGTATCAGGTAACTGCCAGATGGACTGCCCCACATCCTGTCAGCATGGCCTGCGGCAGCTGGACACATGAGGATCCAGCCTGCCAAACAGATTCAGTTAAGCCCCCCTGAGTTATATCTTAGGACAACCTTGCAAAATAAACACACAAAATTACTAGCCTGCCTGCTGTCTGTACTTGTTTTAAAAACAAAGCAGGAAAGCAGAATACCACCTTGCAGAGAGCCAAATTGTGCAGAAGTCAGTTAAGACAAGCATTTATGGATCCAAGGAATATTTGTTATTTCAGACGCTTGCAAACACAGAGAGCCCCATAGAAAACATGACACATGCTCTACTCGCAGGTGCATTCTGCCAAAACACGATTTACATAGGGGTATGCAATAATAATAATAATAATAATAATAATAATAATAATAAGGGTCCCAGGTGGCGCTGTGGGTTAAACCACAGAGCCTAGGGCTTGCTGATCAGAAGGTCGGCGGTTCGAATCCCTGCGATTCACCCTGCAACGGGTGAGCCCCCGTTGCTCGGTCCCAGCTCCTGCCCACCTAGCAGTTCAAAAGCATGTCAAAGTGCAAGTAGATAAATAGGTACCGCTCTGGCGGGAAGGTAAACGGCATTTCCGTGCGCTGCTCTGGTTCGCCAGAAGCGGCTTTGTCATGCTGGCCACATGACCTGGAAGCTGTACGCCGGCTCTCGGCCAATAATGCGAGATGAGCACCGCAACCCCAGAATCGGACATGACTGGACCTAATGGTCAGGGGTCCCTTTACCTTTTTATGCAATAATAATAATAATAATAATAATAATAATAATAATAAATAATAAATAATTTATACCCCGCCCATCTGGCTGGGTTTCCCCAAGGCATGATACAAAAGAAAGAAGATGGCCATATTCAGCTACCCACTCACTAAATGACCACTGACACAAACCATAGGTAAAACCAACTATGCTTCCCATGTAAACCAGGGGTTGAAACCAAAGTTTGAATTGGGTTTGCAATAACCTCCCCCTCCCTTTTTTTCTAAATGGTGAATTTCATCTGTGTGGTTTTTTTTAAAGACACATTAATATTGGGAAAGGGGTAGAAGGGGAAATTACTGTCGAGAGGGCAGGAGGGAGTGTGTGCACAAGGCAGGTCCTCAATTTGCAGAACCATGCCTTGGCATAAACCAGTTTTAGATTAGCTGTGAATCTGAATAAAACCTAAAACAGACTGTTACTTAAAACAGACTGTTTAGAATAAAACCTAAAACAGACTGAACAGGAAGCATTGGCTTGAATCCAGTGCCACACTACATAATCCTCCCATCAGTGCAAGGAGTTGCACTTGTGCAATGGGGCTTTCCCCCTTCTCTCCCTGGGTGCACCATGCATCCTGCCCCAACCTGTTCTGGAGGTCTTGGGGGGAAACCCCAGAACAGATTTAGGGGAAAGGACATCCTGAGCACTATATTAGATACAAGCCATTATTAAACATTAGAGAGGGTGGCACAGCCCACTACAGACTGACTTCATGTTTGATACTGATGCTGAACTCTAACTTAGGATACTAAAAGAGAGGGTTATTTAGTGAAGTGTCTTGCAATGAGGTGGCAGTGCTATTATCTTAGCTTTCAGAAATATTACAGAAAAGGAATTCAATAGTTAGAAGTTTTAGATCAGAATCGAAGGAACTACCTGCAATACACATACAATATATTATTGCATATACCATTAGCTAAAGCTCATATACAGTTATATTTCGTTTGCCTGTGAAAAAAAGAGAGCCCATCAGCTTCTGGTGATAAGTACTCTTACAATCTTGATAAGATCTACGCGCCTTGCTGTTCATTTAGCACTTACAGTGTTTATCTCACTGCAGCTGAAGAGCACTCAGAAATGTGTAGGTTTCTCCCATGGGTACAGAAAAATGGGTAAGTTTTTTTTTTTAAAAAAACCCCCACTGAACTCCCCCTTCTTTTATAAGAAACAGCTTTTATTAACACTGGCCCACCAACCATCTGTTGATAGTTGGGATTGGTAGTGTAAAGAAACGCTTGAATGTCATCTCTCTGCAATGCAAGATGTTGTAAAAATTAATATATATTGATGTTAATTGAATTGCCATTTCTAGTTTCGAGGGAATGGTTTCCAAATGCATTTATCATTGTCAGGAAGCTGGCAAGTGTGAACTTTTTAAGAAGTACAGTTGAGTCGAGAACAGACAAGAGGAATAGAAGGTGTACATAAATGCAAATATCTAATAAATATTCTGAATGTGATTTTGCATGCTCAGTTTTCTACAGAGAAAATTTATGATGTGCTGACAGTAAACAGATTATTCAACAAGACAAGAAAGATTTGATGTAATCTTAAATATGTTGGGAAAATTGATCTTCAAATCAATTTTGGTTGAGATAAATTTTGGAGTTTTAGAAGCAGCAAAAATCAGTGATCTAGGTCTTCAGGCAGAATTTGAATCAGAAAAATTTCTGATTCCCTACATTAATTGGGAATATTTTAGCATGCTTGACCATATTTAATAACTTGAACAAAAAAAGCTTATTAATTTTATGTGCTGTATAAGTTTCTGAAATATCTTCTCATAGCTAAAATAGTGAAACTGAAATATTTTCTGTATCCAATCAGTTCAGTTAGGAGTGCAGTCATAACCTCCCCATGTTAATGACTGAAGGGGTTATGAAGGTGTGTTGGTGATTTACTGCTGTCGTTGAGACAAGTGTTGCCCATTGGGGTTGTGGTGCCAGTGGCCTTGGATACACTGGGTTCAAACCTCTGTAGACTCCGCAGCCACACCAAGCTGGATCTGGTATAGTGAAAATGACAAGGAAAAGCGCTTCTCGAAACTCCACTTAGGATTGCTCCGAAAGTGAACCCTGTATGGTTCGAGTGTTGTATTCATACTTGTAAACGGAAATCACTCATTTTGGAAAACTTGTAATTTTTTTTAAGAATATAGCATCTCAATAGCATACACTACAATATTTACCGTAGATTTTAACAGCACAATCCAATGCATGTTAATTCACAAGCCAGTCCCTTCGAGCTGAATGTTTTTGTGTTGTTGCCTGCAGTCATAAATATATGATTTTGCATTCCTATTCATAAGAGAGGAAGAGAAAAGGACAGCTGGGAGTGAGGGAAGAGAAGCCCTGACAGAAGTTGTGAGGTTTGAACACAAGTTGGCAGGGCAATGTCTGTGCATATTTAAGTGGCGTACAAGAAATACTTTATTGAAGGGCTCTCACCCTAATTAATATACACTTCATATTCTATTTTGTGATGGAAAATAGCAGGATAAAGTTTGGGAATCTGAATAAATCAGCAGATTTTGCAGATGATCTATTATTTTCTTTAATAGAAACTGATCATTATGCATATAACAAAGAGGCTTTTTGTATAATCTCCCATTTATAGTCATTTGAAGTATTAGAATGGCAGGGGGCATATGTATAATTCAGAAAAATGTGCGTCTCCCCCACCACTTTAAGTCTGGGTTTGGTGAAGGTATTTCTAGACATCAGAAAGCTTAAATCTGAATTTATTTCAAAGGATATTTTCTACTCAAAAGTAAAAGTACATGTTGATTATAAAGGGTCACCGAATATATTTTTCACATTCGTTTGCTGAGGAGGGCTTACTTGGAGGAATGCCTTGACAGTTGTCTGACAGTTTTGCCCTGATCTAAAGGACTGACTTCTTATCTCATTGGACCTCTGAGACAACTCTTGGTTGAGAAATGGTCACTGCTACATTTATAGAATGTAGAAACAGTATATTACAAGCAAACTGTAAACAGATCAAGACATTGGCAGGATTATTGTAAAAAACCTGCAGTTTCAAAAATGTATGTTTAAGAGTATGTTGGCCATACTTAAGAGTAGCTCGCCACTTTTTTCGTGACAGGCTCTGCCTCTAGGGTAGTAGAGAAGGTGGCATAGCTTTTATTAACTTTTATTAACCAATCTTGTTTGAGGCATAGCTTGCCAATGTCAGTGTTTATTATTACGGCAAAAAGCCTACCTTGCAATTCTGGACCATTTCCTGTGCCATGGCTCCACTAGTGCAAGGGGCTTCCATGTGCCCCACAGAATTTCCTCTTCCTCTTCTGTCCCTTCCAGCCCACTGTGTGTGGGGCATTAAGTATATGAACCCCTATGGACCCACGTATGTGGGTTAACAACAGAAGAATCGGCTGGATGCCTGGATCCAAAATGCAGGGCGAGCACACAGTGAGCCCCAGTAGCCGGGTATTAACCTCATAAAAATAAGCAGCACAGGACAGTGTTAGGAATATAGGTTGTTAAGCCTTTTTATCCTGTTCAGCTGCACACAACAGCTGATCTCTTTCTACCTCTTGCAACGAGCAAACCAGACACTGTTAAGTTTAAAATTCTTTACTTACAGATTCAAGATCTGTATCATACATTGTTCCATGCAACAGCAAGGATCATACAGGCAAAATAGCATTGGGTAGAACAGTCACTTCAAAATTGCGGTCTGTGCTTGGGAATAAGCACAGACATGTCCTTCTCATGGCTTACATGATGCAGAGAGAGAGAGGAAGAAGAAAGAAGCTTCACTTTCTCTCCAGAGGAGAGGGGGCATGGTCTAACTGCATCTATCTAGCAATTACAACTATGTGCTTCTTTGCCCCTTCATGCACTGACTAGCAATTATGCATAGTTATGTTTGCAGTCTCCTACCCTGTTCTCCTCAAATTTGCCTTCAGGGAGATACAGGACCTTCTGGAGCAAATATGGCAGGAGGACACTAGAGCAAGGGAGAATGGGAGTCGTGGAAGCAGAATCCCGTTGGTGCGGCATTGGATACAGCCAACTGTTCTTTCTGCAACCAAAAGCAACTTAAGAGTTTTAAAGTATTTTTTTTCACTAGTGATTTTGTTACATACGTAAAACTCTCAGCCTTAATTACTGTTCAGCTCTTTGGATTTTGCAAGCTTCCGTTAGATGGGCTTGAATAAGAAGCGTGCTTTTCACTTCCTCCAACTAGAGGATGGTCGCAGAGGTGAACAGTAGTTTTGCCTCCGGGCCTGTTGATAAAAGCTGAGGTCATAGAAAATCTAGCTCCCTGCACAATACTAAAAAGGCAGTGGGGCCAGGGAGGGGAGGGGAGGGGAGAGTATTAAGGTTTCTCCTAAGGCAATCTGCTCTGGCTATTGTGAGAAGCATAATATTGGATTAGATGTGAATGTCGCTTGTGCTGGGTTTGCAGTGCTACTTACTGAAATAATTGAAATCTACCAAGTGACACTTGCTGCTTTGCTTCTAGAGATCAGGGTTGTGTCTTTCTCTGTGGTTTTTAAACTGTAAATTGATTTGGCATGTTCCTCTTGTGTTAACTTTAAGATCCAGTCTTTGTCGAAACAAAAACATGCACGCCTAATAATTTAATCTAGGCCAAAACTTGCTTGTTTAAATACCTGGCGAGACTTTTGACTGTTTTGCATGGAAATTTGAATTTGCTGGAAGTCCAGTTGGTGACTGGCTGCCCAGTGTTCTCAACAGAGAATACGATTTGAATTCCTGATGTTGTAAATTAAAAGCACGCTGTTAAACATAAGGGTATTATCTAGAAACCATTTAACGCTGCCATATTTGTGTATAAATCAGATTAGCCCTGCTGAACTTGGTGAGACTTACTGATCCAATCCTAAAATTGTTGCAACAACAAAGAATCACTTAAACTGGGGTGCATCAGCTGCTGCACCAGCAGTGTCACAAGCCGACGTCAATGTTCTTCCTACGTTGCCAATCAACTGGTGCAGCCTATAAGTAGGACCCCAATTTGTTTAGTTTCTCTTAATAACCAGCCATTATTTTTGGCGTCCACTGACCCCTCCCCTTGCAGTAATAAGAAAAAAAACTGTGCCCCTCTGAGTTCTCTGCAGTTCAGGAGATGGAAGGGATGTTTCCTCTGCCTTTATGCCAGGCTGTTGCAGGAGGGAGGCAGCAAAGCTCTGCTTGTACCTTCTGCAAAAGCCCAGCCAACAGACAGAGAAACCACTCCTTTCCGTGTTCCAAGTGCAGAGAAACTGTCCACCTCTTACCCAAGTTCTCTGCAGTAAATAGAGAATGTGGAAGTTGAGATATTTGGGCTAAGTGCAGGGAAGGGGCACTGGCCCAGGGTGCATGTGTGAGTGGTGGTCACTCTGGCAAATGACTTGCGGATACACATCCTTTTAGCAGTCTTCTAACTATTCTGTGATTTGGGAGCGAGGGATATCAAGGGGCAGATAGCCTTGTAGAATGTGGGTCATGTGCGACTAAAGTTTCCACCTGGATTGTAAGCTATTTTCTATACCTACAAAACAGTTTGCTGCCTATAACTGCATTATCAGTGTCAGGCATTTAGATGTTTTACCATGTGTGTGCCTATGTGAAAAAATAGTTCCTGATATCTCCTTTGGTGGAAATGCATTTCTCAGATACGCCTGACAAGTGCCAGTATTTATACATGTCGGATCCCCCAACACACACACAATCTGTATCATGATTAGAGAATGAAATAGCTAGTAACTATGATAGCTAAAAATGGAGGCCCACAACCATAGGCATGGAATCTCTTAACAGTACACGCTAGGGACAAAAAACAGCCAGTGGTGATCACTGTCTTAATAGCCTCCGTGGCGCTGTGGGTTAAACCACAGAGCCTAGGGCTTGCCGATCAGAAGGTCGGCGGTTCGAATCTCCGCGACGGTGTGAGCTCCCGTTGCTTGGTCCCTGCTCCTGCCAACCTAGCAGTTCGAAAGCACGTCAGAGTGCAAGTAGATAAATAGGTACCGCTCTGGTGGGAAGGTAAACAGTGTTTCCGTGCGCTGCTCTGGTTTGCCAGAAGCGGCTTAGTCATGCTGGCCACATGACCTGGAAGCTGTACGCCGGCTCCCTCGGCCCATAATGCGAGATGAGCGCGCAACCCCAGAGTCGGTCACGACTGGACTTAATGGTCAGGGGTCACTTTACCTTTACCTTTATGTCATCTGACTAGTATACATTCTCAGAGATGAGTGCTAGATTGAGTGGACCTTAGACTGAGTTATCAAATTCTTAGGTGGTGTATTAAAATCTTTATTATTCTTATATATACATCCCAATGTAATTCAGGGCAGAAGATGCAAGCTGATGTATATATTTTTTTCAGTTTCTTTGTTTTGTTTGAAATCGTCCCCAGCAAAACAAACAGAGGAGAATCTCTAGTCCCTAAAAGGCAGTAGAGTACAGAAGTGTGCATATCAACTCTGCAGGCCACTTTTTCCGATGACCTGGAGTAACCTCTTGCATTTCAGCATTGTGTTTTAAATATAGCAGTGGGATAATGGCTAGACTGCTCAGTTTGCTGGATCGGAAGGCTTTGGTGCAGAACTGGAGCTTTCTTTGTTCCATCTGCTCTGTGTACTTTCTGGTAATGCCATTATACCCTGTCACCAATGTGACAAGAGACCCACATTGTTTCCTGCTTAGGTTTCTTTGTTGTTCTTCATGTTTCCAGTAGAAAATCTAGTATACTAGCTAAAACTCTTAACATGAACGCTTTTACAGCATGATTGAATAAAATTGCACTAACATTTGTGTGTGTGTGTGTGTGTGTGTGTGTGTGTGTGTGTGTGTTGGCCAATGTCCAGGATCTCTCTAGGAAGAATTTAGAAATGACTCAGAGAAAGCTATCAAGACACATCTAAATAATATAGTAGCAGTATGGTTTGTTAACTTTATCATATGCGCAAGTGTGCTGATTGTAAATCACCCACCCACATACCCTGTACTGCTCAGTTAAGATGTTACAGTACCCAATTGGAGAACCATGGTGTGGAGATCATGAACATGTGCTTTCTCTCCTTCCTCCCCTTTCAGTGTGTCAGTTCATTGTTGTTTCCCTGGCTTGTGATAATCTTCGTTTCCTGCAACACCTGACTCAAAACGAAACAGCGGTATGTGTTAGCTTTAGAATTTCCTCCAAATCATGGTTTGAAGTGGGCTTGGAACCATACTTTTGATGGAGCCTCATTTAACCCTTCAGTGTAGTTTGCACAGTTTAGATGTCACAGCAAAGTATAGTTATCGCGAACCATGGAGGAAGGGGAAAGGCAGGATGCATGAGCCTGCATGCATATCTGTAATCTCCAGCCTGTAGTTGCAAGATTTGATATTGTTATGCCCAAAGTGAGCCGCTGGCCGAAACGTTCCGAATTTGATCCAGCATGGTATTACATACCCAAAGGCGATAAAATTTTTGAACTATGAACTGCGTCCATCCTTCTGATTTCCTCAGTTTGCAATTCCTGGGCCCTTTAAGAGCTGGGACTGAAATCCCGTTTGGAAGTTTGGGCTCATCTTGTAATGGGCTTATACCATCCAACCATTTAGTTAATTGACAAAGGGAGTGGA
This sequence comes from Darevskia mixta, assembly GCA_034641385.1. Lineage (NCBI taxonomy): Eukaryota > Metazoa > Chordata > Lepidosauria > Squamata > Lacertidae > Darevskia > Darevskia mixta. The sequence goes on along the minus strand of JAWWNH010000014.1, from coordinate 24,636,276 downwards.
ACAAGCAATTGGAGGCATGACCTGAGAGATCTTGTAAGCCTCATCATCAAGGCCAGCAGTCTCCAGAGCAGGATCAAGCATGTCCATTGCTGAATGGGAAATACAGTTTCCAATGCCACCTTGTGTTCAGTGAATTGGAGAGGGACCAGAGCTTAGTGGTGGGTTGCATACTTCGCAGGCATACGGTCCCAGGTTCAGTCCCCACCATCTTTAGTTAAAAAGGTAATTTGATCGGCCTGTGGCACAAAAGACACTAATGAGAGTCACTGTATGGCAACAGTGGATTAGGTCACTGGTCTTCAGCCTTGATCCAAGGTGGGTTTCCAAATTCATGTTTGGGTTAAGAGTGGGTCCTGGGTCTGTAAAGTTTGAAGTCTACTGTTCTAGGCAGACAATTGGTCTGCAAAGCTGCTGTTACTAGCCAGTCATTTCTGTCTCTCATAAGGTAAATTTGCTTGGGGTAGAAGCTTCTCTGAAGAAGTGTGCATGCACACGAAAGCTCATACCAAGAACAAACTTAGTTGGTCTCCAAGGTGCTACTGGAAGGATTTTTTTTATTTTGTTTCGACTACGGCAGACCAACACGGACACCTACCTGTAACTGTATACAATACTGTTAGGCTAACCTCCGGAACAAGGATGAATGTGTGTACATATATTTCATGGAGTCTTTAAGTATACTCCCAGAGGTTGTGTGTGTGTGTGTGTGTGTGTGTGTGTGTGTGTGTGTGTGTGTATAATGCAATCTTTTTTTTTTAAAGTATACTCCCAGAGGTCTTTGCAGTTGACAAGATTTATTCATTATATTTATGTCAAGCCTTTCCTTCAAGGAGCTCAAGGTGGTTCTCCCCCCTCCCCATTTTATATTCACAACAACCCTGTGAGGTAGGTTAGACTGGGAGATGGTGATGGACCCAAGATCACCAGTGTGATTCAGGGCTGAGCAAGGATTTGAACCCACTCCCGCAGGTCCTAGTTTGACATTCTAACCACTATGCTTGTCTGTCAGCCTTTTCTTCACTCCAAAGTAAGCAGTTCATCAATTTTATGTTATTTTAAATACTTCTTCCCTCCCTCCCCTTGAATATAATTCTCAGGGTGGTTTTCAAAAATTTAAACACCACAAAATGTATGCACAAGAATAACAATGGTCCAGATTCAACTGACCCAGCGCACTAGCAGAGGGCAGTGTAAGAGCTCCTGATAGCACATTAGGGCTCCTCCTCTGTCTTCTGTGGCATTGGCTACCCCTCCCTGTTTGGTGCCATCAACAAATTTGATGAGCATCCCCTCAAGTCCTCCATCCAAGTCTTTTGTAAAGATGTTGAACAACAATGAACCCAGGAAAGAACCCTGTGATACCCCTAAGAAGCAGAAATGCTTAAGACCGTGACCTTGAATTCCTCCCAATAACTGGATATGCTGCGTTTTCTCAGGTGCAAAATACATTTCCTTTAGTTTCTAAGAACACTGTTGAACTGTTCAGTTGTTCACTCACTGCACACATGGAGAGGTGAGCAGGCGTATGAAAAGCAACTAGACAGAACTACACCAGAACAGTTATTTTGCTAGGACTAAAAGTTTTTGCAGCTAGATAAAACAGACTGGGATCCCTCATTTCACCTACAGATGTTTTTAATACGCTTAACATTATCCAATACCAGTAACTGAGGTAGTCTAAATACCACAGCGGGGACTGATTAGCTTTTTCAGATCACTGCCTTTATTTGCTGTTTGCAAAGAAGCTTAATCCAGTGCTGGCGACCAGGCTTCCTGCTGTGGTTTGAGGTAGTATTCTCTTATTCTTTGTATCCATAGTGGCAGAAATTAGAGAGGGGGACTCCTGTTCCTGATTGAAAACCTCAAAATAGTCAATGACAGTCTCAGGATCTGGGCAATTTACTTTTCCTGGATCATTTAAAATATATTGGTTAGTTGGTTAGTTGTGAATTTGCCACCACTACTACCAGAGAAAGTACATAGAAGTGTACATAGCAGTGCCTATAGAAATGGATTCTGAAGTTTAAGATCTATAACTGATGAAATGGAAGAATTTCATATATTACATTGTATATGCAATAATTCATATTTTTTTTAATGATTCAACATTTAGCTGATTTTAATGAACCGGACCTCACAGTAAAAAAAATAAAAATATCATTTTATCTCTTTCAGTCAAGCACCAATCATTATTTTTCTGTTGATCTCCTGTGCCTGCAGGAATAAGCAAAAGGTTATTTACAATTTTCAGAATTTATCTCTCTGTAGCATAGTGTGTTCTTAAATCCCATGCAGGAGGGTAAACTACAAGGTTCTTTTGAACGAAACTCCCCTTGAAGGAGTTGCTGTACTTGCCATTGCCCTTGTCATTGCACACGTTCTGAATGTCGAAAAGCAAGTAGACGGTCACATCAAAACAGCATGTTGAATTTTGACTGTTATTTCTCTTACAGGCATAGAGGATTTTAACAAATGGTGCCCTTCCACTTACGAAAGGTCCTTCTGTCATCAAAGGCGTGGGTCATTTTTGCTAATTCCCACTTCTCCTCACATCCCCCTGTGCAACCTCCCCATCTTCTCCAGATGGTTTGGGGACCCACGGTAGGTGGTGTGAGGGGAAGGGGGAATAAGCAAAAAATTGCCCCTCTCCTCCATCCCACTGTCTGAAGCCTCCACTGGATCAAACCAACAGGGGACACTGTTGGTTAAAACCCATTAAACGTTATGGAGCCCACTAAGCAAACTCACTGCTGTAGTATTATCTCCCCCTCCTCGAATGTTTCTTGCTTTATTTCCACATGCTGTTAGAAATTCCCCAACAAAGAGACTGCAAGAAGTGGCGCTTGGTTGTCACTTTTGTCAGCTCCTGGTTCCTTTGCTACTCAGATGCACCTAGCCTCATGCGCGTTGGAAGTTATGTAGGTTTTTCAAGAAACCACACAAACAAATGCTTCAGGAAATCGAACACTTCAGTGAGTAATTCCGCACATAAATACTCTTGAGTGCTTTTCCCACTGCCTCAGTCTGATTTTACTTTTACTTTTCTTTCTTTTTTTTAAGCCGGAGAAGAATGCAGGTATAATTGTGCCGCTGTTCTGGGTACTATTGCGCTCCACACACACACACACACACACACACAATAGAAGCGAAATGTCCTTTATGATCGGCGTGGGCTGTGCTTTTTGTTTTGAGCTCTTCTAGTCGAACCTTGCAACTTTTACTATATAAAAAATAATTCCCTTTCTTTGTTTCGCGAATTAGAAACAATGAGGAAAAGCTGAAGTCTGCCCAGGCCAGGTGTTTCTTGTTGGCAGCCTGCTCCCTAATGACTCTGGTTCTCATACAGCAGCTGCCTGCTAGTCTCTTTTGTATGGCCTATTGTTGCTGCACACCCCTCGTTAATACACATGCTGCCCGGGGCAGACCCTGAGAATGACATCAACTTGCTTCTCTTAGAAAACCTACAAACCTGATGCAGGGCGGGGAGGCTTTTCCTTGCATCTGCCTGGCCAACTAATTGTCAGCCTTTCCTGCCCTCCGATTGGTTGCCGTCCTGCTCGGTAATAGGTTAAGCAAAGACATTGCTATTCCATCTGGTCAACCATTCATTGTTCTGCTTGCCTGCCTGGAAGTTTGCAGCTGAAATCGTGTTAAGGAGTTGCTTCTGGACCTGCTGCAAAAAAAAATTGCCCGCCTCAATATCTCTGTACTTTCCAGTTAACGTAAGTATTTGGACTTGCCTTTGCCAGGGATTAAACGCTTTTACTCCTTTTGACCCATCAGCATGTTCCTAAATAAAAGAAGCACAATATGTGTAAGGGGTTTTTTTTGGGGGGGGGGGAGCTGTAAAAGCTGCAATCCGTCTCTCGAAAAAATGGCATTTAAAAAATGTGTTATTTTAAATCTCATTCATTCAAGTGAAGAAATGTAAGAGAAATAAGAGTGACACATTACCAGAAGCTTGTACATAGCTAATGGACAATTTTAAAAAACTCATTAGAAGTGAATTTGATTTTATTTAATTTTTTAGTAGCATTTGACTGACTTGATAAACGTTATCCTTGGTAAAAATGAGCAGCTGGAAAAACACCAGTTACCTGTGTTTAAAGGATGGTTTTGTGATAAATTAACCTTCATGTGACAACATAAATTATTTTATGATCAAAGAATTTAGTCCAGCTTCATGAAGGTGCAGGGAGGATGTAGAGTATGTGTGAGTGTCATTTGAGAGAGAGAGAGAGATAGTGGAAGTATTGATTTTTTTTCTGGTGGTTTTGATTTGCTGTTCACCCTGTTTTATATCTTGGGCTCAGATACTAGACTGAAGAACATTTTTAACACTTTAATCTTTGAGCCAATGCCAGACTTCCTCTAAGGGTGGGGGGGGGATATCTTCCTGGGAGGGGACACCTGAAAGGGTTAAAAAGAGGTTTGCATTTCTACCAAATGCCCTATTGTGTGAACATATGCATAAGTCTATTGAAAGTTTTCAGAAGATGGGCAGGCCACCAGTTGCTGGTCTCCTGCAGTTCCAGTAGACATCTGTTGCCCCAAAGCATTAACCAATCTGTTCAACGGGACATCCTTCCTTTGTTAGAGTGAGGGCTGTTGTCTGCATCACTCTCTGAAATACAATGGTAATTAAATACATAAAGTCCTGCAGCAGATATTTATTACATATTTATTATTTTGATTTGCATTGTTACAATGTCTTGGCTATTTTAATAATGCATAACCTGAGCGATCCCTCCTTTCCCCAGCAAAACATATCATTTAAAGTATACTAATATTCTTAGCGTTGTTGATCAGTGGGAACATTTACTACTGAAAAGCAATAGACAGGCCAGGCAGTTATGACAACTTACTTGATGTTGTTACTTTCCAACATACTGATTAGCACAACATACTGATTCTTGACTCAAGATGCAAAAAATTAAATAAAACCTGGTAACTGGGCTTAAATTTTAAGTAATCGTTTTAGTGCACATCCCTGTGAATTCAAGTCAGGATTTCAGTTTATCCCAATAAGGCCACTTTCAAGATGTGACTGGACAAGTGCTCCCCTGCTTTTCAGTATATGGGCAATTGACCCCACTGCGTTCATTTGTGACTTAAGGTTTCATTGGAGGTAATGTACATATAATGCATCAGAAGTTGTTTCCAAAGACTAACATCTTATGGAGGTGCGGCTGCAGATTTCTTGGAAGAGAAAATACACAGCTGTGGAATAGAGATGTACCAGTGGGAGTGCTATTTGGGAAATAGAAGTCATGGCATCATTAAGTTTTATTTGCAGTGGACTCTCAATAGATAACTACCTTAAGGCTGTAATACTTAGCACTTCCTAGTAAATCCCGTTGAAATCAGTGGAGCATACTTCTGAGTAAACATGTGCAGGCTTCTGCTGCACAAAAAGGGGTTGTTCTTAATGTCAGAATAAAATGCTATGCTTTTCTATTTGTGTTGGTTTATTAGCTGTTAATCAGTACATATCTCCTCAAAAAATGTTCCGAAGTGTCAGTACAAGCATGTTGTCCATTACATTTCCTTAGTTCTGTTGTCAAATGTGTTACTGGTATGACTTTGAGGTATATTAAACATACAGTTGCACGTTAATTATAAAAAGCCCTCTTTGTAATGCCTTGGATGGAAATATACGGTATGACTTGTATGCAATGGCTGATTTTGTAAATGCCATGCACTTTTCCTCATTTAGTAGCCATTTCACATTCTCTGAGAAGGTTTCCAAATGCTGAAAACTCCAGCGAAAGTTTATTTCTAAAATAGGCTTCCTTTTCTGGTCCACATCTCTTAACTAACTTTACTCTGGATCAGATGGAAAATGGCTTACACCTTAAATGGGTTACAATGGAAACCAATGGTAGTTGCTTCCAGGTGATGTTATTTTCAGTGCCCAGGAAGCATTTCGCAGCGCATGGGCTTGGCAAGTGAGCCATTATCTCAGTGTATTACTATTGCGATACATGAGCCAACCTAAACTTTTTTCAGCCAATCTTAAAAGTGTTGCCCATTAAATATACTTCCTCCAGTCAGAGCAGATTGCAGGGTTTATGGAACAATGATGTCGGAGCTTCCAGATTGGTTTGGCAGCTGCATTGTTCTCCGAGGGTATACCAGACGCACTTAAGTCCCCGTCTTTTTTTTGTAGGCTTTGTTCATACCAAATTATTCTTGCACTCTGCTAGCATTCATGATGGCTTGTTAAAGGAGTGCATCCTAGCAACGAAAGGCCGGTTGCTAAGCAACATAGCTTTCCATAGGTTTTTCTTGTTTAAGATACTTTTTGGTGGTAGTTTTATGAAGGCCGCCAAAGTGTGGGTTTTGAACTGTATTCTTTCATTAGGATACTGTTGTGATTTGTTAGTGGCAATGGGGCTACGAGTGAATTGCAGCAGTTAGTAAATCACAACGTTGTTCAGCTCTGCTTCCTGAATTCACCATGTATTTGTACTGCAGCACTGTCTGAATGAACCTGGAGATCGTTATTTTTATAAAGTCAAGCCTGCTAGGGCTTATTAACATTGATATCCTCTTAACAGGTATTACTGCAATTTAAACAAAATGAAGAATTCCAAGAAAATGAAGAAAACGGTTATTTTTGTAAGACTAAAACAGTAAAAATGCTTTTGTCTTTTTAAACGAGAAACTATATATTTAGGATGGAAAACTTTGCTTTATTAACCACCACGATGCAACTTTTAGAACTAATTTTTAAAAGCTGGTGAGAAGCACCTATGAAGGACTTTGAGAGGAGAGGGGACAAAGAAATATTGGGGGTGAAAATGAAATTCTGAAATGAAAACAAATTGTGCATCTTGTTAATTTTAACCAAATCAATATTTTCATTATAACTGTTTGGATTCCCCCCTCCCCCAATAAAAAAAACCCTCTAAATTACATAGATTGTGAGTCCTTGGGGACAGAAATATATGGTGGTTTAAAAGTTACTGCTACCCATCCTGAGTTTTCGGAAGATGGGCTATACTTTAAAAATATGTCATCCTTTGGAACTCATTTTTAGACAGCAATTTCCTAACTTCGTTTTATGATAATAAAAATATATTTCTTCTCTATTATTGGCCTCAATCCACAGGCTGTTGTATGTGAAGATTTCCTGTGCCAAACAGATGGTAGGTACTATCAAGCATGGAAGTGTTAGTCACCTGTTGAGGAGAGAGGGAGTTCCTGGAATAAGTGCTGTTTCCCTTGCTCTCCCTCTCACTCTCACTCACACTACATATACATATATATATGTATATGTATATGTACACACACACACACACACACACATATATCTCACATATCCAGTAGCTCTGGTTACAAGGATTTTCTCCACACAGCACATGGGACTTCATCTGGAAGAGTAGTCACCAAACCCAAACTTCCTTTGCACTTATTGCCATTTCTGGATTGGGACAGATGTCTTTAAAGCATTTCTTCTTTTATCTAAATGTTCAGCTGCATAAATGGCATTATACTTTTAAACAGGGTCCATTTTAAAGCAATCAGTGTCCATAGATGCTTGTGTATTCAAACATCCCACCCGTTGTATCAGGTGGGATGGGCACAGCGTATCTTGATGTGTGCAGTCCTGTTCCATCTTGTGTACAGAGTTGAAGCCTTTTGTTGACTACTTGCTAAAATAAATGAAGATTTCACAGCAGCTGTTGGAATTGCAGCCTTCTTAACTACTGGTTTAGCTTTATTCCCAAATATTCCCTGCCTGAAGTGCTGTAGGTTTAGACTTCCTGGTGTGGTTAAATCATCAAATGTTGACTTACAGCAGAAGGCAGTATTTTTCTGACAGTGGTACCGGTAATTGTTCTGCTTTTATATTAGAATTCTTACTTAAAAACAAAGTTGTTGGTTTAAAAAAAAATACAGGTAAAATGTCTTGTTTCCTTACTTTGTGGCTTGAGACATCTGGAATTTTGTGAACACTAGGCATCCTTGATATTCCACCCGTAGTTTTTCCCTACTCTACTCTTGTGCCTCTTGTTTTCTCCTGCACCATAGTCTAGATCTTGTCAGTTAATATAGCATGAATGCTCAAAATAACTTCAACACTCCATAAAAACTAAGAGCAAATAATTGATGAACATCCTGGGTTTTGCTCCTAAGAATCTTAGGAAATTGGTTTAATTCGCATCCATATCAGGTTTATAGAAAATGCTAAATAAAAAAAATGGGTGAGGCGGACTCCCTACTTATTTATATATGAGAGTGATATAGTATGTCAGAGTTCCTAACCTGAATGGTGGTAAACATTGAATGTCATATATTTGCAGTCCTGTAATGGCAATTAAATTGTGTGGCAGGAATTGATATGACTTGATAATGATTCAGACAAGCACTGAAAATTCATATTTGCAGTTAAATCTGTATTTGGAAATTTCTGCTGCACTATAATAATCTAAATGTTTAGTAAATTAAACTCTGTCTCACTGGTAATATGTCATAAGGATTTTGAGTCCTCTTGATTTAAAGTACATTATGATTGAGCTGTCTCATTGTTGAAACAAAAGAGCTTTATTGACTTGGGGCCTTGACATCTGCTTGAAAAGCTTTACAAGGGTCAAAGGCCAGCCCTAGTTTGGCCAAACTCATTTTGGAACCTTGACAATTTAATATTTGCCTGTAATACAAGTACGTATTGGACCTTTCACAGAGCTGAGTTCCAAATAGATCTCACCGGGAGGTGATTAAAAGAGAGTGATTTGAATCTCCCTTTAGGAAGGCAAAAATCTAAATCTTAAGACAAGTTCCAAATGGAAAGAAAATCCCTAGTTCTAACGTTATTATTTCTTCTTTAGGAATACAGGATACTTTATATCCCGGAATACAGGAAAACCAACAAAGTGGAGTCAAGTACATGCAGCAGCTTCATGGGCTTGAAGGATCACTTGAGGCATGACCTAGGCCACCTCTATGAGGACAGCACTGAGACTCAAATAAGTGCCATTGCACCTTGGTCAATGGTAGAGAAACCAACCATGGATAAAGTTAACTCTAGGAAGGAGGATGCTAACAAGGAGACTTCTGAAGAAACTGGAAGCTCCAGTTGTGATTCTGAGGAGAGCACAAATTCTGATAATGAATTGGAACGACCAGCTATAATTGGACCAGAATCATGCTTCTTACCTAAGACTCACCGACCACTGTGCAGGTCTCCTTGCTTAGAACCGCATATATTAAAGCGCAATGAAATCTTGCAAGACCTTAAGCTGGAGGAAGCTCAGATGGGGTCTAAAGAACTTAAGAAACCTCCTGACGTGGTGAAAGAGTATCAAACCAAACTGGAGTTTGCACTTAAGTTAGGTTATTCTGAGGAACAGGTTCAACTTGTCCTGAATAAGCTTGGTACTGATGCTTTAATCAATGACATATTGGGAGAACTTGTCAAACTTGGAAATAAAACTGAGACGGATCAGAGTGTAAGTAACATTAACAATGGCATAATGCGAGAAGCATCTTCTGTTGAGTCTCAGAGATCTGACTCCCCGCTTCCGGAAGATGTACCAGTGGATGGTGATAACCTCAGACCTATAGTTATTGATGGCAGCAATGTGGCAATGAGGTATGTTACAGTGGAGTGATATGTTACAGTAGAATGATAGCCATTGTGTTTTGGGGTTTGATTTGTAACAGGTGAGCATACTACTACCCTTCTGTTACTCCTGACGTTACATGATCGGGGACAACCAATGTGGTGCTTTCCAAATGGTGTTGGATTACAGTTCCCCTCATCCCAGACGATCACCCATGCTAACCGGGGTTGATGGGAATTGGTGCTCTGACAAAAGCAGGTCTCTTCTTCCAGCTCTGATTCTAATATCTGCACTGCTTTGGCTACCTACCCCATAGTCGCCTTTGATTGAACTTATCCGTCCAGGGGTCCTTTACCTTTTTTTTACTTTCACCTATAGGTAGAGTATAATCCACTCAAAATAGTTCCCCCATCAAGTAAGAAGCAAACAGAATAGTAAGCAAACATTGACATTGCTAAATCACAATATGCACCATTACTTCATGAACTTGAGCTACAACCTGTTAAAAAGAGTTTGAAATTCCAACGATACAACTTACTGAAAAATATGAGAGGTTATTGAGTCCATCAACTTCAATGTCGTGGTAGCCAACAAAAGCTTGGTGCAAAGCATACTATTAGCAGTGCACAGGAGACGTCCTCAAACATTCAGACTATACACATGTTCCGTAGAAGGGAAAAATAAAAATTTCATTACTGTTATCACACAAGATTAGTCACAGATTTCCAAAAACACAACAGTAGCAATAAAACTCAATCCTATACACATTTGGGGGGGGGACCTACCTCCTGAACTACCAAGGGCTTCTAAAATATTCACAAGACTTAGACTGCAATAATTTTCTCACCTGGGAGCAGGCCCCATTTAATTCAGCGCAACTTACTTCTGAGTGGACATGTATAGAGTTGCACTGTGAAAAATGCCTAAATGGCTAATGGCTGGAGATATATAGCCACTTGAGAAAGCATAAGGAAAGCTATATTTCACTATAGAGAGTAGGCATTCTCTCTGAGATGGTTATTTTGAATCCCCCTTGTGTTGGAAAGATGTACATGTTTAACCAGAGAGCTTGCTTTCCCTTTCATGGGAAAGTGTATTCAGAACTGAGGAAGAGATTCCCTTGGTTTCAACACTAGAACTCTTGGGCATTCAATGAAGCTGACTGTTGGACAACTCAAGACAGATAAAATTATGTACTTCTTTACACAGTGCACATTAAGCTATGAACTTGCTGCCAACTTGAATGCTTTAAAAGAGGAGTAGGCAAATTCAAAGAGGACAGTGCTACCAGCTATCAACATTTACTAGCCACGATGGCTATGTTCTGCCTCCACCGTCAGAGGCAATATGCCTCTTAATACAAGTGTGGAAATTGCAGTTGGGTGTAGGGCCGTTTCACTCATGTCCAGCTTGCAGACTTCCCACATGCATCTGGTTGGCCACTCTGGAGAACAGGATGCTGAGCAAGATGGGCCGTTTACTTGATTCAGCAGACTTGTCTCATGTTCCATGTTGGGTTTTCTGTATTTTAACTGTGAGAGCAGAAATTTAATAGAATGAAAACTGAACTAAGATTCTTTGCGTGCACAAGATTATCCAAAGTAATAGCAGATATTCAGTAACGCTAACAGTACTGCAAGGGCGAATACAGAAGGGGAAATGTACGTGTGCACGTATAAATATTGAGCTAACCATGTTGGCTCAACAAAGCTTCTTATACCACTATTGGGATGTGCAAAACAGAATGTGAAATGTCAGGAAATATGAAAGGATGATAGATGAATATAGCAGATCCAATTTATACATCACAAAGGTGTCCCAGTCTGTTTTTATGACATAATGTATTTAAAGTATTATATTAGACTGTACTGAACTAATCGCTTGTGACTGTTTCCATCAGGGTGGATTTGATTTAAATCAAATTGATTTAAATCACGATTTAAACCGCTAGTCAGTAAGGCTTGATTTAAATCACTAGTCAGTAAGACTTGATTTAAATATTTTTTTCACAGAAAGACTCATTCTTGCTGGTATAATCTTAATATTTACAACCATATGAAGGTTTCATTTTTGGAATAATAAATTTTCAGAGTAGTTTTTACAGTTATATAAAAAATTTCTGATTTGGTTATACTACTAGAAATACATAGACAGATAATTATGAAATTATGGTGAGGTTTAATAAGTTAACTGTTTATATATGGACAACTTTTCTGCTGTACTTTATTGGAAGGAGAAAAATAATCATTTCCTTAATAACCATTTAAACAATTTATTTAACTAAAACAATAACATGATAGCGTATGTATCCATGTTTGTTAACTGATGTGGCTAAACATTAAAAAAAACCAAAAACTTAGACTGAGTTTTAGCACACTTGATAAACTTAAAACAAATCCTTATTTCCTGATGAATAGCCTTTGGACTACAATGTAACTTAAATAGAAGACTATATTTAGAAAGATTTTTCCTCCAAAAGCATTTTATTTTAAAAATCCAATTTAAATCAAAAAAATCTGATTTAAATTTTAAAAAATCCATTTTTTTTTTCATTTTTTAAAAACAATTGTTGATTTTTATCCACCTGGTTTACATATTCTTTTTGGATGTTATTTGGTGTTTAAAAGCCCAGCAGAGGTGAGCTTGGTGCAGAGTTCCTGCAGGAAGAGCATGCTTGACAATCAAACTGAGATTCTGAGTTTGTAAAATGGGAAAGCTACGTTTATTACTGGCAAATATGTGGTTGATAGGAAACATCCCCAGTTCCTTCTAACTAAGGTGGAGATGGCTTGAGCCATGCTTGCTCTTGTAGCTCAGATGAAGACAGATTTGAGAGTGTCTTCTGTCGCAAGGGAGGCATGAAGGAAAAGAGGCAGTGAGGTCAAGTCAGCAGCTGAAGGAACATTAAGAGGTTAGCACAAGGAGGACAGCTTAGGAAACTTGGAGATTTCTCTCCATCTACCCTTCCCAAGCAAGGTATATTGGCCTACAGCACTTCTCATAGTAATTTTGTCCCATAATACACTGGTAGATTTAGACATTATGCCAAAGCGTATCATGTTTTAGAATCCAAACGTTCAGACACCAACTCCTGGTTTCAGATATGCCGTTCCCCCCAGCCCCTATGGTGCTTAATTCAGGTTTCTTCACCCTGTAGCATGGCAGCCTTGACTATGCACAATTCCCTAAGGAACTCCAGGATCTGATAGATGAAGCAGAATGTTAATTGGCACTCTTTCTGAAAAGCTACGTATAACTAGAAAACTTCACTTCCACCCCCTCCCACCACCAAATTAATCTAGCCTGCCTCTTATTTTATTTGAACGACTCAAAGAACCACTAATGAAATATTGGATGGCATCCACTGGTGGATTTGCCCAGATGGAAAGTGTTTTGGCAAGTTGGGGCACCCAGTTTTCACCGCTCCCCTCTATCTGCTGTAACTCTCCACTGTGACCCTCCCGTTAATGTTCTGGAGTATCCTGCTCCAACTTGGTCCTTTTCAGATGCCTGGATTACCGTCTCCCTTATCTGATGATCAGCCATACTGGAGCCAAGACTAATGGAAGCTGTAAGCTAAAACATCTGAGGGCAGCATGTTGGGGAAAGCTGTTTGGCATCCACCCCACCCCCCACCCCCCGGAACAGCCTTGGGAGGGGGGCTTAACTAGTTGAGGAGAATTGGCAAAAATTGGGTACTCCAACATGCAGAACCACTACCGAATATAACCCAATATCTTTTTATCTGCTAAAAGGGCAATTTTATGTGAATTGAATGTAATTATATAGTTGACATTTAGCCGGAATGCTGAAGCTGATACAACCAAATTATTTTTTTAGTAAGCCCTATAGTAAGGATAAAGAACTGATCTTAAAATCCTAGTGAAGGTAATTGCAGACTCCCCACTGCCTTTAATGGAATCAGGCTTTCGTTGAGCTGACCTTATAGCTGCCTTCGGAGTACTGAACCATGCTAAGCTTGTTTTTTAAAGTACATCCAATTATGTCAAGTGACATGTTCCCATTTCCAAGAAGCTGCTGGTGGCTAAAGTAATCGACTTTTACATCCCCATGACATTTGCTTTCCTAACTCAGGGTACAGAGAAGTGCCTTTTCTTCCCATTGCTGCCAAAAGAATACCTCTCCCCCCACCCCAGCCCAAATAATCGTGACTTTGCCATAACATCTCATAGCTACAAGTCATGGGGGGAAACACAGTTATAAAATCAGTGGCAATATATTTCAGAGCTAAGCTGCCTCGCAGTTCAGGTATACTTTCTCTTTACAGCAGCAGATGACTGACACTTAATTGCATGAATTCAAAGTAATTGTGCATTTTGCTGGATACAAAGAACGAGGGTGATTCATCACTGATGTGATTTTTGCAAGAGCCTTGACTTCAGTTCCAGCTCTAAGCCAGCAAGGCTTTACAGCAGTGGTTCTCAAACTTTTCCCTCGGAGCCACGCTTTCAGAATAACAATTTGCTCGCCCCACACCAAATTTCTTATTGATAAGAAATACATTGGGGGAGGGAGGAAACAACTCCTTTCAGTGCTTGACTGGTAACATAGAACACAACTGCTTTATAATGTGATCGTGGGGCATCCAGGAAGTATAAAACAATGCAGCTACAATATTCATTCCAAAAATAAAATTATAAACAAGCTTCTTACATGTGTCCCTTAAGTATGCATACAAACTCAAATGAGAGGTGTGAGCTTGCTTTTGCCGGGTAATCTCATTTATATTAGGTCTAATTTGAGACAAACAAATTCAGCTCATCAACACAAAGGAGCCTTTCTCTTTTCTGATCTTTCATATTTGTCATAGTTGAAAATCCTTGTTCACAACAATATGGCGTGGAGAATTGTAGAAGAATAGTCAAGATATTCTCCAGCACTCTGTTTGAAAGACGATTCTGGATCACAGCTAGGATTGTCCTCAATATCACTTGATGCTTTTGCTCTAATTTGAAAAGTCTGCAAATAAAAAACCATGTTGGTACTATACTATACTACACTGAAATGTTCAAATGTTTCTTTGATTGTCCTTGAATCTTCCTGCCACACCAGTGTGGCTCCCCATGTCCTTAGAGAACCACTGTTTTACAGTCATCATAATGTACCCATCAGATTAGTTTATGTGCTTTATGAAAGCTAAAACTAAGTAGCGGGTTTTAAAAAGGAAACGTAGGACCAAAGCTCACTATGCAGCCTTTACGGGAATAGTGCATTCCTTTCAAAGTGTGGGGGTTTGTTTTGGGCTATGCCCCATGTTTTCTGGAGGAATGGTTTTGGTTCCATAGGCATTACTCACAATGAAGCATTTTAAAGAAGGGTTTAGAATTAATTCGGGTGGTAGTCGACTAAGTTCTACTCAGAGTAAACCCATTGAAATTAATGAACGTGGCTAAGTTAGGTCCATTAATTTCAGTGGGTATACCCTGAGTACAGTGGAATAACACCCTTGATAATTACCATATAAATCAAATCAGCACCTTAAAACCTGAAGCAACTATAAAACCCAAAAGAAAATGCACAGCAAAGTGAAAATCCAAAAAATAGTGGATCTGAATAAAGTTTATAATAAATTGGTGTTTGCCAATGGGAATGGAGTAATTAGTAGGCTTCTCTGGTGTGCAAATGATATAGTTGCTTCATGTATTCCAGCATAGAACTATCTGATGTTTCCTTGAAAATAAAACTTCCGCTTCAAATGATAAAAAAGCCAGCTTGGTCCCTTATTCTTTGGAGTTTGCCGAAGTCTTGCATAGCTGATCTTGATTGCTTGAACTCCTCCCAAATGAGAACTTTATGGTCAATATGAAGTAGAAATATATTGGCACATAATTGGGATGATCATAGACTACATTTCAGAACAGATCTTTTAGGATTTTAAGCTGTACCTTTCTAACTACTTTGGATGGGTACTTAAAAGTTAGCACACATCCCAGCTTTTTTCTGGTCCCATATTTTTAATGGGAAGTTTCCTTTTGAAGAGCCAGGGTAGCATTAATGACATTTGAGATACAGTATGCTGCTAGCAGTTATTAGTGATTGGCTTGCTGAGTTCTCTTTTCTGATACTTTGGTTGAAATGAATAAACTTACAAAGGGAGTAAAACAACAGCCCTGTTCTGTATACACTAAAGATGTTTCCAAGCTTAAAGCATAGTTGCTTTGGGGGATGTATTGTTGGTGTTGTCTTGATAAATAACTTTTTATAAACTTCTGACTTTTTCTAATGACCCAGGGACTATTTCTGAATCTAGCTCAATATTGGTTGGCAGTGGTTCTGCAGGCTTTCAGACCAGAGTCTCCAAGCCCTGTCCGGAGCCATTGAACCTGGGACTTTACGCATTCAATGTCTGCGCTGTACCAGTGAGCTGCAGCCCTTTCTCTTAACTTGTTAAGGCCTGCTCCTTGACTTCTGGTGCTGAGGGGGGAAGCCACACTCTTCCTTGAGGGAGGTGAAAGGTGGCAGCCGGGTCACGGAAAGACTCTTGTAAATATTTTGTCCCTGGAAATGAGGGATTATCCTATTGGGATATGAAACTGCAAGTGAGCTGATTCTGCAAAAGAGGCCACCAAGATGTTAGTATCCATTTATTTACTATTAGTCACATTTCTACCCCATCTTTCCTCCAAGGAGCTCAAGGTGACATTGTTCTCCTCCCTGTTTTTATCCTCGCATCAGCCCTATGAGGTAGGTTAGGCTGAGAGGCAGTGACTGGCCCAAGGTCACCCTGTGAGCTTGATGGCCAAGTGAGGATTCGAACCCTGGTTTCGCAGGTCCTAGTGATGGCTAACCTTGACACTCCAGATGTTTTGGAACTACAACTCCCATCATCCCTAGCTAACAGGATCAGTGGTCAGGGATGATGGGAGTTGTAGTCCCAAAACATCTGGATTGTCAAGGTTAGCCATCACTGCTCTAACCACTACACTACACTGGCTCTCTTTCATACTAGCAAGACATTTTTTCCCCAAGGGAACAATATTCTTCCAAGTTTTCAGTCGGGCAACCCATAGCCCACTTATAAATAGCTCTAATATAGCTGTACCCCAGGTTTTATTAGGACAAACTTGCATAGTCGCTTGGAAGTATTCAAACCAGATTTTAGCCATATTGAAATATGTGATCATAGAGGAATATCCTGATAAAACCTTGGGGGATTGCAACTACACAGCACTTCTGCCCTTTCTGTGAGAGTTGCCACCGACAACGTCACCTTGGTAATTGCAGGTCTTGGCTGCAGTTCACAAAAGCTCTGGATTTCCCATGAGGTAAACGTAACTTTGTGCAACACTCAGATGTCATTTTTTCAGATTTGAATATTGAGGACGTAAGATCAAAATAAATTGTATTGTTTCGTCAGGCTCTTCCATCTGGACGTTCTATGCCTTGGGTGGTTATTTATACAGTTCTTAAACCTATTTTTAGCTGGTATTATTGTATGATTGCAAATCACCTTGGGACTTAAGCAAAAAGCGATTCGTAAATTAATAAAACAAACGTAATAATCCAGTGTATATGGTATATTCCATTCATATTCATATGGAAAAAGTGAAGGTTGTAATACAGGAGGAAGGTGATTTTGGGGATGTTTATTTCAGCCATGGAAACAAAGAAGTATTCTCTTGTCGGGGGATCAAACTGGCGGTGGACTGGTTTTTGGAAAGAGGCCACAAGGATGTCACAGTGTTTGTGCCAGCATGGAGGAAAGAACAGTCCCGACCGGATGCTCTCATTACAGGTATACTTTGCTCTGCCTTCAACAGCTTGATTTGAAAAGGGTTGCTAGTCAACCAACTTTTACTTAGAGTATACTATTCATTAATTTCAGTGAGTCTACTCTGAGTAAAAGTTGAGTACAACGCTATGAGACTCCAGAGTGCGCAATATTTTGCATGGAATACACATCAGGCTGGCCTCATACATTTTGCCATAGAGCAGTGAGTTATAATCCAGACACCATATGAAATAATATCACTACATTGCTTCTGATCCTGTGATTTGCCTTCCTGCTAAAGTACTGCGAGACTAATAAATAAACATGTAAAGTGGCCAATAATTCATTCTCCTTATGGTTGTAACATATTGCTTGTACAGAGAAAAATTCATATGAATGAGTCTGTGCAGGATTGTAGAACCTCTGAAAAGCTGCTTGTTAATTATGTAAGGCCCTTGCATTGAAACCTTGTCCATGTCCTTTTGAACATTTTTCAGAGTTAAGACATCTTATTTTCAGTTTGCTTCCAAAGTTTAAATGAAAAGCCTTATATTCTAGTACTAGGATTCTATTCTGTTTCTTGTATTTACCGGTAAGTTTCATTAAATCATGATTATGAATCATAAATCATTGGGAAAGGGGTATGTACATAATGCCAATAAATTTTAGACTCTTCCCTTTGCCCACGAGGCGAGCAAAAAGTTGTTCTTTAGCATGCATTTTTCTGGGAAGATTGTATCACCGGGAAAGGGAAGATGCTGAAATCCTGATTTTGATAGACATTTGGTTTAAAAACATAGCTTGTGCTTAATTATATATTTTAAAACCATAACTTGTGCTTAATTATATTTTAAATGGGAAACTTTTTTTCTGTTCTTTGAAATCAAGAACCCCTGTTTAATATGTGCTACTAGAATTAACTGCAGTATTTCTTGCTCCTAAGTGTAAGCATGACCGTAGTTCCTGGCAAATGTAATTTATGTTTATATATTTTTAATGTGTTGCTGAATATTAGTCATCTTCTTCCAGCAGAATCAGAAGTGCTTTTGTTAAGTCAAGTCATTCTTCTCTGAACATCTGCTCTCTTGTAACAGAGCTCAGTTGTAGGCCAAATAAAGTACTGACCTCAGTGCTCTGCTTCCCCCCCCCCTTTACTATTTGTAGACCAAGAAATCCTGCGTAAATTAGAGAAAGAGAAAATTTTGGTGTTCACCCCATCCCGCCGTGTTCAGGGGAGAAGGGTGGTGTGCTATGACGACAGGTTCATAGTGAAGTTGGCCTTTGAGTCAGATGGCATAATTGTGTCAAACGATAACTACAGGGATCTTGCAAATGAAAAGCCAGAATGGAAGAAGTTCATTGATGAACGGCTGCTGATGTATTCATTTGTCAATGACAAGTAAGTTGTAGTTTTTTTATTTAAAAAAAAATCTTGCTGGAAAATAATTGGCTGCAGGAATTGGAGCATATACTGGATTTTATAGGCACACATACACACCTGGTAACATTTCTGCACATGCAATAAGCTTAATGGATCTTGTGCTTTGGTGGTGGTCAGCTTTTTGCAATAATAAAAATGCAGCCTGCTCTCCTTTCATGTAGAGCATTTATGAGACCCCTGCCGCATTGAAAATTCTTGTAGCTACATGTAGAGTTGCAGCTCTAGTGTAATCTTTCTTCACCTATTTCAAGACAAATCACTTCGTTACTGTGGTATGAGCAAGTGGTCTTTCGGTACATGAACCAAAGCAGCCTTTTGTTCCCTGGCAAATAGTTGCATGCGTGTATTCAATAATTACATGCTCAGAACAGACCCATTGAAATTAATGAACGTAACTACGCTAGGTCCATGAATTTCAATGGGTCTGCAGTGTAAAGGTTAGTTGTATGACTCTTATGTTCATAAGGTAAAGGTAAAGTGATCCCTGACCATTAGGTCCAGTCGTTACTGACTCTGGGGTTGCGGCGCTCATCTCGCATTATTGGCCAAGGGAGCCGGCGTACAGCTTCCAGGTCATGTGGCCAGCATGACTAAGCCGCTTCTGGCGAACCAGAGCAGCGCACGGAAACACAGTTTACCTTCCCGCCAGAGCGGTACCTATTTATCTACTTGCACTTTGACGTGCCAACTCCTAGGTTGGCAGGAGCAGGGACCAAGCAATGGGAGCTCACCCCATTGCGGGGATTCGAACTTCCGACCTTCTGATCGGCAAGCCCTAGGCTCTCTGGTTTAACCCACAGCGCCACTTCATAGCTGCTTCTAAAAACAAAGATAGGATCAATGTCTTAGAACACCCTTTGCTAGCCTCGCCCTCCAGACCAAAAAAATGTGGACAGCACCAAGTTAGCAAAGGCTGTCTTGGAAAACAATTTCTCAAACTGATGAGACCTTTTATACTTCTGAGGCTTCATGAATGTACATTGCTATGACATTTGACTCAAGTAGTGCTTCCTCTGTTTTAAAGATTTCTAAATAGTGCTGACTGGTTAGGTTTTAAGTAAACTGCTAACCTTGACATTTTGGTTTGAAAAGTCTTCTGTGTAGAGGTCCACAAGCTGGAACTGAGTTTAAGGGGGAAATATGTAATGCTATGACACCAACAGCTAGAGTAGCCTGGCTTTGTGAATTAATTGTGTGAGGCTAGAGTTTCAGTCTTAAAACATAGTCTTAATCATGTCTACCCAGAAATAAGTCCTGTTGAGTTCAGTGTGGCTTACTCCCGTGTAAATTGAGTTAGGATTGCTGCTTTAGTTTACAAGGCTGTTTTGTTTTCCAGAACAATATATAGAATGCATCTGAAATAATCGGGAATACTTAATATCCTATTTAGAAATAGAAAGTGGTATTTTTTTCAGATGTTAAGACCGAGAATGTGGGTTACTGAATGCCTTGTTCATTTAATTATTATATATGTATATATCTTGATAGATTTATGCCTCCTGATGACCCCCTTGGCCGCCATGGCCCAAGCCTGGATAATTTTCTGAGGAAGAAACCTATTGTACCAGAACATAAGAAGCAACCATGTCCATATGGTAACCTTTTTTTCCTTACTAAACACTAATTATATTTTAAGAAACAAGGCCCGATTGCTTGTTTGGGGCTGTGTAAAACGTGTCTTTGTAAAATGTTGCTGCAGAATTTTGTTACAACTTCCTTTCAATAATTGGTTCTTGTACTGTTGGCTTTGCTGAAAGACATTCCCAGAGTTGGAATGCATATTTCTGGAACTGTGGTTCACAAAACCATTGTGATCATGAGCGTATAATGTTCCCCAGACCTAAATTTAAATCCCTGCCTGATCAAGACAGTATGAGTTCCTCATTTTGAAAATGGGAATAATCGTAGCCTGCAATATAGTGGCTACATAGTTAGAAATCAGAATAATAAACAGCATATGCTTTATTGTGTTGCTGTAAAATTGTGTACATGTGTGTATAAACACACACACACACACACTGTTCTGTGTTCAGCTAGTATTACCGATGGCTCTTGTATGTGATTTTATCTCTTGTGGTTTTATTTGTAAAATGCCTAATAAAGGTTTGATAAGTGTATTACCGATGCCACGTCTTATCTAACTGCAGAACATTTAACTATCCTGAAAGCATCCTTGACCTGTGATTCAGTGCTACACAATACTTGCCATTTTATTTTCAGCCCCTTTTGTCTTAATGCCGGTGTAGAATCACATTATCTCTTTCTCTCCCCCCCCCCCACTTAAATATCCAAACAACAAATTTGCAGGGAAGAAATGCACTTATGGACACAAATGCAAATACTACCACCCGGAAAGAGGAAATCAGCCTCAGAGGTCCGTAGCGGATGAGCTTCGCGCCATGTCCAGGAGCACAGCTGCCAAAGCTGCTAGCGAAGGAGGCCTGGTGAAGAGCAACAGCGTCCCTTGCAGCACTAAGATAGATAGCACTTCGGATCTCAAGCGAGCCACTCCAAAGAGGCAGTCGGATCCTAGCATAAGGACTCAGGTCTACCAAGACTTGGAGGAAAAGCTTCCCACCAAAAACAAGTTGGAAACCAGGTCTGTACCTTCCCTAGTTAGTATACCGAACTCTGCTGCTGCAAAACCCCAAAGTACTGCACCTTTGAGCAATGGCCTTCCCTCCGGAGTTCATTTCTCACCTCAGGATCAAAGAGCGCAGGGGCCGTATCCTCCAGTGTTGATGGCAACCAAAAACCACGGAACGCCAATGCCTTACGAGCAGTATCCCAAATGTGACTCTCCTGTGGACGGCTACTACTCTATGCTGAACGCATACCCGAACCTCAGCATCTCTGGCCCGCGAAGTCCCGAAAGGCGCTTCTCTTTGGACACCGATTACAGGATTAGCTCTGTAGCTTCCGACTGCAGCAGCGAAGGGAGCACGAGCTGCGGCAGCAGCGATTCCTACATGGGCTACAGCGACCGGTCCTACGTGAGCTCTCCCGACCCCCAGCTCGAAGAGAACTTGAAGTGCCAGCATATGCACCCCCACGGCCACCTGAGCTCCCAGCCCTTCCTGCAGGGCTACCACGAGACGCTGACCAGGGTGCAGAGCTACAGTCACGAAGAACCAAAGCACCACCACAAATCTCCGCTTCCCTACATGGCGGTCCACCTCCAGCATCCCGCCGTCGGCGCTCGGTCCAGTTGCCCCGGCGACTACCCGGCTCCCCAGAGCTCGCCCCGCTCCAAGGGCATGCATCTGGGGAGAGCCCTCGTGTCCACCCGAGTAGACAGCGTATCGGACTCGCGCTTGTACGACAATTCCCCGCTGAGGCAACGGAAAACGTACTCCGGCCAAGACGGACTCGGCAGCTGGGACAGGCAAGGCTACGGGGTTGACGCGTACGGCTACCGCCAAACTTACTCCTTGCCCAGCAACCCCAGCCAGCCGTGTTACGAGCAGTTTGCCTTCCAAAGCTTGCCTGAGCAGCAGGACCAGCCTTGGCGGATCCCTTACTGCGGGATCCCTCCGGACCCGCCGAGGTACCAGGATAACCGAGAGAAGGTCTACATCAACCTGTGCAACATTTTCCCTCCCGATCTTGTGAGAATTGTCATGAAAAGGAACCCTCACATGACGGACGCTCAGCAACTCGCTGCAGCCATTTTGGTGGAAAAATCTCAGCTCGGTTATTGAGGACGTGACGATGATGCATCTTTGCGGTGTCTTAATAGTTCCGTTTCAGCTGTAACGCTGAGGGAGGTTTGCTACAATAGCATGTGTGATCTCCTTCTCAGCAAGGAGGTTATATAGTAATCCATTTATGTGAAATAACTGTGCCATGGAATCTGTATGTGCAAGCCCGTGCATTGGAAATGACAGGTTTTAATTTAATTTCTCACTTGGATTTTATTTTAAATTTTTTTAAAGAATATTTCATGACTGGATAAGAATCTTTCCAGTTTAATATATTATTATATCTGTGGTCTCTTAATACGTTTCTTTGGTGCATCGGGGGGGTTTTATATGCAGCACTTTTTCTAACGTCGTTACGTGTTTATTAAATTAATGGGTGTTTTTGTCCTTCAAAGTGCAAAAAAAGTTTTCTTAAAAAAAAAAAAGCTGCAGAAAACTAAAGAGGATTTTATGCACCTAGCAAATGGGTTTCCCCCCCAAGCCAAGCTTATTATGAACTTTTTAAAAATTGCAATTAAGTTATTTTATTGTGTGATCTTTTTGCTATAATCATTTTATTTATAGAAAACAAAGGTCTTTTACAGCACTATTTTTTTAAACAATGTTTTGAGTTACCGGTTTTAATGTTGAAATGGGTAACAGTGTATTATTAGTACTTTATAGTATGGCACTTTTATGTTGGTTTTTGGTTTTAAGCAACATTATTTGTTTATCACTGTTAATTTTTGGTGCACGCAAAAGCAATCACTGATGGAGAAATCTGCCATGATTAATTTATTATGTAGAAGGCAAAAGCCTTAGATGCAGATTTTGAAGATGTTGCGCTCATCCAACTCACACTGTCTAGAATTAGGCTACCACTATATCAGTTTAGGCAACTGCCTTATCCACACTTTCATGAGTCAGAAACTGAGATTTGTTTTTGTCGTGTCTCTTGCTCCTCTAATTAATGCACACGTATACTGGACAAAATGTGGTGTGTGTTTTTTCCATACCTGTTTTTAAATGAAACTAATTGTTCTCAATGCATTTTTTTTTTGTATATAAGATACTGTGTATTTTTCATGCTATTTATCAAGGCTGGCCTGAGAAGGTTTTATGTTGTGTTGATGATACGCAACATTTTTTTATAAACTGCACTATAGTATAATATAGCATTGTAACTGAGAACGGTCCATCCTTTTTGTAAAATACTGTAGATGTTCTCAAAGTTAGTTTGTCTGGCCTGCTGTATTGTGCAGGCATGGCTCTTTCCGCAAACAACATAGATTTAGAAGCAGACAGAACCGTCTCTTCTAGTATTAGTAAGGGAGATTTCTGGTTTTTAAGTCGTGGGTTCTGCTAGCTCTTCTAAAATGTAATCTTGCATAGATAGAATAGTACTAGATCTTGCAGGCAGTAACTTATACATAGTGAGCGTAATCTTACACACTAGGATTCCCTGCAGAATGACCTAATGTGATGTTTCCCTAGTTTAGCCTTCAGCAACCTGGCTCCTTCCAGATGTTTTGCACTTCCAGCCCCAGCCAGCACGTCCAAAACATCTGCAAGGCACCATATTTGCAAAGGCTGCTCTAGTTTATCATCTTATTGCTGATAAACCAGGTGCACAGCTGCAACTTGAAGACCCTGTAGAACCAGAAAGTTACCTTTTACTGTTGATACAAATTGTATCTTTAACTATGATAATTATTTTGATTTATAGATCTAACTTTAAAAAAAAGGAAAAGGAGAAACCACGCACAAATGTGTAAAGATAATTTTAGACTTTGGGCAACATTTTATTCCTTATTTAAATGAGAAAAAGAATCCCTGTAGATTTCAAATCCTAAACAGTCATATAGGCAATTAGTTGGGTTCTTATTATAAACAATATTCTCTCTCCCCCACCCACCTATTTAAATCTTCTTCTTCTTCTTCTTCTTCTTCTTCTCTTAAACCACGTTGAATGAGATCATATAAAAAATAATGATAAAATGCTGCCTGAAAAGAATGTCCAAGCACCTTTTGAATAGGAAAACATTTTTCACTACTCGTGCAACACCGTGTGTTGCGAGAAGTAGGATTTTGGTATACAGTAAATGCTCCTGCAAAGCATTGTGCTTATAGATGTATCCAATAATCTGAACCATGTTCAGCTACTTTAATTCAGGAACTGTTCTTCTACACAGCTTTCACTGTTGACTAGTGAGACAGGATCTCGGTTCTGTCAATTCAGCTGCCCTCCTCTGGGTACTGTCTTAACACTCCCTCTGTCTCCCCTTCGGGAGAACTTCTTGCCCTGTCTGTTTTCTTTCTTCTCGGCTTCACTGTTTCTTGTCTATACGGAATGTGTTTTAAAGGGAGAGGGTTGTACACTGCATACTTCTTCCTGCACAAGCCCTCCATTAAATGAATGTGGTTTGCATCAAAGCAGGTCTCGTTCATCACGGTGGGCTTCCAGTGGACGGTTTCCAATTTGTGTGTTGTTTATAGCTTATACTGTAACCTTGAACTTGTATTGACTTTCTATATTCCTTCTGAAGTATCGGTGGATTCCTGACCCAGTGTCTGCAGAATGCAGAACTCCTGTCTTCCGGAATGGCACCATTTCGTATTTGTTGTTGGCTGGCTTACCGTATTTTACATGTTTATGTCTGACTGTGGCGTGGAGCCTGATCCTGCACCGTATACTACAATGTGAAGTGAGCTGCTTCCGTGAATGTGTGATGCAGCTTGTGACTTTTGCTGGGCTAAAGATCCCAGAACTCCTGGAAGCTCTGCTTCAGCATTTTCCTTCAGTGTTGATATCCGGTCTTTTGTTATTATGGCCTTCCTTGGGCTCCATTAAAAGCTGGTGTTAAAAAAAAAGGAAACTCGCACTGTTTTCTGCTGCAAGAACCTTTGCATGTGTACTTTTTTACCTTACAAGGAGCTCCAGGCTTTGAAGGACTCGAAGCTCCTGTCCTCCGTATGTCCTTTCCCTGAGAGCAAATGGTTGGCCAGGTGTATGCACAGCTGTGCCATCTCCGAAGCAGATACTTAACTGTCTCCGTCGATTTGACTATGACCGGTGGGAAGCCTTTCTGTGATTCAGAAACTGCTTAACTGCTTCTCCAGGGAGCAGCACGTTGTTTTGCACACACCAAAAGACACGGAGTCATTGGGCAGCTCTTACCAGCAGGCAGCAGCACGGCTGCTTCACATTTTGACCCCATTGCTTTATGCACACCACCTCCTATGGACCTTGGCTCTCTTAAGTCGCTCTCTTTCTCCTTTGACGTTCCAAAACTCAGGACCTGCTGCTGCTGCCGCCACCCTCCTCCTCCTCCTCCTCCTCCTCCTCCTCCTCCTCCTGGGATGGCTTTTTGTAGAATATATATGGTAATAGTTTGCAGCAATTGTAGGACAACATGGAAAAGGGAAATGCTAGGAAGGTGTCAGATCAGTTTTATGCCGATTTATTGATGCAACTTTTGGGTTGGATCCAAATTTGCACACCAAGTGTAAGTGAAAAAGCATGTCTACTCATATATGGGGGGGACAAAATTGGCAGAGGCATTTTGTTCTTTGGGGAAGGCCTCTTCAGGGGATGATGATGGAACTGGAAAGCAAGCAGAGCACCCATGTGTAGAGGGTGTGAAGTTAACTGTGAAGTTAAAATATGTGATAAATGACCTTAGGAGGTCAAATTCCTGCTTTGTTTTAATTTATTGCAACATACAGACATTGGTGCGCTCAGTCCAGCTTTGACATTTGAGCTGAGTTTTATGACATTATTATCATCACTACTGTTCAACAGAAGGGATGAAAAATTTACCTGGAAACATTTCAGGGTTTTGGATTTATGGGCAAAATCATATGTGTGCATGTATGTAATTATACAGTGTACTTATATCATGCTCAACCACATAGAAGCCCCTTTTTGATCTACCTATGATGGCAAGGTTAAACTCCTTGCCATTTTGTGCATGCATCTCATTAACATGTTTGGAACTTCTGGCTATTTTTTTTTTACCTTCAAAGTTATGAGAGTTTAACTCTGGTTTTGCGTGTGTATGTTTAGCAAATTCTGACACTATTAATAGGTCCATGGGCTTCATTTCTGAAAGTGGGAGCTCTTCACTTTCCAGTCCTGCTGTCCTCTCCCAGTCTAAAATACAGTAGTGGGGGGGGGGTTCCAGAAGAAATGAGAATATGCACACTGTGGATTTTCATAACAAGCGGGTTTGTGGCATCTTTGGAGGCTAGCTATTTCTGCAGCATCCATGATAACACTTCCTGGTGAGTCAGCAAGTTTAAATCCTTCCCAAGTCTCTGAGACAACGCAAAGGTTGTATGTGTTATATTGCATTTTAAGTGTAAATTAAAATGGAACGTGATTAAGGACTCATTCCTTGTGTGCCTTTATTCTGCCTTTTATTTAAATTTCCCCCCTTCCTACCATTTCTTTCACCTCCTGCTGTTTCTCTGTCTTTATGGCTTTTGCTGTTTTTATTACTCTGACTTTTCATTCCTCTGTTTTCCTTTTCAGTCTTTCCACATTCTTTTTTCCTGCTTCCCATAAGGATTTGACTTTCTTTTTGCCCCTCATCCACCCTCTCTTGGGAGATCTTTCTGCCCCTTTGCGTCTCAAATAGAGTATTCTCTGCTATTGGCCTCTGAACCCCACTTCTTCCTGGAGGAGATACAGTTTTAAGTTTTGGAAAATATCTGGATAATTCTGAGTGGATATTTCTTAGTAGTATTGGAATGGTAACTATCCAGTATGTTAATCGGATTGTTCATCTGTATTTTAAAAATAGCTTGGGAGAATATTTATTTTGATATATTGCGTATATTTATCTGGGAAACTTATTGATCCTAACATTTTGAAGGAGAATAATAGGAGAACTTGGTCTTCTGTTTTAAAATTGGGGGAAGAGCAGAAAGGAAGTACGTATTTTAATAGACCGTTTTAAAACAAACCTTTTCGGCCATACATCTTAAAAGGGTTAAAAAAAGGGTTAAAATCCAAAAAGTGATTTGCATTTTTCATGCTTTGTAAATGACAGAAATGTTCACAATATCGCACACACACACCCCTTATTCTGAGTGCAGATGGATATGCAGTCATCAGTTCTAAATGAAACTTTGCTTGATAATAGAGCTTTAATTAGACTTGAAACATCGTCGTTCAAAATTATGTATGTGCACTACTGAGGTGTTGATAACTCGAGACTTTTGGATGTTTGCAAACATTTACTGGACTTTCAGAGGCATGTGATATTTATCAAAATTCCTTCACGATGATCAACAGTATTCACATTTGGGGCATTGGCTATAGCGTACGCTTATGGGAGAATATTTTGTGACCTTAGGAATGTAAATGTTGTGTGCCTATGGGGGGGGGGGATAATGTTTAGAACAAAGCCCAATGAAGTTCCCCAAGATTACAAAATAATAGCCTTCAGACTTAACTGAAGTTTTGTATTTGTACAGCTTTAAAATACTTAACTATTTGGTATAGCAGTAGTTTGAATTTTCTTTCCAACTACTTGTATTCCTAGTTGGATGGGCATTTTGCAATTATCCTGGAGCTAAATGTGAGGAATTGCTTCTGGTGATGATGAGATGTTTTAGTTACAGGTGTTCTTAAGGGGTTTTTTTTGGGTGAGGGCCGTCGTCGTTGTCGTCCCTGCATGTTCCCTTCAATTTGAACTGGTGGGATCTTGTCTATTTGGAAATTCGTATCTGTAAAAAAAGAGGATCAAACATGTCTATGAAAAGTTTGATGCAGCAATTGTGTGCTCTTCACTGGCTGTTATTTACTTAAGCTGTGGATATTCACATCAAATAAAGCAGTACATGGGCATTACAGAAATCAACAAAGCATGTACATGGATTCTATTATTGGACAAAAAAAATTAAAAAATGCAAAGCATGTGTATGGATTCTACAAAAATATAAAAAAAATTAGGTTCCCCCTCCCTTCATGGTTAAAGGTAAAGGTACCCCTGACCGTTAGGTCAGTTGCGGATGACTCTGGGGTTGCGGCGCTCATCTCGCTCTATAAGCCGAGGGAGCCGGCGTTCGTCCAAGACAGCTTCCGGCTCATGTGTCCAGCATGACTAAGTCGCTTCTGGCGAACCAGAGCAGCGCACAGAAAGGCTGTTTACCTTCCCACCGGAGTGGTACCTATTTATCTACTTACACTTTGACGTGCTTTCGAACTGCTAGGTGGGCAGGAGCAGGGACCGAACAATGGGAGCTCACCTTGTCGGGGGGATTCGAACCGCTGACCTTCTGATCGGCAAGCCCTAGGCTCTGTGGTTTAGACCACAGCGCCACCTGCGTCCCTTTTCCCTTCATGGTTAGACGCTCCTTATTTCATACTGATGCTCTCTCTAGAAAAGCATGAAATTGTAAGAACTATTTGCTTGAGTTGTCTCAAAGAAATTCCACAGAGCTAAAAGGATTGTGAACACTTTGCATATTAGAAGAAAGTTGGATCATTTTAAGGTCAAATTTCACTCAGCCTCTCCCCCCACCCCTTCTTTAGTAGCAAAAAGTATATCCTGGCATTTCAAATGAGAGGTGAACCATGCAGTAGGGGATCCTATATGAGCATCTTAGGCTAGAGAGATCACCTTTTCATTCCTCTGTGCTGCTGACATATGAAGTGCACCATGTCTATCATGGGCTCATTGTGTGACCTTGGAGCAAGCTATGCCTTTTCTTCAGCAAGGGTGAGGAATATGAGCCCCCGTGACCTCAGGATTCTCCCTACATCCTCTGCAGCCTTGCTCCTTAACGCCCCCCCCCCCCTGTTTTTGTGTGGCTGGAATATATTCTTGAACTATGGTTGTGCCTCTGGCTTGCCCGAAGGATGCCAAGGTATTCATATTGGAGGAAACAAGCTGAAGACAAATGATTCACTACCTGGAGAGATTGGCAGGCCAGAGATTTCTGCTCAAAAAGCCATTTCAATCTGTACGCTGCTACACCACTGGCTCTCATGTAATTGTACTCCTTCGCGTAGGGGCAGACCATTCACAAGCAGAGACCAAAAGTGAATGTTACAAGCTGAGTCATCTCCTTGCCTCTTGTCGCTTGCTGAGGTTTGGTTCAGCAAGGTTTCCAACAACTGCATAACAGGAATGGGTCACTTAGGGCCCTGTTGATGTTGATGAACAAACCCCACATCTCTGGCTAGGACTGGTGGGAGTTGGGGCACAACATCTGAAGGGCTGTAGGTTTCCCACTCCTGGCACAACAGCTACAGACAAGGAAGAATTAAAGTCACCAAGCAGGCACACAAGCATCAAAGATGCATTTATTCAAGTACATAGGTAGAGACAATTTGCAATATATGCATATAATGCCCATTTGAGCGAGTGAGGAGGGGAATCAATCGGCTGTAGCACCTTAAGAGGAAAACTCTGAAAAGATTCATTTGCCTGTGACAAATTTTCAGTTGATTTAGGTTTTTATATGCCATCAAGGCTTAATATAAAACGTGTAAAAATGAATAATGTAAAGGCAAGAGAAACAGCAGTTACTTTTACATTTCTGATTCTGCCAGGGTTCATGCAGAGAATATTTAAAAGATCCCACTTTTAAATAACAGCTTGTCGTCTGCTATATTGATTTCCATTGTAGCTGCATAGTAAACAAAGATTCTGATTCTTCGGCCTTTGAGGAAATAGTCACAGCCATATTTTGGGGGGGGGGGGAACATGCCCCTGATCCAACACTTAGGAAAAAACCCAGTTAGAGAACCAAGAGATCGCCAAAGCATGAGTTGCTCTCCATCAAGAAAGCTGACATATACTTTGGACCTCTTGTGTGTTTAAAGGATTGTAAACTTTCCCAAATAACAGAAGCACAGAGGCAGGCCTGGATAGACCTCCGGTTCTTCTGCTGTTCCTGAGTAAGTTTCTATCCTAAGGGTTGCAAGAGATCGTACTTTTGTAACCTGCACAAAGACACAGAAGAAGAAAAACCAAGCAGATTTAATAAGGAAACAGAAAAGAGCCACGCCCACCACATTTATAGCTGCAGAAGCGCCTAGAATGAAAAGAGAGGGGTTGTTTCCAAAAGAAGTTCGAAATTTGCTTTTCAAAAGAAGAGTGAAGAAATTTAGACTGCAAGGCCTATCTGGCAGCTGTGGCAACTCAGCATGCACTTGGGCGTCCTGTTGAAATCAAGAGGGTGTCAGAGCTCATAAATTTACACTGCATTCCAGCTAAAATGTGCATTGACTTGGCATGCAGCCAAACATCAGCAATACTACTAACAATAAAAATGTGACTTTGGAAGGCTCTCCTATGCTTTGACTAGCCTAGTGAGCGCAAGGAGCTACCATAAGCCCTACTCACGTTTCCAAAGGATGCACCAGCTTCACCTCTAACCTTTGTGAGTTGAATCCAAAGGTCTCAAGGGGGATTATTCAAGCATTCAGGAAAATGCACTTAGAAGCCTCCCGAGGATCAGGGCCCCAGTGGTGCAGAAAACTCTGTTGCAGAGAGGAGTCTAAACATGCTCAAAGACCAACCACTTTGACCTCAATGAGCAACAGTTAGCAGCAGAGCCAGTGGGGATTTGGGGGGTGGGGTGGGCACTTACAGCCCTGGACCCCCTCCAAAAGTTTTTGGAAAACCTGAACAGGGTGCTATACCAGCACACATACCAACAGTTGACTGTCCTTGCCAAATATTTAAAGTGCCTCGAAGGTTAGCTAGCAGCTTGGTATGCTGACAGTGGTTATTCAGGGTATTTTCCAGTTTTCAAAACCCTTTTTTAAAAAAAGGCAGATCTCAGATTGTACCTCGAACCTTATAAATGCAACAAAAACACTGATCAAGCTATGGGCAGGCAAAAAGCTAAATATGACAGCCTTGGAAATATCCACTGGTAAGTTTTGAGGCCCTCCAGAACTATTCTTTTAGTACTCACCCTTTTGTTTTCCACTTTCCTTATTGCCTAAAAACAGTTCAGTTTGACAATCAGATCATTGTCGACTGCCCCGTTTATCAAAAGCTCTGCTGTTTCTGTTGATGGCAGCAATTGGCTGGTAAAGGGGCACCAAGATATACCAGCTTCATGACATCAGCACCCTATCGGTCATACCAATGTACTGATCGCTATGCCCTGCCCAGAGCTCCATTTTGCCTGCGCAACATCTCTTCGACACAGCTCTATAAGAACACTTCTGCTTTCCTAAAAGCCCTATGAAAAGTGATTTTAAAAGGGCATTTTGAAGAGCCCCAATCTCTTAACACTAGTATAATGGAACGTGGAAGCAACACATTGGAGACCTCCTGAATGTGAAAAGGATTTTTCCTCCTTAGTGGTGGGGCTGAATATCTGCTGGTTATCTTTTGCTGCATTTCCTCTTAAACATTATAGCAGCTGTATGGGAACTCTGCTAGCACAAAAGGTGGACTGTACATACTTTAATAGGTGGAAAGTATGGCTATATTTCTATTATGCATAGAGAGGTGCATATTGCTGCTTCACTTTAATGTCTCTCTCCCGAAAGACCTACTATATGTTGAGGGCTTAAAACTGATGTAGTGGTTGCAGTGTTGCAACAAGGCATCCTGTGGACTGAAAAGCAGGTGCATCTCTGTACAATGGCCAAAAAAGAAAAGACAAAAGACCCTGCACGGGGTGAGCATCATCATGGAGATAGAAGGGGGTGCATTGCAGACAAAGCCAAGCCCTGCTGCTATTGATAAGACAAGGGGCTTTGTAAAAGCATATCCACACTGCAAGAAATGGCCCCCAAGGGAAAACGGAACAGAGGTCCAACACAGAGCTGGCAGGACTGAAATGGAGAGGGATGTACGCTTTGCCCACAGGTTATTTTGCATATCCCTCTCCAGCAGAGCAACTAGGAGTAACCAACTGCACACACCAGGCAAAACAAAAAATCAGCGTTTTATGAATAAATCATTTTATTTCACCTCGTCTTCTGGTAATGAATTGACATCGCCCTTTTTTCTTTTTTTTTTTTGCTTCCCCCTGGGAATAGTGGGAGAAGTCATCTTAATGTGACTTTTCCACCTCAAAATTTAAACAGTAGGAAAGAGCCTAGTGGATTCAGAATATTTGTTCCGCCCAAAGAAGGACCTTCTGAAACTAAGAACATAAAATATACATTGGACATTTCTTCAGCCTTACCTTGATTCTATTTCGGCGAGGAAAGGGGGGGGCGGAGAACATGCATCTTATCCCATTAGGTGGAAAACGTGTGTGAAATGCAGTGCATGGTTGAGGAGCCAGGATCTGAACAACGAAAACCTATACACCAATCCACAATGATAAACAACAAATACATTGCACAAAGGGCCATAGAAATGTATGCATGTCTACTGTTTTGATTTTCTGTTTGAAGACAGCCTGTGGAAAATCTAGTCTAGTGCTACAGCCTCCATCATCATCATTATCCTCAGCCTCATTTATTTCTTCTCTCTCGTCCAATGACTGAGCCAAATAGTTGCCTTGCTACTGCTGGCCACCAGCCGGGGCCCTGGCAGTGAACTACACTGAATCCAAGATGAGAGCCAGCTATATAAGCCAATGCCTTGGCTAGCTAAATGATCAGTGCAGGACAGCCAAATAGACTGCTTGTTCTGCAAACAAGCAAGGGGGGGGGAGCAGCAACCTTAGGGAACTTCCCAGAATTCAGCTTTACATCCTGTGCTCCCCCTGCATCTCCTAGGCAGTGGAAAAGTCCTATTTTGCAGTCCTCCTGCATACTACCTGGGGAACAGAATTAAGTCACAACCATGGTGAACAGCTTTAATTTGTGCACTTGGACTGCAAGGACTTGAGAATTGTTGATGTATTACAAAACATAGACGAGCATGAGACGGGACATGGATCAGTGATAGAGCATCTGCTTTGCATGCAGAAGGTCCCAGGTTCAATCTCCAACTAGGACAGTGCTCTGCAAAGCCACTGCCAACCAGTGTAGAAAATACTGAACAGGATGGTCCAATGGTCAGAGGAAGTAGAAGGCAAGTTCCAAACCAGCTTGCATATATGAAACGGAAAAAGTATTTGGGGAATTCTGGATTTCTCAAATTACACAGCTTAAAAGAAAAACGAACAAGTGAAGTCCCATTTTATATGCAACATTAAGTCAATGATGTTCAAATGAGCTCCCTCTCAAATCTGTGTGTGATGCTAGCAGGGAAATCTTACGCTACTCATGCATCTCCATGTCACAAAGCTGGAGCATATTTAAGCAGGCAGGCACTCAGATCACCTCTTGAGACACATCAAGGAAAAAGCCTCAACTTTTGTCATATGAGCACCTGCTGCCTAAATAAGCTATTCGTCCTCAACAGCAATTTTGTGCCAGTGATTCCCCTTTTTCGAACCTGCAATTACCCTTTTCCCTTGCATCTGTAGTGAGCTGTTAGTGCCCCCTCCCTCCATAGGAGTGTCATTTCTGCTTACATTTTAAATGAATTCCCTTTACAAGATTTGTCATCTATGTTCCAGACATCCATTCACTAGTCTTAAGCAAATTGTGATTTTTTTTTCCAGCAAAACCGAACAATTTTGCTTGGGAAAGATGAGATTAAATAACAACAATGGATCTCAGAAGAATGAACTGTAGTCTCTTTATTGTTAGCCAATGAATGTTATCCAAAATAATAGGTGTTATTAACTGTAGCTTAATTTTACAACACAAAAGATGCTAAGGAGGGGAGGGGGAAGAAGAGGGGAAGCGTGTTGAAAATTCCTTCACCAAGTTATTTCCTTAATGCCTCTGCATCAATATGTTTCCTCAGCAGTTGGTGACAACCATCACCATCGCTTCGTTCACAGTGAAAAACCTCATTACAGATGTTAATTCCTGGTTGCTTAGAAAAAAGTCACACAGTTTTATATATGGATTAGATCCATTTTAAACTCTAATCTATACATTGTATATTATGAACAGCAAATCTAACTCGTATTTCCCCCCCTTACACTGATAGTCTGGCATTGTCAATGCACGAACACACATTTCAGGGAGGAGCCATACACTGCATTCCATTTGCTATGGCAAAATATTTTGAACACTTTGGACATATAGGTCTCATGATTTGCTGCATGAAAATGTGCAAGGCATCTGCCCAATTTCTCTGACTGCAAGCAATAGTGCCTAGGGCAAACATTTGAGCATGTGCACAGCTTTTGCACACCCGTGCAAGGAAAATCAGCTACCAGTGTGTCTGTGTTCCTTTCATATGATGTCCTCTCTCCAAGATCTCCCTTAAATTTAAGGGTGCGGTGGGGGACAACCCTCAAGAAGGTTGAGTAAGGAATCCTTATTAAATGATATTTAATAAAATGGCAATTTTAATAGGGAAGTGTAAATTTTGAGTGCATAATACCAAAAGGTTAGCTGAACCATC
Organism: Darevskia mixta; assembly: GCA_034641385.1. Taxonomy (NCBI): domain Eukaryota; kingdom Metazoa; phylum Chordata; class Lepidosauria; order Squamata; family Lacertidae; genus Darevskia; species Darevskia mixta. Next base: position 24,601,456 of record JAWWNH010000014.1, on the reverse strand, counting down.
CTCAGAGAAATCAGGGCTTCTTTCTCCCAACTACTAATTAAAGAGTTATAAAAATGGTGCATAATTTCAGATTCAAAACATGGTCCTCAAAACTCAACATGCCAATTAGTCATCCCAAAGAGCATTAGATAAGGGTGATTCAGCGGTGGTTCTAAACATACATTCAATAGTAACTGACTGTATGCTGAACTTCAGCCTAAATGTTTGTTCATACAACTCATTTGCTCCTGTTCTGCCACAATTCCTGTGACTGGACTCTATGAAAAGCAAGGAAAAGCACAGAGCGGCGCCATTCCCTTGCATCTTCAGTTATCATGGAAGGAACAGGAAAACTTTGAAGTGCAAGTGGGTCCCCAAAGCAAATACAAGGCAGCATTGTTTTATGTAGACTTCATTAAGAAATGAGCCTCAGAGCAACGTTAATTTAGTACAAAGGAACCCAAGACCCAAAAAACATGCTCAAATGTTTCACACCCTCTCAGTGGATCCTATACCAGTTCCAGGTTACATTTAATATAAAAAAAAAGGAAGATACATGATGCAGAATTTTACTCAACAAAAAGGCAGCTGAACACTGAATACTACAAATCTATGCTGCAATAGAACAAAATCAAGAGTAAAGGCTCCTAGATTTATGTAGTGTTTAGCTATGCAGAAACCTAGCATAATGCAATTTGCATTTCTATATGGTGTTTGAAAGACCAGTCATCATGCATATCGTAGTGAGGTAGGCTATTGTCCCCTCCATGGGACTGATGTTTTCATATGCTCCCTTGCCAGAAAGGTCCAGGTTTCCCACATTGCAATTCATGTGACAGCTAACAAAATGCAAGGGAAGGAGAACCCAGAGCAGGGGTGGGGGACCTCAGCCCCCCAGATGCTATTGAACTACACAGGTCCCATCTTTCATAGCCATGCTTGCTGGGGCTGATGAGAATTGTAGTTCATCTGGAGGGCAAAGGGTTACCTATCCCTGTCTTAAAGAGTGTCTCATTTTTCCTACTTTTATCTGAAGAACTGAAGACCTCAGTAAAACAGACCTATAAGCAAAAGACTTTCTACAGGTTAATGTTCCACTTTTTTTTTAAAGGGAAAAAAGGTATGCTGGAACAGCTACCTGCCATCTAGACCTTTGTGAACAGGCAGGCAAAGAAAACCATCAATGATGACAGGACGTGAAACACCAAAGAACTCCACCTAACAGAAGAAAAGCAACACCCCTAAACCCCTGATAAATTAAGCAAGTTCTTGCAAATTCACTAAAATGAAGAAAAGAAAAATCCAAAGTGCACCCATGCCAAAAACTGTGGCCAGTTATAAGGTAAAAGCTAGTGTTCTTTCAAATCGTTCCTGTTTAGGTTAACAGCTTTGTCAGTATAAGATGGAGCTAGTCCTCCAGAGGACAAAGAATTAAAAAACAAACAAACAAACGTGATATAAGATCATGGAGATGTGGCCACCACTTCTCCCATAGATCCAGAGCGGACAGGCTGCCTTATTGTTGAACGGCTTTCATGAAATGAGTTTTAACCACAAACTGGTATAAATGCTTTGGCAAGGTGGGGTGTGTTCCTTTCAGAAAGGCCTGCGTTTCTCTGCTGGTGGTTCAAGCTTAATGAAGAACATATATGCAAAGTAACAGCTCTCACATTGCTTCAAATTCATCAATGCGCTGCTTCGTATTGCCTTGCCGGATCTGTCGAAGAGTCTTGTATTTATCACGGCCGGCTTTAACATTCTCCGCATGAAGGACATCGTTCTGGGTCTTCTTGGTGTCGTCTCTGGCTTGGGCCAGCTCAGAACTCAGGGCCTGTTGAACAAAATCACTGCTGGTTTAAACGCTGTCAGTTCTGTAAAGTTCAACGTTTCATTTGCGGTACAGGATTAATCTTCCAACCCAACAACCAGAATGTATGTATACATACATACATACATACATAAAACAAAGGGGTATACATGTGCAAAAGGGGAGATGATATATTCTTGTTCCTTTAGTGGACTATTTTCAGTTAATTCAACTTAAAACATGGTTTGGAATTATTTTTTTCTGGAGAACAGTTATCAGTCTCACATGTATAGCTCCTCAATCACATATTCTTAGAAAGAATTACAATAGAAGGGGACATAACGTGGTACAAAGAAGCATACATATTGTATTAACTTTTGTGTTCACTGTTTTTGCCAGATGCACTGCTCAGGCCAACCGATGATACAGCAAAACATAGGCAGGTTAAGATTTTTTTATTTTTTTTAAATTACATTGGGTTTAGTGAACATTCTGTTAGTGCAAAGATTTCAACTGGCACAACAAAACATTCCCCCCCCCCCATCCTCCTGTGTGCCCCTAAATCTGTTCTAGAAGTTCCCCTAATTTGGGAAGGGAGCATGCACAAGGAGGAGGGGAAGTCTTGTTACAGAAGTAGAAATCCTTGCTCTGATGGGACACCTTAGTTGACTACCCATCATGCTCTACTAAACTAACTTATTTACCCATCAGATGAAGGAATCATCTTCTTCTGTATTGTATGGATTTATCCTTCAGAATGATGATTTGTACAACAGCATTGCCAGGAAACTCACTTACTGGTTCTGATTCCCTTCCAAAGTAAATGGTGCCTCTTCATGCATTATTAAAGGGGCCTAAAGGCCACTGGAAAGGAAGCTCAGCAGAATGGCCCCCTCCAAGAGCTTCAATTAAGATGGAATCTGATCTTAGCTTTCAAAATGCTGTGTTAACTAGCTTATTGCTCAAAATCCAAAGAGAATAAAAGCAACATTTGCACTCTGTGGTATGAATTTTCATATAAAGGAACTTGCTTGTGTTGGGCATTACCAGCATTTTGTTATTGTCACATGGGGTTGCAGTACCTAGTTATGAAACAAAATTTGTAAAGCAGCACAAGAGACAAACCGAACGACACTGTTCTCCTGACTGCATTTTCCAAGATATAGGCCACGCCACAAAAATATGCTTCTTTTAATCGGAAGGAGAATGTCTAGATGTGTGGAGGGATATATTATGAATTTTTGCAAAAGCAGTATGTACTGTGCCCAGGGCCCACTGAACCAAATGACTTCCTCTGCAAGTTGAGCAGGAATGTCCCTTCACACCCACACCAAGATGGGATCAATGGGAGTCATTTCAAAAGCTTTGCATGGGACTACTGTACAAAGCAAGGCTGAGCATGCTCAACCAGCAGAGAGCTTTTTGGTTTGTGGCCTATATTATATGCCTCTGTAATCATTACCTGGAGCTGTTTCTTTACACGTTCATTCTTCTGCGTTTCTGTTACACGCTCTTCCTCGCTCCTGTGATTCACAACGCCATCAGAAGCCAATTCAGCACTGGCCTCTGCATTATTCTCATCCTGTTCATCATGTTCATTTTCCGTGGGAGGAATTACAGGGGGAGGCGGAGGAGGTGGTGGCGGCGGAGCAGACATCACAGTCTTCAGCTCTTCTTTGGTCTTTTCCAGATCTTCTTGGGCTGCAAAGGCCTAAAAGGTAGTAATGAGGATTAGTCAACACTTACGCTCCACAAACAACCAAAATCTCCCAGCCTTATACTTTAATGAGATTGGTGTCAATGAGATTGAACCAACTTAGCCTGTCATTCTTTTAACATGTTTACGGGCCACAGAATATATGCTTAAAATTACTTTGAAAGTCTCAAGAGCAGACCAGAAGTCAACTCAAGCAGCTCCGCACATCTTTCTGAATACCAAGTCAGTTGCAGTCAACTAATACAAAGGAATTGTGATACATCCCTCGACCCCAAACACTCATTAAAATGATTAGCCCAAACAGCATTTTCAGAAGACTTTTAACAGCTTTCCCTGTCTCTAGGAGAAAAGTAGGATACCTATTTAGGATGAGATTTCAGAAAAGCATAAGAAGTAGGTACAGATAAGCTCATGAAGACATTCGTTTCCCTCCTGTGTTTGGATGAATCTATATTGCATCAAGTCAATCTGCCTTCTAGCCAGAAAAAGTAGAAAGCACAGGACATATGCAAGTCCAAGTAGTGCTCTCATCTCACATTGGGGCAAGGAGTATTGTAAGCTTGCAGAAGATTTTAAAAAGCATTTTCCAGCAGAGAATTTGACACCCGATGCTGGGAAATGCCTTGTTCTCAGCTCTGGCAAGCAGTTCAGAATGCTTTGCCCATTCACAAATCCCAGCTTTAGTACATTAAAAACAATTACTTTGTGCTGCCATTCTGAAGCTTCTTCTTCTTTCTTCTTCTTGGCCTCCTCCAAAAGTGCAATCTTAGCTGTGAATTCCGCAAGTTCTGCCGCCTAGGAAGTAAGAAGAAAAAGTTATTAGCTCTAAGGCAACATCATGTATTGGTCTGCATTAAAGATGAAGCTGTAAAGAAATCTTAGTCACCTTTCTTAAGCTTCGTATAATGAACAGGCAATGTTTCAAAAATAAAATAGCTAGACAAATAAGAAAATAACCAAACTATAAAGCCACTTAATATTCCCTTAATGCTGACCAGTTAATTCACCAATAGCAATATAATAAAAATAAATTTTAAAAAATGAGCCTGGTTATCATGTGACTCCAAAACTTGGGGGGGGGGGGGAAGAGTCATGAGGGCATCCTTTGGAGAAAAGATAGTGCCACCATTTGGATGGTGGTGGTATAAAGAATATCTGAACTTAATAATAACAAGATGGTAGAATGGATCCAGAGACATGTAATGGGAGTTGGTGGAAACAGACTTCCTCAGTCCCCCCACAACCTGGTTGGAGAGGTTCCCCTAAGGTTGGGGTACTTTGCCAAAAGTGGTGGGCTATAGCACAGAGGGGCTGAGGGGATCCCCAAAATCAGAGAGGCAACCTTGGTGAGTGGAGAGAAGTCAGCTTCTACCTGCCCTGTTATGTGTGCTTTGGTTTGGATGCAACCTAATATATTGTTGACTCAAAATGCAACATACATCTTTCTCCCCCCACAGCACAGTACATAACTATATGGGGAGAGAGAAAGTACATGCATCTACCTTTTTTGTACTTAGATGACATCATGCAATTATGAACCTGCATGGTTTCCTTAATACGGTTTCCTCTTTGGATGCCATAATTTTAACAAACTCATTGAAAACAATACATCCTAATATAATCAGGCTGCATGTAACTTCTTACCAGCTGCTCCTGATTTTTCATTTGGTCAGCAGCCTGTTTCGCCAGAGCAGTTTTTGCCTCTTCTGCAGCTCTCCGATCCTTTTCCAGGCGCTCTGCTTCCTCTTTTGCTTTCTTCCTTTCCTGATCCAGCTCTAGGGCTCTTCTCGTCTGCTCTTCCAATTCTATGCAGAAGTTTAGAAAAGATCAGATAACTAAAAGGCAGCCAGACTGTGTTACACCGAGCTGTTAAGTCTAATGGCTGGACTGCATAGTCAATAAAACTAAATATTTCCAACACTGAATATTAAAGAGTTCTCTGTTACTTTTCTAAGAGCAAGAACAAAAGGTCTCATTTGCTTTCAATGGAGATTGCTTAGGACAAGGGTGGGGACCCTTTTTGACCCAGTGGGCAGATCTTTATCTTAAACCCCGTGGATCAGCTCTGCGAGGCAGTTCGCAGCAGAGTTTGGGAGAGATAGTAACCAAGCAGGAATTAATTCCCCAGCCATCAAGCAACGGAGAGCGGAGTTCAATCCTGATTTCTGCCAAGTTCAACAGACCTAGGATTACATGTCTTCAGACTTGTTTTACACTGCACCTCATACACAGAATTATAGAATTGTAAAGTTGGAAGGTACCCCGGGGGTAATCTAGTCCAACCCCCTTCAATGCAGGAATCTCAACTAAAACATACATACATGTAAGATGGGCATCCAACACATCAGATTATAATCTAATGTCAATTTTACATTGTACAGTGGTACCTCTACTTGCATTCACCTCCAGTTACGTATCCTTCAGGATACATATGCGGCAAACCCGGAAGTATTTTTCCAGGTTTCGTCACGCGCGCATTCGCAGAAGCGCTCTATGCGCCATGCGCATAAGTGGCACCTCCGGTTGCGGAAACCTCGGGATCTGACCGGAGCTCCGGAATGGATCCCGTCTGCAACCGGAGGTACCACTGTAATAGAATATTCCAATGTTTTCTCCACTTGACCGTGTTGGCAGGAACTTACTCTTCAGAAAAGATGCAAAAGGGTGCATTTCACTTAATTTTTTTAAAGAGATATTCAAGAGAACAGAGCAATACTTCACCACCCAGACTGCAAAAAGAACTGGCTCTCATACAAATCCACTAACCATCAAAACTGTTCACGTTTTTCTCAGGAGGAATTTTAAAAGCATCAGGTATAAAAGCCAAAGAAAACTCAAATGCAAGCCAGTTTCCCAAATACATGGCAGCCATTGATAGCTGAGTAGGCACACAAACCATAGCAGTAAGGACTAAAGCTCGGTGGCAGAGAACATGCTTTGCACACAAGAAGGTCCCTGGGTCAACCCCAGGCAACCCCAGTTATATGAAGCAGATGATAAGCCCTCTTTCTGGGACCTTGGAGTGCCATTATCAGTCAAAATACACAGTACTAGGCTAAATGAACAGTTAGTCTGGCGTGAAAAACGTTTCTCATGTTTCTGTCAAGGTTTTCAAAAACACTTCCCATTCTCAGGCATCTGTGTCTAACTTTAAAGGCCCTAGATTTGCACATGCTTCTGGAAAAAAGCTTTAAGATACTTGGGGTTTTTCTCATTTACATTTTTGGGGGAGACTTGGTTTTTTGTAATCTTCCCAAGTATTCTGACTTGCACTGTGCAAAGTATAAGCCTTAGGCATTCAGATCCCCTCCCCAACATGGTTTGGGCACATCCATAGTATGCATTTGGCTTTTGTGGATGAGTTCTTTGGGTTCCCAGGTGCATTCACTACTACATCATTTATTTGTTGCAGCACACTGCAGTTCTCACAGAGCACCCAGTTTGGGAATTACTGCCTTCAGTGTCTTAAAGCAAACTATTAAAAGAGATGAACCAACATTAAAATGTTAGGAACTGCAAGAAGTCATTCCATTCAGTAGCTGTGCTATGATTCAGAAAGTCAAGCACAAAAAGAGTAATTGGCTGTGCTAGAGAAATCTATGCAAAATCCTGCAAAAGCTATTATGTTTAATGATATAAAGACTTTAACCTTAAAGAGCAGAAACACGTCTGAAGTAAATCCAATTTAACTGTACTTTTCTAGCAGACTGTAAAATAGAACACCTCACTATGGAAGAGGGTTTATATCTATTACATTTTGTGCATGCTTCTTCCCTTCATTTCCTTTCCCCTTCCTTCAGGAGTTCTCTACATAAATTTCTATTACTATTTGACCTATAGATATGATATACTTTCAGTATCAAATAGCTATGAAATACTTTCAGTATCAAATAAGGTATCTTAATAAAAATGGGCCTCTTTCAGTTTTACTACAATGGTGGTTTATAGACAAATCTGTTTTTCCCGACAGAGCCAACAGCTAGTTCTGAAACTAAAGCTTACTGCACACCTAGTAGCAGAATATGAATGATTTACCACTACATAACTGAATTTGATTTTAATCTAAGCTGCTATTTCTTATAAAGTGGCGGTCCGCAATAAGGTTTAAGACACTGCAAATTTGTACTCTTCACAATGTCACATAAGGTCTGTGTGCCACTGTTCGTAAATTGCACTCAAGCAAAAAGGAACAAAAGGAAAAAGGGACACAACAATGTACAGGTAACTCACAACTTAACGTTCACTTAAGTTGCATGAACTCAGCTTTATGTGCTTGCCTATTTTTTTGGGGGGGGGGGGGCAGACATCCAGGGAAAAAAGACTTTGGCAATCCCACCCACCATTGAACCCAATGTGTCTTGACTATACATGATTTTGGCTTCATAAAATCATGTATTTTGAGAGTTGCCTGTAGTTTAAAATATGATGCAAGTTAAATTAGTGTATTGTTAAGCTAGCTGCTAACTTCCTTACATGATGTGGCAAGCAATGTAACGTAATAAACCTAACAGACACACAAACTTAATATTTATTGAAGGAAATAGATGTGATGAACATGCTCACCTTTTTGGGCCTTCATCGTCTGTTCTTCAATTTGTCTTAGCCGTTCCATCAACTCTTCCTTTTCCCGCTCTATTCTTTCCTTCTCTTTTTCTGCTATTTCCCTTTTCCTTTTCTCATTTTCTAGTTGTGCCCTAAATTAAATAAATGCCAGCATCAACATAGCAGAGGAGCAAGTGATTTTCATTCTGAGTTTACAGCGCATCCATCGAAATCCATTTACCCAAGCATGCCAAATTTATTCTCACAATACAAGTCACAACATGATATGCTAGGTGGAAGCCCTGTGGCGGCAATAATAATAATAAATAATAATAGGTTTGTTCTGGCAGATGATCTCAAAGTTGTATCCTAAGTTGTATCCTTCTCAAAAAAACAAGATGAAAGCTGGAATGAAACAGAATAGGCAAACAATCTAGCTAAAGATCAGCATCGAGTAGGGTAAGATAGTACTTCTAAACTGCAGGCTTCTCATGAGTGTCTGGTTGGCCACTGTGAGAATATAATGCTGGACTAAATGAGTCATTGGTCTGATCCACCAGGGTGCTTATGTTCTACACGACAATCAAGTACCTACAAAACTTCAATCTATCAGGTAGTAACCCATAGGATAACACAATATTAGGTACTTCATAAAATAATTTAAAAGACAACAAACAATCTGACTCAAAACTGTGATGCTTAAGTATCTGCTCCTCACCTCTACCGAGACTCTTTGCACACTGGCAGTATATAGTAGCTAACTCATGGTAACATCCAAGTAGCAATTACATATTTGTCTGCACTCACTAAACAGCAGTTGCAGTGTTACTATTTAGTTTACTTAGTGCAAATCTTCTGAAATCACTGTGGAAACATGCGGTAAACATGCCAGTACATGCCGCTTGTTTTTCCCCAAAGCATCAGTACTCTAGCAGAGTCCAATTAAGCAGGCAGCCTGCTGTCAGTGCACTTTGCTGGAGGACAAATCCAATTGTGACACAAAGCTGGATAAGGACATGAGCTTTCATAAGACACTACCCAGGGCTAAAGAAAACCAGGGGTTTTGACAAACATCCTTTCTTTCTCTATATATAATTCATGAAGCCAATTTGTCATTGCTTAGAACTGGTGTGCATCCATGTGTAACAGGTGTTAAGTACAATACCAAGACAACAACAGTTTCCACTATTGGCACTGATTTAATAGGAGTAATATCTGTTTTTAGAGAATTCTGTCCATGAGGGCAAAAATAGAACTTCCTATTTTTTCCTCCTTAAGTCTGCCTCTAGGTCACATGTGCTAGAGTGTTTTTGTTTGTTTGTCTGAAGTTATGAATGACAAAAGAATTCCAACTACTGTTCATACGCAGTTGCCAACATCATACCTCTCCATTTGTTTTTGGTGTTTTTCTTCCCTAGCCTGGGCCTTCATCTGTTGAACTTCAATTGTATCTGGCTTTCTCCTCCTCATGTACAGCTCGTGATTTCCCATACACAGTGCCAATATCCGTTTATTAATTCTCAGACGTGGTGCATAAAACACAAAATCCTAATAAAAAAATTAAGTTATTGAGATCCCATTTGTGTTCTAGAAACACATGCTTGTTAAGAATACGGACACTTAGATTCTTCTTAATGAGATTCTAAATAGATAGCTTAACACTTTCACTAACCACCCTCCAATGAAGCAATCTTTCAGACTGGTCATTAGCTGTTCCAGAACAGCTCAATAAATGATTTGGAATTAGGTGTGATCAGTGAAAGAACTGACACCAAAGTATTAAGAATGATTATATCCCAACGAAACAGGGAAGAACTCTAAAAGGTTCTTTGAACTTGGTGACTAACAGGCTGGCAGAGGAAACTCAAACAGGATTTTGAAAGTTATGTACTTTGGAGGCGGGGAAAAGAAAATTCCAGGCATAGATTAGCTCCAACCCTACAGCGAACAATTAACCAATATAAGTGAGAAATTCCAACACAAATATTAGCAAAAGTTACATTAGTTAAGCAAGAAAACTCTTTGGAGAGTTAAGAGCTAGAGAGGAAGAGGTTACAGATGTGTCCTATATTGATAGTTCAGGTCTAAACAAGGAATTAAAAAGATTTACTCACAGGGGCCTTTTTGTCGATGGGTTTTATCACAAACTTTTTGTCATTAAATGAAATATTTCTGATTTCACTCCAAGGAAAGCCGATCTTGGGAGTCAACCTTTAGTGAACACAAAAGAATCCTTAGTCACACACACTTTGTGAACAACCACAGTAAAAGAACAAACTTAAGTTATAGGGTGAAAGGACAGCGTGCAATTTCATCTACCTTTGTCCAACAAGAAGGACCACTTATTTACCAGGTTCTTCTCTACCCACAATAACATCTACAGCTCAGTTTCTGAAGAGCACACAATTAAAAACAATGTACATCAAACTCTATTAAGGAGGATGATCCATGAACAGTTCTTCAGGAATACTGAAACAGTTTTAATACTACTTACTTATCATCATGTTCATAAATATTTAAACCCAAAGCATCGACACCAAGCCATAATTCAGTTCCCTTTTTGTTCTTTATTTCAAAATAGTTGACTCCATACATTTCCAAATCTTGTGCAATTTTGAGGTACTCCATCATAGAATCTTCCCTGATCAATGAAAAGAACATAATTGAAAACCAGATAAAATGCAAACTTCTATAGTCACTGTATAGGCAGAAGTAGTAAGGATCATGCACCCAATCTTACCAATTGTATCCTTAACTAAGTCTTAAGTGGGTTAACTGTGCACTTTCATCCATTGATTCCAATCAGATTTACAACCCAATTCTATACATTATAATTTGGAAGTCCCACCAATTTCAATGGGACATACCCCTATGTATATGCAGATAGAACTGTAGCCCTAACAGAGGCCGATTACTAAATAATAGATTGGACCCACTGTGCTTTTATTTATATTTTTATATGATAGATTTAAAACAGATGCAGGGAAAAGTGGTAAAAGGTTAAGCTAGTTATGTACAGAAGTAAGCTAAAATGGCTCTTTGGAGTAATATGTTTCAGTTATCAGCACTTATTCTGTCTGTAGGATATATTAATTAATTAAAAGCAAGCTAAATTCAAAAGACGAGGGCTAACTATACCGGGGAACTTACCTTAACATCCCTCTGTGTTCTTCATGCCAGTTTTGTATTCTTTCTTCCCACTGCTCTTTTGTCAATTTATGCTGTTCCAAAACGCTGTCAAAATAAAGAATAATCATGAAAAGAGTACTCTATTTATTTTATTTTTACACAAAAGTTACAATCAGCGGCACCTTTCTAGATTTAAATTTATTTTTATTTAACAAAATTTATACACCACCTAATTGTAGTAAAACCTCTACGCGGTTTACAAGAAGTAAATTCGATTATGTTGCAATACCCTGCCCTTTCAATTTATTCACAGCCTGCAGGGAAGCTTACAACTTTTAAAAAACAATTAAGTAAATAAAAATACTAAACTGAAGACCACAATGGAACAAAACTAATTATAAACAGCAACAGTAAACAAGAACAATGTGTGTATCACCAATTGTATTCAATTCCTTTAAAAATGCCAACAAATTTCAACAACAAAAGAAGTCATAAACGCTGTACTTTAGGTGTGAATGCTAGAATGGGGCTTGCCCATCTGACAACTGGCTTGGCAGGGCTTTGACTTATGCTACTAGTCAAGCTAGTTAAGAAAATCAGGTAGTATCTAACTAGTGCAACAAGTTCCACTATTGTGAGGAGTTTCAGCTGTGCAATGGAATTTCCCTGCTCTCTCCTCTCCCTGTACACCCCATAAATCTGCTCGGGAGTGACATAAGAACCCCAGGAACATATTTAAAGGCCACACAGGGAGATGAGAAGAAGGGGAATAGTCACTACTCAGCCAACATTCCTTGCAGTAGCAGAAGTCTTTAGTTGGATACTGCCCAGTTTCTGGGATGGAGATGCATATTTTTAAATTCCAAGTTGAAAACCAATGGTGTAGGCCACTAGACAAGCTTTCATATTAAACTTATACGTTGTACCCATAGAATTTGCCAGACGTTTGATGCACCATATAAGTTTCTTACCGCTGGGGAAGAAGTCTGTCATTGGCCAAATATCCTAGCTTATGTATCTCTTTATTGTAATCTGCATACTTGGCTTGAACAGCATAAGAAGCTAGCAGAACAGCAGTTTCAGGAGGACAATAGATTTCATCATTTAAGATGGCTTCTTTTACTTGCAGAAAAAACAGTCTCTGGGTTATTTCTTGAATCAACTCTTCAGACACATCCTCAGGAAAAAACTTTGCCCTGAATTTGAACTGAAGAGGATTTTCTTTCCTTACATCTTGCTGTGTTACCTGAAAAGGAGTTTGCAGAAAGGTAAAGATAATATGAGAGTATTGGGAAAGCAATCTAGTCACCGGTTGTTACATACTGTAATTCAACTCTAGGAAGCACAACATTGAAGGACTTGTGATTCACACAGACATCTAAATAATTAATTGTGAATTAGGAAAACATGACAGCTTTCAGAGGCTACATAAAGCCATTTAAAGTCCTTATTGTATCCCTGTGTTACTCCAATTTTCATTATACAAATTCAGTTCTGAAGACCTACACAGCAGGTTGATTTAGGAAAATCAACCTTGCATTCAAAGATGTACACAACATAGCAGTGGTTTTAAAAGTTTATCCGCAAAAAAGTCTCTTGCACAGGATTGCCAGATATTGATGAGCTAATGAGCATCATGTACACCAGATTTCTCAAGTAAAGTGCACTAATTGATATCTGACAAGCTTCCATATATCTCTGAGCGGTTTATCAAGAACTGCACAAAAAGATTTTTAAAATCCTAATGTTTGGTAACAATGCAAGAAAAGGAATAATAGTTGCAGTCTATATTCAAGTAGCCTGCTTTTTCATAAATAGCACATCAGGATTTCCCAATCCACTAATCCCCCCCCAAAGACAATCAGTGGGTTCTCGGTTCCAATCTTTCCTTTTAAAAAAAACTATGGCAAACTTTGGGGTTCCTCCAAACTAGTGGATGCCTCCCATCCTGTTTTTCTCAATAGAGTGCTCATCTTTAGAGGGGGGCAAGGGGGAATTCCCCCCCCCCAATGAGCTATCACCTCACATTTATTTGCTTTCATTTAAAAAGAGCAACTTGAACCTGGCATATGACAAAATGTACTGGAGCTAGTCTTCTTATTTTCTGTGAGAAACCAGCCAGTTTGCCCCTCCCTCTATAAAAAAATCCTGCAGAACCCCCTGCACAGGGCTGCAATCCTGTCAGCACTAGCCAGTTATGTTTGCATTAGAAGAAATAATTTGTAATGTATGAGAGAAGAATGTCAAACCCTTCTCTTACCATTTTTGCTGCACCCCATCTCAAGTGCCTCAAAAGAACTAATGAGTTGAAAGACAAAAACAACTAGAATTATTGCCCTAGAGCAAAGTAGAAAGAACTCAGAGAACCTGAACAGACATTATTCTACCTGGCTTCAAACACACCCACAGGAGATCCCTGTCCAAACTCTGTTTCAACCCTCAGCTCCTCTCACTGCAGGAAGAAATATTTGATTAAACTGATCCCACACTTATTAGAACATAGCTCTTCCAGATTGCAGAGAGACACATCCAGCAGATGTGAAGTTGCACCAATGCAAGACCCTCTCTGATAAATACCCAGGGTCAGTCTCAGCAAGATTAAGATCTGAATGAAACCATTTCTACTGAAGAAAGCGGGTTCTATAACCTATCCACTTCCAATGTATTCCATGCAGTGTCCGAAACTCCAGTTGTTCTAGGCACATTTTGACAGGGAATTTCATTAGCACAAGCAGTTTATGAGCTTTGGGTGCAGTACTGCACCTAAGATTTCAGAGTAGAAGGAAAGGGGGACCTTTTTCTGCCTCCCCACTTCCATGTATTCTCTGAAGACTGGAGAAGAGACCCTCTTAAGAATATTAGGGGGGTGGGCAGGGGAAGGTCACTAGACGATGTGAAAAATGAATGTAATATTTTAGCTGCAGTTCATTCATTTTCAGCTTTGTATTCTTGTTATAAAAAAGTGCACCTAGACATTCCGTTGTTGCGTCCATAACCTAGGTTTCAGGTGCCATTTAGCTCTAAGCTTTCATATCTCAGTTTCTAACACTGATTCCCTGTTGTGCATCATCACAAATATTAATACCACCCTACGGGAAACAAATCCAGAAACCTCTTAAGATTTCAAGTACAGTATGAGCTAAATTCTCCATATAAACAGAAGAAATTGGATCAATCAGTTTAGAAATGTAATCGTTCAGAGCAGGGCTTCTTTATAGTTGGCCACCATAAAAAGAAAAGAAAATGGGCATCTGACTTCATATCAAAATTAGCTTGACTTGTGAAATGGCCTTCACAGAGTACATCAGTTCCATCACTAAAAATCCTTATTCTATTGAAGAAAAAATTGAAGAAATAAATCTAAACTGAATACGTCAAATTGGTCAACTAACATCACAGCACATATGTGCATCTCTCTTCTAAATGAAAGTGAAATCTAAACTAGAATACTTTTTTAACACCACCTACCATTCATTCATTGCAAAATGAATTATTTTAAATTAAACAAATTATACATTACCTTTTTGTTCAACTTTAACCAAGTTGAGTATCCTTTGCTGTCTACATACTGTAGTCCAAAAAACCAAACTTCCCGTAGGCCAACTGTTTTTACAACCTTAAAAAAGAAGAACGACATCAATACTAATCACATAAAGCTTCATGATTAACCCTTCATTGTATTATCAGGGAAAGCTAGACACCCTATGATTCCCTGGACTTACCACATCTTACTTCAAGGAAAAAAGCCCTAGTCCATATGAGACTAAGCTAAGGAAATCTCAAGTACCGGGGGGGGGGGGGGAGTGGTGGCAAGGGCTGCCACAGCTAAATAAGCAAATGGCTGGCCAACTTCACAGCAATATGGTTCTTAAAGGGCAAGAATGACCACAGCAGTAAGCCATTTTGTTGCAGATAGCAACAGCAAGCGCTGATTAAAATGTGACCCCCCAACTTCCCATTGTAAAAGCCTGCCGTGTCTAAACCAGGACACTAGTACCTACAGGTGCAGCGTTATCAGCCAAGGATCCATGACTAGCTGTACAGTAAGTGCTAGTACACTGATGCTGTACATGATGGAACAGGCAAGCTGGTTTAAGTGGAACAATGGCTGCTTGGAATCATGAAGCTGTATGTATGACGTAGGTCAGAGGTTTTTACCTCTTCATTCTAAGCATAAGTCACAGTTTGCTGTGTCATGTCTGAATCAGCCCATAGTAATTACCTGATCAAAAATAGATTACCTGATCAAAAAGCTGTTTTCCTGTTGTGTTGGGCTGGATGGCAAACTCCAGCTCTGCATCCATTGTGGTGACTCTTACATTAATCTGCATAGAACAAGAAGGTATTAAGTCTAAATAGATTTTCATGCTTTGATCAGCATTGCCATGCCAAATTATAAACTGACACATCTCACACATTCCATGTAACTAAACAAAAAGTTAAACAACCAAACTAAGAACTGGAAAGAATGAAAAGTTTTTTAAAAACAACACAGAGTTTTGTGACTTTTGCCAGGAGTTAAAAATTGCAACCTGATATGCAACAATTAAATTCCATTGTCACCAGGAAACTTACTGTATCTATTTGATCTATCCAAACTCATTCTAAAGGATAGCCCCAACTCTTTCAGATTTGCAATGAACATTCTCTGTGGCAGGAGTCACCAACTCAGCTCTCGTAGGCACAAATGTACCCATCGAAAGCTTCCTTGCTACCTGCAGGTTGCTCACCCCTCCCACCACTGAAATTAAGCTTGAAATAAGCTTTCATTGTAGACAATAAACTAGATTGCTGTATCATAATATCATTTGGGATATTAACCCTGGTACTCCAACAAGCACTGAACACAAAATATTACGCTTAGAAGAGTTTAAAAATTGTGAATAATATCTCTGTTTTGCATTCTGAGGGATTAATTTGCAGCCAATTTTAATCTCTGAAGAGATAGATGGCAGCCCAAGAAAGTATATGGAAGAAGATGCTTAGATTTTAAAGATATATTTTTAAAAGGACATTCTACGCCTTGAAAAACAGGCAAATACACAAGCCAAGCATTTTAGTTAAAATGGCAATTCAGTGAATGAGATAAAATAGTAAGGATAATGGAGTGGTAAATGACTAGAGAGAAGGGGCACAGTCCAGGTTTGCTGCACTCCAGGATTAGCTTGCCTCAGTTAGCCAAGAATGATGACTTGCTTTCTAGGAGCAGAAGTCAAAGCAGCTTGCCTTAAACAGATCATTTGTGTTGTACAAAGAGCGTCAAGGTTCTGCCCCCATTGTAAATTAGATGCCTTTGTCTCTAATGATCTAGCAGGGTGCATGTATGCACTGTACGTACATTGTCTCTTTGAACTATGGCAACATGTTGGGGGGTTTTAAGCTCAGCCTCCAATATGGTTCTCAGTTGTTATCGGAATAGGTTTCCTTCAGTGACAACCACAGAAATGTCATACTTAATTTAGCAGACTAGCAAAAGCTTTGTAAGCTGTCTGTCTTTCCCAACAGAATGTCTCACAACAGTCATGAGGATATAAATATTTTGTTCTATTCTGACAGGAGCATAGGAATTTCTTGCTGACCTTATAATACCCAGCAGTATTGCTACCAGGACCCAAAGACACCTTTTATTGTGCATACCTCAGAGCCGCTCTAATTTTGTTTTATGTCATGCCCACCATGACAGCTATTTTGTGTTATCACAAAATATCTGGGACAGTCATTCTGTGACTAGTGCCAACAGCATGCTCTCAAAATTCAAAATGTGCCCACTGATACAAAAAGATTGACAACTGCAGGAACCATAGTTAAAGCTGAGGTATCTGACAGATGATCACTTAAACCTTGGTTCATTGTGTCACAGAAAAGTTAAAAGCAACAACAAGAGCAGCTGAACCTTGAGAGTGGTTTGAATTCTTTGTCACCCTTCACTTGCAGCTCTGTAGCTTTGGAACACTAATGACTCCTTAACCATAGTTAAGAGGTGGGATGTATTCAAACATAACAATAAGTTATGGTTAAATTTAACTAAGGTTTATAACGCAATTACAAACCTTGATTAATGAGTGTCCTTTCACCATAGTTAATAAACCATAGTTAAACTGCTGACCTGAGACATAACTCTTACTCATTGCTTAATAAACCATAGTTATGTTAATCGGGCCGATGATTCTCCCTTGAACACTTGTGTGCTAATATTTATAACACGAAATAATCTTTCATATTTGGCACTATTACTTTCTAGTACAATTCATTTTATCAAAGAGTGATATTTTGCCTTCAGGATTCATAAGAAATTCTACATTAACTGATGCATTTAATTGTTGACTTACATTAATTGAAATGCTTTTTGATATAAACACTTATCTAATGTGCACAAGCAACATAGTATTTGGAAACAGATGCACTGCTAAAGCTGAAAAGGATTTTTAATTTTAATAACTGGGTTGTTTGACTTAATTAGCATGTTTTTAAGGAGTATGCGAACTCATTTTAAATGCATGCATTCCAGAAGGCACTGTGTGCTTTAAATATTCTTTTTGTGTATGGTTGAGACTCAAACGGAAATGATTAACATACCAGACAAAACACAAAATGCAAACACGTGGTAGGACATTTAGATTCTGAACATTCTGCTTTGAGTTAGTACAAAAAAGCTATATACTGAATAGTACAAGCCTTTGGAAAATGCAGAAGTACTTATTTAACTTATAGTGCCAGGTAAGATTGAGCCCTTCAAGCCTCAAGCCTGATAATCCTTTAATAGCAATGAAAACATTATTTGTCAACAATTACAAATGTGCTTGAATGTAGAATGAAAGAAAATGCTGCTGCTATTATTTCTTGCTTGCTTTTTGTGAGTTTGTCGGTGAATTTCTAAAATGAAAGGTTTTGGCTCTATGCCTCTCTGGATATCACACTGACTTAACTTCATTTCCTAAACCTGGAAGATATTCTCCCTAATGTCAGATATAAGAGGCTGATAATGATTACTCTGGTGTGATGTACTCTGCACTTGAACAGAGATTATTACTTCACATTTTTGGAACCGAGCCTTGCATTACAGGGTACATTCTTATGTACAGTGGCTCAAATGAAACAATCATTTTGTCTATAATTTAATACGTTGATCTTTTAATTTAGAGAAGAGGTGTTATTTTAATCTAGTGAAAAACTGTTTTAGATTATAAAAACTTAAATTGACTGGGAGGAAACCGAATGCAACTGAAAGCAAGCACTCCTCACATTTTTAACATACTTGTGTGTTTAGGTATTATTGTTTTTTACAATGGATGTGTAGGTATAATCAATACATGAATAAAAAAACTGATGTTATATCGTATGGCTTAATTTTTATACAAGAGGCATGGAGTTACTCTTGTCTGAAAATCATTGTGATGAAAACAGCAAGGCTAAAAATTGCAGCCCTACCAAGTCAAAATGTTACCAAACACCACTGCCTACAGTACAAAGTTAACCTGCTCTTGCTTCTGGTCCCACCTACCACTGGCATGTGCCCCCTTCCCTGAATGGTTGACCACAAGGAAATGCAGCATTCAGGCCAAAAGAGATTCCCCACCCCAGCTCTAAATGCTAGGTAGGAAAGCAGATCAGAAAAGGATTGTATCTTATGCAGGCACACACAAACTGTAAAAGTTTATCAAATGTGCAGCTGCTACAACCCACCATACTCATGAAAGCTGCACACTTCATTACACTCTGGCAGTGCTACTAGTGTTACTCTCTAAGCTACGCATTTTCTGCAGCAATCTTCATCACAGATCCATGCATCATCACTGCAGTTCATCGGGTTGAATACAAGTCTTTCAAAACTAGCTCACTATATTTGGATATACGCTTAAATAAGGAAAACAAAACAAGACTGTACTCTACACAACAGCAAGACTCCTTTATAGCTACAGATTAGAACAAAAGTGCCTTTATGGCACCCAGACAATAATACTTGTTCAACTGCCTTTTAAATATATAGAAAATGAAGCCTCAGTCAGAATGGGTGATTCAAGGCCATAGGCATGGAAGAATATTATCAAACCAGACTTGCACGTAAGCAAACGTAGAAACAAAAAATAGGTATCAGAAACAATGCCAAGAAGCAGCACTCATAGGAAGTAGTTGCAAAATGCCAAGTAGTTTTTCATCAGATTACATAGTGTGGTATTTAAATAAGTTTTACACAGGGCAGACACATTAAAGTAAATGAGTGTGACTAAGTTAGTACTGTACACCTATTTAAATTAATGGACCTAAGTAAGATTTAACTGACCACCATCCCATAGCTACAGAAAATTGTGTCTCAATGAATAATAATTTTCCCTCACACACATACACAAATCTTGACCAAGAGCTAATAATTTAGAAAACCAAACAAAACATACACAGATCCATGCATCATTAAGTTCAGTGCCTTCTTGCAGGCTTCCCATAGTCATCTGGTTTGTGACTATATCTTTAGCATGGTAAAGAGGAGACTGAGAGGAGCTATGATAGCTCTTCTCATATATCTATCATATATGCTCCAGAAGCTAGGACCTGAACCAATGGATTCAAGTTTCAAGAAAGGAGATTCCAACTAAACATCAGGAAGAGCTTTCTGACAGTAAGAGCTGTTCGACCATGGAACAGATTCCCACAAGAGGTAGTGGACTCTCCTTCCATGGAGCTTTTTAAGTAGAGGTTGGGCAGCCATCTGTCATGTACGATGCAGTTGAGATTCCAGCATTGTAGCAGGTTGGACTGGATACCTTCAGGGTACCTTCCAATTCTACAATTCTATGATTACAGCCTCCCTTTGGAAGTCTCCTATGATGTTTCTATATATCAACTGACAGAAAAGATATCAGCATCAGTAATTGTTGTTCAGTCGTTCAGTCGTGTCCGACTCTTCGTGACCCCATGGACCAGAGCACGCCAGGCACGCCTATCCTTCACTGCCTCTCGCAGTTTGGCCAAACTCATGTTAGTGCATCAGTAATTAGTAGTAATTATTAGCAGGGCTTTTTTTTCACCTGGAACTCACTGGAACTCAGTTCTGGCACTTCTCAGGTGGGTGCCATTGCCATTATAAGAGAAAAAGGGAGGCGTTCATTGTGAGTTCCGACACCTCTTTTTCTAGAAAAATACACTGATTATTACCTTACAAAAACATCTGCTACGAATAGCAGACAACACACTGAGCTGAAAGACAATCAAGTACAAGAAATAGATTACTTACTGGTTTCGGCATTTTCCCCCCTTTTCTGTGTTTCTGGTTCAGTTAAATCATCTGCTGTACCACAATCTTTGTACTTTTCTGTTGAAACAAAGTAATTATTTATAACTACCAGTACATGCAGTTCACATTTCACTAATAAGATAACTGGTCCATTAATACTATAAATGTTCAATATGCTGTTAAGTATATACATATGCATCTGCTTTGCATAGCTACATTGATTTTACATGGAAGGAGCAGAACTAATTGGTGCATGAAAATTTCAGAAGACTGTGCTTAATTAGACATGTACAAAGAGAAAATTCTAGTCTTTACAGTTGGCACTTGGTCCTAACCTTTTTGCTTCTGAGCACCAAAACAAAAAAGCTGGACAGATCCACATAAAGATTAAATGCAAAGGCTGCTGGAAGAATTCTATGGTATTTCAGGAAATCGACACTATCTACTTATTACTTAAGTATAATTTATATGCCATCTTTCAGTTTTGAAAATCACACAGGGAGCTTCCAAATTAATGTTCATAAAAACTAAACAAATCCAATACCAACACTTTGACAGCCTCTATGCCCGACAGGCTACAGAAGCAGATTTCTTCCCCCACCACACCCATCCCAACCCCAGTCTTAGCTATATTACAAGTGATGGGAATAAACTGTTGAGTTAGTGCATCATCATATTCAATTGTCTATATCCAGCTTGTACAATGTGCCTTGCTCTACGTACCTCAGCCTTCCACAACCTAATGTCTGCAAGATGCTTTGATCTACAACTCCCATTATTCCTACCCAATGGCCATGCTGACGGGGTGCTGATGGGCATTGTAGACCAACACATCAGGAGGGCACCAGGTTGGGGGAAGATTGACCTACATTATATGTATTCAATGCACTACACATTGTGGATGTAAGAATGCAGCATCTTATAATCAAGGCAGAAAATCCATTCCTCTGCCCTTGAACTCTTCATCAGCTGTCATTTTACAAACTGCAGAAAATGCTATTTTTAATAGACATTTCCAAATAATGTTTGTCAACAGTCTATTAATTATAAAAGATAACCTTTTTATGTTTGCTGAATCTGTGTTTATCTTACATATTCATGAGCATGGGAAGGCTAATAAATTGTTTTAGTATTATTATTTATTAAAGTTATTAATCACTTTTTTGCCATGGCAACTCAAAGCGACTTACAGTATCTTAAGCAAAAAACAAACACATACCTACAATAAAAACAACATTAAAAAATGGGAATTTGAACCCTGGTCTTCCAGATACTAGTCCTACAGACATTCTAACCACTACACCACACTGGCTCTCACTGGGGATATTTTTTTTCTTTAGTTTGCAAAGACACAGCTACTGTGATAGGTGGAGCTGCCAGTGAGGGACCTTGTCTCATTCTGTCCATTCATGCCCACATAACCTGATTACAGTGGTACCTCGGGTTACATACGATTCAGGTTACAGACTCTGCTAACCCAGAAATATTACCTCGGGTTAAGAGCTTTGCTTCAGGATGAGAAAAGAAATCGGGCAGTGGCGGCACAGCAGCAGGGGGAGGCCCCATTAGCTAAAGTGGTGCTTCAGGTTAAGAACGTTTTCAGGTTAAGAACGGACCTCCAGAACGAATTAAGTACGTAACCAGAGGTACCACTGTATTTTCAAAGTTCTAATGATTTTCTTTCTGTAAAGGAAAGCACTTCCCTGTAAATGGTACAGGAGTACTCATGCATTATTATTATTATTATTATTATTGAAGTAGGGTGATGCTCCACCATTTCTTTAAAAAATTCCAGAATTATGATATCCTTTAAGAGATGTGGCAACCAGAATTACACAAAGTATTCCAAGTGCAGCTGCACCATAGACTTGTATAAGGCTATTGTGATATTTCCAATTCTGTTTCAATCCTTTTCCTAATGAACCCTGAAAAATAATTCCCCCCTTTTACCACTGCCCCAACCTGAGTTAACATCTTAATTGAGCTATCCACTTTGACCCTAAGATTTCAGTTCTTAGTCACAGTCAGCTCAGACCTTAATAGCATATATGTAATGTTAGAATTTTTTGCCCCAGCATGCATCACTTTAATTTTGTTAACACTTCATCAGATTTATCATTTTAATGCTCCTTTACATAGTTTGGAGAGATCATTTTTGAGCGCCACACAGCCTCTTTTAGTTAAAAGCTACCCCATACAACTTGGTGTCATCAGCAAACTTTGCTAACTCATCTCCAGGAAGGACTAGAAAGATGCTCTGTCTCATGCTACAGACTTGGGTTTAAAAAGCAGACAACACACATCCAGTAAATCTCACTCACTGTCACAAATGGGCAGGATCAGAACCAAGAACTAGACCAAAATGGTTTTCTTCTCTATTTTAGTATTTATTCTACTTACACTCCTGCCTTCATACAAAATATGCCATCAGATACACAAAATCAAACTTCAGAATGGCCAGGTACACAGGAAGGTAACCTCTGCCCGCAAAAAATTCCCTTTTTGTCATAAGGGTGTGTGTGTGTATAACCTCTGGCCAATGCCTGCCTGTAGGATGGTCTACTGTACAAAGGTCAGACTCACATCCATTGCTGCATCCACTTTCACCTCTCTGGCTAAACCTACCACAGGAATGCAGCTCTCACCCCCCCCCCAAAAAAATGTCCCCCCTCAAAGCCGCTCTCAGGTTGAAAAAGGTTCTCCAAACCAGCTTCAGATTGATAAAGTACTTCACAAAAGGCTCATCAAAATCTGTTACATAATATAAAATTATAAACTGGGTTCTGTTTATGAATGAAGAAAGTTAAGCATATTAAGACTGCATCACTTGGCTGCTCAGCAAATTAGTGCTGGTAAATCATTTTCTTCAATTCCTTACTCTGGACTCATACAAACTAAGTTTTCTTAACCAGAATAAGAAAAATATTTTATATTCCCAATTTTACCTCAATTTTCTGAACCTTGAAACCCCAAAAAGTATTTGCTGGCAAAAGTAAATGTGCCATCGAATCTAATGCGCACCTTAATTTTTGCAACGTAATTTGACCAAAAAAGGTGAGCATTAGATTTGAGTAAATACGGTATGTAGAACAAAAATTGTTAAGACATTCTACAGAGGCACCACATGCAAAGTGCCCTGAAGAAACCTTTATTACACTGACAAGGATCAGCTTTCTGCAAACAAAATCACTGCCTGACAGACTTTTAGAATACTTTGAGTATGTCTACCTGGCCTTTGAAATCCAATATATCTATTTTAAGATCTACCCTTATTCTTTTTACTGTTCTTCTGTTATTTGTTTTAGCTGTTTTTAATATCCTATTGTTAAATTGCTGTAACTTGCCCAGGGACCTCACAGTGAAGGGCAGGCAATAAGTATAATACATAACATGGGACCAGGAGTAGTCTTGTAAATATGACTATAAGACTTCTACAAAGCTTTGAAGTTCCTCACCTTTGCAAACTTCAGAGAAAAAGCTGGAAAAATCAGACAATGGAGTGAAGCAAGCACTGGGGTCTCCCAAGCAGCACTGGAACTGGTGCTATTTAACAAATTCATAAGCTATTTGAAGACAGAGCTTTATGGGTGAAAACAAGTAACTCAGGACAGTGAAGACCAAGCAGTCAGTGAGGAACTCCAAAACAATCTCTTTAAGCTGGGTGAATGGGCAACAAAATAGCAAAACAATTTGTAAAGTGAGGTGCACTGGGGCAAAATACCCTAACCACATAAATACTAATGGGATCTGAACTGGGGTCTTCGCAACAAAATCCATTTAAGTATCAGCAGCAGTTGAAGGGGCTGATGGGGGGGGCATGATACAGGGGGAAAGGGTTTAAACTCCATGCTTACCGGTACTTACCAATCCTTACACTCCTCTCAACTGCTATTTAAATAACAAAACGCAGGCACACTATATACATACACTCATTTAATATATCATCTACTTTGGCCCATGGTCTGATCCAGTACTGATGCTAACCTGGAAATTTCTTGTTCTTAATTAGGGAATTGCAGTCTTAAAATTCTGCAGCACTGCAAGCATTGAGGCTGCATATATCCCGCTTAAGTCAAAGGGACTTAGGCAGCCTATGTGGAGAATTATAGCCAAAGTTCTCAAGCCTTAACTTTTAACTTTAGCTACTTTGTTCATAAGCTTACCACCTTAAAGGAGATTTGCATAAAACACTGACCCAAATAACTCACAATACAGTTATTGTGTTCATTATGTAAATCAATACATTAAAAAGCCAAAAAACAAGAAAAAGTAGATTTGTTTTCAACAATGGACAGCATCAGTCTTTGGATCAGTTTCATATGATGTCATTATTTGTCTATTATGGGTGCTTTTATCATGAACACATGATTGGCGCATGGGTGAGCTACCGGTATACTGTGGCTAAAATTCTGTTTGTGTTGGATTTTGCAGAACTTTTGCATTTAATTACTTTTTAAATGCTTAATCATCCCCAATTCAATCTGGAATAATTTCAAGTTCTCCAGATTCTTGGTCTACTGGAAGCTAGCTGAGGTATGATTCTAGGATCCAAATTTCAACCTGTATCGGGAAGAATGGGAAGAATAGGGGGGGCAGAGGAGGACATATGGAGCCTGGTGATCATTTCTGACTCTGCAGCGCTCCAGCAGTCACCATTTCCTTCAGCTGCTGCATGCTTCTATGGACTTTCCCCTTCCTCCTGAAACGGTGACAGGCAGGGGGTTGGGTAGAAGTTTGGCAGCTGCCGACATGAGGAACGTGTTAAAAATGTACTTGTCCCCGTTTGCAACAAGTAGCTGAGCCGCATGACAGAAGAAGCTTCAAGTTCAATCCCCATTTCCACCCCATCTCTTCTATTCTCTCCCCAATAATACCGACCACTATTACTACACATGCGGTGGGGGACGGGGACGACACTCGATTCTTCTCGTACAGCAATTTGCTAAACAAGCTTAACTGGGAAATAAGCCCCGCAAATAATTCCAACAGAGCTTCCTTACAAGCAGATGTGCATTAAGCCTGGGGTGTTAAAAGACTTGCAGCCCGATCCCACAACTGACTTCGAGATGCAACTTACTCCCCAGCTCCGGATTGTACAGCCTGCCCTTAAGCCAAGCATATCCAAACGAAATTCATTCCACGCAAACGTGCTTAAGTTCAGGTTGTTCGGCTGCGCTAAGTAGGCAGTGATCGTAAACCCTATTGAGATTGCGTGCGTTTGTGGGAGCGGGAGGTTACTACAGAGTAAACACGCTCCGGGCTGCTGCCATTAGAGCCCCCGCTCTGCCTGCCCTTATCCTTTTTTTGCTAACAAAGGAAATAATCAGCAGCAGCGAAGGTGTAAAATGCCGTTAGTTGGAAATGTAAACATTAGAGGCAGCCTGCAGCATATGACACTAACCCTGCGTGTGTGTGTACACACACATACATATATATACGGGGCGCGCGCGCACACGCATATATAAAGACATACACATGCAAAACACACTTAAATGTAACAATCACGCCTTCCCGGACCAGTGACCCTCTCACACCAGCCCTTCCTTCCTTCCTTCCTCAGGGGCTGAGGGGAGTGGGCGGGAGGAGAAGAAAAAGGCGGAGAAGCGGCAAAGGAGTCGGGAGTCCCCCTGGAAGGAAATACCTTTTGGGGGGGCGGGGAGTGAGTTGGGTCGCCGTCGGGTGGGAGGGGGAGCGAGAGAGAGAGAGGAGGAGGAAGAGGAATAATCGTTGCTGAGGGGGGCGAAGAGAAGCGAAGAGTTTCTCTCCCCCTCAGATATAGACATAAACAGTATTTTAGAACTACGATGCCCACCGCCCACACGCCCCGTTAAGCTTGCGCAGGAGCCGCTAGTGCGTACCGGGGATGGGTCTTCCCTCAGCTTCTGCCCCCAGGTGTGAGGCGTGAAGATTAAGCGAAGGAGCGCTAGAGGGAAAGGGCGAGGCCTGGCAAAGCAGCACCGCCGGGGTCGGCCGAAAGTAGCCCGCTTTTCTCCCTCACCTGGCGGCGGCGGAGGCTGAGGCAGCCCGGGGGCGGCGAGCTCTTCGCTTTCCTCTTCCTCTTCTAATCTGCTTCCAGGAAAGCGGATTGGGTCCCAAAGCCGCGGCGGAGCCGGAGGTGGGAAACGGGGGGCCACACACGCACCAACACCACCACGACGGCGCCCGCGCAGCCCCCTCCTTTAGCCGTCCAGGAGGCGCTGCAGGGCCGCTCCGAGCGTGGCTGAGGCGCGCGCACCCGTGCGCGCTCTCGCTCCCGTCCCTCCTCTCCGTCAGGGCCTCGCTGGTGCTGCTACAGCTTCGCTGCCGGAGACGCGCCAGAAGTCCGCTGACAGGTCCGCAATATGGCGGCGGCCGTTGGTTCAGAATTTTTCTTTTCCCTCCCCCTCCCCACCCTATCAGAGTTCTTGGCGCCTCCGCTTCCCTACCGGGCATGCGCGGACGGAGGCGGGGAGCATGCGCCTTCCGCGAGGGTGAAGCCGCTGGTTCCCTGAGCTGAATTTGGGAGAAGAGGAGACGCGCGCGACACCGGGGGAAGGGATGGTGCGCGTAGCGGCTGGCGGTAAAGGTCGGCGCGCGAGAAGGACCGTTGCTCAGAGTCACGTGGGAGCGGGGCTTGAGTCCAGCTTTGTAAGGCTGCAGCCACCTACACACCAATACAACCCGGATCCTGTGCATGTTTACTCAGGAGCTAAGTCTCACATGGTTAAATGGGAATTGCTTCCAAGTAACTGGTGGATAAGTTGGAGCCCTAGTTGGAAAGAACTTGGTGCTTGAATTGCTGTAGCTGAGGAGGGGGGCCTGGCCCTCCTTAACCTGCTGGTCCAGGAAGCTACAGGGTGCTAAGATATGGCTAAAAGTGTGGAGAGTCAAGAAGCAGAGCTTGTATGTTTCATTAAGGGACACATGCATGCCCCTTTCTTTCTAGGAGTGTAGCTCCATCAAATCTTAATAAGAAATATTTAAAGCACATCTGACATGGGTTGAAAGCACATGACTTTCCATCACACAATTATGGGGGGTGTAGCTTCCTCGCAAGGCGACAATTCCCATGCTCCATAACTACAGTTCCCAGCATTCTTTGTGGGAAAGCCATGTGCTTTATATGTGAGTTGGATGTGCTTTAAAAGTTTTGACGAGGCTCTGCTGTTGCAGAAAGGCTGGATGATGGCGCACACAGAAATTTCATTTGTTTTTTATTAATCATGGGTTACCATCATGTCTGAACTCGGCTGGCCATTGGGCACATCGGATTTCCCCCATTTTTTATTGTCATCTTAGTTGTTTTATTATTTTTATTCCTGTTTGTTGTTGTTTAGTCGTGTCCGACTCTTCGTGACCCCATGGACCAGAGTAAGCCAGGTACTCCTGTCTTCCTGTTAGGTATGTTTATATGCTGTAGAAAGGTGTCTTTTAAATTTACACACAAATAAAAGGAGGGTACAAATCCTGTAGCCATTTCCACATGATGAACGTTACTGCCTTTGTGAGCAGTCTTACAGCTGCCCAAGTCTTAAAGATGCCCAAGTATGTAAATATTTGTTTGATTTGCAAATCATTTGATCCTCAACTGTCAGGAAAGATCCTGCTAGATGCACATAATTTTGTCCTAGCAATTCAGGTGAAACACTGGCAAGTAACCATTATCAAAACTATCACTCTCTACATGAACAAGGCAAGGTTATCTTAGGTAAAGCCACTAATAAATACAGCTCTACATACAATAACAAAGGATTGCATGTATGGGATTGTGTTGACTAGCAGAACTTTAACATGTGGAGCTAACAGAACTGGATCAGAAAAAGCTATTAGCCCAGACACATTAAGGAAAGTGCCAACACTGGCACACAAACAGCCAGAACAGCATTTTTATAATTGAAAGTGTTTCAGTAGGGACAAATGTAAGGTTCTGCGCTTACGTAGGAAGAACCAGATGCACAAATATAAGATGGGGAACACCTGGCTTACTAGCAGTACATGTAAAAAAGATCTAGGGATCTTGATAGACCCCAAGCTTAACATGAGTCAACAGTAATGCAGCAGAAAAAAGCACCAATGCTTTTCTAGGCTGCATCAACAGAAGTATAGTGTCCAGTTCAAGGAAACAATAGTCCTGCTTTATTCTGCCTTGGTCAGATCACACCTGGAATACTGTGTCCAATTCTGGGCACCACAATTTAAGAAGGATGTTAACAAACTGGAATGTGTGCAGAAGAGGGCAACCAAGATGATAAAGGGTCTGGAAACCAAGCCTTATGAGGAACAGTTGAAGGAGCTGGATATGTTTGGCTTGGAAAAGTGGAGACTGAGAGGAGATATGATAGCCATCTTCAAATATCTCAAGGGCTGTCACATGGAAGAGGGAACAAGCTTGTTGTAACCTGACCTGGGAGATTATGGTGAAGAAATTGGATATATGGTAAGAAATCCAATACATAATAATCAAAATAAATCATAGAGTTAATAGAAACTTTAAAGGTCATGCAGTACAACCCCCTGTGAGTACAAGAACGGAAGATAGTGTTTGTAGTCACCACTTATTGTGGTACGGCCAGGCATGCTGTACAGACCATGCAACATAGCTACTGAAATTTTCTTACTCCCCTCCTTCCCTTGTTGCTCAGGACAGAGATAAAACAGAGTTGTCCTGGGCTTCGCTCTTCATTTCCCCTGTCACCTAAACTTCCCGTGAACCAGAAAAATTAAAACTCCGTACACAACCAGTGTTGAATGTTGTCCTTTGTGTATTGTTTTTTCTTCCCAGGGGTAGCAACCACACAGATGCAGTGTACTACAGGGGGAAGCCAAGTTTTTCCTTTTGTTTTCTTTTGGTTTAGGATGAAAGTACAGTTCAAGTCACAGTCAAGCAGGAGAGAGACAGTTCAGTACGAAGGAAGGAGTGAGCCAATTGAGTTAGCGATTCTGAAACACACAGGAGCTATTAATATAACTTGCCCCTGGCAGTCTTCTAAAGGCTGAGGGAAGAACAGAGAAGAATTTCCAATTAAAAGAAGCAGCAAGAAGAGAAAGATCTGTGATTGGGGCAGGAGGGGATAAAATCTCATTGTGAGGAAGCATACGGTTATGGAAATAATGTCCCTAGGGAAATTGCACAGTCTCCATAATTAAAGTCATTTAAAATTAGTCAGGGCAAATCACTGACAGATATGTGGCTATGAAGATGCTTGCATGCTCAAAAGGGGTGGAGAGAGCAAGTATATATTAGACATTTTAATGAGTCTTTTTCATTTCTCTAATAAAAGGGAACTAAACTCCCGTGGTAAAGGACTTTAAACCATATATTTAGGGCTTTCTTATGAAATTGAGAGGACCTTTTCAAAATAAATAAATAAACTGATGCAGAAATGTGGAGAACAAGAGATTGGAAAAACAAGGAAATCAAAATGGACAGATCCGTCCAACCCTAATTGGCACAATTCACAAATGACCTACAGTGTGACCTTATGCAGAAAATGAAAAGTTGGGGAGAAGAATGTGGATATATGGACAGGGAGGTAGGGTCACTGAAGCAAGACTGCAATAGCAAGGACAACACAGGTAGCCACTTACCAAATCTCCTAACTTGGAGGTTGCATGGATTTGTATAGATTTATATTTTAATCTTGTTGAATATTTGTAGATAGGCTTTTTCCTAGGGCTGGTGCAAGTTCCAAAACCAAATTAACTGGGCTGTAAATGCAGCAAGTACAGGAATGATCCTTCTGGAAACTCAATTTTTCTAAATTGGCCCTGCACAACCCCCTCACAGCATGCATTTTAAACACTATGATACCGCTTTAAACGCTCATGGCTTATGCCAAAGAATTCTGGGGGCTGCAGTTTGTTAAAGGTGCTGGGAGTTCTTAGGAGACCACCTTCCCCACACAGGACTACAATTCCCACTGGAAAAAGAAATGGGTTGTTAAATCACACTGCGAACTGTAGCGACTCGATATGCAAGCCTGGTTGAAAAATCATGGTATGTGAATTACTTACAAATG
This sequence comes from Darevskia mixta, assembly GCA_034641385.1. NCBI lineage: Eukaryota > Metazoa > Chordata > Lepidosauria > Squamata > Lacertidae > Darevskia > Darevskia mixta. The sequence goes on along the minus strand of JAWWNH010000014.1, from coordinate 24,571,055 downwards.
TACCTTAAAGCACATACAATCCAGCTGGGAACTACATGCAGAAATGGGTCCTATATGCACAGATCACTCTGATCAACCAGGCAGGGTTATGTATTGCAGAGCCCTTTCAGAAAGGTTAATCCACCCATCAGCTGTTTGGAAGGAAAAGCAAAGAGAAGGGAGCAGGATTCACCTTATCTCTACTGAACCAAACACTTAGGACTTATTATGCTCTTTTAATAAAGACTCCATGCACACCTCATTGGATCAGAATTATACTGTTAGAAAGGCACTGGAGTATTAAAATACTCCCATATTTCCACGTATCAGTAGCTTCCTCATTAGTAGACATTTGACTCTTTATTTAAATATTTAAAAGCAACAGTTCTGGACCAAGTCCAAAAATAAAATAATAAAATCCAGGTTTAAAATGCAGGTATGACTTTTAAAAGCCTTCCTTTGATTTGAAATTGTAATGTGAATGGAAAGTAAGCCTTCTGTTTGTAACAGGTCAGCATTTTTCGACTGGTTTTAAGAAGCAGGAGAAGATATCAAACACTGCCAATCATTTTTAATACTGTTTTGGACTGGGCTGCCTTTTTTAATGTTTGCAATCTCAGGCTGATCTAATCTCCTGAGTCAATAAAACATGTTTAGAGTTGTGTTAAAAGTAGATAATGTAAATAAAGAATGAGCTGCTTTATCTGCCTTGGATTACCCCCTCCTTCCCTTTCATAAGGCTGTGAAACATAATAAACATAATAAAACGATCTAGAGTCAATAAATGTTTTGGAATCGTGCCGGGTAAGAAAGTTAATGACACAAACGTAGCTGCTTGCTGTGGGCATGCCACATTATTCTCTTTGTGAACTGCCTTTGACTATGTACTACAGGTTTTGATGCTCAGTGCTGAAAAGGTACATTTTAAAAGGGTACATTTTAAAAGGTGGAAGACTGCTATTAGAAACTGTTCTAACAAGGCACAGATAAACTTTGTTCTCTGCAATCTAGTTTCTCAAGCTGTGGATCTGAACACTTTTGGTAATAATGAATCTGAATTAAAGGATATTTTGAAGCACATTGGCATAGCATTTTTAAGCGCACACGCTCCTGGGAACTGCAGTTTACCCCTCACAAGAGCTACAATTCCCATCACCCTTTACAAACTACAGTTCTTGGGATTCTTTTTTCAGAGGGTGAGAATGTGTTTTAAATATATGGTGTGTGTACACAGACTACGGTATACTGCCTACATGCCCCAGTGTGAGAACAGACTCAAGTCAGAAATCCTGAGAACAAAACATTTTGGCTTACAAAGGAGCAATCCTGTTCAGGCCAATGAGAAGACACAGAAATAAGTTGTTTGACCCAAGATATTTGGGTCTTTGGCTTTGTTGCCTAGGAAAGCCATGCTATGCCGGGCAGGAGCCCAAGTTTTAAAGCCCATTCTGTCTTATGTTTCAGAGCTAGTTGAAGAATCTGTCTTGAAGACCTTGGAAATATGACTCACCCCAACAGTCCATCTCTGTACATTCATAAGGAACTACCAAGGCAGTTTTACAGAGCTTTGAGCTAGTGCCATCTGAAGCTCTGTTATAACTCAGATCTAAGGAAGGGAAAGTTGTGTACAAAACTATATTCTGAGTCATATGTACTGTTATAATAATTTTAAGGTCATATATTAAAAAAATGTTCATAACTGTATATATAAACCACATGTCTGAAACCCCATAGAAAAGGTCCTGAACAAACTGACCTCAAATATTTCTCTGCAAGGTCAAAGTGGGAAACCTCCTCATTGTCTCCTTCCTCACAAATTCTGTCTTAAGGGCACATTCAAGATATGAACAGGGTGTGAGCCTGTGACCTGTGACATAGATTCAGGAATTAAGTAGTTATAATAACAAACGAGTGGCCAAAATCCAGATATTTTGTTGGAAGCAGCCCAGAGTGGCTGGGGAAGCCCAGCCAGATAGGCAGGGTATAAATAATAAAATATTATTATTATTATTATTATTATTATTATTATTATTATTATGCAATCAGGTAACTTGCCAGACAGGAGATAAACAACGCACTCAGATTTCTGTTGTAGACCGCCTTTTCTGTGGTGTAGGTATGATGTATCTGGGGGGTGGTCTTGGACTATACCCCTTCTATGAAGTATGTATGATGTTTCTGGGGGTGGTCTTGGACTCCAGGGCGGGCAATTTAAAATGTCTGTATAAGGGTGGGCACACCTTTGTTCTGGGTCCTCCTCTCTCCTGTGTGTGGGGGAGCACCCTATTGCAACTGTTAATAAAGATCAGGCTAATTAGCTGCTTTGCTTCTCAATATTCTCTGGTTGGTCTCTGTTATTTTCTCCTACCGATAGAGAACCTACAAAAGGACTCTATATGGGCTCTTGGGTATCCCATAAGGGGAAAGGAGCAGTTTTATTACTTATAACAGTACTTATAAACTCATTCTCTAAATGCCAATACTTACATAGCCAAACCAGTAAGGTAAAGGTAAAGGGACCCCTAACCATTAGGTCCAGTCGCAGACTGGGGTTGTGGCGCTCATCTCACTTTATTGACTGAGGGAGCCAGCGTACAGCTTCCGGGTCATGTGGCCAGCATGACTAAGCCGCTTCTGGCAAACCAGAGCAGCGCACAGAAACACCGTTTACCTTCCCACCAGAGCATACCTATTTATCTACTTGCACTTTGACGTGCTTTCGAACTGCTAGGTTGGCAGGAGCAGGGACCGAGCAACGGGAGCTCACCCTGTCGCGGGGATTCAAACCATCAACCTTCTGATCGGCAAGCCCTAGGCTCTGTGGCTTAACCCACAGCGCCACCCACGTCCCTAGTCAAACCAGTACCACCCATCAAAAGAGGAAGATATCAAGAGATTTGGGAGAATCCCAAGTTTTTCAGAAAAAAACTTGGGGGTGAGGAGCAAGGGAGATTCTTCCCGATAAGGACAGGGCATTATTTATTTGCATTTATGAGTCACTTCCCATAAAATTCTTTGAAGCAATCTCACATTAGAAACATCAGTGTGAGGTGGTAGCTGTGATGCTGCTCTGTCTGTGCAAGTCTTGGCAGGAGGCCTTAACAGCAATAAATCAGGCTAGAGGGGTAGGCCCCTTTTCTCAGCATGCAGATAAAACAGAAATGGTTAGAGGGAGGCATGGGTTTGGTAAGGAATGGGGGTGGGAAGGAAGGAAACTGGGAGCATCAGGAGGCTGGAGAGAAGCAGAAGAATTGTCTGGACACATTCCACCCTGCGTGCAGAGGAAGCAATTTAGAGGACCAGAGATAAGAGGGTGGAGCCCTCTAAAGCAGTATCAAAATAAAGGTGAGAAGAGAAAGGGGACTTGGAAGGGGGAAATTCACAGAGCAAATAATAAGGAAATGAGAAACAGAGATACTAAGTCAGAGGCCGGGGCAAAAAGGTCCCAGTTACAAGCTTATAACAGGACATTGGTGGACTATAGGAAAAGTAGGATAAAGGACAAGTCCAGTGATGAAAAGAGTGTCTGAGCTCCTGTAGCAACTGCTCCCCCACCCCACCCCCGACAGTATGCTCTGGAGCAGGCATAGGCAACCTTGGCTCTCCAGATGTTTTGGGACTACAATTCCCATCATCCCTGACCACTGGCCCTGTTAGCTAGGGATCATGGGAGTTGTAGTTCCAAAACATCTGGAGAGCCAAGGTTGCCTATGGCTGCTCTGGAGTAAGAATATATTGGGCACTCTGCTGTAAACCCTCTTTTTGCTGGTTACACATATATTTGATAAACATTCAAAACAATATACAGTACTTGCTGATAGTGTCAAGTGATGATATGCTATTCCTGAGTTATTTACAACCATTCCTAAATAATGCTTCCCCCATCCTTGCTAAATTATTTACCGGTACCCATATTAATTTGACAGCTATTTTAACCCTAGGCAGGTTGTGTAGTGTGGTTAAAAAAAAAATCCCAAAAATTACAAGCCAAAAAGCCTGTTAAATATACCTTCTAAGCTCTGTTCCTGTTATCTATTGAATAATTAGAAGCTTGGTTGGAAACCAATTAATATTGGTAGAAACAGGTGGGGTTTCTTAAAGTTTTAAGCACCCTCTAAATCAATGTTTCACCTTTAAATGCAACTAAGCCATCCATTGGCCATCTGAGAATTTGTCTGCAGAGCTGATGTTAGCTTTTAATTCCATAATTAAGCTCTGATTTAGGGATTTGCTTTACAACACAAACAATGATAAAAATTTTTATTGTGGCTACTTCAAAAGCCCCACCGAAATAATGTCACTCTGGTGAGGATGGGTCTAAATGCACACTTGGCAGAAGGTGTTAGCATTTATTTATTTCATACTCTTGATCTATACCAGTATCCTTGAAGCTTTGGTCCCTGGATGTTCCTGGACTTCAAAACCCATCAACTCTGACCAGTCAAAGCTGGCTGGAGATGAGGGGAATTGTAGTCCAACTACATTATAGGGACCCAAGGTCTTATCCTCCCTTTAGTATGTATAATTCCCTTTTAAAACGATCAAGGCTAGTGACCATCACAACTTGTTCGATGCAGCATGTTCCATGAATTACATTATGTACTTCCTTTTGTGTGCCCTGTTTCTTTCACCATTCAACTTCACTGGATGACCCTGGCTTCAAGTATTATGAGAGTGGGGAAATGGTTTAGATAATGAGCAAGGACAAGCCTTGGGCTCATGTGCGTCCTCCTATCTGCCATCTCCCCCTTATGTGCAAAGAACATCCTGTCCATGTTTGCTGTAAACCACAGTTTGCAATTTTGTCTGAACCCAGGAAACTATTATTTGCCCACAAACCAGGGTCACAGACCATATCATACTGCTTATTTTTCATTCTCTGTAACAATTGTTGCCCCAACAGGGCTGCTTACCCAGTTCCAGATGTTGTTGTTGTTACATTATTAATTGTTGTTAACAAATGTACAGACCGCTTCATAGCATAAAGCCATCAAAGCTGTGTACAAGATAAAAACAAGATTAAAAACAGAATAATCCATGAAAACACAAGTTCTACAAATGACGAAATGAGTTCGGCAAACTCTAAAAACATTAAAGCAATTTCATCCAATATAAAATTGTTCCATAAGTGACTGGACCACACCTCTAGAGAGCCCTCTTAAACAAACAAAAATCTTCAGTAGGCATCTCAATATCGTTATATGAGGTGCCTGTTTAATTTTGACTGGTGACTGATTCGAAAAAGCTGAAACTGCAACACTAAACCCCTATTTTCTGTACTGAGCAGGGATCTAGGTGAGGCAGTCCAGTTCCTTAGATACCCTGCCCCCAAGTGGTTGGCTTGCAAAAGGTGCTGCCTCTAAATATCTGCCCCTGATGCTTCAATCAACTCAGGTCCTTAACTTGCTGAGACTCGCAATCTGTTCCCAGGCACGGTTCAGGCTTATCTGACCCATGTTGCAACTGGGTGTGTGAAAATACCTGCTGTAAATCCTTCAGCGAAAGCCACGTTAATGCTTGGAGCAGCATTGATAGTCACGTACCGGTATGCCAATGTTGGCAAGGGTGAGGTCTGGAGACTTGAAAGGAAGTAAATTCTAACCTCCTGCCTTTCTGCCTTGTTTGGCTGATTTTCTTCCCCCCCCCCCAAACAAAACTTCATAGTGGTCTCGCCCAGCTTTTGTCCATTTCCATGCAACTGCTGCAGAAGAATTTATTGGTCGGTTGTGTTTCACACTAACTATTATTTGGCATGGTATCAGAATGTCCCACAAGTGTCATAAAAACCATTCCTAACATTTTATTTATATTCTCCTCTTCTGCAGTTGCACCCAGAGCCACATACGTAACAAACAGAAATACACAAGCTCAATAATGCTTTGATGGTGTTTCCTGCTTGGCAGGGGGTTGGACTGGATGGCCCTTGTGGTCTCTTCCAACTCTATGATTCTAATAATGAAATACAAGAAAAGCTGGGAGCCCAAGTGTAACTGAAGCCAGAGTCAATGACAATTAGAGCCAAACTTTTCTAGTTTTGCCCCTAACCTTCCTGGAAGTACAAGGGCAATACTGAGAGCAAGGAGGAGAAAACTGGCAGCCAGTGTCACCTCCTAGACTGGATGCAAGGCAGGTGGGGGCTGGCTGAGGGCAGATTGAGTTTGGCCCCATTCATCCTAATGGTCCAGCATCCACTGGTTGGACAGTCATTCCAAAGCCACAGCATGACCACTGAAAAGACCCAGGGTTATTTCCCAAACTTATTGGTGCACAAGCAGAATGGACCGCATGAATGAATTCTGAATTGAACTGGAACAGAATTGGTTCCTTTTTCAAGGGGGTGGATCCCACCCCTTCTCTTTCATGCTTCCACACCCAGCCCCACATAACTGAACTGAGTGCAGCCTCCACAGTTAGCCTCAGGAGCCAGGCAGGTCCTCAAGGCCCAGGCTGTTTAGGGCTTCATTACTTATATACTGCCATCTGTATATGATGCCTTTAAAAGAACAGGTTAAAAGGAGCTTATACAATCTAAAAAAACACACACACAGAAACAAGATTAACTATGGATCCTTGTAAGCTGTTCCGAGAGCTTTCGTGCGTAAAAAGTGCTGTAAAAATGCTGTAAGTAAAACCAACCAAGCAATATATGGTCACCTTAATGCTTATTCTTGGGCCATTCCAAGCCATGTTGGCACCCGAGCCAGACCCCCAAATGGTGCTCCACTCCCTGCCAGGGAATAATGGATGAGGGGAGATCTACATTGGGAATAAGGGGAGAAGAAAGTTTGACCTGTGGATCTGCTGCCCCAGTGGATCCTGCTGCCTGAGGTCATTGCCTCACCTTGCATCATGGGTGGATCAGGCTTGCCTGTGAGGAAGATCCTCTCCTGTAAATGGGACTACTGAATGGTGTTGTATCAAAGTATAGGATTTTATTTTTACCTTACCTCAGTCCTGCAGTCTTGGCACCGCTAACTGGATGTGGGCAAACCAACTGAGGCCATATCTAGATTGCAGGAAGGTGTGGTTCTTGCAGGGGAAGCCTGTAATGTTTATAATTGGCAGTGCACATATTAGAGTATATGATGCCAGACCTAGTTGATAAGAAATATAAGCTAGCTACTGAATGGGCTTTCCTTGTGCAAACAAACTTAACATGTGGCTAAATAAACACAACATGTTTATCTACGACAGATTAAATGAAACTCCTTATTTGAATATGTATCAAGGATTTTTTTATTGTAAATGCCCAAAGTCAACAAGAAAACCACAAAGACAAAGGACACACTCAGGTCGGCAGGTCGATCTACATACAGAGCCAAAGCAAATATACAGGAAGTTTCAATCAAACCCTCTTTTCGTCTCAGGGCTAGTTTCCATAGTGGTTTAACCATCAATTTCTCTTCTTAGGGAACTCTGGGAATTGTAGCCTTGTGTGGGGAATAGGGTTCTGCTAACAACTCTCAGCACCAGCATTAACTAATTACAGCTCCCAGTACTCACTGTTTTGTGATATAATTTTAAATATATAATGCAGATGAGGCCTGCCTACCTGGAGATGCCAGGGATTAAATCTGGAACCTTTTCCACGTGAAGCACTTACTCTGTCACTGAACTACTGCAACTCAAAAGCTTGCTCAATATTTTGAGACATTTTTGTTGGTCCAAATAAATGTATTGCCCTACCTAGGCTGAAATAAGTGCTAATGTAAAGATGATCATGTTGTTCTTGCACACATATCCCTGCCCAGAACCTGTGTGTTCCAATTGGGGCTTGACAGAGAGCAGAGCAACCACTAGTCTGGATATGGGTTTAATTTCCAAAGGAGGGTGTCAGGCAGTGCTTTTCTTCTAGAAAAAATGGTGCCGGTACTGCATATCCTTGAGTACCCCCAGAAAAAAAGCACTGGTGTCAGTCATATATACCGTATGATTTAAGCTTCTTAGCTGCGATTTCGCTACTCTTACTTCAACATGAATCCCTTCTAATTCCTGGATCCAGCAAGTGTTAAAATCTAATGAAGGGTCACACTACTGAATTAGCCAGGCAAGGGCCATGATAACCCCTAAGTATGGGTCATTAATGTATTTTTAATCTCTGTTGGAAGCTGCCCAGAGTGGCTGGATGGGCCGGGTACAAATAAATCATCATCATCATCATCAATGCTTGTTTTCTGGGGGGACGCAGGTGTACACATAGCCCTAAACATTTTGTGAATCTAAGTTTGGCCTCATTGAGGGGCAGTATTTCAATATCAGTAGGGAAATGAGAGTACCCCTAAACATTTTTTAATAGAAAAAAGCACTGGTCATTAGTATAAGAAGGAAGAACATAAAATAGAGGTTTTCAAACTTTTTTATCTGGGCCACATTTTCAGAATAAAAATGTGCTTGCGCCACACTGATTTTTTTTTAAGTTGCTAAGAAACACATTGGAAAAGAAAAGAAAATGAAACTCCTAGCAGCGCTTTATTTATAACACAGAGCACGACCCCTTTATAATATGATTGTGGGACATCCAGAAAGTATAAAACAATGCAGCTGCATAAGAACACGAATCATTCCCAATATATTGATTGTCCTTGAATCTTCACGCCATACTTGCCATCCTCTCCTGCCACACCAGTGTGCCCTTTGAGAACCACTAGCATAAAAGCCTGCTCACTATCTGTTAGCATTTAAGTTGTTCCCAGTGAAGGCATTGCCCTACTGTGATTTCCTCACCTCACCAACAGACCAGCAATGTTTGCCTATGCTTTCTATGATACTTAAAGTAAGTGTAGGTTCGTGTCAATTTTATTATAATTGTTTTATGGTCATGTTATGATTTCAAAAATTATTTAAAGGCTCCTTTGCTTATGTCACTTGTTTGCTAGCCTGCTGTAAGGAGCACCTCTCTCAATGTACAACAGGCGTACCAATTTCTAATACAACAAACGCTTGAAGGATTCCTATTGTACACAAAAGTGTGCAGCCTCCCTCACCACATATTGTCCTTTCTTGGTTTGCTCTGCCGCCTCATGGCACAGGATCTTACTACATCTTGTGCTAATATTCATTGTGCACTGAATGTTAAACTCAGGCCTCATTTGCACTATACAGTACGTTTAAAGTAATGCTACACCACTTTAAATAGTCATGGCTTCCCTCAAAAATCCTGGGAACTGCAGTTTGCTAAGGGGGCTGAGAGTTGTTAGGAGACCCCTATTCCCCTCACACAACTACAGTTCTCAGAGTGGTTTAACAATCACTCTTCCCAGGGAACTCTGGGAATTGTAAATCTGTGAGGGGAATAGGGGGGTCCCCTAACAATGCACAATCCATTGCGTCATATTTATTTTTACTGTTGAATATGAAGAAGATGATGTAAACTATCTCTGTACTTCACTCAGTCACGGTCATGGCTACAGTTATGGGGTTTTGTTTTTGTTTTTCTTTGATTGATTTGCACATCCTGTTGATTTTTTGCAGTTATATTCTGAAAATTAATAAACATGGTTTTTAAAAAACAAGCAAACAGACAAACCTACAGTTCCCAGGATGGTTGAGGGGGAAGCAAAGATGGTTTAAAGTGGTGTGGTATTGCTTCAAATGTACAGAGCAGATGGAACCAAAGAGAGCTTGGAGTTATGGTGAGTAATTAATTAATTGATTGTACTGTATGAGCCGAGCCAGAGGAATAAAAATCCATTAGGAGGCATTAGACCGGGATAAGCAACCTTTTTTTCTGCTGAGACCACAGATAGCCTTTGGGGTAATCTGTGGGACCTAGACTGAGGCACTGGGCAGGGTTGGAGACACATGTGGGTGCAGGTCACCACAACCTAACTCTGCTACCTCCATTGCTTCCATTCCCCTTTTTGTCACTGGGGATGGAGGGAGAAATTCAATGCAGTTCACATTTACTGGGGAACACATCTTATTTGCAGTCTCTGAAACAATACACAAACTGAGACATGGTAATCCTAGGGTAAAGTCTGTATTTGTGAAAACAGCATACAAAAATGTGTTATATTAGGGGAAACTGCTTTGAAAAAATGTGTATGTTATGCAACATTGCATACAAACAAGGGTATGTTGGAAGAAATTAGTACTAAAAACAGGTTAAGAGCAAAATAATTTAAAACGTTCTCAAGAGGTAGGCTGGAACTCTACAAGCTATTCACCACACACCTGTTCCAGCAAAGAGAACGCCTGTTGCAGGCAGGCTACCTTTTGGAGTCAGTGAATGTGTGTGTGTGTGTGTGTGTGTGTGTGTGTGTGTGTGTGTGTGTACTAGCTAAGAAGAGGCAGAAATGAGTTGCATAATGTTTTGCTTGGCTTTTCACCAAATCCTTGCCTTCGTGCCATAGGACTTGACACCAGTTGATTCAGTTTACCACTTGGGAAGCAGTCCAGGTGGAAGAAGTCACTTGGGGTAATTGGATAAAGAACTGTGAGGCTCAATGATGAAATTCAGGGTGTACTCTGGCAGACCTGGACTATTCAGTTACTTTACCCAGGAATCATTGTCTTGTGGTTTCAGTATTTAACAGTTAAGTACTGGAAACTGCAAGATAGCTAAATTCCAACCATTTGCTTTTAAGTTAGGTTACCTTTAGGTCAACAGAAACAGGAGGAATGTTCAGAACATAAACTTTCAGCTTATTGCGTATTTCACTGTAATGAATGCAATATACACAACACAATTAAATAAACTACAGCAGGCTCCAGAACATAGGCCTACCTCTGACTTCAGCTTTTTGGCACTGAATTTGCCATGCCACCACAATGAGCACTTCTCTTCATAATACAACAAAAACTTCTGAATAATGTGCCTGGTGTTTCTGTTGCTCTAAGGATTCTTCTCACACTTCCACTCTCAGTGGCCAGCAGTGAACACAGATTCTCAAAGCTGAAACTTATATTTAAAAAACTCTTTTGCAACAATGTTGCTGCAAAATGAGGCTAGTTGGCCGGAAACTATATCATTTGAACGTGCCCAAGCACTTGACCTGAAGGAATGGGTGACAAAATTTGCAAATGAAAAGGCAGAGTGAGAATTTGGTGTGCCCGAAATTGAGACTTAACATTCACACCCAATTTCTTATTGATAAGAAATACATTGGGAAACAAAACAAAAAACCCATATAGCGGTGCTTGAGTTATAACACAGAACACAACTACTTAATAATATGGTCATGGGGGCAGCCAGAAGGCATAAAACAATGCAGAACGGCCTTCAAGTGTCGGGTTTCAACCTTGCAAGCAAACTTGCAAGGCTTAGTCAGTATTTTTTTTCGCGCTCCCCTGACACGAGCAGCAGGACGGCCTCGGCGGAGGCGGAGAATTGGGAAAGAAAGAGCCGCCCTTCAAAACCAAACTCTGTGAAGCCGAAGGCGCCTTTTGCGCAACTTGGGAGCGCTCCTCCTACCCTCGTTCTAAGCCAGCCGCCGGGCGGCGCATACCAAACGCTTACGAGAATAGCCGCAGCTGGTGCCGGTTGCGTAAGGGGGAGGGCCCGGCCTTCGGACTTTAGTCGTCCTGAGGGGAAAGTGAAAGGAAGCCGCAGCTCCAGCCTCTTCCGCTGCTGCCGAGACTGACGGAGAGTCCCTTCCTCGATTACCGCCGCCGCCGCTGCCGCCGCCGCGTGATGGCTGCTACCAGCACCACCGCTCTCCTCCGGGCTGCGGCCTCCTCCGGCTGCCGGCTTCTCTCGGCCTCCCGCGGGGCCGGAGGCGGCTGGGCTGCCGCTGCCAGCCTGGGCCCGTCGCGGCTGTTCCACGCCTCGGCCCGGGCGCCGCTCAGGTAAGCGCGAAGCCTGTGCTTGGCCGCCCTTCGCGGCGCGTTTCCTCGCGGCCTCTCTGCCGCTGCTGCCTCTCCCGCTCTCCCCCCCCCCCTCACGGAGTCTCTGAGGGGGTCGCTCCGGCTTCAGCCTCTCGGTTCAAGAGCGGAGGGGAGGCTGCCTCTCGTGAGGGGGGACACGCGCGCGCGCTTAACACGCTGTCAATCTCTCTCTCTCTCTCTCTCTCTCACACACACACACACACACACACACACACACACACACACACACACAGAGAGAGAGAGAGAGAGAGACCCCTCTCTCACACTCTCTCTCCCTCTGTCTCTATAGAACTATGTGCTGACTAGTAAACCTTTATCAGGGATTGCGAGCATAAAGGTAAAGGGACCCCTGACCATTAGGTCCAGTCATTACCGACTCTGGGGTTGCGGCGCTCATCTCGCATTATTGGCCGAGGGAGCCGGCGTACAGCTTCCAGGTCATGTGGCCAGCATGACAAAGCCGCTTCTGGCGAACCAGAGCAGCGCACGAAAACGCCGTTTACCTCCCCGCCGGAGCGGTACCTATTTATCTACTTGCACTTTGATGTACTTTCTAACTGCTAGGTGGGCAGGAGCTGGGACCGAACAACGGGAGCTCACCCCATCGCGGGGATTCGAACCGCCGACCTTATGATCGGCAAGCCCTAGGCTCTGTGGTTTAACCCACAGCGCCACCATAAAACATCCATATCCCATATAACTGTTGACTATAATGTCACTATGTAAAGTTGGAAGGCACCCCGAGGATCATCTATTCTAGGCCAACTCCCCGCAATGCAGAAATAGGCAGCTGTTCCCATTGAGCCTGAAACCTTGGCATTATCAGCTGAGCTTATCCAAGAGCAAAGTCTTGCACACTCTGTCTCTCACTCTCTGCCCCCCCCCCCGTTCTTAACACACACTCTGCTTCTCTCACACACTGTCAATTTAATAATAATAATAATTTTATTATTTGTACCCTGACCATTTGGCTGGGTTGCCCCGGCCACTCTGGGCGGCTCCCAACAGAATATTTAAAACACAATAAAACACCAAACATTAAGAACTTCCTTAAAAAGGACTGCAGATGTCTTCTAAAAGTAAGATAGTTGCTTATTTCCTCACACACTCTATTTTTTCACACCCACTCGCCTCTCCCTCACACACTTTCTCTCACACGCTCTCTGTCTAACACATATCCTATGTCTCAGTCACTCACACGCGCTGCTCACACGCAAACACTCACTTACTCCCCAACTGACCTACCTCATGGGGTTGTGGGAATAAAGTAGGTGTAGACTCCAGAACCATGGGTGTGCTGCCTTACGAGCTTTCCAGAGGAAGGAAAGAGTTAAAATAGATATGAAGAAGCTGTGGCCCTCTGGTGTTGTTGGACTCCAGTTCCCATTATCTCTGCTTTCTGGGGCTGATGGAGTCTGATGACATCTGAAGGGTCACAAGTGCCCCATGTCAAATGTAAGGAGAGAAGGTTATATAGGTCTCTGTGTCATCTGAGAAACCCATGCATAAGAGGCTTGAGGATTTTGAGTTCTTGACAGTGAGGTCCAGTTCACTCAGGGTTTTAGGTTTGCTTGTGGTGTAGTGGTTGGAGTAGGGGTGGGAAACCCTCTTTCTCCCAAGAGCCACATTCCCTTGAGGGTAATCTGGGAGGGGGGCTCCATAATCTGGGATGGGGTCTGAAGTCAGTGGTGGGTGACAGCTAGAACCAAAAGTGGCACAGGTACGTTGATACAGGTGCAAGTGTTCATTGAAGTAACTCATTCCCAAACCATTCTGAAATTCAAAAGTATAGCATGCATGTCAGCATGGATATGAGTGGCTTCATCTCCTAAATATAGCTAATTCCTCACGGTAGGCTTTTGAGGGTTCTAGACTAGAGCTTCTTCCCTATATCCACATCCAGGAGGCCCTTCATAACATGAAAAAAACTCCACTGGGTGACTTTGAGCAGATGCAATACTGATGGAAAAGTATTGCTTCTTTGCTGACATCTTCAACATTGAGTAAGACTGTAAAAAGGTTATTTCCTGTGTTTCGCTGTATTTTTTTCAAGACTTCTGCCATTTACATTAAAGCTATTGGCCTTGTTGCTGTACCACCCTCAGCTCCTTGGAATATCAAGAAACTGCTGCAGCTCTGTGACTGAATCAAGGGTGCTTAGGAGTGTTTGTATTGACATGCTGTGCCATCTCCTTATTCCAAGCAGTAAATAGGGATTTGGCAGGGCCACCAGCTAAATCTGCAGTTTTATAACCTCAGGAAACTCTCAGGATCCATCCGTCTTCAGAGCTTAATCATCAGATTGGGTTCCCTGCCCCTGTTACAGGCAGCATTGATATAAAACATGATCAAGTAATGATCTGTTCATGACAATGGAGGCAAACTCTGCTCCCCTATCCGCAGATCATCTTCCCCCAATATAGAGTTATGATTGTTATGAAGGCCATGAAGTCCCGAGCTGCTTCTGATAAGGCTGATTCAAGCATGAATGGTGAAGTCCCTCAAGATAGTGTGTGCTGGGGTCATCAGCACTTTGACCAACATCACAGGTAAAGGTAAAGGGACCCCTGACCATTAGGTCCAGTCACGAACAACTCTGGGGTTGCTGCGCTCATCTCGCTTTACTGGCCGAGGGAGCCAGCTGGTCATGTGGCCAGCATGACTAAGCTGCTTCTGGCAAACCAGAGCAGCGCACGGAAACGCCGTTTATCTTCCCGCCGGAGTGGTACCTATTTATCTAATTGCACTTTGACGTGCTTTCGAACTGCTAGGTTGGCAGGAGCAGGGACCGAGCAACAGGAGCTCACCCCATCACGGGGATTCGAACCGCTGACCTTCTGATCAGCAAGCCCCACCCGCGTCCCTCCATCACAGGTACAAACACTCAAATCTGGATGACTGTTTGGACAGGGTACATAGTCAGTGAGATCAAATCACTGTGTATGGGATTTTTTCAGTAAGCACGCAGTTGTGGAATTTTAGCAAATTATACAGGCTTATATAGAGTCGATCCCTTGCCTTAGCTTTACACAAGCATAGAAATTAAATCAATTTCTCAGAGGAATAGCATGTTTGCATTGTAAACTGGATGCCTGATTCAGCAAGAAGTTCAGGGTCCCTACTTCCTATCAAACCAGCTCGGCTGAACTTTTCCTGCACAAACATCCTTGACGCATTCTTGATATACGTAAGCAATTATCCTACTTTCACGCACTCTTACAGTTTTTACGTCTCTTCACATGTAGGCTATCTATCAAAGATAGCCACACTGCTCCTCAAGCCTAGGCTGATGCATACAGTGCAGTCTAGAGCAGTGCTCCCCAACCTTTTTATCGCCGTGGACCGGTCAACGTTTGATAATTTTACCGCGGCCCGCTGAGGGGGGGACATTGATTGTTTATATTTTAGATTGTTTTGATGGAATAATTTTAATTTAATTGTATTTAAACATGCCTTCAAAATAAAATACAGTTACACCAAAAAATGAATATAAAGTGATTTAACATTTTAACACCACAGTAAATAAAATGGAAATAATTTAATGTTCCTTGGGCGGCCCGGTACCATTTGATTCACGGACCGGTACCGGGCCACGGACCGGGGGTTGAGGACCACTGGTCTAGAGGACACATTTGGGAGAGGCAAATCCCTTCTTTAACCACCATTTGGTGGTGCAAGATAGGCTGGCATAATCTTCTACAAGGAAGCTGACTATAATCAACCCCTTGTGTAACAGTTGACTGAGACGCTTGTCTGAACTTAACATTCTGTGCAGGACAAGGACAGTTGCACACTGTACCTGGGATGGTGTGGGCTTAAGGTAAATGGTATGTCATAGTTGCTGCTTCTCCAGGCATGTTAAAATTGTTGCATGTCCTTTTGAAGGGTGGTCTTCACTCCTGCTTCGCTGCCTGCTTCCTTTCCAAACCATATTACAATTTTGGCACAGTGAGCAGGGTTACAGAAGAAGATGCTTTTGAAAGAGAGAATCCAGAGATGGTGAAAAGTGAGGCTAGAAAGAGATTCTCCAACATGATAGGCTTGTGAGCTATGACAATGCCCCATCACATGCCCCTTGTCATGTTATGCTATTGCTTGCTCCTCGGTCTTGTAGGTTAGAGACAAAACTGCAAGAGATGCTGTTGTGTATGTACAGTACATACAGAGGGCCCAGGTGGCGCTGTGGGTTAAACCACAGAAGGTCTTGCTGATCAGAAGGTCGGCGGTTCGAATCCCTGCGACGGGGTGAGCTCCCGTTGCTCGGTCCCAGCTCCTGCCCACCTAGCAGTTCGAAAGCACATCAAAGTGCAAGTAGATAAATAGGAACCGCTCCGGCGGGAAGGTAAACGGCGTTTCCGTGCGCTGCTCTGGTTCGCCAGAAGCGGCTTTGTCATGCTGGCCACATGACCTGGAAGCTGTACGCCGGCTCTCGGCCAATAAAGCGAGATGAGCACCGCAACCCCAGAGTCGGACACGACTGGACCTAATGGTCAAGGGTCCCTTTACCTTTACCTTATGTACAGTACAATACGTGCTGTAGTGTGTACTAGAGTGGTATTTCCCCATAACATGGATTTGACTTGTGGCACCACAGTCTTGCTTGTACTGTATATATCTTTGAACTGCTGTACAGTGCAATCACATATTATGTGGGGGGTTTGGTTCCAAAGGTTCTGTGTATACGCAAAAAATAATATACTCAGACCCTTGAAACCACCCCTGTTTGAGCATCTCTGGGCTTCCAGAGCCAAATGCTGTCACAGTATCTCATGGAGCTGTCCAGGTTCCTGCTTGATCTCATGGAAGCATCCCAGGCCTGATGCATTGAGAGGGCCTTGCTTCCCCAGCAAGGCGGAGAGCTTAAAAACTCTTTTGCACCAAGTTTTCCTTTGTCTTGCTTGCATTTAACTTGCATTTAACTTTCAACCACATACAGTTGAAATTGTGCAAGTTAAATGTGCATAATATGTAATTGGACTGTATTTACCATTGTATTTCAAATGTATGTGCATATAATCTGCAATATGTTGGTACTATTCATGTTCTCCTTTAAAACCCTCTGGCTGTAACTTAGTGAGTTGATAATTTTGTTAATGGAAGTGACAGTTCAAGTAGGAGATCCTGCATTCAAATAAACAGAAACTCCCTGATTCTACAGCAGAGAGCATATTTTTTTCTCTCAGGGTCAGGGGGGGGGGTGTTTGGCCCAGATCTAGGCGATAGGTCAGTTGCACTCCTTCTAAAGCAGCAAGTATTAAGTTTGGGCATAATCCTGGAACCATATTTGTTACCTGAGGCACAAGTAGCCTCAGTGGCTAGGAGTTCCTTTTGTCAGTTTTGACTGGTATGCTAGCTATGGCTGTTGCAAAACAGAGACAGTCACCACTGTGGTCCATGCATTGGTAACTGTAAGACTGAATTACTGCTATGCATTCTATGTGGGGCTGCCACTGGGTTTGATCCAGAAGCTTTAGCTAGTGCAAAATGTTGCAGCTAGACTGGCAATGGGAACAAACTATCCTCAGCACATGACACTAGTGTTAAAAGACCTGCACCGGCTTCCCATCTGCTACTGGGCCAGGTTCAGAGTTCTTGTGCTAATGTATAAAGCCCTGAGCAACATAGACCCAGGATACCTTAAGGACTACCTTATCCTTTGTGTTCCAGGTTGATTACTATGTGATTAACACTATGGACTCCCTCCCATTAGAAGTCAGGCAGGCACTGTCCCTGCCTAGCACCAGACATCAGGAGAATATGGTTTTATTTCAGGAGGCTTTTGCACTTTGATTTATGTGCTGATGTTTTATTCTTCAGTGTTTTCATTTATGTTTCAAATTTTGCATATTTTTTATTTTTGATAAGCTGCTTTGAGACCCAAATGAGGTTACATTTTAAAAATGAATAAATGTTCAAATAAACAAAGGACATCCCTATAACAGTTGTCTACTTCTTTTAGGGGGTATGGAGGGGGGAAATGCATGGATTTCAAGTCAGTTCTGATCTTTCTGTAGATAGAATTCCACATAAGAAGCAAAAAGACCTTGGAGGGTTTGTGTGTAGAAATTCATTATCTTTAAATGCTATTGTTTTAAGCTTTGTAAAAATTTGTGACGCTAACTAACCATCAAATCAGCAAATACTTGACTGAATTTTGCAGATAAACAAGGTCATTCTTTCATCTTTGATTATGTCTTATGGCATGATGCCTTGTTCCTGAGAATAGCTTGTCGCTGTCTTCTGGAGTGGGGAGAGGGAATGAGGGGATATTTGACAAGAATTGAAAATGGCATCATAATACTGAATGTGGCATCATAATAAATCATGCCACACAATGCTGAATAATTTTATAGGGGATACCACCATGCTTAATTTAAAATAACTTTTTGCCCTTTTAATGCAAAATAGAATTTTGTACCTGACCTATTTGGTGATAGTAGGTCAGGTCAGAAATCTTAAGTAAAATTAAGAGGCCAGTCACTTGAACTCTAAAAGCAAAATTATCTTTATAATTTTACTGGGCTTACACCATCCTTGTTAGGATGTTTGGAGGAGTTCATTTCCTTATGTTTTTCTTTTGTCTTGTTTTACTAAAGTGTTTTTGTACTAATGCAAACTTTGAGGTTCCTCCAAGGTTCTGGATGGTGTTCTTTCAGCAAAAGAACACCATCCAAGAATTCCAAGAATGAGTTTACTGCTTTATGGGATCAGCCCTTGAATTTGCTTGTCTTACTCATCCCTCCCCATTCCTTTTCTCTCTCATATTGTGTCTTAGATATTATTTCCTTGCACACAGGTGCTTTGCTTCTCCCTCTGTGTGAGGCAGCAAGCAAGCATACAAACATTTAAATCTTTGGAGTGTGGAAAGATGTTCACTTTGATGCACAATCTTGCATTACTTCTAAGAATTCACATGAGGGAAACTACCGGTATATACATTTTTGGAGCGAGGAAAAAGCTTTAGTCTATGGATAAACAATATTAAAGACCATACAGGAGAGAAACCATATGCATGCTTGGATTGTGGCAATGAGCTTTTATGATAAATCAATCCTTAAAGACATCAGAGAACACTCTCAACAGGCAAACCCTAAATGATTGGAACATGGAAAGCTCAATTTCTCCTAAAGAAAGAAAGCTCTATACCTACTGAAAAACACAAGCTTTTCTGTGAAATCCTGATCCACATCGAATAATCCATAGAGAAAATAATCCTGTGAATTACAGAAATACTTGAACTGCGAGGGAAGACTTCAGGCAATGCATAGAACTAAATCTTCCTGTTAAGCAACTCACAATGATCAGAGCTGAGCTCTTTCTGAGCTTTCGCCTATTCCTAGCCAACAGAAAACATACACAGCAAAAACTGCGAATTTTCAGACTGTGACACAAGAAAAGTGTGGTTGCTTGTGACAAATAAGACTCCTTCCAGCAGCCAAACAAGTCCCCATAACAAAGGAGTGTATCTCATGCTTACAGCTCCTAATACGGAGGCTGAAAGCATTGCAAGCAAGTGATCTGATAGAAACTGTTTCTTATAAGTGTTTAAACTAGTTCTGAAGACCTTCTCTGCATGCCACCTGGGAAACAGGTCTGGAGGGTGGTGACAAGAGAGCAGTCCTTTTATGTAATAGCTCACCATCCATCAAATGCTCTCCTTGGGGAGGGCTACATGGCACCAACATCATCTCAACCTATTTTTTATTAATATTTTTCTGTCGTGTCTTTATTCTGTTATATTGCTAGGCATTCTCACTTTTCTAACTAGGAAGAAGCTCTAGGTCAGTGTTAGAAACTGAGATATGAAAGCTAGCGGCTAAATGGCAGCTTAAACCTAGGTTATGAGCGCTGCAACGGAATGTCTAGGTACGCTTTTTTATAAGAAGAATACAAAGCTGAAAATGAATGTGCAGCTAAAATATTATATTCATTTTTCACATGGTCTGGTCCTATACCATAGATAAAAAGCACAGTTTCACTTACATCCATGGTTAACTACTGTTAATTTAATGGCTTCCAATCAAAAAAAGTTCTGGAAATCAAATTTTAAACCACTTTTGTATTATTTTTTGTTTGGAAGCTGTTAACATAGCTTCTTTGTTTGGACATAACCAGGAAGCAGTGGGTATCTGCAGCTTTCTTGCTAATTTTGCTGCTCATGTACAGTGGCAGTATGCAGGTAGCTAGAGCTCATCCATACCTTGGCTTATTAAGCAGAGAACATTCTCCACTTTAAAGGGATCACAATAAGAGGGTGCATTCAATAATTCTGATAGCAATGACTACTAAAGAAACTGAGCAATTACCAGTACAATAAAAGTCTCAACTTGAGAGAACTAAAAAATGTTTTTGGATATGTTTAAAATATATTTATAGCTACATTAAAGGATTGCAGTAAAAGATCTATATTTATCAAAAATATTCTAATCCTCAACCAATTTTCTTCTCAAAGTGGTCCACAGATATTCACAGTTTGTTGTTGAGTTGCTTAACTAATATCCTTAGGCATCTGAGGAAACTGGTGTGGCTGCATAAGGAGTTTACAGATAAGATGAGAGTTAAGAAGGGCATGTATAGAAGTGGAAGAAAGAGGAAATCACAAGGGAGGAGTATACATGAGTAGGCAACAGTTGCAGGGTGAAGGTCAGGCTGGCTAAAGCTCAACATCAGCTCATGCTTGCAAGAGGGGTTAAAAATAATTTTAAAAGGTTTCTTTGGCTATGTCCAAAGTAAGAGGGAGAACAAGAAAGTGCTAGGTCCTCTGCATTGAGAAGATGTAGAAATGCTATTGGGTGACAGAGAGAAGGCAGAACTACTTAACACCTGCGTTGCCTCTGTCTTCACACAAAAGGGAAGCAATGCTCAACCTAGTGATTAGAGAATAAATGATGTAAGGAGGGAGCTGCAGCCCAATGGCTTCAAGTTACAAGAAAGGAGATTCTGACTAAACATCAGGAAAAACTTTCTGATATTAAGAGCTGTTTGGCAGTGGAACAATTTCCCTTGGGAGGTTGCGGACTCTTCTTCCTTGGAGATTTTTAAGCAGAGGTTAGATGTCCACCTGTCATGGATGCTTTAGCTGAGATTCCTGCATTGCAGGGGCTTGTACTAGATGATCCTTCGGGTCCCTTCCAACTCTACAATTCTATGATTCTGTGATCCTTTTGAATCCTTCGCACTACTATAGGTAAAGGCTGCTAAAGATAGTTGTTTCTTTAATTTTTTTCAGCTCAGAAGATAAAGTTACTGTGCACTTTATAAATCGTGATGGGGACAAGCTAACAGCCCAAGGGAAGGTTGGGGACTCTCTTCTAGATGTTGTGATTGATAACAACCTAGATATAGATGGATTTGGTAAGTACTTCCTTGTAACTAGAGAATAAGAGTTCATAGGGAAAGGAAATGAATGGGAGAGATGAGTTTTTACTAGAGAGCTCCAAAGCCAGTGAATTTTAATAGTAAACCAAAATAGTGCATTCTGAAACAGGCATGAGTTTCATTTGACATTGGTCTCTGAGTAAATGGTAGCTTTCCCTGAAGAAATGGTCTTTCCCCCCAAATTCAGTTGGTTTAATTTTATTCTACAGTGCATTTTGCAAGAGATTTCCAAATTTAATTGATTGCCTCATGACTATAAGGTAACTGTATTTCAATATTCAGGATATGTTTCCAATTTCTCTGGTTGAAATCATGCAAGTTAAATGTGCGTAAGATGCGCTCATACTGTACTGTTTGACATGCCAATATATGAAATTTTAAGTTATCTAACTAACAAGGGAAAACAAGCAAAACAACCAATATCTAGAAAGTTAGGAAAAAGTTAACGTTTCTGTTGGAATTTCTCACTGACTATTGTAAATGGTTGCCAGTTAGTGTTAAAATGCCTACAAATGATTTTCCTGATTTTTTTTATATTTTTGAAAATTGTGTCTTTAATTTTGTCACTAGGGGGCATTGCAGATTTAGATAGCTTACTGCTCCTGAAAGACTTAAAACATATTTGCCTGCTTCATGCAGATCTTCCTTCCTTTAGCATAATGCTCTGTTGGCCTTAAGATGGTGTTTACAACCACATTTTTAAATTTCTAATTATTTTGGCGTTATTTCTGTTGCCGATTATTACCTGACACACATTTCACAGAAACTATCCTAATATTTGGTTATTAATACCTGTTGCAGTTCATGTTTCCTAAAATATCTTTAACAAGGAGAAAGAAAGCCAGGATTCTGCAACCCCTCTGTGGCTGATGAACTATTTTTATGTTAGAAGTTTAAGGAACACCTTATGTTCATTTTAAACAAAACCATTCCTTCTAATTTCAAACTCAGCTGGTAAGCACCAATATAATTGTAGCCAAAACAGGACCACTATGAAACACCCCACACAAACACCCCACAATGAGAACAGAGTCTGGTTAATGGCTAACAGAATGCAAATTGTCTTGGGTGGGACTGTAACATTTTGCATTCGGTCACACTTGTCAAGTTTAAACTACATATTGCCCTCCACTTTAATAGTAAATATATACCTAGTTTCTTTAAGATAAGATGATATGAAAAGGAACTAGGCCTGCTTTGCATTCTGTCTTTGCTTCTGAAAGATTTTCAAAGTTGGCCAAAGGTTCTCCAATTCCTTTCATCTTAGCTTCTGTATTATCTTATGCACAGTTCGTTAAGTCTGCTGAAACTAGTATAAGAACTAGTTTTCAGTGCTTTCATATTTTCCTAAAATTTTAAATGTAATGAATGCTGTTTAATTGTCCAGTCTTAATTTTTTTTTTACAAACATTCCTAAAAAAATAAACTTAAGCTTGGGATTTGTTTTAATTCAACATTTAAACCACACCTAGCATGATAAAATACTGCTACTCAGATACTTTTAGATAATGGGGAAAGTTTTGAGATAATTTAACATGGCATACTTGTTTAGTGTTTGTTAATATTAGTAAAATTGGCTAAATCAATTTGTCATTTTTTAAAACTTCCAGAACATTTTCCAGTTTAAGTGTTCTGGGAAAGTCATCTTAGCGACAGTAGAATTTAATGCAGAAGTCTTAAATGTCTGCCTACTAGTCTGCCTAATTGTTATGTTTGTCTTTAGGTGCATGTGAAGGAACACTTGCGTGCTCCACTTGCCACTTAATCTTTGAAGATAATATATTTAAAAACCTAGATGCAATCACTGACGAGGAAATGGATATGCTGGACCTTGCCTATGGATTGACAGACAGGTAAGGTGAAACCATCTTAAAATCTACCAAATGATCTTACGGTCTCACTCCAGAACTGACATACCTAGTAGGTCATACTAAGTATATGAACGCCGCAAACAGTGGCTTATCATAACTGTGATTTATTGGAAACAAGACAGTTTCAAACTATGGATCATGAAGCTGGCTTGTTTCAACAAACCTTTGTTGATACTAACCACATTTTAGGACTAAACAGTAGTTAATAAAAAAAATGGAAGCAAAAGTTTCTGATGTACTCACTGCCATGCCAAGGAAGGAAAGAAACGCATGGCTACAAAGCTTCCTATAACACATTCCCTTTGTGATGGTTAATCATGATACCCCAAAGTAATCTCTTTATAAAAGCAGCCATGCATCCTCTGGGTTACTCTTTAATTTATCAATCTATGATGCAGGCTCCTACCTATAAGATCGGCTCTGGCTCTAAAGCTTCTTTGACTTCTTCTAAAATTTGGAATCAACTATTCAAAACAATGAAAGAGCCCAAAGCAAATCCATACTTTTCAGTTTCTTTACAATTTTGAATGCAGCTTTTCACTATCAGCCAAAAACATTTTCCTTGTCAGTTTCTCTTAGTGTGACTTGACAAGCAAACATTTTTGGCAGATAGTCTTCTCCTGTGGTGTTCCATACCTATTAATTTGGTAAACAAACAAACCCAAAAGCTCAGTAATTGATGCAATCTTAGACGAACAGCTTGGGAATGGAAATGTTCCCTCAGCCTTAGGTATAAAATGTTAGTAATGGTGACCTACCGTACAGGGTTGTTATAAGAATTACAACAAGCAAATGTATGTGAATTTAAGCCTTTTCTTCCTTGATTTCTGTCCTTTTACATATCATATTTAATGGGTTGTATCCAGTGCTAATCCTACTTGGAGGAAACCCAATGGACATAACTAATTTGGGTCCATCAATTTCAACAGGAGTACTCGGAGTAAAACTTCGTTGGATGCAACCCATTGAATTTACCTTCTCCCCTCCCCCAAAGAGTGCCACATCCATGCATTTATACAAGTTTATGTAAATGCTCTTTTCTCCTCTGTAGATCTCGACTGGGTTGTCAGATCTGCTTGAAGAAGTCTATGAACAATATGACTGTTCGAGTGCCTGATGCTGTTGCTGATGCCCGCCAGTCCATGGATATGAGCAATAACTCTTTAAAATAAGGCCTTCGGGGTATTTTTGGGGACATAAAATATT
This sequence comes from Darevskia mixta, assembly GCA_034641385.1. Lineage (NCBI taxonomy): Eukaryota > Metazoa > Chordata > Lepidosauria > Squamata > Lacertidae > Darevskia > Darevskia mixta. The sequence continues at coordinate 24,546,795 of JAWWNH010000014.1, read as the reverse complement.
TTTATAACTTATTTCTAAATGTTTTAATGGAATGAGAAAATACACACAAATATGCATTTTTTGATTATAAAGATTAGATTGTAAAGATTAATTTTATCTGTTAGCCTTAAGAGTTATTGAATCAAAAATTAGAGACCACTTACCGGTAGAAACACTTACCTGTGTTAGACACACAGGCTACAGTCCAATACTCACTAATCTAGGAGCAAGTTCCATTTAATTCAGTGTGGCCTCTACACAGTGTAACGTCTACACAAACATACAGAGGATTTCACCAACTGTGCCATTTTGTTCCTAGAGGAATGCTTCCTTTTTATTAGCATTTACTGCTAATAATTCTCCCCTCTTTGTAGGGGAGAATTCCATAAATGGGTGTCGCTACTGAGAAGTCCCTCTCCCCAGTTGTCACCCACGTATCTTCTGACTGCGGGATCGCCCAAATGAGGGCTTTGGCATACGGGCAGACATTCCTTCCGGATTTCTGGCCCCGTAACCTGTTTATGATTTCTTCTAGAATAGCATATTACATGAAATAACACATAAGAACACATTTACCAAGGTAATTTCCAATATGCACTAGGGCGTAAAAGAACGAATCAAGAAATGAAATAAGCCAAGGGAGATGATAATGATTACTGTCTTCCTCCACTGGTCCATGAGGACTGTACAATTGCATAATGAAAAAGAGCCACATTTATGCTGCTCTGCCTCTTTTGTCCCCTTTAAGGCATCTTGTACTCCAGTGGCACAGAATAAATGCATAAACAATACAACTTAAAATGCTCTAGAGTTGGTGTTTTTGTTGCAGAGAAAATTTCCATGCACACGTTGGTTTTTCCAACATGAGCCACAATGGTTTACACAGAAACATTATACTCTGCATTCTGTAGGATGAAATCTTTTATCCTAAAGCAACTTGCCACAATATCAAATGAATGTTACTTACTGGCAAACACAGTAAGGTTTAGATTAGTAAAGAGCATTTCTGTGGTGGCATTTCAATGCAAAGTTTACCTGTGCTTCCTTTGAAAAGAAAATGTTTCTTGAATTAATCCTAGGTAGCTAGGCAGAAAGAGACCAATGTTTCTTTCCAGTCCTGTAATTATCCTGTAAATGTTGGTGATGGACTACTCGGAGATGTATGTATTTCTCAATTTTAATAATCTGAAAATAAATTCTTTTTTCTATTATTGCTTTTGTCATTAGGAAGTGTCTTTCATTTTTAGGTTTAATTAGCAAATGTGTTAAGCAGTGAAAGCAGGGCCAAATTTCTTGGAGAATAACAGTGCAGTCTTATACATCTCTACTGAGAAGTAAGTCCCATTGAAGTAAGTCCCAATTGGAAATTCACAATTGCACATAATTTTGGCCTGAAATTCCAATTTCAAAATTCATTTGATCCTCAGAGCCTGAAGCATATTAATATACACTTGCATTATTTGTTACCTAAATCCTAGACACTTCTGGTGTATTTTGCCTGTGATAACATAGTCTCGTTTAACGTTGTCTGGGCATGGGAGTTGATATGCCCACATCTAAAGCTATGTCAACCTTAGGGAGGGACAACTCCATCCCTTACTTTTCGCAAACTCTTGACCATGTGGGTTCTGTCTTAAGAGAAATTTAAGCATATTTAAAATAGTATGTGCACTGTTACTATATTACAAGGCTGGAAAAGCATTTGATTTCCACAGTACCACTACGTGCTTGAATATCTGTATTCTTCCCCATCCGCCCCAAAACAGGTGATATTGTCTATTTGAAGTGGGATGTCTGCAGGCCTAAATGGGTGGGGAGCTGGTCTCTGCCTCTATTATTACAGGAACATAGTGGTGGGTTTGAATGCTACCCACCAACCTGTCTTGGCAGGGTGTGTATACATGCAACTCTTGTGCTGTTGGGGACTTCATTCTGAGTCCATAGGGTTGCTTTGTTGGAATAGAATGAATGGTTTGCTAACATATGAAAGTCGGACTACATTCAGCATTCGATAGCCTGATTCACACGTAAACCATGGTTTATTGCAGGCATGTCCAACAGGTAGATCGTGATCTACTGGTAGATCAGTGGATGTCTGCGGTAGATCATTGGCTCCCCCCAAAGAAGCTGAACAACTTTGGATCCCCTAAAAAAAGCTCAACATTTTACCTCCTCCCTGAAAAAACTCAACAACTTTGACCCGAACCCCCCCCAAATGGGCCTTCCTCCTTCCTAAAAAAAGCTCAACAACTTTGACCTGAACCCCCAAAAAGGAGGTAGATCACTGCCAGTTTTTAACTCTATGAGTAGATCGCAGTGTCTTGGGAGTTGGCCACCCCTGGATTGGATCATCCAAACCTGACACAGCAGCTTAACGACAAACAAACCATGCTCATAATTTATACAGTCTCTGGCTAAATGTGGCTTGCATTTCTGTGTATCATATTTCTAAAATGATTACTAATGGACACAAAGTAGTCCCCTGAACTTGAAAATTGATTGATGGCACTAAGGTATTTCCAAAAATAGTGCTTTTATCTGTAATGTTTTGTTTGCTGCAGTTGCTGGGCTTAAATGTCAGCTTTGATGGAAAGGACAAGGAAACAAGAATTTCGCAGCGTTCTTCAAAGTTGCTTCACAAAATAGCCAGCTGTTCTTTCTATCAGGTCAGGGTAAAGGACAATTCTGGTAGCACTGTTCCTTCTGTGTTCTCATCTCGGTTACATTGTACAACTCCCTTTCCTAAGAAAAAAAACCATCTTTTTTGCTGTGTTTGAATGAATTGACTTGAGAAACGCCATCACTAAGCGCTATTCATAGATCAGTTGTGCGTTCTGTTTGCCCTTTCTGCCTTTGCAAAAATAGTTGTGAAGCCTTTGCAAAAAGGATTTGAGAGTATCCTTGTGTGTAATGCATGGAAGCTCAATACATCTGGCTTTAATAGAGTAGTCAGAAATGCATTCCTGGACTCTTGGCTATGCTTTGTGTTTCTTTTATCAGCTATTGGTTTCAAGTGGAGGAAGAATTCGCTAATAGTTTCAAGAGTCCAGATTACAATTTAGAAGATTTGCCATCATTGATATTTTTACAGTATAAGTTGGGAGGTCAGAAATGGGTTGGGCAAGGGGGTACAACTAACTCCTGGTTGCTCCATATATTGTGGCTGTAGTATGGAACCTGAATAGCTACATCATCCATCAAATTTTCTACGCTTTAGCTGTTGCCAAAGACTGAATTGAGATTTGTTGGTCTTGGAAGCAATACCAGTGGAAGAACGGTTTTTTAAAAAAACCAACAACTGGACTTTAAGAATTAATAGCAAAGAGTATTTTTTTCCTAAGTTAAGGTACTATTCAGCTACTGAGAGCCAAGTCCACATCATCAAGATCAGCAGACATAATTTCAGTGGATTCCTGTATGGTGAATTCACAATTATCCATGTCCTGAAGGCTTTACAACGTGTGTTGAACTGGAATGTCACAATGCATGCACATGTTGAGAAATCACAGGCACAATTCTGCTGGAAAAACAACTTGCATTTTCAGCATGTTAAGATAGTCATACGTAAGGTGCAAGACTTGGCTGACAGCTTGTGGAGTTATTCTTGTGTGGTATATTTCAGAGCCTTCTGGGGATAAAGTATGTATTCATAGAAAGCATGTGTTATAATCCTGGGTAATGCAAAGGGGGGTTGGAATGAGCGAATATTTTCCCCATGTTAAAATCCCTGCACATAGAGCAACTAGCATATCAAGAAGAAGGGTTCCATAGCCTAGTCTTGATGTGCTAGTTTTCCATGTGCATGGAGTTAATGTCTTTAGAGGAGGGCTATGCCACATACTTCCAGTGAATAGGTAGGTGCCTTTTTTAATGAAACCTGGGTTGTATCACATGGTGTGTCTGTGTTTTGCATCAGGAGGCAGAAAAAATTAGCTTACGGTACTTTAAGAATCTCCAGGATGTATTATAGTTCTCACCCCAGTGCATCATGAGGGTGCTCTAGATTTCCTGTGTTAAGCAAGGGGTTGTATAGACCTCCTCCAGCTCCATGAATGAATGAATGATACCATTCAAGAAAAATGCCTGAAAACTACACTTTCCTCTGTGTGTGTGTACACACTATCAAGTTTTACATGGGAGGCAAGTACAGAGCATTTACGGTGCAGTTAATTGTTCCCTAATTCAGTCAATTGCTATATGAACAAAGATAGGAGCTATTCAGCAATTTTATTTTTTAGTCTATTCCACTTTCTGAGAATGCCCTTGAAGCTCTGTGTCCAACAACAACGTGACAAAATGCTCTAACACACCATCTTGACAACAGGAAATCAAAACCCACCCATAAAATAACAGGGTTTCCACATTTCAGCCTCATTAACCTATAATGGGCAGGGTGGAACCCTACCACCAAAGACAGTTTTCATTACCTTCTGGCCCTTTGAGCTGCTCTGGGCAGGGACACCCAGAGGTGCAATGCCACTGTCAAGAAAGCAGAAGGAGGTGGTATTAACAAGCTGGAAAACCTGAAGGTTTCCAAAAGTTCAGACAACATTTTAAAAAGTGGTGTGGGTAAAAGTAAGCTAAGGAGAAGAACTAAAAAGAGCCTGCTCAGTGGGTGCAGAAAGTTCACTGACTGTTAGGGGGATGGGAAACCAGGGGAAGGGGAACTGGAATGGAGTATCCCGGAAAAAGGCATGGATGGCTGGAAACCTGAACAGCAGTCTACACTCCTTGGAGAAAATCCTAGTGCTAATATTATTGAAAAGCTTGTATTATGGGGAAATAGGTTTCTTATTAGTTAAAGAATTAAACATCTCTCTCTTGCAAAGCCAGTGCATTTAAAATTAATTGCCTGGTTTTCTGCCTTGGAAATTTAAGATCTTGAAGATTATTCTGTGTGCCATGAAGGAGAATAAGTTACCCTTTGTTCTTAAGGCACAGCAATTTTCTTTCTGCTTCCCAACTTACCGCTGGTGTAGTGTAAAGGGAAGGTTTGTCTAGGTTTGCTGTTTGAAAGAACAGCAAAGACGTCAAAGACGTCAAGCATCTCTTGACGTCTTTGAAGTTAGAGGCCTTTCCACCCATCCTTGGAGAGTTGATAAGCAAATTCTCTTTTGCTCTGATTGTTTGGGGAGATATTTAGAAAAGCCTACACAACTTTTTGTCTGGTTCCCCAGCTGCAGCTTAATGTTGCAAGAATTTCTCCACTTTACCCAAGATTCTAGTCTTTGTACCTTTCTCCAGGACAACAAAAGCAAAAGGAATTGTTTCGGGGGCCAGATAGACCATGTAACATACACATCTCTGTCCCCCAACAAGGGGAGTGGCCAGGAGCTCCTTAGAAGGAACGGTCAGGGGACTGCTGCTGTCATCCCCCTGCATCTGCTGCCTGAAGTAGTCACTTCACCTTGCCTAACGGTAGGACCAGGCCTTCATAGGGGACAGCAAGGAAGAATGAGTGGCACCGTTTAACAAAATGATCGGGTGGCATCTTTGGAAGACTGAATGCTGTAAACCAGATGTTTTCAACCTTTTTGAGTCCACAGCTCCCTTGACCAACTACATTCTTTCTGTGGCACCCCTGTGGAGTTCAGGAGCCCAGTTATATCACCCTTTGCCTGCAGAGCTGGCAACCTCTCACCCTTTTTCAAACACCCTCCCTTGTGAAGTGTTCCCTCAGCTTCCTATCCTTTGGAGTCCTCCGGGTAACTGCTGCTGCTGCCCCTGGTCTCTGAGCTGCACCCCCTGCCCCAAAGAGAGGTGCCTCCTCACACTGCCCCACAGGGGCCTGGGGCTTGTCTGTCCATTCCCAACAGCAAGGACTGGCTGGCTGGGCTCTCTTGCCTGCCTGCCTGCCTGCTTGCTTGCTTGCTTGCTTGCTTGCTCCGCCTCGGCTCCTGGCAGCCAGCACCCCCTGACCAGCCCCAGAGGCACCATTTGCCTGGGAAGCTTGTAGCCAGGGCTGCTGCAACAAGCAGCTAGCCTTTGGGAGGCAGAGACACAAGAGGGCATCAGAGGAGGGAGGGAAGGAAAGAGGGACAGAGGCCAGTGTTGCCCATGACACCCCTGACCATCATTCAAGACACCCCAGGGTGCCACAGCACACTGCTTGAAAACCACTGCTGTAAACAGAACAGAAATAAGAGCAGAAACCTGGGGCAAGGGAAGGTTATGGTGTGATTTCAAGTTAAGGACTCAGTTTGTGCTGCTATTAGCTTCCAAATTTGGGAGTCCTACCATTGCTGTCTGGCCTTTAAACTCATCAACTCACGTGCTGAACGCTAACAAGCGTGGGTAGCAAATTGGCTCCTGTCTCTTCACCCGCCAGCCCGCCATGACCTGCAGCAACTCTGGAGAAAGTAAACGCTGCTGCTGCTGCTGCTCATTGGCCTAATGAGGAAACAGACTGGAAGTCTCTCCATTCAATTTTCTCCTTGGCTTTGGGCGGAGAGAGCGGCTCGGCTTGCTCTGTTGGGCTAATTTCCCAGCCAGCAGCCGATGCAGCATTCCTACTGCGAGACGGGGAGCGGAAGAGAATTGCAGAATAAATTGGAACGATGCGGGATGAGTTGACATTTCCTCTGAGTAATTCTCACGGGAGGAGTCCAAGACTTCTAGCCATCAAAGGCCCCGTAGGCGCAGAAGGAGGCGGCTGCAGTCGAATATGATAATGCTCTGTCTAGCCTGACTTCAGGGCTTCATGTCTGGCAAGCTGCGAGTTCCTTTGCATGTTTTAGAAAGCTGGTTTCGGTCGAGATGGAAAGAAATGTCCCTGTACTGCAAGATCTGAGTCGGAAACAAAAGCCTCTTTCTTCTTTCTACCTTTAGTTCTCCATGCTTCATGTGCATAGGCAAGCTGGCCATGTCCTATTAACAATGCTCTCCATGTCAGTTTTAGCACAGAGTTAAAGTGTTAATAGATTCACTTCCCCTGCTACTGCTTAAATGGCAACAGCCTTGGAACTTGCCCTTGTACGGAGGCAATTCAATGTAACAGCTGAAGGCTGCACCAGTTCTGAGAGAGTCTGATTTGGGTTACTTTTACAAGAGGTGTGCTATGTGGGGAAGGGTTGGCCGAGCTTCTCTCCCCCCCCCCCGCCTCTCCATGTCCTAAATAGATTACTGACAGGAGCGAGCAGCAGCAAACCACACTGCGCAAATTGGAGTTAACTATTAGCAAAAACAGGGACCCAGGTGGCGCTGTGGGTTAAACCACAGAGCCTAGGGCTTGCTGATCGGAAGGTCGGCGGTTCGAATCCCTGTGATGGGGTGAGCTCCCGTTGCTCGGTCCCAGCTCCTGCCCACCTAGCAGTTCGAAAGCATGTCAAAGTGCAAGTAGATAAATAGGAACCGCTCTGGCGGGAAGGTAAACGGCGTTTCCGTGCGCTGCTCTGGTTCACCAGAAGCGGCTTAGTCATGCTGGCCACATGACCTGGAAGCTGTACGCTGGCTCTCGGCCAATAAAACGAGATGAGTGCCGCAACCCCAGAGTTGGACACGACTGGACCTAATGGTCAGGGGTCCCTTTACCTTTACCTATTAGCAAAAACAGGATCAGCACATTAGTGTCAGGCCTAATGAGCACAGCAACTCATATTCTGGCAGATCTTGCCCCCATGAAGCAGTTACTGAGACTGAAAGTCCCCACCTCCCCACAGCTGCCTAAGTCCCCTCCTCTTCCAGGTTTTCCCCAAGCAATTTGAGACTATGCCTGTATGAACTTATGCTCCACCCTCTTTATGCCTCTCCTGGTACTGGGAGGGGAGCTTGTTGCAGCAAAAGGGGGAGACACCCATGCATCTTCACCAGCCAGACCCATCTCTGCCTCTTGGCTTCCCTCCTCTTCTGCTTCAGCTTCTGGGCTCCCCCTGCCACAGACTCACTTTTCACCAAGCCCTGTTACCTCATCAGCTTCTGACACCATCTCCTCCCAGCCTTCTCCCTCTAAACACTCATTGTTTTCTCATCACTCCCTGGACTCTGAGCCTTCTTCCCTTAAGAAGGTGGTCTCCCAGCTGGTTCCTCCCATCATTTCTCTGTGTCCAACCAGTCCATGGCATCTGCCTGTAACTTAAGTCCTGGTGGAATTCCGCAGCACTGCATCACCAAACTCTGGTCTACCTGAGCTTTCCACCACAGCTACCTTCCTGGGTGGGCAAGCCCCGTCTGTCCCACCTTCAAATAGAGAACGGTCCTTTGATAGGCCTTCAAAAAAAGGACTCCTGGCAAAGGCATCTTCTCAATGGTGGTGTTAACTTTCAGAGTGATGGACTGGAGACTCATTTTGATTGGCTGCAGGTACAGCTAGCACTTAATGAGGGAAAAAGAAAAGCAGTCAAAAGTTGAGGTGGTTGGCGTTCAGCCTCTTAGCTCTGTGTAATTTGCCCTGAGGAAATATCTGCAGCCAGGGGAGGAAGTCTTTGAGCTGGGGGATAGAGTGAAAGACAGGGTTTCATGTGTTTTTTTAAGAATAAACAGACAAGTGAGAACTGGGATGTTGAATATGAGCAAGGAGAAGTGGAGTTGTAAGGGAATGCTGTACTTGGGTCTCAGTTCAGTCAGAAGGGGATAGATCTTCTGAAGAGAAAAGAAGAATCCTAAACTAGTTAGGAGGCGTGTTGTCTCCCCTGGTCTGATATACTGATAGAGGAACCTCCAGAGCAGGCATCCCCAAACTCCGGCCCTCCAGATGTTTTGGACTACAATTCCCATCATCCCTGACCACTGGTCCTGTTAGCTAGGGATCATGGGAGTTGTAGGCCAAAACATCTGGAGGGCCGCAGTTTGAGGGTGTGTAGATTTGTAGAAGGTAGGGAAATTGACAGAAAGTATCAATTTGTCTCAGAACCCAAGTATTAAGACCTACGCTGCAACATCTCTGCAAATAGTTGGAACATTATCAAAATGCCCCATTGCCTACTATTCGTCCCCAAAGTCACTTGCTGGCCCCCCTAGTATGAAGGAAGGTGAGAATTGTGTGTCAATGTACGGTAATATTTGTTAGCCGCAAGATTAGACCTTGCTTCTCCGTGTGCCCCTTGTAGGTGTCTGTCTCTAGACATCTCTCTAGCTTTGTTCCATTGCCTGATCTCGTCGCTAAAACTGCTTCAAATGACATACCACTTCCAGAGCTATCACTTAGCAAGAATATGTCTTCCTCTGACAACCCTCTGCTTATGGGGAGCTGGCACTGAAAGGAACGTAAATATGCCCACAGGGCAGTTAATGTTGTGTATTCAGCTGACTCGGACATCCAGCCAGCCACCAGTCTCTTGCGTTGTGCCCAGGAGGTGACTTTGGCACTGGTGTCTCTTTCCAAAGAGCTGGACCATGCATCCCTACTGGAAATGCTTTTCAGAAAAGACAGGGGCCAGAGGGGTGATGCTATCCCTGTTAGTGAAAGTCAACATACCACAGGGGTCATGTAAGAGGGAGATGGAAGCCCAGATGGATCATATTCATTGGAGACTTGACGCTGCTTGCTGTGCTGTAAAGATGGCCGAGGTCATGGCTGTTACTCTTTTAAATATCCACTTTGAAAAGATTATTCCCCTGCCCTCAAAATGTAACAGTTGGACAGATAGATAAGGTTCCCACTCCCTCCCCAGAAAAGTATCCAAGGTTCAAAGAGGGTGAAGACTGATGTAACACATTCAGACCAGGGCTTGCGTCTTGAAAGCAGGGAAACATAAAACACTCTAATTTCTGTCCCAAAGTAAGCTCTGAAAGCAGAGTTTTGCATGTTTTCAGCACGGTCCTGTTTGAATTAGGGAAAATGCCAATAGTGGAAAGTGCTTATCGCTGTGTACCTATGGCATGATTATTGTCTTCCAAAGCAACTACTCTATTCCAAACTTAAAAATGGAAAGTGTAATGGTGGTGGTGGTCAATAAAAGAGGTTCAAAGACTCTCTTAAGGCAAAATTCCCCACTGTGGAAGGATGTGTTGATCCAGAATTGGCCTCCATAGTCACTTATGGACTCACTGTTAAGACCATGTTCATGGAAGACAATCTTACTCAGCTACGAGTGGTCGCCAAAGAATAAGAAGAAGAAGAAGAAGAAGAAGAAGAAGAAGACATCACCAAAACATTTCTGCCTCTACTCCCCTACAAGCCCTTGGCCAGTTTGCTGGATTTTTTTTAAATCATAGAATAGTAGAGTTGATTGTTTGCCTTTGTTTTAATATTAAGGATAAATGTGCATATGGTGTCTTAACCAATATTTTTAAGGTACATAGCTCACTGCAGGAGGTGTGGCGGAGAAAACCTGATAGCAGTGTTGCTGTGCTCATCTTACTTATGGGCTTACCATAGGCATCTGGCTGACCACTCGGAGAACAGGATACTGGAACACATGGTTTGCTGGCCTGATCCCACAAGGTTCTTTTGTTCGAACATGAAGCAACATTTGCCTTGTTGAGACATTTGCTTGCAAGGTAAATTGCAAAGAGAGACACAACCTGCAGGTGAGGGGTCTCCTGTTAGGAGCGTCCTACTCTCGTGTAGGACCCTGGTAGAGACACATGCCCGACTGGCATGTTCTCTCCCTCCTGGTCGTTCGTTCGGGAGCTTAAAAAGCTTCTCCAACCCGAACATCACAGCGACTGATGCCTTGGAGACATCAGCACACTGGGATCCGCAGAGTCTTCGCAGTTTGCGTAACAAACTCAGCTCAGCATTTTGGCTAATCTATGTTTCTTTACTTATAATACACTCAGAGCATTCTGACTTAGCTCCTGCCTCTTTCTCATCAGACAGCAAAAAGAGAGAAAGAACAAAGGACAATAGTCCCAGTTCACGGAACATAGAAATACCAAAACATCCTGTCTCCGTCACTTCCCACACTGTGGAATGAAAACATACACCGTCATGTGATAGACAACAATCCCATGACTGCAGACACAGGGAATGAATCTCCAACAATCTGCTGTGAAAGTGTTGCATCTGCCTTGTCCTCCAGATATCAGGGCAGCCTTCGCCAACCTGGTTCCTTCCAGAAAGGCAGACTAGGAGTAATACTGTACCACCTGACCAACAAGCTGACGGAGGAAAACATCAGTCAACAAACAGGCAATAGCATATTACTGTGGATATGCAAATGTCGATAATGTAGTGTCACACATCAGCCTTCACATTAAGAGATACCACCCCAGAGCCGTTGTTCTGGGGAGAGGACCAAAGGGCCCAGCAGGCTGGGAATTTATCCCTACCCTGAACACACAGACCCAAGTGCCACCATTGGTTAGTTGGTCCAGTGCCCAAGGAAATGCCCTGTGATTCCTGCCACCATTGGCCAATTTGGTGGCAGGAGGATCATAGAATCATAGAGTTGGAAGAGACCACAAGGGCCATCCAGTCCAACCCCCTGCCAAGCAGGAAACACCATCAAAGCATTCCTGACAGGTGGCTGTCAAGCCTCTGCTTAAAGGATGATCTGTTCTGCAATAGGCCAGTTCAGAGAGGAGGCTTGGCAGCCTGCCCACAAAGCCACCTGCTTGAGAAGGGGCAAACGGACTTCTGTGGAGAGGGCCCCAGAATAATTCAATCAAACAGAAGTGACAAGGCTGTAGAAGTAATTTGCCAAATTTCAAAGCGGCAACTCTTTACAATTATTCAATACCAGGAGATGCATTTAAACATCTCTATTGTCTTCTATATTTATTTGTTGGGGGCGGGGAGGTCTTGTCTCATCTATGTCATATTTATTCAGTCTGCTAATGGAAACAAATGCATATGCACTCGGGCCTGCAGGGTTGACCGCAGGAGCTAATAAGTATTCAACTTGTCAACCTTCTCCTGCCTGACACAGAAACACACTCTTCAGCCGGAAGCGTCGCTGCTGAATGACTGATGCGTAAAACAGAAGGGAGGCGATTCTGTCATTCCCGAGAGCGGCAAACTATCACAGCGTATAAAATGAGCAAATATGTGTGACACATTGGGGCAGGGGTAGTCTTAGGAATAATCTGATGGGCATGGAGCAGGGAAGTGGCAGCCATCAATTATCTGCTACCTTTAGGACCATAGGGAAAACAGGATACACAAAGATGTCAAAACCTTTGACTGGGCCAGAATCTCACTCAGCGAGACCACGCTAGTAGTAGTTTAATTTTCCTTTGCTGCTTGCAATTCTATAGCGTCTTCCCACTACATCCGAGGGCACCACCTTGGCTAACATGGATATGTTAGTTTTGAGCCACATGTTAGTCTGGGAGAGGTATTGGAATTCATAAATGTGAGTTGCTGAAGCATCCCTACTACGCAATGCATAGGTCGCCTGGGAAAAGGTTCTATATATGCTACGCTTTGGGAGACTTTTGTTCCTTCTTTAGCAACAAGCCCATCAGCCGTTTTTGAAATCTGGTGTCAGGCTATGTACAACACCGCCGTGTCGTGTGCCGTTAACACGGCGGCTCGCAATGCGACTCGACAGTGCAGACCACATCTTTCGGTTTGCTTCACATCACTGTGAGTGACGGCCCAATCTGCTGAGTGTAATGTTGAATTTGCATGGGGGTCAAAGGGATTGACAGCCTCTGTTGCCCATGTTATTTCAGCTGGCTCGGAAACCATAGCGGCAGAACAAGGCACGGGCAGCCAGGGTCACAGGAAGCTCCTTGACCTACATTGAAAGAGAAAAGTCCTAATGCGTAGCTGTTTGCCAGCATACCCAGCTTTACGATTGCCTCCCAACTTCTGATTTATTTAAATATTTGTAGTCCACTTTCCATAAGGATGCCAGGCATGAACTCAGCAGTTCACCTAGGGCAGGAACTAGCCATCACTTCAGCAAATGTACATTCTCTGCCCCTTTTCAGGAGATAATGTATGGCAAGGGTACATTTGCAAGGGAGAATCAGTGAACAAAGAGAAAGGTGTACTTTAAGTCTTCCTGTTTTTGCTAATTCTCAGCCTAGAGGACAATTTCAGAGCCTGGCTGGGTGGTGGGATGATTAAAAATAACTCACTTGGGGAAATAGGAGTGAGAGGAGGATTACACACTGACCCACGCACTCCTGCCTATCAATTCTCCCCTGTCAATACCCTGCAGTAATGTTATACAAGGGAAACATGCCGTTGTAAGTTGCATTTTACCCTTAGGCAAGTCACTATCTCATAGAATCAGAGAAAATCTCACAACCTCAGCCCTGTGGCCAGGCCAGAGTGCTAACAAAAAGCCCCCAAGGCAAAGATGTGGAAGATAAAAATAATTTTAAAAATGTAATTTTGCTGAGATCTCTTAATGCTTTTGACATATTCTCTCCCCACCCAGCCCACTCACTCATTCAACTATGCTTTATTCAGCTTTGCTAATGTCTGAAGATAGAATTTATTATAAAACAAAGCAAAAAAACCAATGTGTCAATCCTTCCCTAAATACGCCTGGTGAGTTCGTATCTGAAGCGCATTTAACAGGAGAGTTCCCTGACTTATGGGCAGCGTCGTTAAACTGCAGCGCTCCTCAGGTGCAGAGCTTGGCGTGTCGGCATCCACAAATGTTTTCACTTTGCCAGTACAGCTGCAATATTGTTGTCACAGTGGATACCCAAACTAATTCATCCACATTTACACAGAAGGGGGGTCTGCATCATTCTTGGGTTCCCAATGGGACACGTCTACCACATGAGGCCTATTAGGCTTGGCACATGAGCTTAATTTGTTAATGTGAATTGTATGCTGAACATGGACTTCCCTTCAATGCGAGGGCTGCCCTGGGCTTTCATCACATCAAAATCTTTCTGTGGCTTGACTGAAAATGTCAACCGTTTCTAGGGGACAAGTAGGCGGGTACCTGTTTCTAGGGGAAAACTAGCCGCAGCCAAGCTTAAATAGCCCAGAATTTAGCCATTCCGTGACCTTATTTAAGAGACGTGTTTTCAACACAGAAAACATTTCCCTTCACTTGATCCTGTTGTCACTTACTATTCAAGTCAAATAACCTGTTATGAAATGCATTCTGCCGAATGTGCCTGTAATTCCAATGTTGTCACAGGAGTGAAATTCTGACACGGTCATATTTTATACTTAACCACAGTGAGCTTGGTTTACAGAGAAGTCAAAACTGGAGACCCTGGTGAAGTTTTTGAATGCTCAATGCTGGGTTTCACACCAATTCCCTCAATGTGCTCAGGCAATGCTCTTAACCTCTTGTCTGCTATTTCCTCATATATGGAATGAGGCTCATCAACTTTATTTCAGCTTTAAGCTCATAGCAAGGCAAGACAGAAAACGCCGGAACAGCAGTTACACTCACACAATTGAATTTTAAAAATTGGTGACAATAAAATTAGTGGCAATAAAAGTCTTTTTACACACACACACACACACACACACACAAATAATGTGAATGTTGCTTCCAAGCAATTTCAATTTCCTACTAACAGTCCATTACGTCTGCTATTTCCTCATATATAGAATGAGGCTGCTGAGAGGATGAGCAAATATTAAATATTACTCTTTTTTCTTTTTCTTTTTACCAAACTAAGACAGGAAGGGAGGTATCTCTAAAGTTTTCCTTGGCATACTTGCTTGGGGGGGAAATGGATTAACATTGGCTGTGTTAAAAGAAGAAGAAAAACCATTTATGAAAATATAAGTTAACCTATTCAAAATAAAAGAAAACAAATATTAATGCTGGATATTTCATTGCCAGAACAATTCACCACAGGCAAAACTAGATGCGGTAGTAAAAGTCTGCATGTTCAGTATTAAGTCTTAACATCTGGAAGAACTGACCTCATTGCATGACATCATAATATTCTTCACTTGTGGCCCATAGCAACCAATGATGTGATAGGTGGTTTTCACTTGATCATCACCATCTGGTATCTTACCAAACAAATTCAGAGTAAACTTTGCTGGAGCACCACATATTCAAAGATGATGTTCTACAGGTCAACCCAGACTCTGAGCTCTTCTTCATGTGGTCCTTCTGAGGTCCTTCTTTATGTGCCTCCTGTGAGAGGTTCGGATGGTGGCAACACAAGAATGGGCTTTCTCTGAGGTGGCTCCCCGCTTGTGGACTGCTCTTCCCAGGGAGGCTCACCTGGCACCTTCACTATATAGCTTTAACCGTCATGCAAAAACATTCCTTCTTTCTCAGGCCTTGGGGTACATAAACAACTGATGACCTTTATTGCTTGTTACTATGGTTTGCATTTTTGTGTTTTTATATTGTAAACTGCCCTGTGATCTTTGGATGAAGGGTGGCATGGGAATTCAGTAAATAAAAACAAATAATTTTGCTACAACGTACTTTAAATAGGCCTATTGTGTTTTGCCGGCAAAATGTTTTAATCTGCAGGACCCTGGATTTATGTTACGTTTCTCCTGGCAGCTACAAATCCGAGCAAATATTGCCACTCAAATAGTAACCAAATCTGCTCAAGCTTTGTATTGAGAATTCGTTTTTCCTTTCAAAGTGGTTGGCCTGGTTGTGTCTGTTTCATCACAGCCAGAGGGTGATGGATATCCCACCTTCCCTCTTAATCTATCACAGTTTCGCAAGTCCAGAATACATTTCACATGTTGTCAGCATGCTGCATCAAGGCTGTATATTTGCAAGTATGTAATTATCAGCTGGCTGGTAAATCGTTGCCCACCCCTACCCCACCCCCTTACATAAAAACAACACATTTCATTCATAGTGTTAGTGCTTAACATTGTGTTTAATCAAATATGATCAATGGTGCCCACCTGCTGTTGCAGTTGATGTTGATAAATGCACAGGAAGTGTACTTTGAAACAAGGGATGTAAAGTATTTTGTAAGTAATGAGCATCGTATTTATTTACATCATATTTGGGATGTAACTTTCATGTTAGGGGAGGGGTAGTAACTCTGGTGGGGGGACACATTGTGTCCTTTTGGGGTAGTTTGTCCACCTTTGGTCTCTACCCCGCTCTCACCTGTGACTCCTAGAAGCTGCCAGCATACGACAGCAGCCACACCCCGGGAATGGCTTTGACTGGCCATTTAAACGAAGTGAGGGTAGCCGATGGGTCTCAAATCCATGGTTGAGTTAGGGACCTCCCCTGCATGCAAAGACAGGCTTTGACCAATTGAGCAGACGAGACCAATACTGGGTTCACTGGTCAAGAAGGCACGTGCTGTGGAGGGAAGTGAGGGGCCGTTGGGGCTCATCAACCTGGAAAGGTAGCCCATCCAGGAGAAAGAAAACTCTGACCCTAAACATCCGCTGCCTTGTGGGATATCTTCAGGAGAAGGAAAGACTAAGGAGTAAATCCTACACAAATCCGGCATGGAGTCCCCAAGACGGTTGGTTGGCACCTTGTACGTCTCCTTCGGGAAAGTCCTGAAGTCAAGTTGGTGCCGAATGTATTGCTCTGCTTTCCTTTGGACCATATCATTGAGGTCGAGAGGGGGGTCTTGTTGTCTGGGCAGCCCAGGACCTCTATACACACTGGGGAGGTCACTTTAGTGCCCCTAATGCAATGGTTTGACTTCACCCCGAGAGACGCATTCCGTTGTCTCTCGAGGCAGATGGATGCCAACAATTCAAGATCAGACTTTCCTGCCAGCTATTTCAAAGACCATATTTCTGCCTGAGGAAACTATGAAAGTGAACTTACTTTATAGTGGAGATTTCTCAGGCAGTACGCACTAGGAATATAGCCTTCCCTCTTATTGGTTTTTTTTTATACCAATACCAATACTTTTTTCCCAGCAGAAGAAAACACAGTTTGCTTTCCTACAGTGATGGCTGGTTGCCCACTGAGCTAGGGGGCGGAAGGCAGGGAGGCTAACCGTAGGTGGCGCTAGAGTCAATGACAGAGACAACCAGCCCTACTTGGCCCCTCCCTGTTCTACACAAGGGTTTAAAAAGGAGGAAGCCAACCGTAGCTAGAGCCACCCCCTGGACAAGTTGTATGTAAGAGCAATTGAACTAGGGTGCAATTTCATACCACTGAGATAGCTCAGCTAATGCATGAAGGGGTTAAGATTGTAGAGTTCTGTTCCTAGACTTGGCTGGGTCATGTCCCCTCTTCTCTGTGAGGAAGTGAAGCTGCTTCAATTCCCATTCTCTTAGTCTCTCTCCACACCATGTAACCGACCAAGATGGACATGTCTGAAGTTGGTCCAAGTTCAGACTGCATGTTTGAAACTACATTCTGCTTGTTGCACACAAGTAATCTACTCATGTTATCTTTGGTGCTGCATGGAATAACACATGAACCAGACCTTTGGATTTAATAAGTAAAGCTTCTAAGCTTTTCAACAGTGTGTGGCCTGTTCATTGCTAGAGGGGTAGAGAGAGAGGGCAAGAGCTTTAAAGCAGACTAAATAGGATATGCAAAAGGGCTGAACAATCTATATTCCACACTATGCTGCTGCTTAACTCAGAGAGTGTTTTAAACTCTGCTATGGGCTCTGTCCTGCTGAAAAGTGTGCAAAGCCCCACATTTTGAATCTAGGCACTCAGCCAATTCTTTTTTTAATTACCCACACATGGGTCAGCTCTATTTCCCACCTACACAGAGCCTTAACCCATGAAACAAGACAAAGGGCAAAACAATTTAAAGCCATTTTAGTAGATCTCCTTGGAAAATCAGGAATGAGTTTTTCAGCTCCCCCTACCTCAAATTTCGACACCACCCCAAACTATTACAATGAGAAAGGATAACTAGACATCCCTTCTTCCATATGCTCAGATAAACATATGGTATGTAGGCTGCATTGAGCCCACCAAACAACATATCCCTCCCTGGCTCAGGAAGTCTTTGCTAAAATGATGAGAATCTTAGCATGCCATGTTTCTGAAGCCTCACATTTTCAAGGAAAGGTCATGAAGCAACTGGTGCCAGGATTACAGCCTTTCACCCTCAGCCCAAAAGACTCCTGTTGCTTTTGATAGGCGGGTGTTTCACTGGCTGTTGTTCTCTCACTCCGGCAGAGCGACTTAAACCATTCCAGGCAGGTTTAAGTAATACAAAAAGGGCAGGCAGAGGTGAAGAGGGGTGACAGAAATGAGAAGCAATTGTACCAGAGGGAGCTGCAAGGGAAAGGGAAGGAGCCACTGTTTTGCAATCTGAAAAGATAGATGGGGACTCAGTTCACATGTACACAAACCAATTTTAGACTTTCAGTTATGGATAAATGACTGGTAACGTAACTTGTGAGCCAAGTGCGATAAACGCCTCGTAACTGCACCATCCCCTACATACCGATTGCTGTGTTCTGCAGGAGAGAGCATCCTGCAGACACCACCCTATAATAGAATCATAAAGTTGGAAGGGACCACAAGGATCATCCAGCCCAACCCTCTGCAATACAGGAATCGTTTGCCCAACATGGGGCCCAAACCCACCACCCTGAGATTAAGTGTCTCATGCTCTACTGCCTGAGCTATCCCAGCTTCAAGGGGTCCTTTGTCAAAATTGGGCCTTTTGGGTGGTGGCACCTACTCTTGGGGACTCCCTCCCATTGCACACTAAACGGGCGTCTCCTCCATTAGCTTTTTGGCACCTGCTAAAGGTGTTCATTTTCCAACAAGCCTTCAAAAATCTTTATTCCAGTAGCAAGTATGAGTTCTGGATCTGAGTTGATTTTGTGTGTTGCTCTTTTAAACTGTTTATATTTACAGTTTTGTTTTGTTTTTTTTAAAAAACACACACGCTATTTTTATTTGCAATTGTTTTTAACAGTTTTTATATCTGTTAATTCATCCACAGATGTCATTATATTGCAAATTGCTCCAAGCCACCCCAAGGGAAGAGGAGAGGAGTGATTGTTTAAACCCAGAAGTCTTTATAACAGCAATTGAAGGTGGATGTCCTAACCTCCTCATAATAATCACTGAACCAGAGGATGACCGGACATGGATCACCCTCAATATTACATGGATAACTTCCAAGTCATCCTCAGGAATATCCAGCAATGGTGTGGAGACTTTTGCGTGACTGCAATTTATTTCTATGAGGACTGCAGAGGAGAAAATTATTTATGAATTGTGCTCTCTGTTTTCAAAGGAACGTCTCATTCTTTGAAGAGATAAACATGAAAAGTCACCAAGAAGAATGCCATTTGCCCAGCAGTTTTCATCCCAGCAGCTTTATGGCAAAAAATGTTAAATTTATTTCAAAATACACTACTCAATGGATACACATCACCACCAGAGCCCAAACCACCCAAAAAGTTAGCAGCTTTTTTTGCAAGTACAAAAATACACATTTATTTCAGAACATATACAATAGCAAAGTTTTATCAATATATATTATACAATCCTAAATACAATTCACAAGGGAAAGAAAAATGTAATATCCAAATTAAACACAATAAGGAGATGCACACGAAACTTGGGAGTTGTAAGTTATAGGAGGGCAGGATTTATGCTTCAATTAAAAATGTCCTTTTTTTGCTGAAGAAAATGAATTCTCCTTTCCTCTTGATTGTACATTTTACCACCTCCACTTACATTGAATATTTGCCATAGCAGTGAAAAGAGAGATGGGGTCTTCAATCCATCTGAGATGGGTATACGAGTGCTGTCGTGATGGAGATTTGTGGTGGAAGCCCGCAGAAATGGACACTGGCTGAGATTTGGTTGGCAACTTGATTTGTTGTGGAGATTTGTGGAAGGTCATGGGGTTATGGGGATTGACGTGGGCAAAGATGATCCAGAAAGTCATAGCAGTGAACAGAGAGATGGTGTTGAGAGCTCATTGAAGACCCTGAAGGGGAAGTGCCCAGGGATAATAAGCTCACCCTTGAGCAAATAAGTGGAGGTGGTGAGAGAAGGCAGTTCGATCCATCAGAGATGGGTGTTAGATGCATAGCCTGACGTGGAGCACAGAGACTCGTTTTCAGAGTGGGCCATATGCCTTGGAGCTTTTGGCTGAGCAAAGCAAGGAAGAGGAAGAGGAAGAAAGCTCTTCATTTCCCCCTTCCCCTAAAAGGCAGCCTTCCTCCCTTAATCTAAGTGCTGAACATAGACCCAAGCCAGGTGCCGTCTTCAGTGTCAATGGGTCAATGGCTTCAGATTGTCAATGGGTCATTGATGGAAACTTAAATGAAACACTGCCTTAAGAGTGAAACTGCCTTAAAATAAATGTTTAGAATGTACAGGAATGGATCAGAGAAAATCCAAATAGCAAGCACATGTATAATTATTTGCAAGTGCTGTAGGATCAAGAGTTTCTCTTAAGGCAGATGTGATATACAGAGTCTGATAATGGGAGGAACAAGAGGAACTTCTTGAGGGTGGACCTGCCAAGGGGGGGGGGCAGTTGGAGCTTTGTAATAAACTATGTGGTTTTCACAACTATCTTTCTTTGCTTGCCGGCTTCTGTCCTCGTACAGTTTCTGAGAGAAAATAAGTGGCGATGGTGAGAGAAGGCGGTTTGATCCATCTGAGGTGGGTGTAGATGCATCAGAGTGCTCTCCTGATGGAGATGTGTGGCAGATTTGGGAGGGTCCTCTGCTTCTGCAATATGACACCATGGCAATCCAAGAGTCATAAAGGCAAAATGCCACAGACATTTCCACACTTTCTTGGGGGCCCACCTTGGATCAGGGGTTGGCTCTTTCCCTGGCCTGCGTGAAGAGAGTCTGGAGTGGCCTCCTCATAAAAGCCATGCTAGTCTCCATCCCAGCATGTGGCTAAAAAGTGGAGCCTCCACCATGAAAAACTGGACTCTTCCTGCTTGGAGGTTGTGACGTTAACAATGAGGGGGGCTGGAGGAGAAATAGTTAAACAGGATAGCCAATCAGAACCCGGGGGGGGGGGTTGGAGTGAGAGGGACTATTTAACCAGCTCTGGGGGAGAGACAGTTGGTTGGCGGGTTGGACGGTTGGTTGGAGTGGGTAGCTGGAGTTAGGGAGTAGTAGAATAAGCGGAGTCAGGAACAGTTAGGAGCTAAGAAGAAAAATAATTAGCTGAGAGGTGGTTCAGAGAGTGTGAGCCGGGATATGATGTTATAAATCTGAATAGATGCCCTATGCTTGTAATGGATTGAGATTGTTTATGAAACCACACACTTGTTAAAATATAATAAAACAATCAAAGTTTTATGTTACACGTTAACCCTGACTGGACTCCGTATGTTACCAGGTAGGGGCCTGGTTGGTGGCAGCGAGAAATAAAGTGGTGGCACAGGGATCAATAGACGGTGAAACGTCCGGGGACCCTGTGTGATCGCCACAGAGGCACTTTCCCTTTTTTGAAGAGACACTTATCCTTGACTTCCATTGGACCAAACGCCTTGGAGCTTCGAAAGAGCAATACGATACCATAGCTATAGAGCCCGGACTGACCAAAACTCTGCCTTAAAATCAAGAGTCAAGGATAAGTGTCTAAAGGAAAGGCTGCTGAGCTGCCCAGCTACCTCAGAAGAACTATTCTCCTGGCATCCAAAGGATACGCTTGTGACTCCAAGGTTATTTTAATGGGACAGTTCTTTTTCTCTTTTCATGGTGGAGGCTCCACTTTTTAGCCACATGCTGGGGTGGAAACTAGCAGGGCTTTTGTGAGGAGGCCACTCCAGACTCCCTTCACGCAGGCCAGGGAAAGAGCCAACCCCTGGCCCCAAGAAAGTGTGGAAACGTCTGTGGCATTTTTCCTTTATGACTCTTGGATCGCCATGGCGTCATTGCAGAAACAGAGGACCCCCAAATCTGCTGCACCTCATCAGGAGAACACTCTGAAAGCGAGTCTGGGTATATCCTTTTTTGCTGAAGAAAATGACTTCTCCTTTCCTCTTGATTGTGCATTTTACCACATCCACTTACATTGAATATTTGCACAGCATTGGAAAGAACAGAGTTCCTTGTATTTCTCATCCCAGCTCTGTGATCAGTGGGTTTCCTTAACTCAGGCAGAGTTTCATTTAAGTTTCCGTCAATGACCCCCCCAAATCTGCCACAAATCTCCATCAGGAGAGCACTCTGATGCATCTACAGATGCATCTCTCATGATAGAGATTTGTGGCGGAAGCCCGCAGAAATGGACACTGGCTGAGATTTGGTTGGCAACTTGGCAGAAGATTTGTGGAAGGTCATGGGGTTATGGGGATTGATGTGGGCAAAGATGATTCCAGAAAGCCATAGCAGTGAAAAGAGAGATACATCGAACAGCCTTCTCCCACCACCGCCACTTATTTGCTCAAGGGTGAGCTTATCATCCCTGGGCTCTTCCCCTTCAGGGTCTTCAATGAGTTCTCAACACTATCTTGAGAACTCATTGAAGACCCTGAAGGGGAAGTGCCCAGTGATGATAAGCTCACCCTTGAGCAAATATTCAACTTAAGTGGAGGTGGTGGGAGAAGGCGGTTCGAGAGCATCAGAAATGGGTGTTGATGAATACCCAGACTCACTTTCAGAGTGCTCTCCTGATGACGTGCAGCGGATTTGGGGGTCCTCTGCTTCCAGTAGGTCCAAATCTATGTCACTCAGGGACACCACCTCTTTGCTCCCCTCCTCTTTTTTATTGAGGTTTGCGCAGTCATTCAATTCATTTTCCAAACTGTCGGATGAGGAGTCATGCAGACGAACAGAAGAGAGATCTGCAAGAGGATGAAACAGGTGTCAGTACACCCTCAGGTGTCACTTGCAACATCGCTTAATTAAAACATAAGCAAAATTTTATCCACTATTTTGCAGCAGGCGACGTATTTTACCATTCCTAATCTAAATTTGGTCATTCTCACAGCCATCCTGTGATGGTTCAGAACAGAGACAGAGGAGAGTGGACTTGCTGCAGACTGCTCAGTCAGCTTTATGAGATTTGATCCCAGGAGCCTTGCATCCAGACCACACATTGCCCACTTCCCTGTACCATACTGTGACATGGAGTACGTATTACAACCACTATGGAGAAGATGCCAAACAGGCTTCCTATGGAGTCCAAGTCAAAATGCTAGATAATCACTCTCACTATCTCCCCCACCCTTTACTTTTTTTAAAAAAGTTTATTTTACCTGAACTATCTTCTTGGTTGTCATTTTGGGGCATCATGGCTGCAAAGATGTAATTAATTTCATCCCCAAAAATCCTCCTTCCATTTTGAATCATAAACTCTATGAGGACAGAAGCCTGCAAGCAAAGTAAGGTAGTTGTGAAAACCACAGTTTATTACAAAGCTCCAACTGGGCCCCCCCCCCCCTTGGCAGGTCCACCCTCAAGAAGTTCCTCTTGTTCCTCCCATTATCACACTCTGTATATCACATTATGTAGCACATCATTTTTAATTCTGGGGTTGTATGCTATGGACAAATGTGCACTTATGCAAATGCTTCTTTTACAGAAAGCATATATATGTATTAGCACGAACTTTTTAAAGCAAATGAGCCTTCCTTCCAATCCCTGCTGTTTCCTTGGCACAGGACAGGCTCTTTCCACAACGCCTTCCTCTTCTGCTTAGCGCTAGAACATTTCCCTTGCCCGCCTGCCTCCTGTCATCTGTTGTGTGCTCACATTTCTGTGCCAGTTCTTTTCCTCCCACACAAATCCTCCTAGTTCAACCTGTTTGTTCTAGGCTGCCTCCCAAAGACTGGACTGGAATCTGAAAGTGCCTTGTAAGAGTTATTGGATGCATATGGAAAGCAGGGTGGGATGACTGGTGCTCTTGGTTTTCATAGCACCTAGCTAAACTTCTGTGCGGGCATGTCTTTTCAGTTAACAAAAATAACATTCATTTTTTTGGCAAAACAGAGCACAGGAGCCACCTCTGAAGCAGAACTCTGAGGCAGAACCTCTAAGCAGAACTGTTTCTTAGCCTACTTTCATGGTGAATTCTTCTTCAGTCCAAGAGTTTGTGGCAGCTGGTAGCCAGAGTAAGCTGGGTCCAATGCACACTGCTAAATTGAACGCAGTCATCTTATTGTCTTCAGACTGCCTTTCTATGCTGTGTAGGACTCCAAACAGGTAACGCAGCAGCATCACATTGGCTCCAGGTAGTTGCTCCATTAGCCTAGCAACACACAAAACACACAACTCTTTAGAAAACAAGACTGTTTGCAAAAATTACACTCAAGACTCTTCCTTCTGCCATTCCCCAGCCTAGCCTCCTAGCTATGCCAATCCGGAGCCCACTTCATGGTAAGTGGAAATCCACAAAGTAAGTAAATCTCCCCACATTCTGTTTTAGAGCACAGAGATCTGCACCGTATATCTACTTCCTGCATGCCATGAACAGGTGAGAATATTGACCAGGGGACCAAAATGGAATGCTGAACAATCAAATCTAAATTTATAAGCTTGTCTGCAACAAGAACTGCATCTCAAACATTCTGCTTTTTTCTGGGTATTCATTTTTGGAAGCAGCGCAGGAGGTTACACAAACAATTCTACCTGTGGATGCTTTTTATCTTCTCTTCATCGTTCCCTTCATCCATTAAGGAAACCCACTGATCACAGAGCTGGGATGAGAAAACACTGCCTGGGATATTACGCAAAAAATCCTGAGGAAGAAGGAAGAAAAGTATGGATGAGCAACCATTTGTAAGAAGTAAACCATGGAATTGCTGGAACAAAATCCCTGTAGATCATAAGATTGTCTACTAGTGCATCATTAAACAATTTTGGTCCTGTCTGAACCATTTCGATTGCTATGGATGGATTTGAATCATTTCTCACAGAGTAAATGAAACAGTAGCTAATTACTTCAT
Organism: Darevskia mixta; assembly: GCA_034641385.1. Lineage (NCBI taxonomy): Eukaryota > Metazoa > Chordata > Lepidosauria > Squamata > Lacertidae > Darevskia > Darevskia mixta. Next base: position 24,522,193 of record JAWWNH010000014.1, on the reverse strand, counting down.
AATGCTAAGAACGGCCCTGCTGGACCAAAGGTCTGTCTAGTCCAGCATTCTGCTTGCACAGCAGTCAACCAGATTCCTACGGGAAGCTCATGAGCAGGGCATGAGTGCAACAGCGCCTTCACTGGTTTGAGACTGAAAAAATTAATCTGTTATCAGCCAGTGCAGAATAACAAACAAAATGATGTCTCAAAGTCCAACACAGCCAGGGTAGCCCTATGCAATTCAGCACCTCTTAGCCCAACCAACCTCTTAGGCTTACTACACAAATCTATTTGGATAGCTCCTTGGAAGAAGGGCAAAATTCCAAAGGGGCAAATAAAACATCTCCTTATGTATTAAAGAAAGGGTGACCAATGTGGTGCACTCCAGCATGGCCAGGGATGATGGGAGTTGGAACCCACAACATCTGGAGGGTGTCATGGTGGCTATTCCTTCTTTCATCCATCAGCAAGTATTTGACATCAAGCACCTGCATTTTGAAACCTATCCCACTATGAAGTTATCCTGTGGCCCCAGTTATCCCAGCTTACTCTCCCACGAGATCATTCTATTTACTAACATTTCTATTAATCTAGACACCACCACATTCCATTATAGAACACCCTGAAAGTCATCAGGAGGCTCTATGATAAGACACTTGCTCTGATTTCTCTCTCCTTACTAAGATGCTACATTTTCTTTAAAATTCCTAACAAGGTTTGTTTTCTTTTTTAAAAGCACCTGTAAAATCACAAGACCGGGCAGGAATTTCTTTACCGCCCTGGCCTCCCATCCCTGCACTGTGGACCTGCCCATAGAGGAGAGTAAGAGATCTACCATGGCCACAACAAAAGGCTAAAGGATGGCTCAGTTATGGAAGAGCAGATCTGAATTGGCTGCCCAGAGGAAATCCTATTCTTGAGTCCAAAAATAGTTCAAGAATGCCCATAATCCAGTTGTTGATAAGATCAACACAGATGACTATTTTGGAAGCCTAACTTGGTTCAAAAAAAGAAAGGCAGGCAGCTCTTAACATCCTAGGCTACAAAATCCATAACATAAATCCTAGAGGGTGGCAGAGGGGATGGGGGAAGACAAATGCCTGTCTACCTTAAGCACAGAAGCTATCACCAAAATGGACTCGCTGAGTAAGTTCACTTCAGCTCCCGAATCAAGCTTCTCCTTCAGCTCTCTACAAGATTTTGCACTTGCAGAACGTCGGAAAATGCCCTCAGTGAAAGGCCCCTCTTGGTTCAGGAAAGAAAGCATGTCCTGTTAAAGAAGAAGAAATATATATCTATATATATGCATATTTAGGGTTGCCATATGTCCTATTTTTCCAGGACACGTCCTCTTTTTCACAGGTATGTAAAATGAGTCGTCATGGATAATCTCAAAAAAACAAAGGGATTCTACTGAAGTCACTGAATGTATGGGATACTTACAAAGATTGGCTTGGGCAGCTTTTCTGGCAGAGGGTGTCCAAATAGCTTCCCTTGGGCAGAAGTTGGGGAAGGAGGAGCTTCTGCACCCCGCCAGAAGGCCCAGTTTATAGTGGATCTTTTCCTTTTAAGTGGCTTTTGGCTACACTCTGCAAGGAAAGAAAGAGGTTTCTTGTTACACTACACCACACAAATTCATGTCATATCCTTTATTTCCTTCTCTTTAGTGGCTGCGATGAACCAACCGTCTTCTGTTTGGTACCCGCACTATATGGCAATGTGCATGGGTTTAAGAGGAATTCCTAGAACTGTGTTTAGTGATAGCTGCATTCATATGATGAAGGGCATATTTTAAAAATCCAGCTCACTAAGGCCTTCTCCAGATGGGTATTTTGCAGCTACATTCTGCAACATGCTCTTGACACAAAAATATTGCATTAGGATTGGATTTATCCAGCTTTATTCTGCTATACTTCCCCAATGCTACAACAGTATTACTGTTGGGGGTGGGTGGGTTAGTGCAATGCAAGTGGGATCAACCCTGCTACCTCAAATATTTGTGGCATGAATAGTTATGGTATTTCAGTAGGAAATTACAGGACTTATTGCAAACAAAGCATATGACCACCCCAAAACTTTTGCAGGTACAGGTAGTTTTTGTTTTTCCCCATGTTGCTTTCCATTCATAGGGGGAAGGAGCACAGAAAGTCTACTTATGTCCAATGTAACTGTACAAAAAGGCGACCGCTTCTGATTGAAGCTTTAAAGTTCTGATAGTGCGCAGAATTTCAAACGCATGTACCTCCTCCAGCTCTAGCCACAAGCCCTTCCATCTGTCAAAGCCACCATCCTGGGAGTGTATTATAATCTAAAAGGTAGACTAGAAACCCATCAAATAAAGAAATATAATAATGATTTTTTTTAAAATGGCAGTGAGATCATTAGAACTAAAACGGTTCCCCATCCCTGGCCATGTTTTACAGCAAAATATTAATCATGCAATATTACCCTATATGATTTCAGGCAGGGGGAAATTGTTTTTGTTGTACAGCATGTAATTACAGAAGTTCGCTTTAACTATGGGAGTGGGAGGAATACTTTTGGCTAAAAGCTTAAAAGTCCGCAGCACTTGACTGCAAAATGTACTTTGTTTTAAAGCTTGTTTTAAACTTGTTTGGCTGGCGAATTCTTTCCACAAAACATTCAATGATGTGAAAATGAAAACAATACCAACTGCATGGCAGCCTGGTGAAAACTATCACTGCTTGGCTTGCTTTTGAATGCAAATTCTGGGGTAGGAGTTCTTTGCTTAATTGTCTTTCCAAACCATGAGATCTAGAAACTTAACCATTCAGGAATCTGATGCTGCACTGGGTGACAGTGTCAGCAATCAACTTTCTGGAGCCTAAGGCCTCCAGACTCAGCAGCCAGCTGCACCCTCTGTGTTACCATGGCAGCTGCCCAGAGGAGAGAACACCAGTAGCAGTTATCTTCTTGGAACCAGAAGCAGTTGACGTAACCCCAAGTTCACGAAGGCCCTGCTGATTTTCAATATGGTTGCATCAGGCAGATACTGTAGATATGTATAGCAGCATTATGATCTGGGCAGTTTCATTTTCAACCCCTTTCCTATGTGAGCGATACGGAAGAGTGCTGGGTTGCAGCTGCTTAGCACTTTATTAGTTAAAACCAGCATTTGAATTGTGCCTGGAAGAGAATGGGGAAGCCGTGTAGGCAAGAGAAGACAAATGTAATTTGCATCAATATAATTGGCATGAAATCGATCAAAAAATACTGGGTTGTATCCAACACTACAGCTCTACTGGTGCAGTAGACTTCTGTGTTTCTTCAGTTACGAAGATTTGAGACCAAATGACAGTGCTCGGTTGCCTTATAAGAGACGGCTATATAAATACTTGGAGGGCAGACCCTCTGCAGTGATAAAATACATCACATTGATTGTTAGCAATATCAATATAAAACACTGTGTGGAGAAGCGAATGTTGGGACATCTGCCTATGAATATTGGGAGGTGGGGTGGAAACCTGCTCAAAAAGGAAAGGCTTCTTTTACACAGAATGGTTTGGATATATTTTTGTACTCAAGTTGTGACTTGGCCAGTTGACTGTGTCAAAAAACAGAGCTGCAGTGTGTCTGCCTTGCAAGGCAATGCACATCCATTTTGGAAGCAACTGTCAATCTAATTCCTATGCAAACTTATTTCACGCTGCTGGTGGATTCTGGAAAGCCTGGGCAGCTGTCATATGGCATCTCAGCAGGCAGAAAAGATGTCCAGAAGGAAGTACAATGAGACAAAGGAAGGTCAGGTTCTGTATCAAAAGCCAAAGACATCTGCACTAACATTTTAAAAAAATAACAACCCACTTCTATATGCAGCTCCCAATAGCCTCCTACTGACGTTTATATATATATATATATATATATATATATATATATATATATATATATATATATATATATATATATATATATCAGATCAACATCTGCAGCAATGATGCAGCAACAGACTATTCTCTGGATTCTGGACTGCTAACTTTTAACAATTGTTGTTTCTTCCAAGGAAGAGGCTAAAGATAGCAAAGCTATACAACCACGTCACAAAGCAACAAATCCGGGAGTTTCAGATGCTTTGCTCAGATTCTTAAGTTTCTAGCCATCATTGTTTCAAGAAAAAATAATGAATATATGCACGTCCGGTAGGGTTTACTGAGCAATGCTTCTTATTGTAGCACCAAATAACCACAAGGGGGTGCTTCTGTTGCCAAATAACTCCACCGAGAACAAACTCCTGATGAATACAGAAGAACAAAGTGGCCTGGCAGGAAGTGTCTGCCCAGACCAGATGGAAAAGATAAGCTATAAAGGGTCATAATATGAATGTGGATAAGAAGAGGCAGAGTGTGGATGCAACAGAGATACTGGAGGTTCAGAGAAGCATTATATGAAGCTTGAATGTGGAAATTATCACCACCCCAAACAAAATAAAGAAGAGAATCTGAAAGAAGTCTTTGTAGAGGTCATAAGAGAGGCTAAATTTGGAAACTACTTCCACTTTCACAAGTAGGGTGCCCTGGTCAATGCACTTGGAGCATTTTGCTGACTGTGATGGGTAAGAGCATAAACATGTCCATTATAATTGCAAAGTTGCTTCAGAAATAGCAAACCACGCGGCAAGGAGCCTGGGCAGGAGGGCAGAGGAGGCAGGTGTCTTCTGTGACTGGAACAGCTATGCTATAATACACTCACTTACATTAGATAGTGGCATTACATTCTGTTACGCAAAAACAATGCAAAGCTGTAGTCCTGAAAACAGTAGGCAAGGTCTTCTATGTATTGTTGCATGCAACTCCAATCTCCAGGCAGCAAGAAAGTGCTGATATGCCTGTGCTTACCCAGGGTTCAGTTTCCATGGAATTATGGTCAGTGGAGATGGTGGTGTCTTTAGGATATATGGTTTCATTTACCCATATACACAACCTGAGCACAGGCTGAAGGAGCTCGCAGTGTCAACACCCCAACAGATCTTGCTTCCCCAACAGGTTTCCAGGAAAGCCCCCGCAGCCACAGTTTGGGATCAGCACAAAGCAAGACATGCTTCTGTGTCCCCAGCTTTCAGTTTCAGCCAAATTCTTATACACACAACTCTCTCTTGCACACACACCCTTGGTCCTATTGTTGTCCATCCTAAAATGATGGTAGCATCCAGTCAGGTGAGATGGGAAATGGTCCATCCATTCATCTCTATGGCAACAGAGCTACCTCTTTGGATATAGTAAACAGCAGTACGTAACTGGCCAACCAAAGCAATTTTCTTAACAAAGGAACTGTTTTGGCTGGTTCAGCAGCCTCTTCTACAAGATTATAAACAGGGCCTGGATGGGAACCAGCGTCTCATCCAGACTGCCCCACCCAGCAAATTCATAACTGGAAGCTTATCTAGCATTTCATCTAGCAAACAAGCCTCCCCACCATGACTGAAAGCGGGGAAAGGAGAGAGGTATTGGTGGGGGGCTAAGCAAGAGAAGTGAGTGGCTGCATTCACCACTGGCACCGGCTCAGGCCACACTCTGTAGGCAGCCCTTGACAGCTTACATCTGAGGGAGCACAATTCTCAATAGAAGCCCATTCCCTCCTATAGGCCAAAGTCATAGGAAGTAACAGTGAGAAGATCAACAGGAATCCCATGGGAACTGCATGGGCATCCCAGACCACCTTCCAGAATCCTCTGTGACACACACAGGAGCTCCTCTGCAAATGTTCAGGAGTTCCTCAACTCACAAAAAGAGGTTCCAGAAGCCACAACCTTTGATGCAACACTGCAATGAGAGAGTTCAAATGTGCAGTCCATCCCCCATTCACCCCCACCCCTCATTTTAAGTATTGTTAGTTCCCCAAGGAGACCAGAAATGTGAATTGATGATATATAAATAAATTGCAAAAGTACTGATAAACCATTCAGGAAAGCCTTGAGAAATGTTCACATGAAAAAAACAGTGGAAAAAGGGGACAACTAGACCCAATGTGCTCTCTCTTTAAGCCGAGGAGGCCTTCTGAAGCTGAAGTATGATTGCTTTGAACAAAAGCTCTAGTCATTCACAAGCACAGACTCTATAATGAAGAAATCGGCATGACCCCCTGCCTAGCTGCCCCTGTGCTTCCTTTTGCCCATTCTCCAGGATGGATGTTGGCTTGTTACCACACAGAGTTAATCTGACAAATGTTCTCTGAACGAAGCTTCTTTCTGTAAGCAGAGAGACTCACCATTCAGCTCATGGCCAGTGGCCAGGCGCCTTGGCTTGATTACAAACTGGCACTGGCGCTCGCGGGGCAGCTGCTCGATTAGGATGGCCTCCTGAACTTCCAGAGGGCAGACACAGTCCTTTGATTCCTGGGTTTGAGGCAAAGTGTCGCGAATGTGGCTCATTTTAATTCCGAATGGATATTCGTGTCCTTATCAAAGAAAGAGGAAGAGGGCTTAATTTCCACCGAGTGGCAGTCAGGCAACGAATGAGCACCTCCCAAGGATGCTGCAATGATATTTACAATCTCTTTAAAAACACAGCTGTTTACCACAGCTATCAGCCTATCACCCATTCCCACCACCCCTCTGAGTAATAGCCCTCCCACCCTCACTATATATAAGGGTCTGGTGACTTCTGTTTCAGTGTATCTGAAGAAGTGTGCATGCACACGAAAGCTCATACCAAGAACAAACTTAGTTGGTCTCTAAGGTGCTACTGGAATGAATTTTTTTTTTTTTTTGACTATGACAGACCAACACGGCTACCTACCCGTGTCTTTAAAAACAAACAAAGAAAACACACAGCAGCCTCGGAATAAATGCACTCTACCAGACATACACTACACTATGATCTCCGTGCAATGTTTCTTCTGATAAGCCTCAATATCTGTTTTCCCTCATTTCCCGAAACCTTAGCTAGCAGTTTGGTGCTCATTTTACTCGCCTGATTTTAGACTGCTGCAGCCTGGCATGCCCCCAGGTTGGGGTTCCCTCTCCTCCACTGTATTCCTGGTTTTCACTCTCCTGCCCTCAACAATCAGTCACCATTGCCTGGGCACTGAACACACTCAACCCTCCTTGGGCTGCTTTGGGTCCCAAGACGTTAGGGTTTAATATTTATTTCCCCTACTTTGGCAAACTTCAGGGTTCTCCCAAGCCTGCTGTTTTGGCTGCATAAGCCTAAACTTCAGAAATAGAGGGAAATGAAATGCCCCATACACGTGCATTTTGGCACCAGCCAAAATGTGTTTCTGATGGAATGTGTTTCTGGTGGCCCAGTTGACCGGATGAAGCTTCAACATAGGGCTCCTTATCCTTTGCTGTAGAGATGGGGAAACTGGGGTCATACTGGCTGAGGCTGGAGGGAGTTGGGAGCTGAGCCACATCTGGAAGGCGCCAGGTTCTGCATCCAACTTGACAGTCTTTCAACTATTTAAATATCTGAAGCTCTTCCACAAGTTCTTAGTTTAGCTTCTTTTGCCCATTTACTTTCATCTTTCCCACCACAAGACCTTCTTGTACCCTTTAAGACAAGCTGTTGCTCTCAGGTGCAATAGAGGTCACTGTTCCACCACCAGTGCTGAAATAATACCTAAATGGCAATCCTATAAACGTCTGCATCTGGAATTGGGAGATGTGAGGAATGCCATCTTGTCTGTTTCCACAGGCACCCAAATGTTTCATTACTTTTAAATAGCGCTATTTTACTAGAAAAAGAGGTGCTGGAACTCAATTTGAACATCTCCCTTGTTCTTTTATGACACCCACCTGAGAGGTGCCCAAACTGATTTCTGGCAAGTTCAGGCTGAAAAAAAAGCCCTTCCTCTAAATTACATTTCTACCTCACCTTTTCTCCAAGGAGCTTAAGGTGCCATACATAGTCCTTCACCCTCACAACTACTCTGGTAGGCTAGGTTGAGAAAACATGACTGATCCAACATCACCCAGTGCACTTCATGACTGAGTGGGGATATGAACCTGGATCTGCTGAGTCCTAGCCCAATGCTTTAGCCACTACACTACACTGCCTTGGGCTGGATCTGAGTATAGATCTGTCAACTGCTACTAGCCATGGTAGCTAAATGGAACCACCATGTAGACAAACAAGTGGGGGTGGTTGTGAGGCTGCTTGGGAGCTTCCAGAGGCATCTGTCTGGCCACTGCTGAGTTGCACAGAGAAGTACATTTCAGATCACAACAAATATGAACAGCCAGGCACTTTATTGGTCCCAAACGAAAAGGAAATATTCTAAAATTAATTAAAACACATCCTGTCTAATGCTGGAATAGCCTCTAGTGCACTTGATCACTTCTGTGAAATTTTGCAGATTAATCGTTTAAAATGTACTTGGAAGTTATGAAACCGGAAATCTGTTTGTGGGTGTAATGGGAGTCAGAGAACAAAGCTGAAGTAACAAGGGCCACCAATTTGGCTTCTGATCTGCATCTGAGCAACTCCCACTGCAAATCAAGTAGAGATGGAAACAGGGCTCTGGGTAAGCTTCTGGGGGAATGTAAAAAAGGAGTATCACTTGAGTATCTGGCACAGTTTTAATAACAGACAATTATGTTCTAACTTTCAGGGGAAGAGACTCTGTGAACTCAATGTCCTTCCATCTGCTTTTCAAGACTGTTCCTGATATTTTGCACCAACAGATACAGAATTAAGACTACATGCAGAATCTAAGAAGATAAATGGGTATCTTTCTCGATTAAAATGTCCAGGTTATTAGTAATCTAGCAGTAATACCATTATTATTAAGAGCCTGTAACTACAATAGCTCTTAACTGCAAGGGTGGGGGGCGTGATGCTTGGATTTCATTGGCCAATTATTTATCTTTAGTGATGTACTGGCAAACATACCACCATCCTAGACATTTTTACCTACCCAGTTTGCATAAACAAAGAAGTGGATCTAGAACTGCATTACCATCCGTAGGCCTGTGCCTCATGCAAGTTGGTTGTCATCTTCAGCTGAAAAGGACTAGCCACCCTCCCAAGGGAACTTTAATGGACTGATGCATATTTTTTTTTATTTCATATTTGAAATCCCAAATGAAGAACACCATAAAAATTGCTGGCTCCACAACCAAACTTGTGCAAGTAAGGATTGGGTTCCCTTTTGGTCTTTTGTGTGTGTGTGTTGCTTGCTTTTTGGCTGTTGCTAGGTGCTCATAAGCCCTGAGGAGGGGACAGGATAGAAAAGGAACTAAAAAACAAACTTCCCAGAAACTTACCAATAAGGGGATATGGAGCATCTTCTCTACCAGAATTCACCCAAAGCTGATATTCTTTTTCAGAGCCCTTTAAAAACACAACCACACAGGTATTGCAATTTGTTGTTTGTCATTCTATATTGAAGAAAACCAAATAAAACTAAAATAAAGAAATGCAATTCCACAGTTAAGGCAGCTCCTATTATACAGGGCAGTCACAGAAACTGGCACTATGCTTTGTGGTTTCCTGCTCCCAGGAGTATGGAAATATGCAGCAGAGTGGTATAGGAGATGGGGTATTTTATGCTAGGTATTACATAGGTGAAGGAAAGAAACATTATGTATTTGATGGTATCGCTATGGCTCTTGGTCTTCTTTAAAATACACATCTTGCACCATGGATGCTACTTCAATACCATTGCAGGGTTCACTTCAGTGGCCTGCAGACCATGCAGTTTCTTTTCCCAACAGAATCAGTGCTCAAAGCCCAATGCAATTGTCCTGCTATTTATACACGTGGCTCTGAAACAGAGGGCCACAGCTAATGGAAGGGACTCCTACAATGCAGGGCGTACAGCTTTGGCAATTCGTAACTCTGACCTAAGAAGCAAAATTAAGGCAAGAGGAAGAATCCCAAATCATTTCAGGCAGAACAAATTGCTTCATCCAGACTCCAGCTACAATCTTGGTCCAGAGCCCCACACCATTCTTCTGTAGGTTTTGTACATATTGCATGAGCTCTTGGGCCAACTGAGGCTTTAGAAGTGGGTGGCTAAGTGGTAGCAAGAGCCAATCTTCCTCTACGCACAGATTAAAGCAAAGAGGTGGATTATCTCTTCTGCTGAAAAGAGATGGGGGATTAAAACTCGGATAGATAGATAAATAAATAAATATATTTCTTCGGAGTCCTGTTAATGCTCATTCCCCCACCAATGATTTTTCCTGGTGGCCCAAGATAGAGAGTGCTATAGCTTTCTATTACCTATGGGATAATGTAAGCACACATCCACCAATAACACAAGTTGTTAAAGAGTACATTTTTTAAAATGAGATCATGAATACTCACGTTGATTCCAAGTTGCTGCAAGGCCATGAGGACTATGTCACTTGCTATGTCTGTGTTGGTTATGGTTAAGGTTTTTGACTGTTGGGGGAGAAAAGAGGTTGAAGAGAACATTATTACCCAAATCACAGCATTTTAAAAGTAGTTAAGTACTTATACTTTTGCAGGAGAAAATGTTAGCTAGAACTTTGATGTAATATCTATACCCAAGAAACACACCTGATGAAGCAACGTTTAACTTTACCATATACCTTTCAGAGGAAGGGCAGATCAAAAGTATTCTTAAATAATTATATAATACGGCTGCATGGAAACCCCACTTGTGATTAGGGAGATAGAAGCATTCCATCAGAAACTGAAACCAGAGCAGAAATTCTAACAACTTGCATGCTTGTCTGAGGTCACTAACAGAAATCATGCAAATGAATATGAGTGCTTGATGCGATTGTTGTTTTTTCAGTCAGCAAACATTATGTGAATAATGTTATCTTCTGCATTGCTTTTGACGCTTCTCTTCCACTGAAATGCACTAAAATTAATTACATAATTAACTGCAAAAGCTTCTGCCCTAGCAGATAGTGAGACAAATAAAGTAAAAAAAAATGTCCACAGGACTTCTCGGTTTCAGAATATTGTGTCAGTTTTTTCTCTGCAAAATATCAAAAAACAGCCTTCTGCATGAGCCACTGAAAAATAATAAACTGACAAAAAGACTTAAGCGAAGGAGTACAAACGCAGTCTATTTTGGCCTGGGGACATCGCTGAATGATCAGAACATAAACAAAGGGGGGGGGGTTAACATTTTCCCAAAGCAATGACATCTGGCACCCAGGAGTAGGTCAGCACATTTGCATAAGGCTTGCCTTTGGCTAGAGAATATAATAAAATAATTTGTGCTGCATATGCCTCCTCCCTAACTAGCCCTTACTCTAGCATAAAATGAAACAATTCCCCAAGATCTCCAGCTGCTCTTGCAAAAAAAAGGGAAGGCGAGCTTCATAGAAAGTGTTCAGATTTTTAGGAAGCTTCCATCTGCCACTCTACTGCCTTATCAGTGATATTTCTGGCACTACTGTGTTGTACTTCAAGGATGACCAGTCCAGTGACTCAGTTGTAAAGGTTCTGAACTACTGCACAATTTTTGTGCGTACACAAAACTGACAGATGCCGTTCCCCGAACATCTCAGCTGAGTTTTGTTCAATCTGTCTTAAACCAATATGATTGCCCTTTGTTTGGAGGATATGATCAGAAATACTCGCTTTGATCCTCAGTTCCTTATAGCCAATTTTATAATGAGCTGGAGCGATAAAAAATGAGAAAGGTTGTGGACCATTGGTAAAATGTGACTGGATAAAATCCCAGTGCTAGAATTCAGTTCTGAGATTTACAAGGAAATTTTGAGGGAACAAGGAAGCATTAGCACAATGCTCCCCAGCAGAATTCATGCAGGAGACTAGAATTTTCTGAGTACTGAGTACAGCATAGGGAAAATCTCAAAGGGCTTCTGAGATGCCTACTAGAGGTTTCCTACATATATCTGTAGAAACAACAACAGGCAGGATGCTGGGTTTCTCTTTGGTGAACAGTCTCTGACATAGGAAATAGGAGGAGACTGAGAGGAGATATAATAGCCACCTTCAAATATCTAACTGGCTGTCACATGGAGGATGAAGGAAATTTGTTTACTCCTGCTTCAGAGGGTAGGACTCAAACCATTGGATTCAAGTTATAAGAAAAGAGATTCCAACTATACACCAGGAAGAAATTTCTGGCAGTAAGAGTTGTTCAACAGTGGTCATAAACCATGGTTTGTGAAGAAGCCAAGGTCATAAACCATGGTTTGAACTAGCCATAGTTTAAACTAACCAGAGCTCCCCCACGTTTGGATGTAGTAGGGAGTTCTGATTAGTTTAAAAGCAGATGCTCCTGACTGCCTCCTTGCCATAATAGCAGATGAGATAGGGGGTATGGTATTCAAGCCCATGGCTTGTTCATGTAATGTGAAACCATAGTCTGCGAAGACTCTGTGCTGTATTGATTAATGGTCTTGTAAACAAACACCTAAATTTTGTACTCGGAGATAAGCGTTACACATCATGCAGCATTTGAATTTTCACAGCTGTTTGCCAAGGAACAGGCACAACGATAGCACTGACGGCTCTTCATTCAATGCGGCTTATGAACACTTACATATGCACAGTTTCCAATATCCTTTGCAATGATTTTCAACGGAATGCTCTTGGGATAGTCTTTTTCCTTCTCTTCCTTGATACGGCTGTCAAAGCAAGCAGAAATGGAGTTGTTTAACAGAACGGAGATTGAAACAACAGAATAATAGAAGGGAAAATATGTTATGCTGATGCTCTAAATGCGAAGAGCTCTTCTGAAACGGCTTGCCTCCAAAAAGCACCTTTAAAATGAGGAGGACCTCTTCTACACAAATAGTTTGATTATTCCCTTCAAATGGCTAGATTTGGAGTCTGCAAAATTAAATCCTATTCAGTAACAAAAGCTCCATCCAATTTTGCTATATAAGCAACATGCCAGTTTCTCTAATCTACTTTCACAAAACTTTTTCAATTTCTGGAGCCACAAAATGAAACTACATATCAACTAGATGGCAACAAGGAATGCCATCTAGGTTCAGAATGACAGACAAGACTTTGTATGGTCTATTATGGATAATGTGGCAGAACAGAAATACCTTTGTAGGAAAGTAAGCCACTTCTCTTTCTGCTCGACGGAACTGAAACAAAGAAAAACAAGTTTTAAATGATAGCTATGTACCACATTTCCCAACTTAATAAAAGCTTTAGAATCAAAATTTCGAAGTAGATCCTTCCCTCCATGCCCAAGCTGAAAGCTAGTTGAGAAACTAAACTGGTTGGATGAGGCCAGCTGGTAAATGGCACCAATAGCTGTGGCCTTAGCAAGCGACCTATCAATTCATGTACCTCTTGTCTTTGTATCTTTTCATCTCTCAGAAAGTGTTTCAAAGACTCCCATGGATTCAGAGGATGTTAAGGGAAGTATAAATTGCTTCCACATAATGCACTTCATAAATATTTGGACTTTCCTTTATAACAACTCTTGTAAAATTCTTCAAATGCCCTCTTTACCTCCCATTGTTGAATGGCTTGGCTTACATAAAATCTAAAATTCCCTTTTTAACAGAGGCCATCATATTTATAAAGTCAGACTATTTCAGAGTCAACAAAAGACAGTCAAGAAAAAGTACCTATTAAAACATGTTTTTTTCACTGACACATAAAATCAAAGATACACTATCACCATAAACCAGAACCTACCGGTACTTACACTAAAACTGTAAAAGTGGAGATCAGTGAGATTTCAATTAAGTGGGTTGTGGAATGCAGCATAGACAATCAAAACTTTTCTGTCAAATTTATTTGGCAAGAAATAAAAGAGTGCCACCTTATACATTCTCTCTAGATACAGACATTGCCATTTATAAGCCAGGCTGCCAATCTGTTTCCAGGCTTGATTCAAGGTACATAGTTCTGGCCTGGGACAGAATATCTCAGAGAAAAAGCCTTCCATACAAGCCTGCCCTACACTGTCACTCATATTCCAAGTATCTTCTTAGGGGATCCTCCTACCCCAGTCTTCTCCAATATTGAAAGCAAAAATATAATCTTAACCTTGAATTAGAGAGGTATGATAAAAGGGTATGATAAAAGCTTGTATTTATCTCAATATAATTAGACTTCATTTTGCTGTTGTTAAAAATAAAAGGTTTTATTATGACTGATGGAAGTGCCAATGGATTTCTAGAATAGAATGACAGAAGTTCACTGGATGGAATCCAACACTGCACAACTTGTATCTCCCACTCACGAAATGGGACTTCACCTTCCTATGTTTGCCCTGAAGACCTCTGCACACCCTAAAATCTGCTCCCCAACCCTTCCGAGCAGATTTTGGAGGTGAAGCCCATTCATAAGGAGAAATTCATTTCCTTCAGGCATGGACAGCAACTGATACTAGTACCAGAAGGGGTCCAACCTATCTTATGTCTTCTCATCTTCCTTGCCCTTCTTGGCTGTTAAAAGTGAATCAGAGGGGACTGACCCACTGGCTCAACTGTTTCCCTTTCCTGCTCTATATCAATTGCGGGGACCACCAGGAGGACCTCAATAGCATCCCTCTCCCCAGAAACTCTGGAAACTGAAGCTCTGTGAAGGTGACTAGAGATAGAGATCTCAGCAGCCTTATCAAAATGGCAATTTCCAGAATCTTTTGAGAGAAGCCATGACAGTCAAACTGTAAAGACAGAAGGTCTATACCACAAATGCACCAGAAATACCATGAGAAAAGTAAGTATGATTTGCATGTATGTAAATTATAATCTCACGTGCATTTGAAGAACTGCCACAAAACTGTTACTTTGAAAAGCAAGACCCAGAGGGCTCCACTCATTCCAAGCTGCAGAAGGAATCACGATTCGGCACCAACTTCATTTGCGCTATGAAGGGTCTCTCATTGAGGTAATTCATAAAAAAGGGTACTGGGTATTTTCAACTCTTGGTCATTCATGAACTTTAATGCTGTTGGATGAATGCAGGCAGGAAGGAGGGCAACCAGTGAAAATAGTCTCTCATACCTGAAGCTGGCAACACAGTTGGTGGTGGGCCATCCTAAAACAAAAGACTTCTCTAGGTCAGTGCTACCCTCATAGACCTCTTCCAGGCAAGAAGCTGTCCACATGTCACAGAGACGTGTCTGGCTCTTCAGTTTGAAATGCAAGAGTGACCTGTAATTAAAAAGAAGTCTGTTATAGTACATCCCTGGCAACTGAAGGTTAGAAATAACTATGAAACAGGCACATTTCAGCCAGCACAAAACTATAAAAACAATGGACTCTGTTGGAACTACACACAGGAGTTGCAACTGACACATCCCTGGAGGCAAAAAGTCAAAGGCAAACAGATTATCACCAATTCAAAAATGGGGTTTGTTGGACCTGACCAAGTTCTGTAGTGAAACAAAGACGGCTGCCAAATGCTGTATTTCAAGAAAAACAGTGAATCCAGGAGTATATATCTGCCCTTACAAGTGGAAACAAGGGTAATCTCAAAGCCATGTCAAGAAAGGTCAGAGAATGTTCTGATGCCACTTTGGTATTCAAGCCAATTTTGAGTCATTCGGTACAAAAGCAGCTCATTAATATAAATAAAAACTAAAATGAACACACTTGCTGACCTCAGGCTCTCTGTTGTGTGTGAAGCCTGGTGTGGAAGCATAAAAAGGCAGACATAAAAGGTAAGTAAGGGGAAGGTCACATGTACTTGGCTTTTCCCTCAACTCTTGTCAGAAGTGCATGACAAGCAGGCTTACCACAGACATGGAAGAGAGGCCTGACTTGAGCATATTCACAATTTTGCTGATTATTACTGCTTTGTGTGGTTTTGCTGCTGATATTAGTATTGGTGTTTCTAACATGGCTTGCTTTTGGTTGGTTATATTGTGTTTTTATACTGCAAGCCACTTTAGACACCTCTGCTTTTATATATGCAGGCCCCATCAACCAAAATACTGATGGGAGAGTTTCAATCAGCCTTGCATTAGGAGTTCAGAGAAGACCTAACTTCCAGTGGGTGTTCAAATAGCCTTCTTTAACAGTCACTTCTGTCCAGAAGTGTTTGGCTTATTGTTAACTGATGCACTAGAAACGGAGAGCATGCCTTAATCCCACCCCACCCCATACACACACATACCTGTCGTTCTCATTATAGGGAGTGTAGCTGATCTCTATCACAGGGTAAGGAAGATCTCACATTCAAATAAATGTGGTATCTCTCCATGTTCTCGTTATGGGGAAGATACACATGAGCCTTAGTTCCACATTCCCAGTCTCATTTCAAGAGGATTCCCAAAGGCTAAGCAAGGGCAGAACAAGCCCTGGGAAGAATAGGCAAAGTAGGATTCCTTCTTCAGTATTAGTCTAATTTGCAGTACAAACAACATAGGCCACATTCACCAATCTAGATCTCCAATGTGAAAGCACTTGACCCTTGTGGATTTCAAAGGACTGACCTACATTTATGATGCTCTTATTTTTTCCAAAGCTTTTAATATCTAGCCTGTTAACAGCTGTGGCTGGATGCTGTGCCGCAGAGGAACTGGCACCAGTTCAAATATCCACAGATGTAAACATAGCTCTGGACACAACTCACTGGGAAGAGCCTCCAATGCAAACCTCACTGAAATGAACAGGAGTTGGGCAAGATCACAGCCGTTCTATTAGACAATTCTCTCAAGTTCCACTGATGTTTCCCCAGGCATTCTAGATAGACAGTGCCTTCTGAGAATCATACTTCTGTATTCCCTATCATAGCTCCTGCTCCATAATAATAATGATAATAATAATAATAATAATAATAATAATAATAATAATAATAATAATTTATTATTTATACCCCGCCCATCTAGCTGGGTTTCCCCAGCCACTCTGGGCGGCTTCCAACAAAATATTAAAATGCAATAGTCCGTCAAACATTAAAAGCTTCCCTAAACAGGGCTGCCTTCAGATGTTTTCTAAAAGTTCAGCATTTAATGCTGAAATTCTCAGGGGTTAATGTGATCAAGAAAATGGCAGTGTAAATCAGCAGGAGTATAGAGCATTCCTCCCAATGAGAAATGATTACAACATTGGGAGACATTTTGTTTTTAAAAAAAGGTAAGTAAGTGGGAGATAGATATAAGGTTTGGGAAAACTAGATAAAGAAAATTTTATCTTCTTCTCTCATGGTTTGAGAACCCAGGGCATCCAATGAAGCTGAATGTTGGGACCAAAATAAGGTGCCACAAGACTTTGGTCACATCCACACCAAACCTCCCTTCTTCTGCTATCTCAGTTTCAGATATTTCATTTCTGGGAAATGTTATATTTCTTATGGCTAACTTTTTTTTCCTGGCAGGGATCTTCCCAGGAAAATCTGAGATACACAGCTTTTCCTCATCACTTATCCCCATGCCAGGATAAGCTTCATTTTATCTGTTAAATTTCCATATACTGAGCAGTCATTAAAGCCACAGAAACAATATCCAAAAAGTTGGCAGCTATAAAAATTTCTTGAACACAGAATGCCAAGCTGACAATTCATTGTCGAATTAAACAATTAAAAGTGTTACAGCAGCTCAGCTCTTTGTTGAAACCACTTCAACGCAAATTGCCTGAATCAACAACGGTACAGAGTTGGTTTACAATAATGGAGTCGGTACTAATGACCATCTCCTAGGAGCCAGCCTCAAATAAAATCTGAAAAGGAACCGACATTTCAAATCCACTAAGTAAACCTCCTTGGGACGCGGATGGCGCTGTGGTCTAAACCACTGAGCCTCTTGGGCTGGCCAATCAGAAGGTGGGCGGTTCGAAAAGTTTGTTATAGATCATCTCCCAAAATTCTCTGATGTTTTTACAGTTCCACCACATGTGGATCAATGTGCCTTCCACCTCCCTGCATTTCCAACAGGTGTTTCGCCTAGATCTGAACATTTTGGCCAGTTTAACAGGTGTTAAATACCACCTATAGAGCATTTTCATGCAGTTCTCTTTTAAATCATAGCATGCCGCTACTGGAAGGAATTTTTTTATTTTGTTTTGACTATGACAGACCAACACGACTATCTACCTATAACCATATATAGCAGTCTTTCCCAACCTTGGGCCTCCAGCTGTTTTTGGACTGCAACTCCCATCATCCCTCACTAGCAAGACCAGTGGTCAGGGATGATGGGAATTGTAGTCCGAAAACAGCTGGAGGCCCAAGGTTGGGAAACACTGATATATAGAACTGTTTCACAAGTACACCCTTTTGCTTTAATGATCTTGCATTAGCAAGACCTGTTTGGAAGATGCTCCGAAACAGAAGGTGAGAGCACCGAGGAGTCTGGGTAAGCCGTCTGTGTGCAGTCAGGCTTGACACTGAGCTTGGATTATTCACTCAGCCATACACAAATTAAATCAAATTTACAAGCTGGAGCTCTAGCATTCCAGCCTCCTGTAGTGCTTGTGGTTTCAGGCAATCCTTGAGGGTTCTTTAACATGTGATTATATGTGAGGAAGAAGCTAAGAAGGAAAAAGCCTGATGTCGTATAGTAAGTGTTGTACTGCCTCCCCCAATTTGGTGTCCTCCCATCGTCCATGGTGGAAGTGAAAAACATCTGGAGGGCACCAGGTTGGGGAAGTTTGGTATAGTAGGTAGGACCATCATTGGTTTATTTATATACCACTTTTTTGCCTCCAAACCAGTGAACAGATTAATACAAAAAAATACAACAAAACTACTGTAAATACAGATACAAATGCACAATTAATAAATACAATGAAATCATAAAATAGCAAACGCCCAGGCCCACCATGAATGGGCTTGCATGGGCTGCATTCATGCACTCGCCACCATTGCAACTGCCCAAGCAATAAGCTTCTTCTCTGGAAACAGCTACAGTTGTGGGTAAGTTCTTACAAGAAGATGGGAGGTGATACGGAATGCAATGCTGCAACTGACTCCTGAGCAACAGTTATGCCTTCATTAGCCCAAAGTCACGGACTGATTGGGTTTCCAAGGTGCTAAAAATGCATGCTTAAATTAGGGATCAGAGTTCTCAGCAAAGCAGGGTTGTTCTCACATTTTTAAAATGATTATTAGATGACATTTGCATTTGCAGTAACTAAAAACTGTACAGGGCCCTATTGCAACAACAAATGAGCTGGTTGTTCCTCTGTTACATGTGGATTTGTTTGTGAAAGCTTTAAATAACAATGCTCAAAAGTGACGCGTTAAGCAAGTTAAATAAAAGGGCTCCTTTTAAGTGCAATGTGCAAAAAGTACACTTTTGTTAATAGAACTGGACACACTTTTTACTTCCAAGTCAACATTGGCTGTAGCTATCCCCATGTATTAGATAATTTTCTTTCTTTACAAACTACTGTTCTGGGGTTTGAAGCTCAGAATATTCCTGTAGTTACCTGGTTATTACTATTTCTTTAGCCAGATTTAAATCTGGCTAAAGAAATAGTAATAACCAGGTAACTACAGGAATATTCTGAGCTTCAAACCCCAGAACAGTAGTTTGTAAAGAAAGAAAATTATCAGAAATCTCAGAGAGTCCTTTCTTCAGCACTGGACTTACTTGGGTTTGGCGACCACAAGAATATCTGTAAAGAGGAAAAGGTGTCGTTCCTGGGTCTGCAGGCCCGTCTTCAGCTGCACGTGTCCCTCCATAAGGAATGTTCTGCTGGGACAAAGGAAGGACTGCACTAGCGGACATGTCTCTGGACTGATGGGAGAGAAGCAACTTTCCCTGTAGCAAATGCAAAAGGAAGACAGTGTGAGCTGAACCAAATAATCCACATGCCATCCTTGTCCACACAGCAATATGAATGAAGAAACCATTTCAAATTTGAAATCCAGCTGAGAACCAAACAAGTTTCATGTACTCAGAACGGAGGTGGAATTCAGGTATTATTTCAGGGATCAGAACAGGATTTCCTCTGAACTCTGACCAAAAGAAAATATCAAATTTTTGAAAATGGTCACACTCAGAACCTATTTAGAAAAACCCCCACAAACTCTTATTTGAATACCAGTGACACCCCACGCAACACCCTCCGGTGTTAATTTTACCATCAAAATTTGCTAAATTCCAATTCTTGAGTTTTGTCCAAGTTTTGATTTAGTTATTGGTATCATAGATGTGTGGGGCAATATTTATTTTATGTTTGGGAAAACTCAGTTTCGTCCCCAGCTTTCCTTTACCCAGATTTTTACACACCCACCCCTTCTGCATCTGGCTGTGCACACAGTTTCCCAGAATCCTCCATCCTTCCCCACCCAATCCTATTTACTGGGAACAACAACAATTGAAACAGCTGACCACCCAAAGAACTTTGCAGGAACGTTCCCTGAGTGGAGAGGTTCATGCTGTGTTTGGATGCTTCTTGGCTTCACCATCCTGGTGTTTGTCATGGCCCTTGCTGAGTGCAGCTGGATTATTCAGAGGTGTCTAATGACAATGCTGACTTGGGAAACCCTAACAGCTGGTGCTGAGAGGACACAAACTACAACCACAGGGAGGATGCAGATAGTTGCTGCCTGACTGTGAGAATCCAGCCTTATCATTTGTTTGTTGGGTCAAAAATGCTGTATTTTATTATTTTTTAAGTCTGATGAATATTTCCCCTTCTACAGTGATGAATCTAACTGGTGAATTCATAAAATAGCAGAGATTAACTGCTGACTGTGTGGGTTAATCCCCAGTTTGGTCAGCAAACAGGTTTAATATCTAGTTTGGATCAGATCTGCCATTTTTAACAACTCTGCCAAATTGACAAAACCCTTCTTTCCATATACCACAGGCCCCCTTCTCCTTGGTTTAAATCTTCAAGAAGACTTAAATCTTCAAGAAGGAGAACAGTGAATCAAGAAACCCTATCCCAATCTGGGTACTTGTCATTATCTTATTCCACCCCATGCTATTAATCTAAATCAGGGATAGGCAACCCGGGTGCCCTCCGGATTTTGTGAGACTCCCAGCCAGCCAGCATAGTCAATCATCAGGAATAACCATGCCACAAAGCTACTCAGGAAATTTCTCCCTGCCCCCACCTGGCTAGAGAGAGCAGGTGGGATAGAAGGAAGAGTGCGGGTGGCAAGAGAAAGAACAGAAAGGAGAAGAAAGTAGGAGAGGGAAAAGAAAAGGGGGTGGGGACCAGTTCGCTCAGAGCTCTCATAAACTTGACCATTCCACTCATGAAGCAGGGCTGGTCTGGTGAGAGTGGGGTGGCCCCTCATCCAGGGTGGATCATGGATGTAGACAGACCCTGTAAGGCTAGCCGGTGGGAGAGGCACTCCTAGTCTCATCCCTGGGGAATGAAGATTGTAATCCAGGCACATCTGAAATGCCACAAGTTCCCCATGCCTGATCTAAATAATGGAAAATAGGCCTGTTGTCACCACTAGTGTCCACTAATGGACAGAATTTGTAGCCCTTAGACTAAACAAAGGCTGTAAATGATGTGCAATTCATCAAATGTGACTAAAACACTACAGATTACAGTTTGAGACAACTTTTGAATTTGGATAGTGCAACCCCCTTCTATTACCACATTATTTTCCTGGAAGACCTCTGCACCTTGAAGGCCTCTATGATGAGTCAATAGCTGAAGCACCACAATACTATAATGCAGTGTTCAAACCGTGTTCTAGGAAACACTGGGGTTCCTTCCATACTTAGCTGGGTTCCTTCAGTGGGAAGATCAATAAGAATGAATAGGATTGCCCATCACTAGTGACCCTCCTGTTTGCAAGTGAGTATGAGGTGTGTTCTAGGTTGCATGTTCAGTTCATGTAAATCAACAGGGAGGCCCAGAAGAGCGGGCCCCGCATTAACTGTGTATGCAACCTTATAACACCCCCGAATCCTCTGCAACACACTAGCATTCCACAGCAGATGTTCAAAGGTTTTTTGACAAAGTCGTATGGAAATGGAACCCTGAAGCTAAAGTGTAAAGGAAATGGCATCTGTTGAATTCTTGCTTGGCATTCTGCTGTTAAATAGGTACAGCGGGAAAACTAGAAATAAATAGCAGTCCTTCAAGCAAGCTCAAGTAGAAAAAAGTACCCATTTCTGAAGACATAGGGACATAACTTCAGAAATAGGGAGAACCCTCAATTTATCATCTTTTTTCTTTTCTTCATTTTTAAAAAAATAGTAAATGCACAAAGAAGTTTTTCTACTCTTGTTTGCTACGTGCATTTGGGTCATACCAGGGTACTGAACTCAGATTATTAAGATAATGGGGATTTCAGCATTTATGGAAACTTATTCAATAATTATTTTTTAGGATACACTTTGGTTGCACAATGTATTTGGGATTTTCGGTCTCATTTCGATTTTTGCCTGGCAAGTCTCCTATATTATGTACAAAAGCAAGCAGCAATCATTAAAGCTTCAAAGTTCACATGCTAAACTGGATGGTGTGATAATGTCTGAACAGTGTGCTCAAACTGGGAGGTGAGAGACAAGCAGAGGAAAGGGTAGTTGAGGTGAGGTGAACAATTTTGCAAGCCTTTATTAATAAGAAATCCTATAACAGCCAAAGTTCAGGACGTTCACAAATAGTAACTGTAACCCCAGTGGGATAATAAGCAATTCCTCCTTTTTTAATTCTTGCATTATTATCCAGAAGGGCAAGTATGCATAAATAGGTTTTTCAGGTGCAGTGTGAAAAATCCAGCAAGTGTAGAAAGGCCCCATCTGCAGTATACATTTAAAGCAGTATAATATCACTTTAAGCAGTCATGGCTACCCGCAAAGGATCCTGAGAACTGTAATCTGTTAAGGGTGCTGAGAGTTGTTAAAAGACTAGTCCCCTCACAGAGCTACAATTCCAAGAATTCCCTGGGAAGTGAGATTAACTGCTAAACCACTGCTTTAAATGAGGCCAAAGGGTGTGTGCAGTTTTTGAGAGCTACTTTATTAAAGCCAAAGTAACATGCAATAAAAAGAGCAAAGTCAAAGGGTTAAAGTTTCAATCAAGTGTACTGTGGAGCTTTTGACCGAGAAATATTATGCACCAAAGGGTGTAAAGCAGCAAAGCTCTTCTCTCTCTTTTCAAACTATTTGTTTTTACTTTATTCATAAAATAAGAAAATGGACAGAAATGCCACCAACTGAGGACCCCCACCACCACGTTCCAGGCATGTGCAGATAATACCATTTACAAAAATAAAATAAAATCCTCCAAAATAAATAGTAATGTAAACAGGGAGGAACTGAGAAGCCTGCTCTCATCCCTCATTTCGAGATCAGCTCATACGAAATAAAACATTCAGAACATATTTGCTTGAACTAAAGCCAAACCATTTAGAATGTACATAAACAGAAGCATATTTACTAGACCCTAAGATAAAATCATGCTGAAGTTTCTGTATACTTAAGGGAGATGGGGGAAGCAACCAAACCAATATGCCAGACTGGCTTGGCTCCTACCAACTTTGACTTGATGGGTAATCTTCTCCATCAACAAAATAAATCATACAATATCCTAAGGATGTAAGAAAAGCCCGGGTATATCAGGCCAAAGTCCCGTATCCTGTTCCTTATGGTAGCTAATTGGATGCCTATCTATGAGAAGCCCACAAGCAGGGCGTGAGGACAGCAGCTCTCTTCCACTTCCAGCGCTTTGTCTACACCAGGCATCCCCAAACTCGGCCCTCCAGCTGGTTTGGGACAACAATTCCCATCATCCCTGACCACTGGTCCTGTTAGCTAGGGATGATGGGAGTTGTAGTCTCAAAATAGCTAGAGGAGGTGTAAGCTCACAGGCTGAGGTAAGTGGCTGAAGAGCCACTTTCCATTTCCACCACCCACTGGGGACCCAATAGCAAGCAAGTTGGAGAGCATCAGCAGGCATCAGGGTGGACTGTTACTTCCAAGTAATTCTATTGGGTTGACATAAGGGAAAGGGGCACATCCTGTGCTTTTATCCTGAGCTTTTGGGACTTGCCTATTAAGCATGGGATAGGGTGTTAGATTCTGTTAGTATTTTAAGTATTCTTATCAACTATTAATACTTTAAGTATTCTTAAAGTATTCTTTTTAAAAAAACAGAGATACAAAGGTTTTGTCAGTTAAATCACATTGATAATTTGTTCACCCAGAACCCCTGAATTTTTAGTGCTCTGTGTGTGTCTTGTTAAACTTATTAGTTGCTTGTCACCCAAAGGCTCAAGTGACTTACATTATACCTTGAAAAGCAGTGGGGAGGGGTATATGACACATTAATACATCTGGTGAGGAATAGCTCAGTCGGAAGAGCATGAGACTCTTCATCTCAGGTCAGGGTTGTGGATTCGAGCCCCACATTGGGTGAAAGGTTCCTACATTGCAGGGGGTTGGACTAGATCACCCCCGTGGTCACTTCCAATTCTCCAGTTCTATGAATATGCCATACGATATACAGTGGTCCCTCGACTTACGAATTTAATCTGTTCCGAATGGACATTCGTAGGTCGAAAAGTTTGTAAGTCGAGGAAACCACATCTAAAATTTGTAAGTCGAGGAAACCGCATCTAAAACCGTCAACGATTTCCATTCGGATGTCAAAAAATTCGTAGGTGTGTGGCCACTTTTTTCATTCGTAAATCGAAAAATTCGGATGTCGAGTATTTTGTAAGTCGAGGGACCACTGTATTAAGGAAATTAAAAAAAACCCACCAGCACCCCATAACAATAATAAAAAACATTAGCAGTACACAAACAATAAACAAAACAATACTCCCACCCACTAACAGACCAAAATAAAAGCTCAACACTGACACCCCCCTCCCTCACCCAAAAATCACTCAACATCAACCCAGTGACTTTTTCGTTTTCTCGCCACCCATCAAGAAGTCTGGCATCAAGGCCAGCTGCTTTAAAGTAGAGGTAGGTGGGGAGGTTCCTTCAGCATCTCTCTTCTCGTTTCTGAGGCAGCAGCAGTGAAAGCAGAGCACGAAGATGGCAAAAGGTCTACCTGCTCTGCAGTTGTCCCTGCTGCTGCTCCTCTCCTGCTGGCTGGTGCATCGCCAAGTCAGTCAACTCTGAATGACCTTTCCCTGAAATTTAAATAACCCTATAACTGTTTGGTTATATTTTTAAAATAGCAGCTGCCAGCCTTGGAACTGAACCAAGGACCACCCTAGCACTTGAAGCACCTGGATACTATCCACAATTCAGACATACAATCTAGCTCCAGGGCAGCATGGCAGATGGCCAACAGAAAGTCACTGACAGAAACCCAGAGGGTGGTGACTGAGGTCCAAACTACACCTGCGCTTAATAAGTAGCAGGGAGCTTTGTATATTGTTTTTCCTTGACTACAGGGACAAGGGACCCAGATATCTTTGCAAAGGCCATGCTCACTGTAGAGGACAATTCTCTCTTTAACCCCAAGCAACCGGCCTGGGAATTTCCCAAAGGCTGACCACCTAGCCCAGCATTGCTTCCCCAGGATCAGGGCCTGTTGTGATGGGCCAAAACTACTGCCCATCCCAGGACTTGGTAAGCGGACAACATGGAGATTAGTCACACAGTCTGGAGGGGTGTGTTTTTTGCAGGGGGGGGGGAATCCCCATTGGTACCAGTTTTTCCTAATTTTCCTAGCCCTGTATGTGAGGAGAGCAATCTCCATTCTGCTATCAGCAGGGGATTACAAGATAGGATAATAAAATTATAGAGTTGGAAAGGACCCTGAGGAATATGCAGCTGTCCCATGCAGGGATCAAACCTGCAACCTTGGTGTTATCAGCACCATGCTCTAACCAACTGAGCTATACAGCAATGGTATGGGATAACTCTCTCCTTCTCAAGTGCTGCCTTCAGAGTGAGAACTGGATTTCCCTGGTCCTTTGATTACTTAAGGAAAAACAAGTGTTATCTAGTTGGCCCCAAGTTATTTTGACAGACAGCTTTAGTCTGACAAGAACATCACCTCCCCAGTTTCTGGATTTAGCCAACTTCCTCCAAGAACATAGAAAATGACAGCAGGCAAGGAATGTGTCATTTTGGATGTGGACAATTCATGCCCATGCCCCTTCCCCAAATGACAGTGTAATTCTCAACCAGAGCTTTGTTTCCTTTTTAAAATATATCTGGTAAAACGGAAACTTCCAAAAGTGGAAAGACAGTGGTAATCTTAGACTCTGTATGTAACAGTTTAACTCCCCCCCTCCCCGGTAATTATTATTACTTCACTTACTTAACACTGTGGTTAAGCCCACCCTACTACATTTGGTAGCCCTTCAGGTCATGCTGCTAATAGGGCCTTGGACCCCAAAGCCCTGCTTGGACAGCACCATTGGTCAAAGACAGGTTTTCTGCACAATGCAGCTTCATGGCAAAATCCATCATTCTGCCTAAACCCATTCTCTACTTTGCCTCATTATGTGACATCCTGACCTCTGACTTAGCTAGCAGATACTGAAGTCATCTTGAAAGAGCTTTGTCAGGTTTTGTGTAATATGGGTAACTGATAACTCTGCGCCCAGCATTAAGAAGCAGCTAAATATTGAAGAGGACATCCTGCTGCGACCAGAGTGAAAACAAACATTGTCGGTCTCACATCATTATGACATCATCCGCACTAGTAAAATTAAACCAAGAGCCCACAAGCAAACAGTTTCTTCCTCCAGAGCTTTCATCAGTGTTTCTAAATAAAACTAATATCTTTATTATGTGAATGCCGAAATGTTTATTTTAATACTACATTTTAATATCTATTGCTAGATGAAACAAAACCAAGAAATCATGACGCCTCTTAGAAACCTACTAACCTACTATAATTTTAAATAGAAGCACTAGCATCAACATCCATTGAAGCAAAACTGGAACTGGGCTTTTGCAATTTACAAGGCATAGAAATCAAGTGTAGCAAAGGAATAGCAATGGACTTGTTAAATACTGGGAAATGGAACAACACTGAGCCAATCTAGATTGGGTAACACTGCACTTTTAAAAGAATGAAGAATGATTAAGGGCTGCCCTGGAGGATTTGCTGGTACTACTTCTGCACAGCAGACAAAAATTTGAGTTGTGTGCCAAAGTCCCTAGTTCAAACCTCCCTTAGCCACAAGGCAACTACCGGTAGTTGATTTTAGGCAAGCCAGAATTCCACAAGCCTCGCTGTCCCCCACCCCATATGGTAATTACAACATTGTGATCTATGAGAAGCACCATGAACATTTGAAATCAAGCCATCTACAAAACAGAGGCAATAATTTTTAGCCATTTGCAAGCACACAAATAACTACTTACAAGCCTATAATATTCCTCTGAATATCAGATGCTGGGGATAGAGAACAGTGAGAGAATTGTTGCCTTTAGAAGTTGCAAGGCTCTCAGAAGCATCCTCCAGGCAGCCACTGCCAGAAACAGAGCTTTGGTCCAATCCAGCAAGGTTTTCTTTAAAAAAATGTGTCTCATTTGCCAAAGCAACTCCCACCTTAAAGGACCATGGAGAACTGTAGCATTCCATTCACTTTGTGTTTTTCAGCTCAACTCTGCACAAATTGCCTGTTCTACTTTGCAAGAGCCCCATGCTAATAATTTAATTGGGCAGAAACTGGGTATATAACCCTTTGGAAATAGAAATTCCATAAACTATCACCATTTATTATTATTATTATTATTATTATTATTATTATTATTATTACTACTACTACTACTACTACTATTACTATTTTTAACATGCCTTTGAAATCAAACGCAGCAGGGGGTATGTTGCACAGTTAGAAGCTTTAGCAGTCTAAAGAATCTAGAAAATATATTTTCTAGCCAAGTATCATGGTTGTTACTAGCAGATTCTCCAACCCAACCTATGCCCTTAGAATTAAAAACACACTGTTCCATCTAAGAGTATCTCCTCCCCATTTTTTTTTAGCAGTGAAAAGGGGGGCTGGGAGAGAAAGGAAGATAACAGGAAGACAGCAGGTAATGCAGTTAAGGATATCTACCTGTATCTAGATATGCCATGGAAACCACCTTCCAATTAATTTTACACAAGATTTTTTTCTTTTCTTTTTTTGGCTTTCATATATTTTTATTCCATCCTAATGGAATAAGCCTTTCTGTGCAAAGAAAACCCTCACTATTGCAAAAGGGGTGTGAGCCACTAGTTTTGAGTGACAGCTGTAGTCATCTACTACCTGAATGTGTGAAACTGATATAAACAATCATCCCTGTGCTGAGTCATAATGGTTCACTCTTCTTATCAACTTAGGCAAGTACCCAACAGTGAGAGTCAAGCTGCTGGTGATAATTCTATCATGGGTTGGCTTTCACCCATCAAGTGATGGGGAATGGGGGAAAATCTTAGGAGACTGGGAGAAAAATACCTTTTGTTTCCAGCACTACTGATGGACACAAAAGCAGCTTCCAATCCATATTCCACAAGGGACACCTATCATGGCAGCAAGATAAAGGTAAATTAAAGATGTCTGGCTACCATTCCTAGCACCAGAACTGTTGCATTCATGTCTGAAGAATTCAAAGCTAGTTTCTCCTCCTCCCCACTTAAGTTGAACCTGTCAACTTATTCACCAGACACCCCAAACTTGTACCTTTCAATTAGTCATCCGCACTGGCAATTGGACAAACTGTGCAAATGCAGGCCACTCAGGGTTTATTTTGGCATATGCTGCATGCACTTTCCCCCATGAAGACCACAGGGTAGCCTTATAAGAGTCCTAACCTTTGTAAGAGGTGCAGCAATAAAACTGCTGGCACATTTGCAAAGCTAAGCAGGGCCTGGTATGGTTTCAAATTGGATGAGAGACCATATGTTGAGATTCCTGCATTGCAGGGTGCTGGACTCAGGCTTCCTCAACCTCGGCCCTCCAGATGTTTTGAGACTACAATTCCCAGCATCCCTGACCACTGGTCCTGCTAGCTAGGGATCATGGGAGTTGTTGGCCAAAAACATCTGGAGGGCCAAGGTTGAGGAAGCCTGGACTAGATGACCCTTGGGTCCCTTCCAACTCTACAATTCTACGATTTATGAGCAATGCAGGCAATGGAGTCATGCCATTGCCACATGCCCAGAAGTCTGTGCTTGCGGAAGGGGGAACTTTTTATCATGCACTTGGACTAGAACAGGAAAATCCTGGTACCCCCAACCTAGTTAGTTTTCATAATGCTATGGCCAAGGAGAATTCTCAACTTAGAATAAATATTTAAAACTAAATACTGTTTCATCAACAGCTATCTATCTATACCATGGTTGCCATTTCCACTTGACTTACTCATGTCTTCCTTCCTTTATACATCATAGAATCTTAGAGCTAGAAGGGACCCAAGGGTCATCTGGTCCAACCCCCTGCAATGCAGGAACCTCAGCTAAAGCATCCATGACAGATGGCCATCCACAGAAATGGGAAAACTTAGATGGAGAACCCAGCATCAGCTAACCTATATAACCCTAACACTGCCAAACAGAACCCACTGGGCCCTTGCACCCACTTAGACCACAGTGCTCTAATGTACAATTCATTCTGCCTGAGTTTATTTTATTCCTGCTCTAATTCTTTTACTATCCAGTCTGTGTCATCTAACCTTTTCATGCCACATATTGAGAGGACTGATGCTGTGACACTCTCTTTTGGTATTATCCAAAGATGACAAAGCTAGGTCAAGTTCATTCTGAAAAAGGTTATTCTGATGAGCAGATGGCAGCCTCTGCTCTATTTCATGGCCATTTTTTCAGATTCTCAGATTCTCAGAACAATTCCTCTTGAGAAGAAACCTTTGGCGCACTATTATTTCAAAGCTTGTTTGAAGAAATGTGACTTAAACATGTAACTAACTGGATCTTAGCAACCAAACTATTTCTCATTATTAGCAGACTTCAAAGTGCTGATAATTAACTAATTCTGCCTGCTACATCATTTGCATTCAAAGCCATTATCTTATAATGAAGCCCCAAACTGGGTATCAGAGGACAGGAGAATATGGCAAAAAGTAAACATATACCACAGCTATTTATAGAGCACTTGAAGGCAGTGTCACAATTGCAAGAACACACACATTTAATCTATTTGACCACATATATAAATTATATTCAGCGGGCATCTTACGAGTGTTACATCCTTATATATACTCACTTCCACATTAGAGTTCATAGAATCATAGAATGGTAGAGTTGGAAGGGACCCCTGCTTTAGTCCAACTCCCTGCAATGCAGGAATCTCAGCTATAGCATCCATGACAGATGGCCATCCAACCTCTGCTTAAAACCCTCAGGGCTGGGGACCTAATTTGGTCCTCCAGGCATCTCTATTTGGACCTCGGGACTCTCCATAGACCACACACTCCTTGGATCCTTTTGCCTGGCTGGAAGGCATCCTTCAACTGGGAACTGGGAACTCTTGCTTGTTTGGAATGTAGCCTATTGTGCAAATGTAAGATGCACATCCATTGCTTTGCCCAAGTGCCCCCCGGAAGGCTGCTCACAACGAAATGTGGCTCTTGGCTGAAAAAGGTCCTTATCCCCTCATTACATAAAAATATCCCTTCCCTGTGACCAAGATCTTAGTCTAAGATTTACTCACAAACAAGTCCTGCTTAATTCAAGCAAATTCATGTTCTGAGACAAGGCCATAAATGGCAACTATCGTTCCCTCAGACTGGTCAACCATTTTGGCCTGGCGAAAAACCATAGCATGAGAAGAGCCTCAAAGGGCCAGACCAAAAATCCATCAAGTCCAGAATCCAGCTGTCAACAGCAACCAGCCAGAAACTTCTGGGAAGCTTACAAAAAAATAATAATCACAAACTCTTCCTGGCTGCAAGAGAAGACTTGCTGCTTCCACACTAAGCCTTTCTGTGCCATCTTTTGTCCAATCTATTTTTCTTTATTTTTACAGAGCCAACTAGACAGCATTGCTGTCAGATTGTAGCTTCCCCCCATTTCTTTGTTTTCCATTTCCTGCTTCCCTTCCCTTCCCATCCCTGATCTGATTTGTGGCTATTTTTTTCTAATAAAAGACAGTGGCAGTATCAGTCTGTCTAATGTGGGCAGGTAAAATGCTGTCAAAGTTTCTAAGGGCTCCTGTGTCTGTAATTAAACCCTGCTTTAAGGCTCAGCCCGTTTGAGTGTCTCCTGATGTACATGGGTGGGAGATTAGTGATGAACAGCATCTCTTAACAGCCCCAATGTCCATTTCCAATCCTGTGAAGGAGAACGGTTTAATTACTTGATTTCCCATCTTTTAGTTCTTCTTCTTCATAGTGAAGTAGTGCTACTGGTTTTTTTACTATGTTCTTTTTAAGACAAAGTCACAAAGTTGAAAACTACGTAAATGTAAACATATGCAAAACTCACCGCACCGCCTACAGCTAAAACACAGATTTAAAAACGGAGAGGACAAGTATACTTAAGTTATTTAAAAGGTCTGATACCAGCAATAAAACTGCCAGCGCATTTGCAAAGCTAAGCAGGGTCCAGTATGGTTTGAAATTGGATGGGGGGTTGTGTGTAGAGATTTCTGCATTGTGGGGGGGTTGAACTAGATGACCCTCGGGGTCCCTTCCAACTCTATAATTCTAATTCTATGATCACGTCACTCAGAAGTAATCTCCACTAAGTTCACTGGATCTTCCACTTGGGTTAATAGGCATTATAGTTTAATGCACAGGATTGTGACCTACTTACCTGGGAGCAGCAGTAAATGGTGCTGGAGGCAAGGGGTGCTTACCTGATCTCCAAGCAGGTGAGATGCTGCAGCTTACTGGGAGGAAGAGGATGAGGAGGGTGAAGTGGGCAGCGTGGGGCAAACACACTGGCAGGGGTGTCAGATTGGGATCTACTGGTGTGTTTGCACCTTAACACCCTTCCTGCTGCCCCACCCTCCCAGTAAGCAGCTGTATTGATTCCCAATGTACTCAGTGGAGCTTACATCTGAGTAGGCCTAAATAACATTGCTCTGTGAGACATTTTATTTTAAAAATGCCAGCTATTTTTTGGTTTTGATTCTTTTCTTTTGAGAAGTTGGGATAAATAAGAGTAACTTTCCAGATTTCCAATGAAGTCACTGTATTATACTATTAATAGACAGTACATGGATGCAGAAAAGCATCGAACTTCCTCTCTCCTAAGGACGGCCAACCTTGTTTTGAAATTTTACCATCGACCGGATCCCCTCAGTCCTAGGATAGCCTCATTCCAAGAATGCGGCCCTTTTGTTTAACAATGGCAAATCTGTAACCGTCGAAGTACTTCTGTGATTAAAAAAGCTTATGATTTTGGAAAAGAAAAAAGAAAGGGCCCTTCAGCAAGGCCCTTCTTCACTACTAAGACAGGATGCAGCCCTCTGTGCCTGAAATACATTTTGTTGCCCGTTTAAAATTTAGTTTTAAATAAGCATTTTACCTGTAGAGATGAAAGCTGAATTTTTATCTTCCTTATAGAGCCAATGTAGGGCAGCAGAGATTGGTCAAACAACTGTATTCATTCTGAGGGGAAGTGTGCTAAAAACTTTTTTTTGAAGAAAAAGCAGCTATGGGGCCCTATCAAGCAGGATTTGGGCTCAGGGTCAGTTTCCTGTTGAAAACTGGGACATCCCCCTAAATTTCACCTATACACTCATGTGTTTTGAACTGGTGGAGACTATGGGCATAGCCAGGATTTTGTTGGGGGAGGCAGGCCTTTTGCTGGGGGGGGGGCCAGAACTTTAGATTGCTATGTATTTTTATTGAGTTTTATTGATGGGAGGGCAACTGCCCTCCCTGCCCCCATTTGACTATACCCATGATGGTGACTTACTAGGAAAAAGACCTTGGGGTCATAGTGGATAGCTCAGTGAAGACATTGACTCAGTGTGTGGTAGCTGTGAAAAAGGCAAATTCAATTCTAGCAATCATTAGGAAAGGAATTGACAACAAATTGCCACTATCATAATGCCATTATACAAGCACTTTTTGGAAAAGATGCAGCTAGGAATCGGGATTTTATTATCAGCATAAGTTTATTGCTGTTAAAACAGCACATCAAGAAGTACAAACTTCCGTGATATAAAAAACACCAATTATCCACATGAGCAAAAAAACAAAAAGCAGAATCTGATAGCCAAACAAAACAATTCCCAACAACATCTGGAAAAACTTGGATCTGCCAGACCACTGGAAATCAGCATTTATTTGCACACACCTTGCAAAATAGCTTAATAAAGCCAGTATGTCAAATGGTGACTGTCTGTTCTCCAAAGATCACTGTGGCTCCAACAATCAAAGATGGAACAGCAACAGGGGGCATCTATCCCACCCCAAACACTGAACTCAACCAGGCCAAAGCGTAGAAGCAACTTGTCTACAGAGCATACCTATCAAGCCAGAAGGATGATTTATAGATATAGAAAGAGATGTATGCTAAAATAGAGACTGCAGAAGAATCGACTCTCTGTTCCCAAACCACCACTCTCATTAAAGTTTTATTCATAGCAGAAGTCACCTTGTGCAGCATTCCCGTAACAATTACATCAATTAAATAGCGCTCTATGTCTTTTAAATAGCACAAAGATCTCTCTGTTGTTCTTCCATGTCGATCACAACAACTAGATCAATGAACCCAAATAACAGAGTTCAGAGAGGAAAGAAAAAGGTTAGATTCTTCTTTCTAAAAAACCCAAAACCCCATTCTTCATCACTGTTTAACATCTCAACCCTATGAATGTATACATGCAAGTAAAACAAACTGCAAAAATGTACACTGGGTTAAAAGTACATTTCAAAATTTCCAAACTAGGATACAGATCTACAAATGGGAAACCTTTGGCACCTCAACCAGATAGTTCTCCCTCCTATGATATAGGAAGAGGATGCCTTGGTGTTTGCAGTATTGTGAAGTTCTGTTTTTACCACTGAAGCCCTTACAGATAAATATGCAACTTGTCTGAACTGGAGATTCTCTTTTCTAGTTAATCAATTCCATTTGACAGGCCAGATGCCATATTCCACAGTATGATATACATTTCCTACGCCATTGTTTCAGAAAAAGCATTAGCTCCACCACTGGTGCCAGGGAAATCTTTCAATACAACTGAAGTCCAGGCTGGAATCTGGAACTCAAACTGAATGTTAAAAGACTGAACAGCCTTTGGAAAGTCAAATCAAGACCACAGAATTAGACTCTGTACAGGCAGAGGCCTTATTTTGCAAATGGGTCATTCCACTCTACTGTTGCTGGGAGCGCATTTGGTACATGAGAGTCTACGCATTTCTGTTTTTTCAATCAACATATCCATTGCTACTTTGAGGCTTGGGCTGTCCACACCATTGCATGGAGTGTGACAGAATATATCCCAGGTGTGGCTTTTGGTCCCTCCCCATAATCACTTGCCCTTCCCCTATTCTGTAGGGTTATAGCTCAGTTGGTAGAGCAGGAGACTCTTAATCTCAGGGATGTGGGTTCGAGTCCCATGTTGGGCAGAAGATTGCTGCATTGCAGGGGGTTGGACTAGATGACCCTCATGGTCCCTTCCAACTCAATGATTCTATGGCTCTATTCTAAAATCTATTTAGTTTGCTTGTTTTTTTTTACTATAATAAAAACAAATGGGGCTGCCACTTTCTCTATTTTTTAAAAAAATCATTCTTATTAAGTTTCCATTTTATATAAATATAACATACTCAAAATTTTCACATTATATTCTGCTCTTGCGAGCACTCGACTCCCCTCCCTCCCAGCCCATGATTACCTTAAATTATATCTTTTTAAATTGCATTTCATATTTCCCCTCTTTACTCTCTATTAAATTCTGATCATCACAAAATTATGTTAATTGTAAATCGGTGCTTTCTATAAAATATCAAGTTTTAAATCAGTCCTGTCAGTGTTGTTAAATGTTTACAATTTTCTGGGGTTGCCTCTTTCTCTGTAGTGTGTTCATATGCCAATCTCAATCTTTCTATAAATTAAGTAATGCCAAGAGTCACCTGTAGCACCAGAAAGGTTGGGTGGGGGTTGAAACCAGCTAGAGGGGGCAAGAGGGCTTCCTGCTGCACAGAGATGCTTGCCTCTTCTTGTTGTCCACCCCACCAAAACAAAACAAAACAAAAAACAACTGTTCTCCTATTGCAGAACAATCTTCAGGAAGTTTGAAAAAGCAGTTAGAGGTGGCTCAAGAGTTATTTGAATCCTCTCGCGGTTCCCAGCAGCACAACTGAATCCTTGGATGCTTTAAGCTGATGCTGAATACCAGCTGGAGAAGGCTAAGAAAGAGGCATTATCTTAATTTGCAGAAAGAGTAGAATATCCACAAACCCCACTCAGAGCACTAAGCAGCCCCTTGTTTTTTTATAAATTATAATTTTTTATAATTAGACTTTTTTTTATAATTACAGAGCTTGACAAATCTGTTCATGCGAGGAGTAAAGAGGTGTACAGGTGTGGCGAAAGATGCCATCCCCTGAACCATCACCACACACCTGACAAACAGCCCATCCAAAAAGCATGCTAGGGAAGATTCCACAGCAGCAGAGACTACAGAAGTATATCAGGTTAATTCTACCTCACCAGATTTTCTGCACTAAAGGGAAATCCAGATTAAACAAACAAACAAAAAAAGTATGGTCTAGCATTCTGATGAGAACACACACTCATTTATTCTTGAATTTATATCCCACTCTTTCTCTCAGAGGAGCCCAGGGTGGCATTGTGTGGATACTGTGGGAAAACTTCCAAGCACAAATTGTCCACAATAAACTGCAGTGTGGATGCACTCTTAACATGAATAACTATAACCTTGATTCGTCTGTAGAGCTGTAGATAATATTTTAAATACATGTCCCACTGGATAGGAATTATTCTGTTGTACTAAAGTGATTATTCACTTTCAATCAGTTCCTCTGTACTTGTAAATGCAGAATGACCCAGATTCCATATGACCTCATACAAGAGACTGGTGGGTGAGGCTGACGTTCAAATATATGCCAACTGGACTGTTGAGAACCTAACCTTAGCAGGTTTTTATTTGGAAGTATTGCATTGGTTGGTTGAGAAGACGACGTAGAAAGTCTTCCCAATTCTTGAAACTCACCTGCTGTGCAAAAAGGCAGACACAGAGCAAATAATTCATTTTAAGCCCATTTAGAATCAGTATATAATGGGTCACTTAGCTGGGAACCCTTCTACTTTTCCAATAAAAAGTTTCAGAAACTTCTTTGGTTGGAGACTGTATTCTGCTTGTCACAGCTCTACTCTTTTTCTGCAACAAGTCAATTAATGCCCTATTTGGTATGAGGAACGCTGGTCAAATGCTGGTCTAATAAACATTCTAGAAATTTAATTCTGTGAATGCATTTTCAGAGCTGCGGCAAAACATTTTCAATCTTCCCTTTGATTTAGAAGGGGCAAAGTTATCGCAGAAAGAAAACTTGATTATAGATCCACACTGGATAAAACAAAGTTATCCTCAAAAAATGTACTTTGGGAACCTTCTTTCTTCCTTTTGCTTTCCTCACTCTACCTTTTGCTCTAATAAAAGTGTGTGTGTGTGTGTGTGTGTGTGTGTCTGTGTAGAAACAGCCCGTTTCACTTTCCAGGTGTACAAACACAGCCATAAGCCACTTTTATGTAATAACCGTAGAATTGAAACGTCCTACAAAAACAGAAGGAAGAAAACCACAGGAGGAGGAGGAGGAGGACAGGGATTTCAAGTTTGTAAGTTAACTTGGAGGTTGAGGTGGAAGGAGGGAGGAGAGAGCCTACTGGAGGCCTCAGAGAGTTCATGTTGTCCCTTATTAACAGTTTTAATGAAATTTTATCTCATTATTGCACAAAAAATACCCTGAGTTCAAGTGCACAGAATTTTGGAAGAGGGGGAAAAATACCCATACTAGCATCATAATTGACCCAAATGAAACAGGAATTAAGAGGATCCAAAATTTCATTTTGTGCAATAGCATTGTCAGTCATTTGAACTGGGTGTAATTGAATTCATATGAGGAGGACTAAGCGCCCTGCTTTGCTGGCATCCTGCCCACTCCCACATTTTTATACATAGCTAGATCTGTTTCTATTATCTTTTCTTCTTCAGGATCCAGCCGTGATATACTAAAGTCACAGGGAAATATCAGCCGCATTGACTTTGAGAAAGGGCAGTGTTATGACTTCCAATGAACCAAGCTTGGAACTGGACTGCTTATATTTTTGCCATTTGTTTCTTGAGTGGGCTCAAGGCCATTTCCAACATTAACCACCAGAACTCATGGGTTAACTTTCTAAAGAAACATTCCAAAGAAAGTTAACCCATGAGTTCTGATTGTTATGTGGGAAGCATGAGAGTTTAATGTAGAAGAGCTCCTGCTTTCTCTCTAGCATGCCAATTTCATATGCGCAGAATGTTGTGCGCGTGGGTAAAAACATCCTGCCGCATGACAGCATCAACCACACCAGTATGGTCTACGTAACAGGGAGCAAAGCACTGGCTTGGCACATAGCAGGCTTCCTAGGTCAGCCCTGCACTCCAGGATGCAGGTAGCACATCTCAAACAGGAAACTGCTATTTGAAGTTTGCTACAAGGGGTATGAACACGAGAAAAATTAGGGAGGAAAACAAAACTGGAAAAACAAAGTAGCAAGGATAGAAGTTCAAGCTGTTCCTATCACAGAGCTAAACTGCTCAAGTTTTGGAGTGTAATATATTCTCAGTACATGAAAAATGGCTGTGGTTTTATTTTTCTGGGTGTGTGTGTCGTCCGTCCCCCCCCACTTTCCCATATCATACGCCATACCATGCTTATCAGATTTACCAATCTAAGTAAATGGAAAAATACTGAAATTATATATATCAGGCATTAGCTTTCTGCTGGAAGATAAACATCAAAAGAGGAAAGAGCAGGGTTTTCACTAGTCTCTGGCTTTTAAGAGAACTTGGTCACTTGGTTTTACTATATCTCTTCTCTAACTATGCAGGCCAGTGCAGGGATGAGCAAAGGTGTTTTCTTAGGTGTGCAGGTCATATCCTTATTTATCCTGGGACAACTCCATAAGAGCAACATTTGCCCTCATAACTATGAGGTTAGATTATTGTAATTCTCTCTCAGTAGAGCTCCCTGCAGGGTCTGTCTATGACTTGCAGCTGAAGATACAATAGCACAATTACTCAATGTGAT
This sequence comes from Darevskia mixta, assembly GCA_034641385.1. Taxonomy (NCBI): domain Eukaryota; kingdom Metazoa; phylum Chordata; class Lepidosauria; order Squamata; family Lacertidae; genus Darevskia; species Darevskia mixta. The sequence goes on along the minus strand of JAWWNH010000014.1, from coordinate 24,484,277 downwards.
AATATTACACATAGCAATTCTTCAGCTGCTTGCAAAGGTGGCTGTAGGGGGGGGATGTGCTGTATTTTCAAAGCTTTAACTTCTGAAACTCAATAGCAGTGGTTGTCTTATGTGCTTTTAGAGATGTAGAAGCACTCGACTTCTTCTCGGTGCATATAACACACACCTCCCCCCACTATTACACACACCAGTGGAACACTTGGTTGTGAGGTCCTTTTAAGTAATCCCATCTTTATGTGCTTCCAATGGGGCTTAGCTTCAAATGAGTGCACAGAGAATAGCATTATTGGAGGAATATTCGCTAATATTAAAAACCTCCCATCCGAAAGCACAACAATAGAGTGTGCATACATGTGTGTCTGGGAGAAACTGTTTAACACAGATTCCTGAATATTGCCCGTATATCTGGTGGCAAAACGCAATGCCAATCTGGGTCTGGTGCCATCTTAAAGTTTATTTTCTAAAAGATATAACCAGGTAAAAGGAGAGTACATACAGCCTTTCAAAACAAAATTAAAATGCTTCAGTCTCCCTTCTTCCACAGCAGTCCCCGGGCATTGAAAACAACTTCGTCTTCCTCCTTCTTTTCTGACGTATGCATATTCCACCTCCACTTAGGAATGGACTGCTTTGAAAGCAGTAAACATTTGGCTTGTCGTACCTTCAGTAGTTATCATTTGCCTCCATAGCCATCTTTCCCTCTTGAAAAAAATGTGTTCCACGTTCCCTGTCCTTTGTAAAAGCTCTTTTGAATCTGACCTTTTTATTTGCCCTAAAACAAGATGGGCAGCTGGGATGGAGATAAGGTGGGAGAGAAGAGGCATCATGCTTCACCCCATTTTTTCCATCAGGCTGATCCCTTGGCTCAAACCCCATTTATGTGTCCTGTCAGCCAGCACTGAACAACAGGTTTCAGGTTGAAGCAAGTTGAAAATCATAAAAAGCCCATGATGTTCTTGACTTTTGGTCTAAATAAATGGAAGATAGAGCAGTAAAAGTGTTCCTGGACTACACTACTAGAAATAAATTGTAAGTAGTCATGGTAGAGACTGCATGCTTGAGCACTTTCCCGCACAGAAAACCAGTCATGGATAAAGCTAGGTAGAACTTATTTTCCTTTTAGATAATCAGCATAAGTTTTTATACAAGGGGCATTAAGACATTACTATCCACCTCCCCTATTTGTTCCCCTGCTATTTGTATACAAAATGCCTCATTATCTTCTTTAGTATACAAATAGGGGAGGAACTGCAACTATGGTGACTTTATAACTACCCAAGATAACGGCGGGCGACCTTAATGCTAGATTAGGGCCGGACGATCCCAGCCTAGAAATCAAATACAGGCACAAAATTGGCTACTCAGCCGTTTCCGACCCGGAAACCTACTATCTCCCAAGGCAATCAAAGGATCAACACTCAAATTTTGCAGGCGCCTGTCTCCTTAAATTCTCTCGACAGCTGAGTCTTCCTATTCTAAACGGGTGCACCAGCGGCGACATCCCCGGGGAATTCACTTTCATGTCTGGGACAAAAACAAGCACAATCGATTACATGCTGGCAGATAAAGACCTACTACCAAAAATTGAGTATCTAAAAGTACTTCCATTCATCGAAGGGGACCATTTTCCCTTACACTTGCAGGTAGCACAAAAAATCGAATCTCCCTTTCTCAGGACAATATATCCCGCTGAAATTACTGCCTTAGAGCGACCTGGCTGCAGAGCCAAATGGTCCCAGGCCCTTGGCCACAGATTGAAGGAGATCCTATCCCCTGGAAAACTTAGTACAATCTTATACAGCACTGGGCCCAATTCCATGTCTGAGGACCCAATTACCGCGTATGAGAACCTACTGCAAGAATTAAAACCGTTCTTATTCAACATCCCAGGGAAAAAGTTTAATAAACCAACAATACCCAATAAACCATGGTTCGACCGCACTTGCCTGGAAGCCAAGAGAGCCCTACAAAACGCTTACAAGGCAGCCTTGACAGCCGAAAAGGCAGACAGATTGCAAGCCTATCACACTGTCCGCTCTCAAAAAAAAGAGTATAAAAAGCTCATAATCCAGCAAAAGAATGCCCACAGCAGAAAATGCTGGGCGGAATTAATCAGTGCGGCGAAATCCAAAGATCAAACCCTTTTCTGGAAACTGGCGGCCCCTGGCATCCGCAAAACCAACTCTTCCCTAATCTCACAAATTCCTCCAAACCTCTGGGTCTCGTACTTCCAATCTCTATATGACGATACTGTACCATCACTTCAGACCTGCAAAATAGAACAGCTGGCAAAATGGCCCCCAGTAACAGTAATTGAAATGAAAACCTACATTAACCAACTTAAATTGGCTAAAGCCCCTGGCCTAGATGGAATTTCGCCAGAAATGTTAAAAGCACAAGTGGACTGGTGGGCACCATTTCTAGCCGCCCTTTTCACGCATATAGACGACTCTGGCCGCATCCCCAGAGATTGGGGAACAGCCATAATAGTGCCTTTCTACAAAAAGGGCAACAGACGGGACCCAGCAAACTACAGGCCGATTAGCCTACTAAGCGTGACCAGTAAGCTCTATGCAAAGCACCTTCTCACCAAGTTTTCAGACTGGTTAGAGAAGGAAGCCATTCTTGCAATCGAACAAGCTGGATTCAGACCTGGCCGGTCCACGTTGGACCATTGTCTTACGTTACAACATCTTATAGACAAATACAAATCAAGAGAGCAGGCCTCTCTATATGCCGCCTTCGTGGACTTAAAAGCAGCTTTTGACAACGTGCCCAGAACCAGACTCTGGGACAGACTGCAGGACACATCAATCGACAAACGGCTCCTATTACTAATTCAGGCTCTCCACGCAAACACGGCCCTCAAAGTTAGGTGCAGCCATCAAGGACACCTAACAGATCCCATTAAAACTTACAAGGGCGTCAGACAAGGGTGCCTTCTGGCTCCACTACTTTTTAACTTTTACCTTAACAACCTAGTAGCTGCACTAACTGATTTGGACTTTCATCCACCAAAGCTCGCAAACCGGCACATCCCCGTCCTCCTATACGCCGATGACGCGGTCATCCTATCCAGAACACCAATCGGTCTCAAAAGGGCACTAAGGAGGCTTGCTATATATTGTGAAACAGAAGGCCTCAAAATTAACTACCAAAAAACGAAGGTAATAGCGTTTGGGAAAAAATCAAAGCCCAGAAGCTGGGAACTGCAAGGACATAGATTAGAGCAAGTTTCCAACTACAAATACCTCGGAATGGCAGTACAAGCCACAGGATCAAATAAAATGCACATAAATTCTAATGGAAGCTCAGCGGAAAAAACCGCAAACTGTATTCTCAAATTCTACAGAACACAAGGGGGCTTCTTCGTTCCGGCGGCCCTCAAGCTATTTAAGGCCAAAGTGTTGGCTCAGCTCCTCTATGGAGCCTTTCTGGGCCCGTCCTCCTCCTCCTTCTCTCCCTTGGAGCGTGTACAATCCAAATTCCTCAGAGCCCTCCTACACGTCCCCAAATGCGTATCCAATGCATGGGTTAGACTCGAAACGGGAATGATGAGAGTGGAGGCTTCAATCTGCCTATCATCAATCTACAAATGGCTGGCTCTAAATTTGAAACCCCAAGGGATTGTACCACTGATCCTATGCGACCAGTTCCAGTCCAGCTGGCAACTAGCGGTCCTGAACTCTCTCCAGAATATGGGCATAGCCCCCCAAGCCCTTCTAAGGATGCATCTAAAGCAAGCCAAAGCAACGGTCAGACAACGACTCATTGACATCGAAAGACAACAGGACTGCTCAAGATGCCCTGAATACAGAACTGGAGAAATTGAGAGATATAAAGCCGCCCCGGCCCTTTACCTCTCCTTTCTCCTGTCAAAAAACACAAGAAGGGCGTTTACACTAGCCAGAAGTGCGGCATTGCCCACGCCAGTGCTGGAGGGGCTCTACAAAAAAATCCCATACTCCCAAAGGCTTTGCGCATGCCCACTAGGGGAAATAGGAAGCCCTGAGCACTTGTTCTTCAGATGCCCACTATATGAGGAAGCTCGAAGCGAGTTCCTGGACCCCATTCTGGTGAGGTTAGCAAACCTCCCGGAAAAGCAAATATACAACCTGCTCTTGCTAGGTAAAGACCAGACGATAACCAGGACGGTCGCCAGATTCTGCGCCCAAATCTGCAGACATAGACTTTCTTCCCAGCCCGTTTAAATTTTTTCCCCAATGGAACCTCGAGCGAGCTAGGCTCAGTTCTCCGCAGCCACTATTTTAAGAGTTAAACTTTTAACACTGTTATGTAATTAACAACTCTTTTTAAATCTAGCTTAATGCGTTTTATACATGTCCCATTCCCGGAAACAGTTTCATTAAAGGGACTTATTGTTTTTATTCTTACTTTTTATGTTACTTGTAAGAGCTGGTCCTCGACCGTAATAAAATTTATTATTATTATTATTATTACCCAAGATAACAGAGTATAAATAATAAATTTATTATTATTATTATCATTAGTAGTAGTAGTAGTAGTATTTCAGAAAGAAAACATGTACAGTATATCCCACACATTTTGAATTCAGAGTCAAGACCTGAGACAGTGGCCTGGTTCACACATAACTTTGAGCCATGATTTGTTCAACTAAAGTGTGGTTTGTCTGAAGGTCTGAACCCTGCCCAGCAGATATGAAGCCATAGCTTCATAGAATCATTGAACTGTAGAGCGATAAGGAACCCCAAGGGCCATCTGATTCAACACTCTGCAGGGCAGGAGGTTACTTTAACTATGATCTGGCATTATGAACAAACTTCATAGCTTTGCCTAACCATGGTTTATTTGGCCACCTCAACCCAGGTGCTCTTATGAGGTAATAGCAGCTGGAAAACAAATCAAGCTTTGAAAAACAACAACATACCATGACTTGTCTGCAGGGGCGTAGGAAGGGAGTGTGGGGGATGCGGGCCACCCCGGGTGTCATCCCTGAGGGGGTGACAAAATGGCACACCGCGGGGGGTGGCACTTACCGCGGGGCCTGGCCTGCAGTGCGCCCGAGCCACGCGTCTCTCCTGGGAGTGACATGGTGGCTCGGGCCCCACACTACCCGAAACGTCAGCATGGCACGGATCACTGCGGCGCCCCCATGCACGGATCACCCGTGGGCAGCTTGCCCTGCCCCCACCACCCTGGGTGCCGGAGCAGCTAGCTACACCCCTGCTTGTCTGCTCATCTTGAGATGACTTACGGTTTGTTGAGTGAACCAGAGTTACAAAACTAAACATGTTTTACCCTTGTATGTGAACCCAGTCAGTATCTTGACAAGTTCATTTATAGCTGCTATCAGCTCTCCCAGAGCTATATTCACTCCAGAGGGGAGGTCTTCCTGTACCACCAGGGATGGGAAAACTGTGACCCATACAAATGTTGTTGGACTTCAGTTCCTTTCAATCCCAGCCAACATAGTCACAAGTTTAACCTCTCCTCTATGCATTAAAATGGCTTAGGGTAATCTACAAGACAAACACTGAGGATTAGGTATACCAGCTCAGTGTACCATGATTACTCATGAGAAAGTTAATTTTTTTGTTTATCATGAATGCCAACCAAGATTCAGAAAACTATATGATTGTTGTTGTTTAGCTGTTTAGTCGTGTCCGACTCTTCGTGACCCCATGGACACCAGGCACTCCTGTCTTTCACTGCCTCCCGCAGTTTGGTCAAACTCATGTTAGTATGATACACAAATGTAAAATAATGTGAATGGCAAAGCTGTTATTCACAATAGTTTGGATGAAGTACTGTCTACTTGGACTGGACAATTAAGGCCTTCTGGCAATTTGCAATTTATATTTAATAGATCTCCTGTCATCAACTTTGAGTCACATAGCTCAGATGATCCACATGTCTTCTGATTAAACCCTTGAGGACGCTCTGTGCAATTCTTTAGGGTACACACTGTATCTCCATAGTAGAGCCAAGCCTATTGCATTACCAGATAATACACATGATCTTTGTTATCTAGAAATACTTAGCATTTGGCACAGGGATATAAAATAACATGTCGAAATCATTTACTGTGATTTAAACAACTGCAGGATTTCCATGAAACATGGATCTTTGGTATTCTTCAACATGGATGGAAGAAAGTAAGGGAAATGCCTAAAAACCCACATTATTCTCAGTATCTGCAAATCTAAACTTCAAATTATAAACAGGATTCTAATACATTTATTTATAAAGTCTATTAAAAATTCTTCCTTTAGCACAAGTAGTTTCCATCTCTAGACTACTGTCTTATATTGCCTATCATAGGGATTTCATTTCTGACATCTTTACAAAAGGATATTTCAAAACCACAAGTTACTTGAAACCTTTTAAAAGGTTACAGCCTGTACAAAGTACACCATCTTCTCTTAGAAAATGTACAGACAGGTTGCTTAACTTAAAATGATGGTCTCTGAACAATCATGATAGTGCAAAGAGATAAAGTCTCATTCTGCACATATATATTTCTGATCATTCTAGACTGGGGTGACTTTGGGCCCTTCAGCTGTTTTTGGACTACAACTCCCACCATACCTAGCTATCAGGTAAAAGGTACAGTAAAGGTAAATGACCCCTGGACGGTTAAGTCCAGTCAAAGGCAACTATGGGTTTGCAGCGCTCATCTTGCTTTCAAGGCTGAGGGAGCCGGCGTTTGTCCACAGACAGCTTTCCGAGTCATGTGACCAGCATGACTAAACTGCTTCTAGCACAACGGAACACCGTGACAGAAGCCAGAGCGCACGGAAACGCCGTTTACCTTCCCACCACAGCAGTACCTATTTATCTACTTGCACTGGTGGCTTTCAAACTGCTAGGTTGTCAGGAGCTGGGACAGAGCCAACGGGAGCTCACTCTGTCACGGGGATTTGAACGGCCAACCTTCCGTTCAGCAAGTTCGAGGCTCAGTGGTTAGACCACAGCACCACCCGTGTCCCAGTCCTAGCTAGCAGGACCAGTGATCAAGGATGATGGAAATTGTAGTCAAAAAACAACCCAAGTACAGTAAAAAATGAGCAAAAATGAGGAAACTGGCTCTATATGCTGATCTCCTACCAGATTCAGAGCTTCAGAGAGGGCTCTTCACCATGTTCTCATCATTCAGTGGCACAGAAGATTTTTTGTGTGGTGCTGTCCCATTTGTGGAATGCCCTCATCTTGCGGAATAGCTGGTGCCAACATTGTTGTCATTTTGGTGCCAGATCAGTACTTCGTTTTCTTGGCAATTTTTAGGGAATTTTGCTCTTTGACCTGCTCTGCTGCTCTTGCTTTGTTTTTCCATATCTCTATTCTGATGTGCTGGCTGGTGCTTTTATAATTTTATTGTGTTTTTGTCTGTGCTTTGTACAGTACCCTACCGTGCTGTTTATATAGATCAGGACTAGCCAATATGGTATCCTCCAGATGTTGTGAACTTCAACTCCCATCAGCCCCTGTGAACATGGCCAATAGAGATAATAGTAGCTGCAGTCCACAATATCCAGAGTGCAACCTGTTTGCCACACAATGCAGATGACAGGTAGGCTGCAGTCCTGCTTGATCAAGCCAGTGGCCCATTGAGTCTAGCATCCTGTTCTCAGTGTCTAACCAAATGCTCATGGGAAACCTGCAAGCAAGACTCAAGCAGGACAACAGCATTCTCCCCTCCTGCAGTTTCCAGCAACTGGTATTCAGAAGCATATTGCCTCCAACCATGGCTATGAATAATAATAATAAATGAATTTTGAAATGCTTTCACTCAGGGTAGAAGTGGAAGCAAATATAAAGAAAACAAAACAGTTTTGGCCCAAAAGTTCTGTATTTGCATAGCTCAAACCACCAGGGCTTTGTTAGCTGGTCTTCATTTAGTAATTTTTTTTTACTAGAATTGGAAAAGAACAGAATTATTTGGTTTCAGGCATATCTCAAGCACCGCATTACGAGTTAGCATTGAGATGCCTCCCACACAATGAGGTCCCAATGGTAAACAAGTGGAGTACAGCTGTGTACCATACTCGCAGCCAGCTATCCTTTTATCGGATATTCACAGAATTAAATGCAAGATCCAGTTTTTGTTGAAACCTGGACTGTCATTTTTAACATGTCTAGTGCAAACCTGCTTAGCATTTCCCACAAAAGTCCATTTTAATGGGAAAAATTCTGCAAGCATTTTGCAAAATCTTCCAGCACTGATGGAAGAAAGAGAAAAGCAAACATAGAAATAGAAAGGATGCCTGAATATTACCAATGCTGTCCTATCAGTACTATTAACTGGCAAAACTAATGGACACTGAATCCAGACAAGCCTGAAATAATAATGATGGGTCAAGGGTAGGGTGGCTCCTATCAATTGCGTGCTTAAACCTCACATAGTTGGTACACTGCCATTAGCAAGTAGGCTGCATCCTGGTTTTAACTAGATTTATGTAATATTTATATGGGACGTGGGTGGCGCTGTGGTCTAAACCACTGAGCCTAGGGCTTGCCGATCAGAAGGTCAGCGGTTCGAATCCCCGTGACGGAGTGAGCTCCCGTTGTTTGGTCCCAGCTCCTGCCCACCTAGCAGTTTGAAAGCACGTCAAAGTGCAATTAGATAAATAGGTACTGCTCCGGCGGAAAGGTAAACGGTGTTTCCGTGCACTGCCACATGACCCGGAAGCTGTCTGCGGACAAACGTCGGCTCCCTCGGCCTACAGAGCGAGATGAGCGCCGCAACCCCAGAGTCGTCCGCGACTGGACCTAACGGTCAGGGGTACCTTTACCTTTATATAATATTTATACAAAGAGGCTCTGCAAGAAAATGCTGCTGTAATCCTTAGTCCCAACCAGAAATGTTGGTTCCAGTCATCCCATGGAATGCTATAAGGAGCTCAATCAAGCTATTTTGCTCCTCCTTCTGTTTCCCACTTTCCTTTTCCAAGAGAAATTGAACTTTATATGTTGGTGCTAAGCACGATCAATTCTCACTGGGCTTTAAAAAAATGTTGTCCTTAGGGATTAAAAAAACAAATTCTGCAAATCTCAGGATTCCCCTAAAAATTCCAATATCACTCCCTTGTTTCTCAGTAGCCACGTTTTTGGTTCTAATTATGTCTATGTCAGCACTTATTACCCAGCTTTGCTACTAAAGGAAATAATGGGTGGCAGTGAACTAAGTTTTACTCAAGACTACACCCAAAAAGCAGAGACATCACCTTGCCGACAAAGGTCCATATAGTTAAAGCTATGGTTTTCCCAGTAGTGATGTATGGAAGTGAGAGCTGGACCACCGAAGGCTGATCACCGAAGAATTGATGCTTTTGAATTATGGTGCTGGAGGAGACTCTTGAGAGTCCCATGGACTGCAAGAAGATCAAACCTATCCATTTCTGAAGGAAATCAGCCCTGAGTGCTCACTGGAAGGACAGATCCTGAAGCTGAGGCTCCAATACTTTGGCCACCTCCATAAGACTCCCTGGAAAAGACCCTAATGTTGGGAAAGATTGAAGGCACAAGGAGAAGGGGACAACAGAGGACGAGATGGTTGGACAGTGTTCTCGAAGCTACTAACATGAGTTTGACCAAACTGTGGGAGGCAGTGGAAGACTGGAGTGCCTGGCATGCTCTGGTCCATGGGGTCATGAAGAGTTGGACATGACTAAACGACTAAACAACAACAACACCCAATGAAATGAACAAGCATGGCTGGGCTATTCTTTGCAGGGGAACACCACCCAATGTTTCTGAAGGCATCAACCTGGAACCTTGGGGACAGAGCAGGAAAAGGTGCCTCCTGCCACGTTTCTTTCTACAAAATGGAAATTGCAGATGTGCACAAAAATATCCATCTATCCTGCTCATAGTAAAGCAACGAAAGAGTTCCTTGGGACGTGAACTCTCCTTCATTGGAGGTTTTTAATCCGAGGTTGAATAGCCATTTGTCATGGATGCTTTAGTTGAGATTCCCTTCCAACTCTACGATTCTATGATTCTAAGTCAACAGGATCTACCTTTATCTAACCGGGGCATGGTTACAGTCCAAATTTCCATAAAATGCTAATACCACCTACTTGCAGACGTTAGAATAGTTGGATCCTAGTAACAGTCGTTCAGATTTTTTTAGAAGAGGAGGAGGAGGAGGAGGAGGGATAATCCCATAGGCCAATGCTATGTTGAGGTACTGTTTATATAAATGTACTAAGAAGACATTTGAGAATGGACCATAAAATGGTATGAAGCTATAAACTTACTAGGTTTTCTAAATATTTCCTGACCAAACTCCCTCATTATGTTTAATAAATACAGAAATGACTCAACTGCTAAGGAAAGGCTATTCATATAAATCCCCCACAGATGTAAGTTGGATTTGGAAAGGAGTTTTGTAATCTACAGGTCATTAATCAACCACTCAAAAGACAGTGCACTAAGTATCAACAACAGGATTTAGTGCCAGAATAAAGTTATAATCCATTTAAGCTTGTAATCAATGTTTTGCCTACAAAAGGGTGCTAAGTATTAAGACAGCTTTAAAAACAAAATATTTGAAGATCTGAACATACCAGAGGTCATGTCACTCATTGCTCTTTTCTGCTTATAAAAAGGAGCAATCCGCAAGTCAAGCATTTTACCGAGCACAGAACAGAAAATCCAAACACCATTTGTTTGATTATTGATGAAGAAGAATGAATTCTTGTTAATCAGAGAAGGAAATCTGGGGAGCGGGGGAAGGGAGAGTAAGAGAAAAAATAATCAACTGAACTGAGCTCAGAGTTCATTTAAACTGTGCTCCTATGTAATTTTGCCAATTACTTTCACAGATGCAATCCCTGTAAATTATATGAACTATCATATAAATTAGTAGGAATTGCTTCAAAAGGTTATTGGGATAGAACATTAAAATGTGGAGAGAGATACATATCTCTCCAGTGCCAGTTAATCGGAGGATAGCTGATATATAAGCCCTTTAAGACAGACAATGCAGGTAGAAAATGCTGCACAAGCATTAGCTAAATCTTATCATCCAGATATATCTCAAGTTGCATGCAGTGTCATAGAAATTAGTTTCAGCACAGGCTTCCTTGAAAAGTACATTGGCTACTACTAGAGGTGTTCTATGGTTCACTCATGAAGAGCAAGTTTATAGTGCAGTGCTCAGCATGAACTGACTGCACCCTATATGCTGCAGATTGCTGCACAAGCAAAGGGATTCAGTAGGCAGGCTTTCTGGGACAGGCAAGTCAATGTGAAAGTGGTTCCCTGAAGATGGGAAGTTTGAAACCCACCATCTCTAGCAGATACGATGGTCTCCTATACAGCTCATTAGAGTTACAGTATCTGCAATTGTTCCTAGCACATGGATAACTGTGCAGGGGTGAAGGAAGGCTCTCCGGCACCCGGTGCGGGGTGTCAAGGGGTGGGGCGAACTGCCCACAGAAGCGGGGCAAACCTCCCAGCAGCACATGAACTGCTACAGACGGCGCCATACGGATGGTGGCAGGATCCTTTTCTCACGGCTGCGCGGTCCTCCGCTTGCGACTGCAGTGGAGGGATCCTCTGCTCATGGCTGCAGCGCCAGTGCCCAGGACGGCCTCACCCTTGCTCCCCTTCCTCCGCCACTGTAACTGCGCCCAGAATTATCTCCACAATTCAAAGCTTCATAAGCCAACTAACATATTCATGACTAATGAAAACTATTTTCACAACAAAACGATGGGTAGGTTGGTTGTAAAGCAGGAAACCACACTCCCACCAATCATTTTCAACATGGGGCCATGTCTTCAGTGGAAAGCCAGTATGGTAGAGGTTGGACTAGAAAGGCCTAAGACCAAACACACAGTTTTCCAGCATAACCTGCCCACAGGATGGTGGAAAGGATAAACTGGGGTCAGTGGCAGAGGAAGGGGTGTGTGGGGTGTGCAGGCCGTCCTGGGTGTCATCACTGAGGGGGGTGACAAAACGGCAAAAATAAGAGTTTTAAAAAATAATACTAATAAAAATTGGGCTCATAAAACTTTTTAGTTCAGTCATCAAACGTAACAAAACGTGACTGGCACTGGGCGCCACACCATGGGGGCTGGCACTTACCGCAGGGCCTGCAGCGTGCCCAAGCCACACATGTCTCCCGGGAGTGACATGTTGGCTTGGGCGCCTGCAGGCTCCACGCTGCCTAAAACAGCAGTGTGGGACTTGTGTCTGCCCACCACCTCTCCCTCAGCTGCCCTACAGCTGAGGAGGAGGCGGCAGAGAGGCTTCATGCAGTGTGCCCCGCCCCCAATGGGCGGCTCGCCCTGCCCCCGGCTGCAGGACACGCACACTGCACCCAGCACCCGAGCGGCAAGCTACGCCGCTGACTGGGATCAATTGGGAGAAAGGGTGGAAGGAAAATGTTAATTCGGTAAATAGCAATGGGCTCCCACTCAACAGGCAGGGGTCCTCAGAGAGCAAACTGACCTTTACATCATGCTACTTTCACTTGCAGAGCACTTTATTCATCTGCATAATCCTGTGAAATCACACACTACACGGAAACAGCTTTCCCACAGATTATAACCCAGAGGTCAAAAATTGCAGAAAGGGTATGTAAGCTACATGCAGCCTGCAGGCCGTATACTACTTGCACTTGATTTCAAATAACTAATTTGCTTGCAAAGATCCTCACTAGAAAATCTTATTAAGTATGTATGCCATTTATAGGCCAATCTAGAACAAAACGTTCCCTGGGCAATTCATAAGATGCTTAATGTAAGCAGGTCTGTATATACTGCCTTGAAACTAAATTTTACTCAGAGTAGAACAACTGAAATTAACGGATCTTAGTCATGTTCCTTAATTTCAATGGGTCTACTCTGAATAAAACTTACCGGTAGTTGAATGCCACCCTTTGCGTTCTAGGAAGGAAGGTAGGATATACATTTAAGTAAATAACTTTTTAATTATCAACATTCTAATCCAAGATATCTTAAAATGTGGGAAGCCTGGTTTATGAAGTCTTGATCACATTCTGCTCAATACATGTACGTGCTTTTCAGAATCAATACCACCTGGAAAAGGCCGCTGTGGGGGTGGCTTACAACTCTCTCTCCAGACAGTGTTTCAGCCTTGTGTGGTTAAGTACTTGTCAAAAACACATTATGATCTGGGCCAGGAAACCTGCAAAAAAGTACAGCCAGAAACAATACATTCCACCTTACCTGACACTTGTTCTGGACTTGGTCAGCGCTTTGCTGAGAACCAAGGATGGTGCTGATTGACGCCTTTGGGCCAAGCTCTTCATTTTCTGATGAAAAACAGAAACAAAATTAAAATGTAAGAAATGTTTTACAACAGCAGCTGTATGGAAGAAAAACACGAAAGGGAAAAAGATAAGCACCACAACCAAATCAGTTCCATTTGAAGGTCCTAAAACATCAGGTTGGCAGAAATGGCTTCACCAGTTTCTCAGAAGCTAAGAGAGAAATGTCTGCAGTATATTCCATGCTGGCAATGTGGAGGTCGCCAGGTAAGGGAATATAGAAGACTATTGGACTCAAGCATGTTTTATTCCAGAAGAGTTACTAAAGTTGTTTGCCCACTGACTAATTACATCTCTGGTCTTAATTGGCAATTATTGTGTTCCACTTGTTCTTATGGAAGTGTCCTCTCTCACACACAGAAACAAGTAAATTGTATGTCTGCAGACTCAAAGTTTTCTGCGTTAAAAATGGATTAAGGTTCAACAACAAGTTAAAGACGACAGAGTAATGTGCCCACTGTTAATAACCATATCCTGTCTGGACTTTATAAGACTTTGCTACTTGGAGGTCCCAGTCTGGCACCTGCTGCTAGCTATATTTATATATATATTACATACACTCACTATAGGAAACCTGCTTTCCATAAGGTTCCACACTATAACACAATCAATGCTTCATGGTAACATGCTCCACTCGCAGTTTGAGCAACAAAAATATCAGCATGAGCACACATTCCAGGATTAGTTTAAAATACACTACCAAATTATGTCCAACACGCAGGATTGATGAAATCCAGAGAAAAGAGAACTGTCTCCTGAGACACCACCAAATATTAAAAAAAAAAATACCACTCCCTTCCTTAGAGCTTAATCCCAAATAAGTAACTGCAAGATTGTAGCCTTATACAGACTGGTAGGTGTCAGGGCATCATTTAATCGGTTAAATAAAGGAATTTAAAATATTTTGGCAAAGTGTTTAATGTAAGTACTTATAAACTGCAGATCGCAAGCATATGTTAAGAGGCATTCAGTCCAGTGCGTGAGAAGGGAGAAGGCCTCTACGACAGGATAGTGAGGTTTCTTGCACCAGTGTGCACATTTGGAATTTTGAGGAAGCGGTGCAGGCACTAGTCACAAATGGTGGCTGTGAGGTGTGTGACAAACACAAAATGGCTGCCACATCTGAAGGAGCAGGAAAGGGCACAGGACCTTTTTGTAGGCACCATGGGGGGCATTGGGGGGCACCCTGGTGTCCGCAAGCCCCACAGTGAGGACCCCTGCTCTAAACTCATGCCTAACTGCAACATATGCATGCGTAATCTAATAACAAGTAACTTTTTTAAATTTAGAACTACCGTACCAGTACTTCCCCCCCCCCTCATATATACTACCGATAACTCAGGACCAGGTTACTTAAGAAACTGGTTCTCCCAAAAGTTCCAAAGATATCAAAGTCTGCTTCATACTAACTCAGAGTAGGGCTTTCATTGTGGCTGTCCCTATTCTGAGGTATAGCATTCCTGTTGAGAAATGACAAGTGTCCACTATCTGCACTTTTTGGAACAACTGAAGACAGTTTTGTTCCAACAGGCCTTACCTCTTGATGAATGGGTCCCTACCATGGATGTTCATTTCATTTTGTTTTTGCTTTTTTAAAACTATCCCTTGTTTTTCATTTGTGTTAACTGTATTTCACAGTTTTATTGTTCATCACCTTGAAACGCTTGCGTAGAAGGCAATTAATAAATAACAATGATAATAAATTGCCGAAATAGATTAACACATATGATTAATCTACTAAGTTTTCTTTAGCCAGATGACAACCCTAGACTTGCAAACAAGTTACCAGGCCTCAAAATTTATTAGAATCATAGAATCGTAGAGTTGGATGTGACCCCCAAGGGACATCTAGTTCAACCCCCTGCCGTGCAGGAATTACTAGCCAGTTTGCACATACATTTCTTGACTTGAGGGGTGGGGAGAACCCAGATAATCCAACTAAATTTTCCCATTACTATACCTGAGCCTGGGTTGAGGCCCATTAGTTACTACTTGCATTTCAATCAATATATACACTTTAGCAATGATACTGGAAGCCTTCAGACTGTCATTATTTCCAGGTAGAATTCTATCCCACCCCAACAAATTCAGGCTGCACAATTAAAGCTGATTTGGAGCTCTTGTGAAAAATGCCTGCTTCGCCAGAAGATCAGACTTTTTTTATATAGGGAAAGTCATAGGAAAATGCACTGGAGAGTGTGGGATAACATCACTTGCTTGGTTGACACAACGTTGTCTAATCTCCCCCACAATCAAATCAGGATGAATAGCCAACAACGTATATTCTGATTAAGATTTTTAAACATTAAGCAATTTATAAATGCTTTTAAATAAAATATACTGCTGCTGCTACTACTACTACTACTACTACCACTACTACTACCACTACTAATAACAACAACTTTACTTCTTTATCCTGTTTCATAAATTGACCCTACCCAAACTGAAGATTTGCTTACAGGGTTTGAGGGCTTTCCTAAGCTCGGCTTAGGGAGCTGGGTATGTTTAGCCTGGAGAAGAGAAGGTTAAGGGGTGATATGATAGCCATGTTCAAATATATAAAAGGATGTCATATAGAGGAGGGAGAAAGGTTGTTTTCTGCTGCTCCAGAGAAGAGGACACGGAGCAATGGATTCAGACTACAAGAAAGAAGATTCCACCTAAACATTAGGAACTTCCTGACAGTAAGAGCTGTTCGACAGTGGAATTTGCTGCCAAGGAGTGTGGTGGAGTCTCCTTCTTTGGAGGTCTTTAAGCAGAGGCTTGACAGCCATCTGTCAAGAATGCTTTGATGGTGTTCCTGCTTGGCAGGGGGTTGGACTGGATGGCCCTTGTAGTCTCTTCCAACTCTATGATTCTATGATTCTATACACACACATTGCAACACAAGTACAAAAATAGAGGGGAGAAGGGTTAGAACTAATGAAGTAATGGGGTAAGAGCTGAGCTGAGGAAAGGATTGCAATCACAGCCTTAAGCACCTCAAGCCCGACTGTCCTCCAGAAAGATGCTAACATTCTTCCATTTCTACTAGCTGTTAGCAGAAAGATTAGCTGCCACCAAAGAATAGGTGAAAAGTTAAAATTTAAGAGAGAGGGTGGTTAGTGGTCATACAAATGTTTCTGCATACAGTACTGTATATTAGAAGGCATCTGCTGAGGACTCTAGAGAACAATTGCCAATCAGAGGAGATAGTACTGGGCAAAAAGTCCTTTAGTCAAAGTATGAAACTGCTCCTTCTGTCCTAAGAAACTAAATACAGCCCAGCAAACAGAGTCCATAGTGTGGGCCCTAGAAAATACGGTTCAAGCCCAAGTCTAGCACCTTGGCCAGAAGATTAGCTGTCAGCCTCATTCCACCAGCAAAATGGGAATATTGTGACTCATTCAGCTCTAGGGGTTTTGAAGAATTCTGGAGGAAATTGAAGCACAAATTGCCAATATTCACTTATTCATCCCATGCCCAGAATGGAAATCAATCCAGCGAATACAATTGGTATTCACTGTTACTGTTGCTTTCTGTCCACAAACACTATGAAATACCGGTAGATCACTTTTCCACCACCACCACCACCACATTTGCAGTTTCCTTTGCAATAAAATGAATGGGATGGAATAACATAATGACAATGTCATTTACGTAATTTCAGCGCTACAGACAGCAAGATGAATAATATCGTTTTTACTGAAAGATGAACTGCAGTGGAACAAAAACAGAGCTGCTTCTTACATCCCAAGTCAGCTCCCAGGGTTGTTGCAAGGTTGAGAAAAGAAAAGCCTGTACATTATATATCATCAATAGTGGAAGGGTGAAAAGATTACACAAGGCTATGACTATAATTTACATTTGCCAGCAGGAGATCACTTGCCATTTAATCAAACTTGGGTGGAAAGAACCATTTGCTTAAAAAACTCAGATGTTTTAAACAAGACACTTTGCCAATAGGCTTTCAGCCCAGGACTACGATGTTGTAGTGTTGCAGCACAACTTTGACATGCTTCTTTATTCTAGCTTCTGTTTAACCAGAAGAGTGTGCATGCACACACACACACAAATGTACACAAACAAAGCAAGTATTAACACTTGGCAGAGTGTGCCCATCCTCCTAGACCTCAGGGCTTTCCCAGCAGGATTTTTTTAAATGACATGGCTCAGACAGTCCTAAACTTGTTCCAAACTGCTACCAGGGATACGTCTCTTTGCAAGTGAGCCAGCACAAAATGTGCCAAAATGTTCCAATGCCGAAGAAACCCCACTCTGAGACCTCAAAACATGTAGGAAAGCTTGAAGCAAGTTACTGGCTCTCAGATACTGTTTCTCAGCGTGAACTCCCTCTCAAGGGCAACGAGATGACGACAAAAGTTAATTTAAAAGTTCACCCAGAGTGAATAAATACCAAAACATATAAATACAGCCAAGGAAAAAGTTGAAAGTCCTAATCATCTTTACCCTACAGCAGGCTACACTAGTATCCATTCACATCACATACCCACAGTGTTCAATCTGCATTACCCAGATAAGGGATGACCAACTTCTGTTATTCCAGCTGCTGGATTCTCCAGGAACCAGGAATATATTTTTCTGCACAACCTGACTCAATCACTGGTAGTTGGGTTTATTATGAATAAAACCAAGAGGAAGCTATACCAGTAAAATGTAGGCTCTCAGTCATTCACAGCCACATACATACCAGGCATACAGAGAGGAGGATTGATGCTTGTCAATCAATCAGAAGAAGCAGTGGAAGGGGAATCATTGAGTAAGAAAAGATCACTCTTCAGAGACTGGTTTCTGGAGAGCAGAACCAATTATTTTTCCTCACGATTGCAGCGCTTCTCCCAGCCCAGCACTGCAACAAGGAGGAAAGCCCTCCACTTAGCTTGCAAATAACCTGTTCTCACTCTGGCATGGCACCACTGCTAATATGGCTTAGTGCTAAGAAAACGGGAATAGAAGAGACATTCAACTTTGGCAGAGGATTGGCAGGCCCCCCGAAGACAACTTTACTGGCTGAATGTAGCCCATGAGCCATATATTCACCATTCCTGTCCAATATGAGACCTATGGGTATAGGGTGGTATACAGATTATAATAAATAAATAAATAAATAATATGATTTCAGACCAGAATACCTGAAGAATGGTCTTCTCAATATGAGCCTGCCCATTCATCGTGACTTTCAGAGGTTATTACGTGTTCTATTTATATCCGGTCCTGAGAGAACTACATTGTCTCCCAGTACGTTTCCGAGCACAATTCAAAGTGTTGGTGCTGACCTTTAAAGCCCTAAACGGCCTCGGTCCTGTATACCTGAAGGAGCGTCCGGACACTGAGATCCAGCGCCGAGGGCCTTCTGGTGGTTCCCTCACTGCGAGAAGTAAAGCTACAGGGAACCAGGCAGAGGGCCTTCTCAGTAGTGGCGCCTGCCCTGTGGAACGCCCTCCCAGTAGAGGTCAAAGAGATAAACAACTATCTGACATTCAGAAAATACCTCAAGGCAGCCCTGTTTAGGGAAGTTTTTAACCTGTGATATTTTAATGTATTTTAATATCTGTTGGAGGCCGCCCAGAGTGTACAAATAATAAATTATTATTATTATTATTATTATTATTACTATTATTATTATTATTATTATTATTATTATTATTATTATTATCCCACTCTTCCTCCTGAAACAGCCTGGGACAGCAGGTTCTCTTACATGTTCTACTAACATATGAGGATGTTTGGCATGGACTAGGCAGAGACTTCTCTGTGGCTGAACTTTGGAAATTCCAGGGAAGCCTGTCTCAGTGGTCTTTTGAGCAGTGTAAAGACCATCTGTTTGCTTGTTTTAAAGCAATTCATATAGAAAGGGTAGCAAAAGTGGTGCTCTTGTCATGTTGTTGAGAGCCCAACTCCCATAAACCCCAGTCAGCAGGACCTGAAGCAACATCTGAAGAGCCACAGCTTCCCCATCCCCTATTCTGATTCCTCCTTGATAAATTTGTGACTGAAGCTGCTGGGCCTGTTAATTCTTTTACCTGCTAGTTGCCTGCACTTTTATTTTATTTTATTATTTATTAAAATTATATACAGTCCTATTACACCTGTTGATCTCAGGGCGGTTCACAACATTAAATTATAATATAAAAAACACAAAAATAAGAACAAGAACAAACCAATAATCCCCTCTCCTGCAAAATATTTAAAAGGATGTCAATCAGCCAAATGCTTGGAAGAAGAGGAAAGTTTTTGTCTAGCACCCAAAGGTGTATAATGAAGGCGCCAGCCAAATTTCCCTGGGGAGAGCATTTCAAAAATGGGGAGTCAATGAAGGAAAGGAATGTTCTTGTCTTGCCACCCTCAGGTCGTCTCGTGGAGGAGGCACACCAAGGAGGGTCTTGGTGGATGATCTCAAAGTCTGGGTAGCTGCATATGGAGAGTGGTGGTCCTAAGCCGTTTATCCACTCTGCAGTGATTGTTCTCTATGTTTGATATTTCTATGTGTTTTATTACTGTTCTACGCTGAAGTTGTATCTTAATAGAAAAATGGTATATAAATATTTTAAAGAAAGAGGAAAAACAAACTTTGGTCTTTACTAGAATGTTCCTTATTCAGGCCACTCCTAAAAAAAAATATCATCACAGGACACAGAGAATAAAATATGCACACAGAAATGGGTTTGTGGCCAGGGGAGAAGCATCTTTTGCAATAGCTAAACAGAGGTTAAGGTCCAATTGGGTTGTTTCTAATGTAATCAGCTATCCTGGGCAATTTGAGAATGTATTCTCTACTTTTGATATTGCAGTTTTTATTGGCAGATTAGTGTTGATTTAAACATGGTATGTTGTGCTAACCGACACATAGCTGCTGTTGGATGAACTTACATTGGCCTATGGCTGAGATAATAGAATTGCCCAAGATTTCAATGCAGCTTCCAAAGAAATTGTGTTTAGTGTTGCAGCCTAAGACTACTCAAATATTCACCTAGGTAATCATGAAAGTTATAATGTTTGTAGTATGGAAGTACAATGGCACACTATTAATTTTTGGATAAGTATCCTATCTTTAATCTAATTACAACATGTACAATCCTACACATACCGGTAGCTACACTGAAGTCAATAGGATTAATCACATGCAACTGTGCAGGACCAAGCCAAAAACAGAATAAATTAAGATATCTCCCAATTATAGTCCAACCTAGGAATCAGCATAAGAATAATAATCTTCACCAAAGTGTGTTTCAAAACAAAGCAGGGAAAATGTTTTCAATTTCTAAGAGCCCTGTATAGTTTATGTAAGAATTCATTGCCATAAGCAAAATTTAGAGTTTTTCTAGCTCTATCTAGCCCCTAGGCCGGCGTGCGGTAAGGCCCTTGCCCAGGTTATGGGGTGGGGTGGGGTGACCCCCGGGAGAGGGCCACACACCCCATCGGTGCTACGCCTTGGCAGAAGCTGGGGCTAGGGAGCTTAATAGGGGGCTGTCCCTGCTGTCACTTCCTCCAGTGCTTGCACACGGCAAAATGGCGGAATGAGGTTACGGAGGTTTTTTGATCCGTATTATGCCATATTATGGCCGTATTATGCCATATCCTTTCCTGATGGTCATGGAATGCTGTGTCCTAATTTGATGCGATTTGGTCCAGCGGTTACGGAGCAAGGGTGTTTCGGACACACACGCAATGGGAACATTTTTATATATATAGATAACGAAGCACGTTCCCTCCATTATGAACTTACCTCCCTTTACATGGTTCCTGTCACGAAACACTAATTTCGTTTGAGTATGACCATATTGGACAGTGTTCTCGAAGCTACTAACATGAGTTTGGCCAAACTGTGAGAGGCAGTGAAGGATAGGTGTGCCTGGCGTGCTCTGGTCCATGGGGTCACGAAGAGTCGGACACGACTGAACGACTGAACAACAACAACATAACATATTTAAACAGGGTTTCAATATATGTTCTTCCTGTCTTGATGTTTTGTCAAGAAAGCGTCAGTTCCACTGAGCCGGGATCCCACAGCGAGTGACTTTGTTTGGCTGCCATTTCCTTCTTCAAAATGGCCTCCAGGAAGAGGACAGGCCCCCAAATGGGGAGGCCCAAAACGAAGGAAGGACCACAGAAACAGATACAGAGCCCAACATCCCTCTGACTCCGGCACTTTGGTCTAAAAACTGAACTGGTTTTCTACTCCAGTTTCTATCACAGATATGTCAAAGGCTAGAGCAACCCTCCTCCAACGCCAAAAAGTGAACCCTGGCCACTGTCAGCTTTCCCATTTTAACTGTGTGCCGGAATTCCACTCTCCTCTCAGCAATAATTACCACATGAACGCTTTTTGATAGACATAGTCTAAAAGTCTAAGGGTGACATGGGTGTCAATATAAAATCATGCAGAATGAGACAAGCTAACCCAGTACCTGAAGTGAACCTGATCGTACCCGGCTGACCCTTACAAACTTAAGTTTTTTAAGTTTCTGGAAGCATTTCAAGATCCTTGCAACTCTGTTTGAGGCATGTTTACATGGACATTCAATGTTTCAGTGTTCAATGTGATGAGCTACGAAATGTGCAGTATTAAAGAAATCCTATATTTTTATTTATTTAAAAGCACCTATAAATATCTTAAAGTTTAAAAAAAATGGTACAGTCATATATAACACAAAAAACAGCTAAAAACCAGTAAGAATAAAAGAATAAGAATAAAAACACATAGATCTGTCAACAGAACATGAAGCTCTTAATCTTAATCTCAGGGTTGTGGATTCAAGACAAAAGATTCCTGCATCGCACAGGGTTGGACTAGATGACCCTTGTGGTCCCTTCCAATTCTATGATTCTATAAAAAGCATAGGAAAGCAAATAAAACAGAAATGCAGAGGACTCAAACACACAAAACAGGATCCAATCTTATTGCCCAGAAGAAGTCAGGGCAGAAAGAGATAAGCCATCTGAAACAATACTATTTCAAAAAGCATCCTACCTTCCCCCAACTCACATACACACGGTTACAGAGGAAGCAGGGAGGAATCCCCTGGCCTTTGCCAACCTGGTGCCCTCCAACTATTTTGAACTACAATTCCCATCCGTCCCAGCCAGCTAGCCACACGTCACCCTGAGCTATGCTCCAGCAGAAAGCAAATGTGAGATACGGAGAAACACAACTACAGTACAGTATTATGAACACCTCTGATAACAAACAATGGAGAATACAAAGGACCGACACATGGCTGTCACAGCATGTAATGTACTCACTTGATTACAATGCCTGAGCGGTCCTGGCGGCAACCGGCTTTTATAACATACTGTCCTTAGGTTCTTGAATGAATTCACATAGAAAAATGATCTATGAACAAGAACAGCTTGTCACATGGGGAGCAGCGGTCACTAACAGGTACATAAGGCTGCTACCTTTGTTTTCCTGCGCCATTAACAGGTATGAGGAAGAATTTTGAAATATGCAGCTTTTCTTGAGATTACCCTTTAGAAAGCTTCCTCTGTTGAATTTCTGCCTGCCATGCTGCTACTAAATATGCATAAACACTTCTAGTATGCCGAAAAGCCTACACTTGTAATAATTCTGACTTGCATAACTTATACAAAAGTTACCTTTTAGGAAAGTTGTTATCCTAAAAGAAAACGTGTATAATAGTTCTAAAAAATGTGCCTATTACAAACTACAGAGGCCTTAAGTCACTGCAAATTTCTAACCCCTGCTAGTCAATATGTTGTGCATCTGTTTGAAGTGCTCGAGTCTTATTCTCAAAGCATTTGCTTCCCTAAACCAATTTAAATTATTTGCATTAAATAACCAACTTTAAACCCTCTCTCTGATGCACGGGACATGATGCGATAATTAATAGAAATAGCTTCCTCTCTATTCAGCTTGATGACTCACAAGTTCCTTTTCAGATCACAGAATTTCTCTTTCAAATTCTCTGAGGCAAACATCAACTAACTACCCAAGTCCTAGCACTGAGGGAAAATGTTGGCTACCTAAAAAGTTCACATTTCTACCATCTGCATCAAATACCTGTGAAATACCTGTGTTTTTTCAGCACTGTTTATACCAAGGGAAGTTAGCCCACTTGGGGGAAGACACAGATCTTCCAGCATACAATGTCATTTGTCTCTTGGTTTCAAAAGATGTGATTAGAGAAGACCCGTAGCAGACTTCACAATGGTAATTCTTAATAGGCCAAATTTTGATAGAAGCTTGGCACAAACCATAGTTTCTCACCCCATTCCTGCAAAATCTACCCCACCCACTTTATCTTGTCTATTCCAATTTAGGGATAACCTATTAAACACTGATGCATTTCACTGCATATTTCCAACCCCCATCCCAAGATCTGTATGCATTCTGCATTTATTTTGTGAGAGACAGAATACACCCAAGAGATTGGTTAGTTAGATATTATAACTGAATGTTTCCCCATATAAACAGATGCAAACCCTGCAATCATAATCTGAGGCCCTTCTTCATGTGCCTCCTCCACGAGAGGTCTGGAGGGTGGCAACATGAGAACGGGCCTTTTCTGTGGTGGCTCCTTGTTTGTGGTATGCTCTCCCCAAGGAGAGGTGTAACCTGGCACCTTTGTTACATATCTTTAGGCGCTAGGCGAAACATCCCTCTTCTCCCAGCCCTTTGGCTAATTAAACAATCTATGGCCTTTTTAACTGTGTGTGTGGGGGAGTTATGTTGTTGTTGTTGTTGTTGTTGTTGTTGTTGTTGTTGTTGTTGTTGTTGTTGTTGTTGTTGTTGTTGTTACAGTGGTACCTCTGGTTACGTACTTAATTCGTTCCGGAGGTCCTTTCTTAACCTGAAAACGTTCTTAACCTGAAGCACCACTTTAGCTAATGGGGCCTCCCCCTGCCGCTGTGCTGTTCTCATCCTGAAGCAAAGTTCTTAACCCGAGGTAATATTTCTGGGTTAGCAGAGTCTGTAACCTGAAGCATATGTAACCTGAAGCGTATGTAACCCGAGGTACCACTGTACTATGTTATGTATTATTGTGTTTTTATATTGTAAGCCGCCCTGTGATCCTTGGATGTAGGGTAGTATAGAAATTTAATAAAATAATAAACAGTACAGCGTAACACCAGCATAGTATACAGCAAAATCCCCAATCTGGCCCAGCAGCTATTATGAACTTATGATGTCTAACACCATAGCTGGAAAAAAATATTTCCAATTCCAAAAAGACAGCATTATTATTCTTTTATCATCCATCATCAGGTGATTAGGAGCTTACCATATAAAGAACTGTTCCTGTGCTCCAGAGGAGCATTTTTAGAGGCTCAGGCAGCCAGTTTTCCCTAGCCTTGCTAACACCAAACCAACAGCTCTATCTTACACAGAGTCACAGTGCCTAAACAGGCTGCTTTTCAAAGGCATTAGGGGCATACCTGTGTTATGGCTGCAAGTCATCCACTTTAAATATGAGGTGTCTATGCGATTTAAGGTGACAGAGAACACCACATGGCGATGACTTATAATCTCACCATAGGACAGATGTGGGCCACCAGGTATTTGTAACAATTTGGCCACATGGTAAAGCTGGTTATACTTACTACCCACAGAGGGAAAGGAGTTAATTTTGTGGACAATCACAACACATTATCTGTGTGGTGCGTTTGTAAGTAGCTATCAGAATTCAGCTCTACGTTATCTGAAATTACGCAAGATCATGTTCGCAAGCTGATATTTACACTGATTCACCTGCCACCGTTTTCTAAAAACCAGCAACTCCTTAGACTCATTACAAAACGTTACAGCAGGCGTAGGCAACCTAAGGCCCGTGGGCCGGATGTGGCCCAATTGCCTTCCCAATCCGGCCCGCGGACGGTCTGGGAATCAGCGTGTTTTTACATGAGTAGAATGTGTCCTTTTATTTAAAATGCATCTCTGGGTTATTTGTGGGGCCTGCCTGGTGTTTTTACATGAGTAGAATGTGTGCTTTTATTGAAAATGCATCTCTGGGTTATTTGTGGGGCATAGTAATTCGTTCATTTCCCCCCCAAAATATAGTCCAGCCCACCACATGGTCTGAGGGATGGTGGACCGGCCCACGGCTGAAAAAGGCTGACCCCTGCGTTACAGTGTCCTCAATCCTGTTCATACAGGATTGAGGCTTCCCACTTATACATTTGCTAATCAAGTGTTGGATCTAAATACGTTCTACTCAGGAGCAGACCTGCTAAAATTAAGTCAGTCCTTTTCATTGGGACTGCTCTGAGAAGGGCCAACATTGGATACAACCCCAAGGTCGGAAGATTTCATTCCCACAAGTATCCCATTTGTCTCAAAGATGTGGCAAGAAGCATGCATGCCAATGTTGAACTGAAACTTTTTACAGGAGGATGAGTTCAAAGAAGGAAACTTAAATGTTTGTGGCACATCAGACGCATGAAAATAAGAACCCACTCCTTCCCTGTATAAAAGTTTCCCAGCTGGATGTCTACAGGCAACCATGCATATAATGAGAATACATACCTGAGCAAATATTTCCTTGCTGCAGTATTTTGATACTGCAAAATAGTGCAGTCTCATTTTATAGTTACTTGTATTCATATACTTATGCTCTCACTAATAGTCTGACGAGGATAATTCAAATACTCACTGGAATCTAGCCTGGCCCCACACAGAAATAAAAATCTACCGGTATATAGGAGGCATTGGCAGTACTACAATAAAACATTTTCAGCTATTCTCCATACAGTATCGACTGATGTTAACAAATAATCTTGTGGCACTTAAAACTAGTAAATATATGACTATATGAGCTTTTGTGACTTACGGTTCACTTTATCAAATGCACTGGATTAACTGGACTGCAATCTACAAAAGCTTATACCAGAATAAATTCGATAGTCACTAAGGTGCCTCAAGAATGTGTGTTGCTTTTACTTTGCCAAACCTTTACTAGGCATTATAAGTATAGGTCATCATAAAACATCCATATATAAAATTTTAAAATATGTGCTAATAAACAGTCATGTAAAATATATAATGATGTGGATTTTCATTGGGATTTCTGTGTTGTTTTTATAAGAAAGGACTAACACAGTTACCCCTCTATTCTTAAGCTAAGGCACGATTTCTTATTGCCACCAGAACTACGGTCAAACAGGATTTCAGATGCTCAAAGTCCTTGACTTTGAAGGGCCAATGCACTGGCAAAAGTGAAATGTTTACCAGGACAGGAGTCTCGCATTGTGCTTGAGGACTGCGTTCCAGGAGAAAACTACATATACGGAGTCCCCATTTCTCTCCCTCTTTCCCCAACATGATCAGGAGGGGAAATATTTATGAAGTGTACTGTAATAACCCAGGCAGGCATTAAAATCCCAATAAGCAATCTGGCAGCCTGCTGCAGCAATTCTCCAAGGAGAATGCGCTTGCGGGGATTTAATGACATTTTAATGCAAACCCTGCAAATAGGAGATTTCCTTCCCAGCTTGGTTCCTTTTAGTCTTCGCACTATTTATTCTGGAATAGTATCTGGCAGGGCCAGTTTTTTAAAAAACAAAAATGGGGGTGGGGAGCGAGAATGTATGCTGAAACATATTCTGAGCCCCCAACCTATCTGACTCATAAATCACACTCTTTCTTTTGCCAGGTTTCACACACACAAAGGCAAGCCCACACACCAAAGCATGTTCTGAAGTGCAGGAAAATTTTGTAGCATAGTGCAGTTTCTACACTGGATTTCTCCTAGGTGCTTATAGCACAACAGATGATCCAAACGACTTAAGAGTGGTGCATTTGGTTGATAACACTCTGCTTATTCTAATTTACCTGTATTTCATTGAATATACCTAACCTCTTAAAAATCTTGCTACTCCATTAACAAAATAGGATGCTGCCTTACACTCAGTCAAACCATTGGTCCATCTCACTCGCACTGATTGGCAGCAGCTTTCCAGGGTATCAGACACGCATCTCCCCCGGCCATATCTGGAGATACTAGGGATTGAACCTAGTATCAAAGCTGGCAAAGCTGATGCTATGGCACTGATTCCTTTCTTCATCTACTGTATTCTGTTTCTGCTGCCCAAACCCGGTCACTTCACCTTACTGTATTGCTCGGCCAGAGCTAAGTGATCCCTCCAAAAAGGTGAGACTTGCTGGGCCTTATGGTGGAACACATATTTGAACCTGGGTCTCTCACGCCCAGTCCTGAAATGCTATCTGCCACACCATACTGAAAGATTCAGGACAGAAGGAAGAAAGGACTTCTCCGCATGGCTAAACTAAGGCGCTCCAAGTGTCCCTATCTTCCAGGGACATCCCAGATTTACAGAAGCTATCCTGGCTTTTGATTTTATCCCGGAATGTCTCACTTTTCCTCAGGACATCCCTATTTGCATCAGAGAAATGTTGGAGGGTATGGAGTTATGTGACCCCCCTGAGCCAAGGAGATAAGTAACTATGCAACCTTTAGAAGACATCTGAAGGCAGCCCTGTTTAGTTTTATTGTGTTTTTATATGTGCTGGAAACCACCCAGAGTGGCTGGGGCAACCCACTCAGATGGGTGGGGTATTATTATTCTTGTTGTTATTATTATTATTATTGACATCCCTATTTTCATTGCAGAAATGTTGGGGGTATGTAAACTATGGACTTGGCTCCCATAAAAGACAGTGATGGCCACTGTCTTGGATGGCTTTAAAAGAGGATTAGACAAATTCACAGAAGATAAGGTGATATATTGATGGTTACTAGCCACAGAGGTTATGTTCTACCTTCGCCATTGGAGGCAGCATATCTCCAAATACCAGTTGCTAGGAATCGCAGTGAGGTGTGCTGTTGCTCTCAGGTTCTGCTTGCAAGCTTACCATGAACATTTGGTTGGCCACTGGGAAAAGAGGATGTCGAACTAGATGGGCCCTTGACCTGATTCAGCAGGGCTCTTCTTACATATATTATTATGTCCTTTTCTATGTGCTATTTTTGAAGGGACCCAGGTGGCGCTGTGAGTTAAACCAGAGCCTAGGGCTTGCTGGTCGGCGGTTCGAATCCCTGCGACCGGGTGAGCTCCCGTTGCTCGGTCCCAGCTCCTGCCCACCTGGCAGTTCGAAAGCATGTCTAAGTGCAAGTAGATAGATAGGCACCGCTCCGGCGGGAAGGTAAACAGCGTTTCCGTGCACTGCTCTGGTTCGCCAGAAGCGGCGTTGTCATGCTGGCGACATGACCCGGAAGCTGTACGCCGGCTCCCTCGGCCAATAAAGCGAGATGAGCGCAGCAACCCCAGAGTCGTCCGCAACTGGACCTAACGGTCAGGGGTCCCTTTACCTCTCTAGAAATAGTGTAAGTAGCTGTAGTATTGAGTAGAGTCAACACAGCAAGTGTAGCATTTACTATCAACCAGGGCTCATCCCAAAACATGTTTTGAATGTTAAGAGTTAGAACAGGTGGAAGAATATGAAAAAGCAATACTCCAACACAACCAGCTCCCAACACAGGTGTCTCTATTGGGTCAGGGGGTGTGATTTCTAAGAAGATTTCAGCCCTTTTTTATAAAACGTATTACCAGTCAACCTACATACCAGACTTCACCCACATGCTCCCCTGCCAGATCCCATCAGCCTCAGGGCACCACATTGCACTATTTATACTCTAACAGTACATTTGTTTGCTGCATGTGGATTCTGGCACTGCAAAAACAGTGCCACCTATGCACAAAAGTGAGGTAGCAGCAGGCTTTGGAGGAAACCCAAGATCTGCAGAAGAACAAAAATATTTGGGGAGGGAGAAGAATCCAAAAAAGTCCAATGAGGACTGAGCATGCTCAGTGGCCAAGCTGCCACGGAGGAGGGGCAGTGCACAGAAAACCAAGCGGGAGGGGTAGTAGAAAAGAATATCCTTGAAGGTGACGGGGTGGGCTGGCCAGCACCCTGAAAAGCAGCACTCCACATTGCAAAATTTTGTTGCAGCAGGTCCAGTTTGCAAAAGCTAAATGGAGCCTCTATGCTCAGGATGCCTCAGAATACCAATTGTTGCTGGGGTGGGCAGGACAAATATTGGAGAGCGTTGCTGCTTTCATGCCTGCTTGCAGACTTCCCAGAACAGGATACTGAACAAGATGCACCCTTGTTGCGATTCTTCTTAAGTTCTTAGGTCAGCAGAAGTTCATGTCCTTTATTACTATCCTAGGGCAGTTTTTAAGAGTTTGTTTAAGGAAAGACAAGCAGATATGGAATCTTATGCAGTATAACAAAAACCAGGTATAAAAATCAAGTCATACGCCAATGTAAAACGTTGTACTATCCAAAGTCAATTCAGAAACAGCAGGGAATGTCTAAAACTCCCCTTATTTGGTGACGGGAAGAGGAACTACCCAACTTTTCTCCTCCTCTCCATCATCTGCTGGCCTGCTCCAGGAAATACCCTAAGATTTCATGCAGAGAAAGGGGCCATTATTTGAAAGGCAAGATTTCCTGTACTACTGTCACTTCTGCAGAGGAAACTGCGTGACAGCTGCATGTACAGTTATAGTTGCATGCTTCTGACATGCGGAGAAGTGGAAGTGGCTGCAGGTACACAGAACACACATGTTAAAAAGATGCAGCCATCTATCTGCAGCCTTACTGCAGCATATATTACAGAGATTCCATTTAAATCCCATCTTTCCTCCAATGAGTTCCAGGTGACATTCATGGTTCCCTATTACCCTCACAACAACCCTGTGAGGTTGGTTAAGCTGAGAAGAAACAGTGGCTGGCCCAAGGTCACTCAATGAGCTTCATAGCCCCATAGAGATTCGAACACTGGTCTCCCAGGTCTTGATTCAAACAACACATTAACCACAACATCATGCAAAAGCAAAAGCAAGTGCACCTCCCGTTCACTTCTCCAAAAAGTTCAAAAATCTCACCAACCACAAAATGACATTAGGCCAGACACAATCTCCCAGCCTGATTTCCACGCTCATACCTTGCAATCCTTACTATGGGGATAACAATACTGGCCTGCCTTACAGGGTTGTTGCACAAATTATGAGAATGCATAATATTTTATGCTTATTTTTTCAATGGGGTTTATTTCCCCATACATCTCAGATAAGCTTGCACTGGGCAAGAGCACCACTCTATTTAAAATATGTAATTTTAGATAGAAATACAGCTGCAGGCGCAAGCCAAACCAGGAATACCAACCCTCCTCCACTTTTTATCCCATTCTCATTTAGAGGCATCCAATGTAGTTGGGACCACAAGGACAGAACTTTAGGACACAATCCAGGTGCCCATTCAGCAAAATGAGTAGGTGGGCTCTCAATCACCCCACAATTTGAAGCAGGTGAATTAATACACATTCGGGGGGGGGGGAGCGCTAGTGAATCAATACACATTACTGGTGGGAGAGAAGGTAGAGACTAAGACCATTAAGTCCAGGATCTAAGACTACCTGGAACAATACATGCCAAGGGAGCCACCACAGATCCAGCCAGCATCTATGTCGAAAATGCCACCCCGACGAGATCTCCCGGCCCGCCTGTCGCGACGATGCCACCTTCAAAGCAGACCGATCACGAAGTCCCCCGGTCGCCGGGCCTCACGTCCATGAGCAGCCGGCGCAGAAAGAAAGAGAAGCCCCTACGCCGCTGCTCCTGCGGGGCTCCGAGAGCGCCTTGCAGCAGCGGCTACTCAAAAACAGAACCGCGTCTGTCCATCCATCAAGTGCAAAACACACCAATCCAGGCATGCAAACCTGGGGCAGGGAAGGTGAAGCACGCATGCGGCGCGGAGGGAGGGAGTGAGGGAGGGGAAGAGGACCGAGGCGATCGCGCGCCTCCCGAGGGATCCCTGGTGGCGCTTTTAAGGAACGCGATGTGCCAAGAACAGCAGCTCGGTGGTTTCTCTCGATCACGACGAACTGCGTGGTGGTGCGCTCCGTTGGAGATCTTACCAAGGGCGGGGGAGGGAAAGATCGATCGATCCCCCGCGCCAGCTATGCGGCACATTTCCCGCGAGGCGCGCAGCCCCGTTCCCCCCACCCCCCGAGCGCAAGCGACCTCCATCCACTGCGCTCTCCCGAAACGTGCGCGTCGCGCGCACAGGACCGTCTCTCTGCAGCATTTAAGGACCCGGAACCTTCGCAGGTTGCAGCGATGCTTTTGCACCGCCGCCACCCTGACCTTCCCCGCCCACCAGCACGCTTCAGGACAAATGCATCGACAAGGATAACCCACTGGAAATAGTGAAGAGGGGACATCGAGGGTGGGGGTACACCGGGCCCCCTTATTTCCCGAAATTGATTGGCAGGGAGAGAAAATGACATGGGGAAAGAGGCGGGGGGGGGCTCATGCAAAAAAAAAAAAAAAAAAAAAAAGTGAACGAGGGGCTTGCACAGACTCGAGCTCTCCGTACCAGTTAAGAGGCTGCAGTTGCTACTGGGGTCTTTTTACCCTTTTTACTTGAACTCTGCAGGACCTGCTTCCCCACGAGCGTGCTTTAAGTTGGGCACGCGGAGAGGCTGCAGCGCTAGCCCGGCTTCCTCGGGGAGCAAAGCTCCATTGGAAACCGACAGGGCTTGCTCCCCGAGTTGCGCGCACAGGACCAGCCTACAAGTTTCAGGAAGGGGCAGGTTAAGCTATTATTATAAGCAACTGGGAGCCTTCGCTGCAAAACCCAAGGGCGAAGGGGGCGACCGATCCGTCTCTTGTCTGCACAGGAGCAGGAGGTGGTTTTCGGTGTCCCCTCCCCCCCCCCCGATCCAGGCAGGGTTGCAAAGGGGCGGCGGCGGGTTCACTCACCTTGCTGACGTCGGAGGCTGCGGAGAGCCGGGACCCTCCGGTCAGGGAGGAAGAGCGCCCCTGCCCGATGTGATCCTGTTGGGGAGACATCGCTTTCATCAAGCTCCCCTTTCCCCCCCGCCGCCGTTCAAACAGCCCGAAATACGCCCGGGGTCATCACAGGCTGGTCCTGGGCAAGAGAAGGCGGCTGCGGCAGCCACGGCAACCCCTCCTGCGACCATGAATGAAGCAGCAGCAAAGGGCTTCCCAGCCAACGCCAACGCCGCCGCTACTGCAGCATCTCCACGAGCCCAGCAGCACCAGCAGCAGCTTCGCAGGGACGAACAGCTCGCGCGCCAATGCATAGAGGCAACCCGAGTGCGCCAGGCAGCGGCGCAGCTGGCCACGCCCCCCAGGGCGAAGCGCAGGGAAGCTCCGCCGCGAGGCTCCGCCCCACAGCAACGTTAGTCACGCCCTCGAGGTCGCCTCTCGAACCCCGCCTGCAATTACAAGCCCCGCCCCTCGGCACGCCCACCGAACGGGACCGCAGGATTCCGAGACGAGGGAGAGGAAGCCAGCGCGGGTTACGCACACACCTGGTTGGGTCTGCGGTGGAAGTAAAGCGGCTTGATGAATTTTTCTCGTTTGTTAGTCTTCCATTATTGCTAATTTTTGCTTGTTGAGTTTCTTCATTAAGAGGCTCGCTGAAACGCTGGTGGTTATTTTATTTCTTTTGCCATTTTTATTATTATGGGTTGTGTGGTTATTGGAGAAACGTCTTGCAACTGCAAGCCGAGGGAGCCGTACAGTATAAGGAAAACAATCGTGTCGGTAAGGGGGTGGGGTGTTCCTTTACCGTATTTAAGGCTGCCAAAATGCCGTGAAATAGTGGACAAGCATTTGGGTTGGCTCAATAAAGGCGCCAGTCTAATGTGGACTTTTCTGTGTGCCTAATAAATAAAATTAAGGTTGGCCAACTGAAGGTGTTGCCCTGATGTGAACTTTGGAATTTTGCAATTATGGTAAACAGAACGACCTTTCATGCTTCCTGACAGCAACTGACCTCCCTTATTCTCTCCCACTCCCAGTGAGGCAAATAATATAAAATCTGGAGTAAACGGAAAGAATATAAACTTGGTGTAGAATGCAGCTTACAGCCCATTTTCAAAAGTCAAGAACAGTGTTCCTGCAGTGTGCTTAGAAACAAAATCCTTAATCTTAGGAGGGCTCCACCTGCTTGAAATTTAGCCCTTCCTTAGCTGGTATATCTGCTGTGGCTGCCCTTGTAAATTTTACTAGCTAGGGAGGACTCCATTTCAAGGGAGAGGCTTTGAAGCCAGGATGCTCCTGCAAATGCAAACTCTGGTCTACACCTTAAAGAGGAGCAGGAGAGCATTCCAGGACAGGTGGGGGAAACCTGTCCAGAGAATGAGAAATGGGCAATAGATGACCCTCTGGGTCCCTTCCAACTCTACAATTCTATGATTCTGTGACTGCCTAGTAATCCCTTGGCAAGCAGACACTGGACCTGGGACACCCCTTCTGCTATGGAGGAGTTGACCTGTATGGCTTAGTTTACTTGGCTTTGGGGTGAAGCAATTATTTTCTAGTCCTAGACCGTATTGCCTTTAGAGAGAAATGTCTGCACATTTGCTTCAGCCGCATGAGCATTAACATTTCAAGAGCAAAGTTGTTTCCTGCTCATTGAATCCTTGCTGCCTTTAATTTTTCATTTGAAATAGCGCCTTCTCCATATCAGCTGTAAGGAGCCAAAGTAAGGCCATGCATCATAACACTCAGGCAAGCACAAGAAACAAGCAGGATCTGCAACAAAATGCTGTGCTGCACAGCGCTTCTGTTCAGCATTTCAGCCAGCCAGCCATGCCCTCCTGCTGGATACTCCATCCCCTGTTCCCTTTCTATCCCCTTGGCTTTTTGTCCCCTGGTCCCCAACAGTCGGTCAGCATTCCATGCCTGCTGGTCTGTTTTGAGGTTATCCCCCCCCCCCCTGCAAAATTGGAATTCTCTAATCCTTGGGGTTTTCCCAAGCTTGCTCATAACCCATCTCTTATGTATGAATGCTGCTGTTTTGGATACATAAGCAATGGCACTCAGGTTTGAACAATGGAAAAAGAGGAGACAATATTTCAAAGCTTTAAAAGGGTGCTGGGCCAATGGTCAGGGGAGATGGGAGTCATAGCTCCTCTGCCCTCCTTTAAAATGTCTAATATATGCTACATTTGAGGAGTGAATTGTGTGAATTATCATACCACGCAAACCTTTAATACAGAGCAGATTTCTGGTTCTCTGGATGTTGCCAAATTCCAGCTCCTGTTATTCCTGGTCATTCCTCCTGCTAGCTAAAGCTGATGGGAGTTTGTGTTCATCATCCATGCTTTAATGAATATTTAAAAATCACATTTATGCCACCCTTCCTTTAGATACTTCATAGTAGTTTACAGGGCTTTTTTCAGCTGGAACTCACCAGAATTCAGTTGTGGCACATCTCAGATGGGCAACATTGCCATTCTAAGAGAATGAGGGAGGTGTTCATGGTGAGTTCAGGCATCTCTTTTTCTAGAAAAATAGTACTGGTAGTTCATAAGAAGGTACATATTCCCCATACCTCCTTGGGGGGAACCTATGGAACATGTAAAGCAGATTAAGCTGTGAGATGGTGACTTGTTTATGACAGCCAATGATCTTCATGGCTGAGCACAGATTTGAAGACCAACACTCTGACCACCAGGCCACTAGCTGAAGAAATCTGTGCAATCTTTCTGCAGCGCTCACCCTTAGGAGCGGAGCCACACATTGCAAGGAGCTGGTGCTGGAAATGGCAAATGGGCATTGTTTTGCCACAGCCAGAGGCAACCAGTGGGGAAATGGCCCAAGTTTTAGGGGAAAGTTCTATTAGAGGAGCAGCAAACTCACCACACGGCTGCCATTTTTGTTGGCATTGCTTTGCCCCACTGTGGCTGTTCCTTTGCTCTACCACGTTGCAATGCAACTTTTGTAATTTTCAACCCCATCCACACAATGCATAACAGTACAGTTCCAAGGGAAGAAGTCTGTGGCAGGACGTGTGCCCTGTCCTCCTATCCTGGATGTTGACAGCACTTCTGCTCCTGGATCTAATAAGTGGGGCAAGTGCTTGAGGGGAGAAACTGTCCTTTATCAAGGGCAAGACAGCCAGAGTCACCATTGATATCAGCTGTAACTTTAAGCCCTTATGTTTGAGCTTTCTTTTCCCCTCCTCCCTCCTAATCCTTCCTCCTCCTCTGCTATGACTTTAGATTGTGAACCTGAGGGCAGGGACTTTCTTAGAGCTGTTTGTTTGTTTGTTTGTTTTGGGTAACCTCCTCTTGAGAGTGTTTTTGGCTAAAGGGCAGAGTACAAAAGCAATATGTAAGTAACATACCGGTAGATGTTAACAGCCTATAAAGGGTAGACTGTTACATTTAGATTTCAAATCTCTGTTCAGTCATGAAGCTGACCTTAATGTCCTTAATCACATTTCCTTCACTCTTGTTTCGCTTCATTTTTTATTCCCAAAGGAGATGCTTTAAAAACACAACAAGATCTTTCCTCAGAATTTTTGCTATACCTTGAAAGTCTTGACAGCTGGAGCTCCTTCAAGGGTGAGATAAAAATGGAATAAGTATATAGCTGCTACATGTTAAAACAAAGGTTCAAATATTTGACTTCTCTCTAAGCATCATTAGAATTAAATTGCAGAATGTCGTCTTCAGTGAATAAATAGGAGCTACTGGTAGAGTGCACCCAGCAAGAATAAATACAATTTCAAGCTAGTTTACATCAGGGTTCATGTTCTTAAAAACAGAAAAATTCCATTGTTTCAGATTTAAATATTTATTGCATTCCTTCTTTATAAACAAGACTCATTACTACCTAGCTTTGAATAAAATACTATGATGAGATATACCAAGTCATCAGAGGTCAAAATACATTTAGCAATTTGGACTGCTATTCACCTAGGTCAGGAACAGAAAACATGTGACCCTCCAGATGTTATTGGACTCCATCAAGCCTAGACAGTTATAGCCTTCTCAAAGCAAAAAAGAGAGAAAAAAGTATTGTGTTATTACTGTGTTGGTGAGTTTCTGCATTTTATTACAGAATACAAGTATTCTGAGGTGTATGGGGTGTTAGGGAATGGGTAGTACCTCTGGTGGGGGACACATCCTTCTCTTTCTGCGTCCCCACCCTGCACTCAGCTCTCACCTGTGGCTCCTAGAAGCTGCCAATATGTGACAGGGGCCACAAATGGTTTCAACTGGCCAGCTAAACCAAGTGAGGGTAGCCGATGGGTCTCAAACCCATGGAGAGTTTGGGATTTGCCCTGCAAGCAAAGATAGGCTCTGGTGGATTGAGCGGATGAGACCGATCATGGGTACAACAGTCAAGAAGGCGGTTTCTGCGTGAGCTGTAGAGGAAGTCATGGGCAGAAGGGGCTTTGTCACCTGGGAAGGAAGCCCATCTGGGAGAAGGAAAACTCTGACCCTAAACCTGTGTTGCCTTGCAGGATATATTTGGGAGAAGACAATGTATTTTTTATTTTTGTTGGAAGCCGCCCAGAGTGGCTGGGGAGACCCAGCCAGATGGGCGGGGTACAAATAATAAATTATTATTATTACCCAGAAGGCCCTGTCTCATGTGCTCACCAACCTAACTGGTGTTGCTGGTGGACATAGAAGCAGGGCCTCAGCAGCAGATCCTAGATTACAGGCAGTCATACAGGTGCAGATTGCTGTTGATGTTGTTTATTCGTTTAGTCGTGTCCGACTCTTTGTGACCCCATGGACCAGAGCACGCCAGGCACTCCTGTCTTTCACTGCCTCCCACAGTTTGGTCAAACTCATGTTAGTAGCTTCGAGAACACTGTCCAACCATCTCGTCCTCTGTCGTCCCCTTCTCCTTGTGCCCTCAATCTTTCCCAGCATCAGGGTCTTTTCCAGGGAGTCTTCTCTTCTCATGAGGTAGCCAAAGTATTGGAGCCTCAGCTTCAGGATCTGTCCTTCCAGTGAGCACTCGGGGCTGATTTCCTTAAGAATGGATAGGTTTGATCTTCTTGCAGTCCATGGGACTCTCAAGAGTCTCCTCCAGTGCAGATGGTCCTCAAATTAATCCAGTCCCTAACTATTTAGGGCCTTAAAGATCCCATAATTGCACTGGTAGCCAGTAGAAAGGGCATAGAAGTGGTGTCACATGTTCCAGCTGTAATGCAGGTTATTCTGATTTAAGCTGGCATCACTTGGCACAGGTATGATGATGATGATGATGATTTATTACATTACTTCCAAATGTGGATTTTTAGAAGAGCAATGTGACATTGACAGTTAATCTTACAATCTGCCCAAAGTATTTTGAGGAATCAGAACTTGTGGATTTGGATCCTATGTCAGAAGGAAACCAAACCTGGGGCTGCTGCCATCTGCTGGGCTCCTAGTGAGGTGCTCTGTTTCAGAGGACTGGGAAGTGCCACTCTGGAGTCTTTCCTGAGCTGATATTCCACTGCTATTCTGGAATGCTCTCTCAGCCCTAGCTTCTGATCCTCATAAACATTTTATGCCTCGCTTAGATCAGGAAAAAAAACCCATAGGCACTGAGGTATTTGCAGGCAATGGTGCAAAGAGGGTGCCTTGGGCATGTGCATCAGTTGTGTAGTCACGACCTTGAATTTTCCTGCAGATGCCGGATAGAACTGAGCGTTCATGTCTAATTAGTATTTTTGGAGGAGCACTAACATCTGACCAAATGTCCTAAGAATATTTTTTTAAAAAAATGCATCACCCATATTGTGCAACCAGTCTTTTTCTTTAGCATAGCAGAAATGACTCAACCATATCAGCATGTGACAGCTACGCGGAAAACCTAACTTGTGGTTATGGGGAAAGCAATGGATGACATTAGAATTAATTGGACAACAGTCTCAAGCTCGCAAATCAGCAATAAAACTTTTTTTGTTCCGTTTTATTGTATGTCTGTTTCAGCAGCGATATCGTAAAAGCCAATTTTTGTAAGGTCGCGAATTTAAGCCGCACTTTAACTTTTCACGGTCAGAATTGGGGGGGGGGGGGGAGTGTGGCTCATATTCGGGCCAATACGGTAATACCTGCCATTCAGGATAATACCTCATGTGTTTGATGAAGTGGACTGCAGTCCATGAAAATTTATGCCATAATAAATGTGTTAGTCTTCAAGGTGCCGCAAGACTATAAGCGCCCTGAGATCTGCAGATGAAGGGCAGTATACAAATTTAATAAATAATAGGCAAGGTGAGGTGGCTGCCTCAGGCGAATGATTCAGTGATCAGCATCAGATACCCTCAGCCATTCCCCTCTGTGGCCACATGGCCTGTCCAGAGTCCCTTAACCCACCCTGTTTCCTGATGTTTGGTGGAGGATGTTGTGAACTGCCTTGTCATCTTCGAATGTAGGGCGGTATACAAATCTAATAAATAAAATAATATACATTCCAACACCGGTACAGTACTGTAGTCAGATTCAACTGCCCATATAGTTGGCTTCTGTATATGGCATTTTGTCTTTTGCCTTAGGCGGCACTTTGTCTTGGGCCAACACTGCTGAGATGTCTGTGCGTTTGGCAAAGCTTTTTCTTTTCAGGCCTCACGGGAGTCTCTTTCTGAACAGCAGCTTGCCCACGAGCTGCCTATCATTGGCAGCTGGTGTTAATGAGGTACTAATGAGACATTTGTCTCAGAGTACAGAAAACTGCCCAGTAGCTTATGTGTTCTTGGAAACGCAGTCTGAATTCTAGGCATCCAGAATGTTTCTTGACAACTTTATCACCTGTGGCTATAATTTCACATCTAAATTTATTAACAGCATCTGCAACTGACTGAAGCGAAGCTCAGAGTCTGTCAGAACGCTAAACTGTGATCAAAATTAATCATTTTCATTGTGATCCCAGTTTCAGTTTCCTAATAGAGAAAGAAGGAACTGTTCTTTGGCACTTTAATCTGCAGGAGGGCATGAGGAAATAATTGGGAGGGAACTCAGCTCTTCTCTTTTGAGGTAAAATCTAATTTTTGACCAGCTTTCCCATATGTCAGTATGTTCTGGGCAAGCAGAGTCTGAGCTGTTTCCTAAAATAACCCAAATATTATTAAGTTTTTAAAGTAAGGGGTGAGAATAACTCAGGATTTTTGCTCATAATTTATTATTCATTTATTATACGTACTGTACTTAGAACTTGCCCTTCACTAAATACTTACAACTTGCCCTTCACTAAATAATTCTAGTATCACAATTAAAACAAACACAGATTCTAATAAAATCATGAACTAAAACCAGAAAACAACCTATAACAATGTTAACATAACAAAACAGCAGCACCTGGCATTTCTGGTAAAGTCTAAGAAACTAAAAAAATAAAATCAGTGCAGTTTTGAAAAGTTCAGTCTGCCATCTTGATTCAAAATGACTTTCAACTGTATCCACACATATAAACCACCTATTTGATCTCAGGAACCACCATGCAAAATTTTGGTACGATATCTTAAGAGGTGTCCAAATGCATAGTGAACAGACAAAATAACTTTTCAAAATATACAGTAGAGAAGGTGCCTTTGAATTTTAGTATGAGCATTGATTCTCAAAAGCTCAGTCTGTCACTTTCAATCCACTCCTAGACAGGTTTATTCAAAAGTAAATCACATTGAATTTAATTATGCTTATTCCCAAACACAATGAACACAGAACTTCTGCAATCCTAGTGAGACTTACATCTGAGTAAATATGCATGGGATTGCACTGTAGGTAGTGTTGGAGAGCTTATTGAGTATATACTCAATATACTCAATACCACGTTATATACATAAGGGATAGTGAAAATGTGACCCTCCAGATGTTGTTGGACTACAATACCCATCATCCATGACCACTGGCCATGCTGCCTAGGGTTGATGGGAGTTTAAGTTCAGTTACATTTTAAAGGCCACAGGGTCCTCATCCTTTAACCATTATCTCAGTTAATCCTTTAAACAGCCCTTTAAGTTAGGTCAATATTATCATCTTCATATTGCAGATGGGGGAGGAAGAGTGGATGAGACTAAGGGCAGATCCACAGCATACATCTAAATCACATTCAAGGCACATTTAAAGCACATGATTTCTCCCAAAGAATCCTGGGAACTGTCGTTTGTTAAGGGTGCTGGCAACTGTAGCAAACTACAGTTCCCAGGGTTCTTTGGGAGAAGTCATATGCTTTAAATGTGCATGAAATGTGTTTTAAATGTATGGTGTGGATCTGCTCAAAGAGAATAGCGAGATGGTCGTGACTGAGGTCAGATTTCAACCAGGGACTCAAAGCACTACACATTCCCATTATCAATGATCTTTCAGTTTTTATTGCATATCCTGTTTGCAAAGCATTTTACAGTGTTTCTCCCTCCGTTGCCATGCTGATGCTAGACCTCTTTCTCCTTTCTGGTCTTAGGAGGCCTCACCTCAGTCCCCTCACATCTTATACAACACTCTGCAGGCAAAATCGGTCACTCCTCTCATCATGTTGATCACATGACATCCATCCTTAAATCCCTCTACTGTGCTGATCTCCTGCCCACTTCCAGATCCAGGACAAGCTCCTTGACTTTACCTTCAAAGCTCTGCTCTCTTGCTTCCTTCAGATCCCTCCTCATTAAGTTGAACGGGACTTATTCCATAGTAAGAGTGTTTAGGACCATCCTTCACCTTCACGGGAAAATCTGGTAAGTGGAACTGTTATCCCGTATGGGGATCTCAGGACTATTCTCAGGATTTCACTCAGATTACAATTCGCAGCATCTTTTGGGAAGAAACCATTCCAGTTGCAAAGATAATAAAATTATAAGTTTGTAGTGTGGATAGCTATACAACATGTTGTTTATTGCTTCAGTAAGAGTCTTACACCCACATGTATCAATAGTCAAAGGACTAGTATCTTGGTTCTACTTGCTGTTTTGAGGTTTATTG
This sequence comes from Darevskia mixta, assembly GCA_034641385.1. Taxonomy (NCBI): domain Eukaryota; kingdom Metazoa; phylum Chordata; class Lepidosauria; order Squamata; family Lacertidae; genus Darevskia; species Darevskia mixta. Next base: position 24,443,273 of record JAWWNH010000014.1, on the reverse strand, counting down.
CTTCATTCTATTCCACAGAAGTTTCCTTCTGGCCAGAGGAATGAATGGGAAATGATGATCTCTGGAGGCCTGACAGGAAAATGAATGCATTTTGGACTCTGGACAAGTTATGTGCCCAAGGGGCTAATTTTGAGCAACCAAGAAAGCAAAAATCGTCGTCTGTGAACTATAATTTAAACATGTGAAGATGTATGTCAGATCTTAAAGGAATTTTGTTGCTTTACAACATGACATCATCTCTGTTTTTTCAGGCCCTGAAATGCTTCAGCGCTGAACTATTGCAACCAGGCATAATAACACTATTTCTCAGGGTAAAGTGGCTTTGCCTTGGACACTGTGATGGATTTAATATTTGCAATACTACTTTCTGAAGGATGCCATAATTCCTGTGTTACCTCATTGCATCGCCTTGCTGAGGGGGAATCAGAAAGCTGGCAATGAGCGATTATTTCACATGCCAAATCATTTGTCAGGTATTGCAGGCCTTCTCAAATTTACTGTCTCTGAGAGCTAACATATCCAAAGAAAACCCCATAACCCCTTTGAGGAAATGATTCCCTGTATCTCCTCTAATAAATACTTTTCTCACAAATCGGATGTCTTGTACTTCCTTAGTCTGCTGAAATGCACGTTTCAGTAAAGTTGGCACATGAGATCAGGCCCATCCCTAAGAGAGTATATTGACATAATTCCATGGACTTGAGTGATGTCATTAGCAGGCAGAGGAGGCATATTAATGCTTCTTGAGGGTTTTCCTTCCAGTTGCCTTCCAGCTACCGGCCTCTGCAGCACAGCTTTGGAAGACATGAGGTGTCCCAAATTGCCTAGGCAACTGGGCAGAGCTGGCCCTACTGTTAGGCAGAGTGAAGCAGTTGCCTGTGTGAGAACAGTGGCACTTCCCTTGGCCATTTTACCTGAGGTCCCCAGGCATTCCCCTAGCCCAGGGGTCGGCAAGGCTTACCGGGCATGGGCTGGACCACTCCCGCGGAGATCCTCCGTGGGCCGGGCCTGTGCACCACGACACCGGAAATCGTGTCTGTGCATGTCCGCGGTGCCCGAAATCACTTATGCGCCAAAAATCACACCTGCCCAGAAGCGATTTCCGGCATCTAGGCATGCGCAGAAGCAATTTCTGGAGCCGCGGAAGAGAGTCCCTGCGCCGTGCTGTGCCGGTTTAGCGCAGCACACAGGGACTCACTAAGCAGGCAGCTTGGTTCAGGGGCGGCTTGGGGGCCGGTTAAACGGCCTTTGTGGGCCGCTTCTGGCCCATGGGCCGCAGGTTGGGGACCCCTGCCTTAGCCTTTCAGTGTATCAACTGGCCTCAGATACAGTGAAGGATGCTGCCCAATCCCCTTTGTTGCTGTTTGTTGTTGAATAAACTTTATTTAAACAATAAGGAAAAGAAACAGGTGGTGGTGAGCCTGCCCCAAGACAGGAAAAGGCCTGTGTGGTTTTAGCTTACTTTCTTATATCAGTATTATCCCCTTTGTGGAAGTAAGATTCAACTTCTGCACATAGAATGGGCGCTGGCCATCTCGTCCTTTGCTTCAGGCAGCAAAATGTATTGGGCTGGCACTGCAACTGGGTGATAATCCATGTTTCCCCATCACTGGCTTGTAACACAGCATGGGAAAACAGAGATGCCCTTGCATATTATAGGTCAGAGGTGGCTCTCAATATCTTCCTATATTGTGATAAAAATAGGAAGTGTTACCCCCAATTGTCTAGGCAACACAAGGATGTTCTCCCTTCGGTCATAAACCACCACCACCCCCCGCTCCCAATAATCAATAAAAGGATGGATAAGTTTAGCCTTCCTTCTTCTTCTTTTTAAATCTATAGGTCTATTTTATTTTCTGCTCAATTTTTATTATTTAGCTGGGTCAGCCTGCTTAAATCTGTTATCTTTATCCATGTTTGCTGTTCTTCCTCTCATCTTCAGAGATTCCCTTGAGAGGCCAGTTACTCTCCGACACTATTAAAGGGATGTTGAACCTGAGCTGCAATGGTAGGGTGCCCCACGAGACACTTTCCTAAGATCCTGGCTTTGCGGGACAATATGCTCTTTGCTCTAACCTTGTGTTTATAGTTAACTCCGGCAGCGCATTCAGTCCATGTGATGTTGTCTGTATCTGCGCCAATATCAATATTTTGAAAGCGAGATTGTATCCATTGTTTTACTAAACTCAAAGAATCTTTCGTTGCCCGCATTCCCTTTGTCCAGGAATATTAAAACTCTGTCACAATATGTAATCAAGATTCCCTGGCAAGATCTTCTGTTTATAAACACATGCTGTTTATTGCACAGAATTGTGTTGCCCCTTGACATTTCGTGGAGGGCTTTTTCATTTTTCTTTGCAGTTATTTTATACCATCTCTAATTATATGGAATGTATGCCATACGTTAACTTCATCAAAACACACTTCCATGGGAAAATGTATTGCTTCCATGTGGTTCGAGCTGCCTTTAAAGTGGCCTTGCGAGCAGCCCCTTTTACTTATTTTTCTATAAAAGCCTGGTGAAAGGGGTTACCTCCCTAGTATTTATTAGTTTTGCAAGTAATTTTGCTTGCAAAGTAAGTTTCATGCTCAATCCCAGATGCTTGTAAAACATCACCGGCATCTTAATTTTTGTTATTAAAAGTTTTTCAACAGCAAGCAAAGCAGAACATTACATAGACTTGATCTCTTTATCTTGCCCACTAAAAAACTGACAATACTGTATATAAGATTCTTGTTAATTTTGGTAATTTTTAATATTGTGTCTTAATTTTTCCATTCCCAATATACCCTTAACCTCAGGCAAACGTTTTCCGTTCTGATCGGGTTTTGTATAATGTTTCCAAGGCTCAGCCAACACATTTTCTGCTGGGGGAAAAAAAGATTTAAAATTCGTGCCCAGTCATCTATATCTATTACATTTAATAGTCCAAGAAGGCCTATAACAACAGGATCCTTTGCCAGTTTTTGATAAGCTGACTAACTCTGACAATACCATATCTGAGAATCCTTGTAGTTTTGAACATGACCACCTTACTTGTAAAAATCTGCTTTTCTTAGGTTACATTTCCAGCACCCGTATGCAATTTGATTAAACCTTTGCAGGGTCATAATTTAAACATAGTTTAACATTATGGCCCAATTTGGTCCAAAATTAAATTGTATTACAGTATTTATTTTACAGCTCCTTTATTGGATTTGTAGCCCACCCTGATTCGGAAGTCTGAGAGCCCGTAACAGTTAGGCACCCTTTACTCCGTGATGGTGGGAGGAAGCAGCACTGATCCATCTCCTGTCCTCCATTGCTGGGCACCATTGCTGGTGCTCAGGAAGCTTTCTGGATGCCACAAGCTGAGGAGGAAGCCCTTGTGATGACGGAGACCTCCCTGTCACCTCGAGAAGAGGAGAGTGTGAAATCTCATGGACTTTCAGAGTCTCATGGGATTTGAAGGGTAAGGTCTCTGGAGAGGTATATATAAGGCATCCTCTGTTGTGGCTCAGAATCAGGCCAAGGTGGCAGAAAAATGGACCCACTGACCCTCTTCAGAAAAGGCACCCCAGGTATTAGCAGGTTTTCTTTATTTACTTGAGGAATATAAACCTCACGTGCATAAAAATAAAAATAAAACATACAAATTTTAAAACACAGATTGAGACATCAAGAAAATAGGGGCATTAGAGCAGCATTCAGTGGTGCAAAGGCCTCTTGAAATAGGGCTGCCATATTTCAGAAAGTGAAAATATGGACAGAAAAGCTGTTGAACTTTTTTGGGCAAAGTTTTTGGGGAGGGGGCCAAAGTTGTTGAGCTTTTTTTGAAGGTTTTGAGCTAATTTTAAGGGAAATTACCAAAAACGACGCTGTCATACGTCTAGATTTTCTGCCATATGTCCAGTTTCTGCCCTGACAATGTTTCCGACAACGGCCAATTGCCTACCCTACCTACATTCTAGGGGCAAATGTGGGGAACCTGTGGTCTAACAGAGAGGTTGTTAGACTCCAACTCCCATCATTCCTTATCCTTGGTCACGCTTAGTTTCAAACCTTACTTTATAATTTTACTAATGTATTTTATTTATATGTTTGTTTGTTTTAAATGACAGAATGTCTCTACATGTGTACCGGTGTTTATCTTGTAAACTGCCCTGTGATCCTTAGATGAAGGGAGATTCTGTATAGATATTCAATAAATAATGATGATGATGATAATGATGATGATAATAATAACAATAATAATGATGATGGTGTTTGGGCATGTACTGAAAGAATGTACACATGTTGATCTGCGCAACTCAACTATTGTGTACACAGGTACACAGACTTTACACTCTTTGAAGGTAATATGTGGACATGTCTGGAAACCAACATATTACTACTACACCGGCTGTTGCCTCTTACAAGAAGACATAGCGGGCATCCTTTTGCCACCTTGAAAAGTCATAACATAATGTCCTTTGAGCAAGCTTCCAGCTGAACCTGCTTGTGATCCCAAATTCCAGATGAATCACATTCAGTTTAGCATGCCAACCATGACTAGGTCTGTGCCAGTTATTTTCTAATTATCCTCTTCCCCAGTTCCCTAAGAGGTAACTCTGCAAATGCATACACAGTGTTCTTCCTGGCCACGCACGGTGGGGAGAAATACAATCTGAAGGCAATAATAATAATAATAAATAAATAAATAAATAAATAATCTGTTCTTTCAAAATCAAAACCGGGATGCACAGCTAGATTTCAACACAAGCAAACACACCAGATTTTTGGGTCCAGATGGAGTTGTACGACATGAACTGCTGGAGCCGCAGGGGATTACTAGACGAAGACACAGAACACAGACAATGCTGAGTAAAATGATGCACAGCACACAGCAAAGGTCAGTGTTGGAATGCATTACAGCATTAGCCGTACACTACACAGTTCTGTTTACCTACATGGGCATGGAGACAGCTGTTGTCTCAAAATCCATGCCAAAACCTAAGTCTCTATTTCAAGAGTCAAAATAATCAACACCGTGGATTATACAGAAAGGGCTGGGATAGAACATTTCCTTGTTTCGTTTAGAATTTAACCACGCAAATTTGGCTGGAAAGCCACTTGGACAAGGGAGTGAGGAGGGGTCAAGTCTTATGCCCTCCCATGGGCTACTGCTACGGGTGGGGGAGAAAACCGATTCAGTCCGCATTTAAAGGCGAACCGAACCAATTCACACTTTCGAAAAGAATATGAGAACCAAAAACCAGTCCATTCTTCAAAATTCACACTCTTTCCAGTTTTGCAGTGCTCTTCTCCAGACAGGGAATGTGTACAAAAATGCGTATGATAGGGTAAAGGGGATGTGAAGATACCTCCAGAATGGATTGCTGGGCAATTAAATGTCAAATATGGTTCAGTGCAAGTAAGTATAAAATGATGCACACTGGGGCAATTTTTTTTTAAAAAAAGAACTTCGGTTCAGATATCCACTGACAGGGTCAGAGCTGGCAGGGACTGACATGGTAAGGGTCAGGGATGTTGCATCATGGTGAATAGATAAGCAAAAACATCAACCCTCTGCCACCTCTGAAAAAAAGGTGAATTCCAAGCTAGGGGTTCCAACCATAGATCCTCTTCAGTGTTCTCTGTCGCGCAGCGGAAATTAATGACGCAGAGTTCTTCTTAGAAATAAGAAAATCTTTACTAAGTTAAAATAAACTTCTTCATAACATTGTTCCAAAATGTTTGAAAGTGATTATATACAGACTGAACTGAACACAGACTGAGCTCTATACTGACTGCATACAGAGGCAGACATACACACACAGTAGACACAGTCTCACTACTGAGACTGAGAGAAAATGGCTGCTACATTTAAGGAGAGTGAGTCACATGACCCAGTTACTCAACAGTTAGTAGTTAGGCTTCAACAGTTTAGTAGGCCGAATGACTTTGCAGTCCTAACACTTCCCAGACTGCTTTGCTGCTTTTGCTCTCATGTGTCTTTGTCACATGACATTCTCTTATAAATACAGTGGTACCCCGGGTTACGCACCCCCTGTGTTGCGGATGTTCGAGTTGAGAACGCCTGCAACCCGGAAGCGTTTCCAGAGCGAGCGCGACCCCCGGATGCGCAGAAGCGTTCTGCACATTTCGCGCATGCGCAGAAGCGCTCAAATCACACTTCTTCCGGGTTTTTTTGGTTTTTGTTTTGTGTGTTCATGATACACACGCCCGCGTTACGTACCGCAACCTGGAACGGATCGCGTACGTAACACGGGGTACCACTGTACATATATACAATAAGCAACATAAGACAAAGAGCGCATCAGTTCCAGATATTTCTTACAAGTACAACGCAGCTTCCTATGGAAAGTGAGAAGTGTAGCCGGAAATGGCAAGGACAGAAACTTTGCAGCAGGAGAAGAAGAAGGGAGCATGTGCGATCTGCTCACAGAGACACAGAAAGACGCTGTCTTTGGCCTGCGATGTAACTTTCCACGCTACAGTAGAGCAGAGCGAAATGTGTGCACTGTCATGTAAATTCTGGGTCAGGCGCCAGAGGCGGCGATGATGCCGCGATGCTCCTCGAAGCAGCAAAAGCAGTCAATGAGTTCCAGAGAGGCGAGAGGACAACAGATGATGCAGGCGAGTGTTAGCAAAGCCGTCTAGACAGGTGCAAATGTGCGCACACGATGGTTCTACAGATGGGCCTTTCAAGAAAGAAAAAGGAAGTCTAGAAGCATACTTCGAACACAGTGGGCTCTTAATAGGAATCTTAAAATGTTGTTTTGTGGGGCATGTACTTAAGTAAAGTTTCCACCAGCCAACCTAGTATTCAAAAGCATTGGGAATGTTTTTTATTTATTTATTTATCATCATTCATATAGAAGAAGAGGAGTTTGGATTTGATATCCCGCTTTATCACTACCCGAAGGAGTATCAAAACGGCTAACATTCTCCTCTCCCTTCCTCCCCCACAACAAACACTCTGTGAGGTGAATGGGGCTGAGAGACTTCAGAGAAGTGTGACTAGCCCATGGTCACCCAGCAGCTGCATGTGGAGGAGCGGAGACACAAACCCGGTTCACCAGATTACGAGTCTACCTCTCTTAACCACTACACCACACTGGCTCTATAGTGCTAGAGCAAGCAAAAAACATTGATTCTGTCTGTACCACAGTCACCCATAGCTGTGCTACATCCAAAAGGAGAGATGACAGAAGTATGTGGACCACACAGTGGACCACTTCCAAAATCGCCATCCAGGATAGGATTTTTCTCTTGTTATGGGAGCTGTTTCCCTGTCAAAACTCAGCTGCATCGTGCACATATTCCTTCTCAAATTCACCAGGACCTGTTTGACCCAACCTTAATCTTATACCATGCAGCTGAATAAAAATACCTCCCTTGTATCCTCCTGATTATCAGCATAATAATCAGAGGAGGGGAGGGGAAAACAATTTCCTCCATGGCGCCTTTGATGTATTGTGACATTGCGTTGTTATTACACTGTTACTGGACAGGGAGGATCACTAGAAGTAATGAAACTGACCTCTGTTTTGAAGCTGGGTATCAGCCATTAAGGCACAGAACAGTGCAACGTATTGTATGATAGGCATAGCAAAAATGACTGTGCAGCAAGTCCAGAGTTGCTTTAATAAACAGCCTTTGAACAAGCACCTAAATTATTCATGGTCATTTCAGTTACTTTTTTGTGAACACATTTTTATTTTATTTTTAGATTGGGGCTGCCTGTTACTGATCTCCCATTTTCAGCATTAAAAGCAAATCCGCAGAAATCTACCAAGGAGAACTGCTTCTATATCACCTCTACCCACTTCAGTGGCACTCGCTTCCTGCTGAAAATTGGGGCAAGGTAATTACCTATAGCTCATGGGGTCTGCACTGGCAGTGACTGACTAGGATAGATACCTTGGGGGTCACAGTGGACAACTCAGTGAAGATGTCACCCGGTGTGTGGCAGCATTGAAAACGGCAATCATTAGGAAAGAGATTGAAAACAAAGCTGCTGATATCACAATGCTATTTTTTCTAGAAAAAGAGGTGCCAGAACTCACCGTGAACGCCTCCCTTGTTGGCAATGGTACCCACCTGAGAGGTGCCAGTACTGAGTTCCAGTGAGTTCTGGCTGGAAAAAAGCCCTGCTGTTATACTAATCTATGATGTGACTGCACTCAGAATACTGTGTACAATTCTTGTCACTTCACCTTGAGAAGAAGAGGAGGAGGAGGAGGAGTTTGGATTTGATATTCCGCTTTATCACAACCCGAAGGAGTCTCAAAGCGGCTAACATTCTCCTTTCCCTTCCTCCCCCACAACAAACACTCTGTGAGGTGAGTGGGGCTGCGAGACTTCAAAGAAGTGTGATTAGCCCAAGGTCACCCAGCAGCTGCATGTGGAGGAGCGGGGAAGCGAACCCGGTTCACCAGATTATCAGCACCGCTCTCAACCACTACACCACACTGGCTCACACTGTCATGAGTCCTGCTAAGATGTGATGGAAGGGATGGTCCAATCCTGGAAAAGAATGGGAACTGGATGACCCTGGGGAGGGTCCCAGCCTGTTAAGGGAGGCAAATTGGGCCCCTAAGAAATGTCAGTACCTGAGGAGAAGGCTGGTGATGTAAGGAGCTGGATCCAGCGGAGGGACCAAGGATGTGGCTTTTTGAATCAACATCTTAGCTAGCTCTCAGTCTGCAATCCTAGGCACGCTTACCTAGGAGTAAGCTCTACTGAACATGCAAAGGGATATACTTCTGAATAGACATACACAGGATTGTTTGAACTGCACAGTGATCTCAGGGTGGGTGACATGAGCAAAAATGGCTCTGGGAGACACATATAACTAAGGTACAAAGTTGTTTAGTGCTGGAGTGGGCAAGTTCAGGCTTGGGTCCTGAATGTAGCTCTCCAGATCTCTCTATGTGGCCACTGGTCCTGCCTCCAGGCCACAGGTCTCACTGGTCCTGCTTCTTATCCCAAGTGTTAAGGGCCTCAGATGTCTATACTAAAACAATGAATTGCGCTCCATGGCATAAAGGCAGCCACAAGTTCCCTGTCCCTGTTGTAAACAAAGTATGTGACACACTTTATCTGGCCAATTTGATATATGGGGGTGGGGGATAGTGCATGGAAAGTAGTTTGTTTCCTGATTCGAAGAGCTCTTCAGCTTCCCCCTGAAAATGAGACAAAATGAGACAAACCTAATAGCATAAGTATAAATGAAACACAGAGGGATAGATAGGAGGAAGTCAAACTAAAATGTAAAGGAATTAAGGAAAAGGAACAGTATAGATGTTTCAAAATGAGACAAACCCAGCGTGGGAGAAATGAATAAAATAACTCTTCCAAGCAGGAATACTTATACTGAGGGATAAATGTACACTTTAGGGAATCACTGCTTAGGGATTCTTTGATTGTAAACTCTCCTAAAGAAATTAATTCAATAAATAAAAAGTGAAGAAAGCACACACACGCACACCCCTTATTAAAAGTGAATCAGAGTGCTTCTTCAGTTGAGTGCTATTCCCCAGGTGAAGCTAATCTTCCAAGTGCATTTTTCATGGGCATTATTGGATAGTAGAGCAACTGAACGAGAGCAGGAAGTGTGAGACTCTGCACGACTTAAAAGTAGGGATAAGCTTCAGACGATGGGGGACTCCCAGCAGCCCAGCAACCATAGCCAATGGTCAGGAATGCTGAAAATGATAGTCCATCTGCACCCGGAGACTGGCAGATTGCTCTTGCCTATAGTGTATCCCAAGGGTGGAATGATTGGCTTCCAGTGTTGGCTTCCATTCTGCAGAGCAAAGGTGACTAATGTGATGCCCTTAGATGTTTTGGACTATGACCCCCATCATCCCTGACCATTGGCCATGCTGCATGGTGCTGATGGGAGTTGCCATCTCAACTCTCTGATGGGTATTGCGCTCAGTCGGTAGAGCGTGAGACTCTTAATCTCAAGGTCATGGGTTCAAGCCCCACGTGGGGCAAAAGATTCCTGCATTGCAAGGGGTTAGAGTAGATGATCCTCATGGTCCATCCAACTCTACAATTCTATGATTCTATGTTTCTATACCTGTGCCCTGAGTCCATGGTTTTGTGACCCAATCAATCAGGGTTTTTACCCATAAGGATTGTATCTAATGAGTAGAGACCAAGAAGCAGGAGGCCCACAACTTTATCATCAGGCATCATATATGACTGTGGAGGATTGTGGAGGAATGGATCAGTGCTGTGCAAACATAATTAACAAGTGGCTATCATTCGCCCTCTGGGGTTTACTTATCTCTGCTTGTACATTATTTAGCTCAGCCCTATTTACTTGGAAGTGAGTCCCACTGAGCTCAACGGATAGGATTGCAACCTTGCATTTAGCTCTTGCAGTGTCTTCTGCTCGTCTCTCTATGCACATGATCCGACAGCAAGGCACATGAGGCACTTGCTTTTCAACACTGACATTTCCCGCTCTTAGCTCTTGATAGGTTTGTGTGGATGAATGAGATGCTCTGATTCTCCCAGGGCTTAAAAAAAATGTCTGTGGTACGGTTGCCAGCGTGAGCTGTTCTTTGAATATTTGCAGGCCATTTCCACCTGCTGTGCCTAACTGCACAATTCCATGCTGGTACTTATAAAGGAGAAAAACAGTGTGTTCCTTTGCCTTTGAATCACTCTGCACTAATTTATATACAACACATTATTATATGGGGAAGGGGAGGAAAACCTATTCAACAGACTATTAACTGTGCACATTTAAGCACCCTTAAAGTACCAGGCAGCTAAGGCTGGCTACTTTTTCAAGTATAACCCAGTCTCTGCTGTGTGTGTAATATATTAATGGGTGCCACATTCTCACCCCCAGTTCACTTCCTGTGTCGGTAGCGGCAGCATGATGGGCAGAAATAAAGAAATAGGAAAGGCTTCTCTCACCTCATTTGGGCAAGTCAGGTTGTTGTATGTTCAGCCTTTCTCACCTCCTAGCAGCCCCAGTCAGCATGGCCACTGGGGTGCTAGGAATTGTAAGCCAGTAACATCTGGAGGGTCACCAGTTCACCACCCCTGGCATATAGAAAGGCTAATTTGCAGTTGGCTCTTCAGATTTCTGAACTAGTTGTTAGTCCCTGCCCTCAGATGCTATGAAATCACACCAGAAATATCCATCTTTAGAAATGCACATGGCAGTCAAACAAGACCTTTGTGTGTGGAGCGGAGAGAGGGGGAGAAAGATTAGTTCTAATCACATTTAACAAAGAGAACCTCAGTGCTTTCTTATCCACTATGAGACTGACAGTAATTCTAGGACTCAGAATTAAGAAGCTGCCTGAGCAAGCTGCTTCATTCTACCTCATGGTAGGGCTGGCCCTGCCCCGGCTCCCTCTTGAGTTGCTGAGTCCTGAGCTTCTCCTCTTTCCCCCAAACATACCTGGCAGTGGCAACAGCAATGTGTGTTGGGGGGAGTTAATGAGGGGTTAAGAACTTTAACACAACATCATCACAGATGCAAGGACTCTTTGAAAACGTTGGGCAAATACTATTCATAGGGCTCCTGAAGATTCAGATGTTGCTCACAAACATTTCAAGTGTTCCAGGTACAAACATGTCAGAATATCTGCCGTCCAGTTTCTGTGAAGAAAGAAGTAGCTGTTACTAGTAATTTGTCTGGGATTAAAATGTTACACGGGTTGGATAAATGGCACAAGTACCTTTGTGAGATGGACACGGGTGGCGCCGTGGGTTAAACCACAGAGCCTAGGGCTTGCCGATCAGAAGGTCAGCGGTTCGAATCCCCACGACGGGGTGAGCTCCCGTTGTTCGGTCCCTGCTTCTGCCCACCTAGCAGTTCGAAAGCACGTCAAAGTGCAAGTAGATAAATAGGTACCGCTCCGGTGGGAAGGAAAATGACGTTTCCGTGCACTGCTCTGGTTCACCAGATGCGGCTTAGTCATGCTGGCCACATGACCCGGAAGCTGTACGCCGGCTCCCTCGGCCAATAAAGCGAGATGAGCGCCGCAACCCCAGAGTCGTCCGCGACTGGACCTGATGGTCAGGGGTCCCTTTACCTTTAACCTTTGTGAGAAAGGCTGAGGACTGGGAAGTAGTCCTTGATGTAGGAGATAAGTTGGGAAGATGGCTGAAGGAAGGATGCAGAGTAGGAAATAAGCAGAGAAAGAGTAATATGAGGGGGAAAGTGGGTAACGTTTGCAGAAAAGGACAGTGGAGATGAGGGGAGCAGTTCATTGGCTGCAGGCTCTTTATTTATATTGGAACCAGTCAAAATTTTGGAATGTACACACTTGACTGTTTTTATACAAATATCAGAACAAGGCATCCAGTGATTTGCATTTAAATGTCACTGCTGTAATTGATTAACTTTGCTCTAACATTGTCACTTGCCTGTTGTATACTGTGCACTTTCTAAAAAGGAAACTGCTGCTTTAATCAGCTTGATTCTCTCTAGTCTAGGAGACACAGAACCCTCCTCCCACAGTGGAAAATGTCACAGTGATATCCATGCACTAGCAAGGGACCCAGACCCAAGTCAGCTGGAGCGTTTAGGGTGTCAGCTGGGAGCAAATTCACCTTCCATCTTTTTGAGTAGCTAAAGGATAAGGAACCATTAAGCCGCTGCGCTTTGCCATAGTAAACTCTCTACCACCCTGCAGGCCTACAAGGAAATAAAGGTCAGAGCAGTGGAAGCAATGCAGAAAGCAGAGCGCTGCTCAGTTTGTGACATTTAAGAGCTAGATATGCATATGGATGCGGATGCGTAGCATATGCATTCTGCAATGTTTCCATTTTAAATGGAAATCAATCAGTGTGGGTCATGGGAACGTTATCTCCCTCCCCTAGCTCTACAGAGTACTTTATTGATTGTTTTGACCTTTCGTGTTTGCCAGTCCATTACATTTGACTTTGAAAGGCGCGTGTAAGAGCTTCTTTCTCGAAGGGTACTCTTGTGTTCGCTGGGTACAATCCTGGCATGATGCCTGGCTTGACCATCAAAGCAAATATGTTGCTGCCTTTTCACGGTGACGGTTGTAAGTAGCAGTAGCTGGGGATCAGTCCCATGCTTAAATCTCCCGCAAACAATAAAGTCCCCTAGGAAGAGGGATTTATTGTTAAAGCATACTGAGAACTGCAGTTCTGTATGGGGAATCGGGGTCTTTAACAACTCTCTCAGCACCTTTAACAAACAAAGTTTCTCTGGGGAAAGCCATGGCTGTTTAAAGTGTTATGATACTGCTTTAAATGTGTAGTGTAGAGGGGGCCAGAATGAAGAGAGGGTTTAAAATAATTTAAACAAGCAAACAAACCTGGGTCCTTATTCTTATTCTTATTATTTACAAAGCACATTCTTTGTCACTAAGCTTCTCTAAATTAACTAAGGCAACTTCCAGACTGTCAACACTTTTTGTGGGTACCATTCCATTGTATACCAGCAGATTTAGGTTGTGAAATCAGAGTGGATTGGGTGTTCTTGTACAACATGCCTGTTTCAAAACAAACCACCTGAAACCCAAACAGCTTAATTTTGTGGTAAGAACAGGGATGGGGGGAAATGCTCTGGAAAGTGTGGGATAATGGTGACTTCAGGTGACATCATGTCACCTCCATGCAAGCAGATCAAAATGAAGGCTCAATAAGCAGCAACCTTGTTTAGGTAAAGGTAAGGGACCCCTGACCATTAGGTCCAGTCGTGTCCGACTCTGGGGTTGCGGCGCTCATCTCGCCTTATTGGCCAAGAGCCGGCGTACAGCTTCCAGGTCATGTGGCCAGCATGACAAAGCCGCTTCTGGCGAACCAGAGCAGCGCACGGAAACGCCGTTTACCCTCCCGCCAGAGCGGTTCCTATTTATCTACTTGCACTTTGACGTGCTTTCGAACAGCAAAATAGATAGCTATATCATCACAGTTTAACAGCAGTTTAACTGTTACTGTTCAATGGAACTGTAATCATAGCTATTTCTACAGGTTAATATTTGTTCAGTTTGTTGTCCAAGATAGGAATAATAGCTGAACCCGGGAGGGGAAGATTATGAAATGTCTGCCAATCAAATCAATAAACACCAGCAAGTCTGAAGGGCTAACATTTGAATTGCAAATATGAATCTGACTGTGACATTTTGCATACTTGCGAATATTTTTTTCTACTGCACCAAACAGTGGTGTTTTACTGTTTGTGTTTAACACACAACATCCATCACAAGGACAAATGTTACCTGTGATAAAAATGTGTCTATTAGTTTAAACCTTAGTTTGGTACACTTTTGCAAATCCTGTTTGTTTACATTGTATATCTGAATCCTAACAAACATTCATTGTGAAAGCAAGTGCCATAAACTGAAGGTCTGTGATGGGTCTCCTAATAACTCTTAACACCCTTAACAAACTACAGTTCCCAGAATCCTTTGGGGGAAGCCATGGCTGTTTAAAGTTGCATGTTGTTGCTTTAAAGGTATAGAGTTCCCTATATGCCAAATATATATTGGACCTGAGTTTCAATATATACCAAATATTAATTGTCAAATATTGTAATGAAATATTGTCAGACAGTGATCAAATGTTTGCTTATCCAGAGAATATCAGGCATCACCATTTGTAGAAAAGAAAACTGAGGAGAATTTATTTGGGGGAGCAATTTTTAGTTTTGTGGTATAGTCCCTAGAAACTCACTGTCAATATCAAGTGGGAGAAACAAATTAATCGGGTGAGAAGAGGAAAGCATTGACTAGGTTCACACTGAGCCTATTTTTAAAAACTGGTGAATTGGGTCAGTCAGACAATCAGTGAAGAGTGAATAATGGCCACAAGAGTCTGTTTTGCAATTTTATGTGCAATTAACATCCAGGCTGCACTAATGGCATCTTCTGGGAGCCTTAAAACAGCACGTCAACATGACTGGGAGCATTAAAAGTATTGGACCTAACATTTCCCTCACCTACGCTTAAGCCAGCAAGGATCACTTATGCCAGAGTTGGGCTCGGTCCTGGTGGTACGAAAGAATAAATGGACACAAATCTGACATTCAGAAACATATAGGTGAACATTTCACTCTCCCTGGACACTCCGCTGCTGACCTGAAGGTTGCCATTCTCCAAGAGAGGAGTTTTAAAGCGAGATCCCAACATGATTCAATCTGTTTGAGTCTAAATAGAGACAATGGTTTCCTCTCCTACTACATGGGTGACACAATTATTGCGTACAATGCTTTGATGACTCAGACCCCTTCTTCCCTACAGACCCTCTTGGGTGCTAAGGTTGGCAGAGAGGTCCCCCTTGGTTGTTCCACCGCTCTCAGAAGCTTGAGTTGGTGGTGGTGATCTGGGAGAGGGCATTCTCTATGGCAGTCCTTAGGTTGTGGAATTCCCTACGGAGGTGCACCTGAAACCTTCATTTTACAGCTTTTGGCAAATGCACCTCTTTACTCTGGCTTTTGACACTTGAGATGTATAATTTCGGAACCCAACTTATTTCTGTAATGTTAGATTGTTTAAAATGGTTTTTAGTATTGTGTTTTAATTGGTGCCTTTGGACCTTGGGGGGGAGGATGGGCAATAAATTGTAGTAGTAGTAGTAGTAGTAGTAGTAATAATAATAATAATAATAATAATAATAATAATAATGCCACCAATTAGTGCTGTTGTAAAGGGGGCTGGGTGGTCCATGCTGCGCTTCTCCTGATTGGTCCAGGCAGACCTGAGTGATCTCCTTCTGCACATTTCCTAGTGTGAGCTATATCCTGGATTCAAATGTGAGATGTTCTACATGTAAAACATACCTGTTTCCTTTCCAGCCAGGACTCCTTCTGCAGTCCTTTGTTCTCTAGAACTGCATCTTGAGGCTGGAGGTGAGGGGAGTGAAATCCCTCCAACTGTTGACGACTCTTCCTTAATAATTTCCCATTCTTCCATTTCTTATGCATGCCCATCTTTAATCTTAGCTCATCTGTAAGCTCCTTATGCAGCCAGACTGGTTTCTTTAGATGCCTCCCTCTTTCCTTTCTTGTTGGAACTGTCTGCATTTGTGCCTTCAATATTTCACCTTTAAGAAACTCCCATCCATCTTCGACTCCCTTCTCTTTGAGTATTTCTGACCATGAGATCTCACCCAGTAGTTCCTTAAGCTTTTTGAAATCGGCCTTCTTAAAGGCCAGAGTGCATGTATGACTACACTCAGCTTTCCCTTGTGAAATATACCCAGAGTCGAGACTGCTGCATTTTGGATCCTATTCAATCAGTACATAACACCTTGCCTCTCTACAATGAAACCCAAGAGGACATGATACTTCCTCCCAGGTTTCCCAGTACTTCCCATTCATCAATCAGTTCCTCCCTTTTGGTGAGGACCAGATCCAAGTTAGATGATCCCCTTGCGGCTTCTTCTAACATCTGGGAAATGAAATTGACCACTGGTAATAAGCTAGAGGAACTTGACTCCCACACATTAAAGAAAATAAAATTTCATTTTATATATTGTTCCAAAAAGTGCAAATTTAGTAAATGTACACCTTTAAATGTAAACTGAACTTCTCCCCGATCCTGAGCTATACTCTGCCCATCTTAGCTCATTCTTACACAATTTCCTAATTAGATCCTTCCTTAGCATTGTTATGATCAGTGCAATTTAATCCTTTTACAATAAAACTGTATATTCTAAGGCATTGTAAAACACATTGGATCAATTACAATATACCTTATCTGAATGTATTTATCTGAATGTTTTCATCTGAATGTATTCATTTTTTTTAAAGGCCATATTATATCAGAATCAGGATTGCAATCTTCAGATAAGCATATGGTCAATGAATCATTTGAAAGCATTTCTATTTTGAAACATGTGAGCCTGTAAACTGAATTGCAGTCCCTGAAACGATTTGCATATTTGCCCATCAGATTTCTATTCCTGCCTTCATCGTATTACAAATAACTTTCATTTAATTATCCATTGGTCTCAAACATGAATTGGTTGGAGAAACAACAACAACTACGGTAGGTAAATACATTATAGAGGTAAAATCTTACACACCCTCAATCTGCAATTATAGATAAAGCATCTGTCACCAGTTCTTTCTGAAAGGTTCTTCTATCTTTTGCAAGGAGCTAAAGCTTGCAACATCTGATGGAAGGGCGTTCCACAGGGCAGGTGCCACTACCGAGAAGGCCCTCTGTCTGGTTCCCTGTAACCTCACATCTTGCAATGAGGGAACCGCTGGAAGGCCCTCGGCGCTGGATCTCAGTGTCTGGGCTGAACGATGGGGGTGGAGATGCTCCTTCAGGTATACAGGACCAAGGCCGTTTAGGGCTTTAAAGGTCAGCACCAACACTTTGAATTGTGCTTGGAAACGTACTGGGAGCCAATGTAGATCTCTCAGGACCGGTGTTATGTGCATCTGTGCATGTTCTCTGTGTAGCTCTGAACTTTATGGTATGTACTTCACCAGCTAAGGGATATATGCAGATCTACTCCAAGTGGTTTGTGGTCCAGATGGATACCTAGAGTACATAAATTAGATTGTTGAAAATAATGGCTTTATCTAGGCGAAGCCTTATGCATTTGCTTTATTTATAATTCTGTTGGGTGCTCTCTTGTGAAATATGTTCCACAGTCACTCGCCAAAGATTCATGCAGCATGAGGTGCCAAAATGTGACAGGCAAACTGCATCGTGACACAAACACAGCTAGAGTGCCAACTCCATTACTAGACTGCCAGACCATGGCTATATTGCCAGTAACACAGTCATAGAACAGGCTGTCGTTCTCCTGAACCCCTCCAGGGCTTCTAGAGAGATTGCCCCAGGCCTTGTTTTTTGTTTTTGTTTTGCAGGGTATGGGGTAAGTACTGGTATGCAGTATAAAGGAGAGCCATCTGTTTATGCACACATATATTATTGACGCGGGTGGTGCTGTAGGTTAAACCACAGAGCCTAGGGCTTGCCAATTGGAAGGTCGGCGGTTCGAATCCTCGCGAAGGGGTGAGCTCCCATGCTCGGTCCCTGCCCCTGCCAACCTAGCAGTTCGAAAGCACATCAAAGTGCAAGTAGATAAATAGGTACTGCTCTGGTGGGAAGGTAAACGGCGTTTCCGTGCGCTGCTCTGGTTAGCCAGAAGCGGCTTAGTCATGCTGGCCACATGACCCAGAAGCTGTGCTCCCTCGGCCAGTAAAGCGAGATGAGCGCCGCAACCCCAGAGTCGTCCGCAACTGGACCTAACAGTCAGGGTTCCCTTTACCTTTTATTATTGATACTGGATGGGCACCATTCATCGAGTGCATTTTACTGGGCAGGTTTTATTGAAAGTGCACAACAAGGTACGGCAGTGAATCTGAAAAGAGTAAAAGGAGAAGTGGGTAGCAGAGACATCAAGAGAACAGTGGGTGGCAGGGAGAGTTGTTGTTCAAGCTGTATAGTCAGTAGATATTAGGAAAGTAGGGTAAAGATCAGTGACTGGTTGGGGAGACTTCCTCTTTCACCAGGTTTACTTGCAAGGTCACCTTACCCCATAGAAGCCCACTTGATTGCTTTGATATCAGAAACTGGCGCTGTTACAGTGTCACATAATACTTATTCCACATTTGTAAGAAACTGATATTTTAGTGCGGCAGCACCTACACTTGGAACTCCCTGCCTATTGATGGCAGACAGTTGCATTCATCTATTGAGACATGTTAACATGTTTCCTTTCGTTTTCACTACAGTGGTACCTCGCCTAATGAAGATAATGCGTTCCGACGCGATCGTCGTTAGGCAAAAAAATGCGTTCGGCAAATCCCCATAGGAACGCATTGGGGAAAAATTCGTAAGTTGAAAAAATCGGGTCAAAAATTCGTAAGTCGAAAAAATCCTATTAAAAGCGGCCGCGACGTCTTTTCTTAAGTCGAAGAAATTCGTTTCCGGCGGCCATTTTGTTTTGCCGGAAGTCATTCGTTAGGCGAAAAAGACGTTAGGCGAGTTATTCGTTAGGCGAGGTACCACTGTATTCTGGATTTTCATTATCTTTTGAATATTTTACCTGTTTTCAATGGATAATTTTGAATCTTCTATTTTATATTTTTGCAAACCGCTTAGAGATTTTCTTACAATCAAGCAGTATATAAATTTTGTTTCATAAAATAAGTACGTTTGACTAGGTGACCCTCGTGGTCCCTCGTCCAACTCTGTGATTCTGTAATTGTATGATTCTGTGATTTTATGCAGGTATCACACCACATAAGTACATGAAGTAAAGAAAAGGTAAAGGTAAAGGGACCCCTGACCGTTAGGTTCAGTCGCGAATGACTCTGGGGTTGCAGCGCTCATCTCGCTTTACTGGCCGAGGGAGCCGGCGTACAGCTTCCAGGTCATGTGGCCAGCGTGACCAAGCCGCTTCTGGCGAACCAGAGCAGTGCACGGAAATGCCGTTTACCTTCCCACCAGAGTGGTACCTATTTATCTACTTGTACTTCGTGCTTTTGGACTGCTAGGTTGGCAGGAGCAGGGACCGAGCAATGGGAGCTCACCCCATTGCGGGGATTCGAACTGCCTGGTAGCATCCTAACACAAGGAGAGAAATGGTGAAGGTAAACGAGTGAGGGCACCATGAGCTCAAGTTGTGTTGCTTGTGAATGAGGCTTGGAAGATCTGTTCAGTTAACAGGCTGCAGGGCAACCTACCTGCTGCACTGATGAAGCCTTGCCTTGGATTAACTGAAAAAGGTGCAAATCTCAGATCTACCTGAAGAGCAGATAGCCAGCCACCCACTGTTTGCTGAAGGTGTGCTTTAGGTTGCAGTGAGTTGCCTTTGATTGGTAATTCTATCCCCTGTTGTGGTTGCAGCTTGGTGAGAACTGTTTTGAATTATGATTGTAGCCTGGTGGCAATTTGCTTTGCCTTGTGCTTAAGTAAAATTGAATTGTGCTCCCCCCCATCCCCACTCTGTGGTCTGGATTTCTGTTCCTGCTTTACATGGCCTGTAGAAAGGAGTCACACTGACCTAGGTCACTGCTTATATCTCCCATTTCTTCCAACAAACATATCTCATGCATAGTGCTCTATTAAACACTGCAAATTGACTTGTTCTGAACACACAGTTGGTGGTAAATAATTGCACAATCCCCGATCTTGCATTTGTGCTGTCTCAGTTGCAGTGGCTCCCCCAGTCTGCTTCTCAACTCAATTTAAAATACTGTTTTTCAACTTTAAAGCCACAGGTGGCTTGGGATGAAGTTACCTGGAAGGTCACCTTGACCCATATGTGCCTAGGTGTTGTTGCCAAATAAATTGAGGCACCAAACTCCCAGGGAGAGGACCTGGTACAGTCTTCCCAAAAGGTTTGCCTGGTGCCGTCTTTGTGATCTTTTCACTGCCAGATGAAGATCTCCGTATTCATTTTAAATGATGACAGTCTGGGCCTTTTAGTTTAGTTTTGAAATCTGCATTCTAATTGTGTTTTTGGTTTTTATTGTTTTATAAGTGTTGCATTTGTTTTATCTGTCAGCCTGTCAACCCATGTTATGTTGTAGCTGTATACGTCAGGGATGGCCAACTCCCAAGAGACTGCGATCTACTTCCAGAGTTAAAAACTGGCAGTGATCTACCCCCTTTTTTGGGGTTCAGGTCAAAGTTGTTGAGCTTTTTGGGGGAGGAGGAAAGCCCCATTTTTGGGGGGTGCAGGGCAAAAAAAATGAGTTGTGTTTTTTTAGGGGAGCCAAAGTTGTTGAGCTTTTTTGGGGGGAGCCAGTGATCTACCAGCGATCTACCACAGGTGTCCAGTGATCTACCAGTAGATCACGATCTACCTGTTGGACATGCCTGATGTAGTTAATGCAATGCCATACTAAAATGAACATAAAATTTCATTAACCAATATTATTTTGTATCAGGTTTGTCTTGTCTGTCCAGCTTGCTCTTTCCTGTGCAGAAGCACCCTCCAGACATCTGGAGTAATTTTAGTACAAAAACCTTGGTCAGTACTTGGAGATAACTGAAACTGAGCAGCATGGCAAGTGACTCTTGTTCATTACTATTTTAAAACAGGTCCAAGGTTGTCTCTTAGTTCCATCTCAGTTGACATCAATAATTTTGATATTATTCATTCATTTATTAAATTTATATTCCACTCTCCCTCCCAAAGAAGTCCAGAGGGGCAAACAGCAAATGATAAAGCAATAAAAGCACCTCATTTTCTCCCTGCATGGTCTCACAGGCAATCTTTGAGTATTGCTTTTTGTCTGTTTTGTATAACAGTGAGTTTTGCAGCAGCAATTCCATAGTTGTATCAGCCCAGATTCCTGTTCCATGTCCTACAATTTTGCATCTCATTGACAGCTAACTGTTGGTGGTCACATTCTGGTTACCCAAGCAACCTCAGTGTTATGTTT
Organism: Darevskia mixta; assembly: GCA_034641385.1. Taxonomy (NCBI): domain Eukaryota; kingdom Metazoa; phylum Chordata; class Lepidosauria; order Squamata; family Lacertidae; genus Darevskia; species Darevskia mixta. Next base: position 24,421,923 of record JAWWNH010000014.1, on the reverse strand, counting down.
CCTAAACAGCTAAGAGGTTCAGAGTCTTAGAGGAGTCAGACGAAAAAGAAACGTGGGAGGGGAAACAAAGAAACACTTGCTATTATACTGCACGTACACACAAATATTATGACTGCATGCATTAAGACACCATGCATTTAAAGAAACCCCCCTCCAAAAAAAGAATCCTGGGAACGGTAGTTTAAGGGTGCGGGGAATTGCAACCCTTTGGGGTATAAACTACAGTTCCCAGGATTCTCTGGAGGGAAATGTGCTTTAAATGTATGGTGTGAATACAGCCTCCATGTCAAAAACTATACATCCAATCTTGGGTGAACATTGTAGTTAACCCAAAGGTTCAAAGCTTAATGGCACATATATAGGAATGCGTTTCACTTCACAGTATGATAATTGTGCTTTATTTTCTTGCATGTTTGTACTGCTACCTGGACCAGAGGGCACTCCTTTAATATTGCAAAGAACCGGATACATGACATAAAATATAAAATAATTAAAATGAGAGAAGCACAGAGAAGATACAATATAACAGCAACAGCAGGTCAATAAAATACCATCCACTATAGTCAGATACAGTGCCTCTGACTACAGGCACTAAACACTTCATTTGTCAAGATATTTGTTTTCTTGTTTAATCTGAAAGATTTGTACCCTGCATCCCAATGCATTCACATTGCCAGAGTAGCTTACAACCAGAGTTATAAGAAGATGCCATTTTCTGTTCCACCCCCCCAAAACTACATTATTTGTCTCATTGTCTGCTGTGGCAAAATGACATAACTTGTTTAATCTGAAAGATTTGTACCCTGCATCCCAATGCATTCACATTGCCAGAGTAGCTTACAACCAGAGTTATAAGAAGATGCCATTTTCTGTTCCACCCCCCAAAAACTACATTATTTGTCTCATTGTCTGCTGTGGCAAAATGACATAACTTGCAAATTTAATTCTGTAAATTATGCAAGTTCAATGCAAAGAAAATATGAGGGGGATGGACCATAATCAATTACATATTTTTTGGTGAACTGAAAGCAACAACAGTGAACACCAATCATATTCACTGTTTTCCATGGCATGAACTTTGGCAATTTCCTTTCCCCTTTCCACTTCTTGCCGAAACTCTCTGACATCGTTACCTACAACAATTAAAATAGTGTGTTAGGATCCATTTCACTATTGTGTCTAGTGCTTCTGATGGACCTATCTTCCATGAATCTAATGAGTCTAATTCCTCTATCAAGTCATATTTTAAAGCAGATATGGGGAACCTGCGGCCATTCAGATGTTGTTGAACTTCTGTTCCCCTCATCACTAGCTGGGGCTGATGCTCCTTTAAGGGGCCGGGTAGGAATTTGCCCATCGGGCTAATTGGCACTGACCTAGTGGTTTTGCCTACCTCATAGGAATTCGTCACAACTTGTTGGGCATTGGGGCAATCCCTTATTTTGGGCGGAGGGAAGGTTGTAGTCCCTGCCTGCCCCTCCAAATGCTGGGATGTCCCGTTAAAGGGATCCGGGGGGGAGTGGCCATTTTCATGTGCCCAGGCAGGGCCAGGACAAAGGCACTCCCCCAAACAGCGGTCTTTGTGGGGGTCACCCTATTGGATGTAAGTCTTAGGAACCCCTGCCTGCATTGACCACACGTCACTTCTGGTGGGCAGGACGGAAGTATTTAGATCGCCCCATGCCCAAGCCAAACCTCTTTCATCTGTATTCAATAAAGTTGTGGCCTGTTTTGACCCAAAACCAGTCTCTTTGGTCTCTTATTATTTGGGTTGGGGTATGGGAAGTCCGGTGCCTGATCCTGCGACATGGAGCCCAGCAACATTTGGGGGTGGGGCACAGGTTGCCCATTCCCAGTTTGAGCTAGTGACCACCACCATATTTTCAGGCAGCAAATTCCTCCAAGTCAATTATGCATTGTGGAAAGAAGCACTTTCTTTTGTCCCTCTTGACTCAAGGCAAGCATGCAAGGGTCTCATATAATTACACAATTGTCAGAGTTCACTATTTCAAAGGGTGATAAATCACAGGTATGACTTGCCGCCAAAGAGTAATAAAGCCTAGTACTTGTCTGCATGGGCTTGTCCTGGGTTCAGACCAAGAATACTGTCTGGCTTCACTTGTGGAAATGGTCTTCTGCATTCTTCAGATTGTAGTATGCACCTGTTTGGTAATTTTGTGCTCTTGCGTTTTTTAAAAAATTGTCGGCTGGCATCATCCCAGGCCTGTTCTCGAAAGTGATTAATAACTCAGGAGGGGAAAGAAGATTTAGAGATATGCAACAGGAGGTTGGGAAGTAGGTTGCACAAGATTCCTGAGTGCCCTGGTGGAGCTTTAAAAGGAGCTTTAAAATATAAGCCATACCCCGAAAATAAGACATAGTGACGCAGCGCCTCTCCCTTAAGACAGCCTAGATAGGAAACACGGTAAGATATTTTACCAATGCTAGGGTCAGTATAAGTTATTAAGCAACTATTTGAATGTAACTTTGTTTCAAATTGTTTTGGAGTGAAGTTATGTAGTGAAGCTTTTGAACCAAATTTTTGGACTGGAGAATTTTTGTTTCAAATAAGAGTCATTTTTTATTCATCCAGTTTGCTTCCATATGGTCAGTTTTAATAATGTCAATAGTCCTAACTCCTAGGTGTGCAGATGAGGTGGGGGGAGCAGTTCTAGGATTCCTCCTTAGTATTTTGTTTCATTGTTCAGATATTTTTTCCCCATCCTTCATCAACATAGTTGTCTAAAGGGGGCTGAGTAACTTACGGCAAAGGAGATTTTAGCATACTCCAGTGTAGAGCTGATTGAACTGTTTGAACACAAGATAATGTACTATATGTAAGCTACACTTTATTATTTCTGGCACGACTTATAAAAATTCAGCTGTGTGTGAAGTTCAGTCCTCCCCCTCCCTTTTAAAGACACTTATCAAAACTGTCTGCACTACATGAAAGCAAAACACATGTAAGGATTATTAGACAAAACGGGGAACGCAAAGCAACTCCTTGAGAGGAAAGATGTACATGACACCCTAAGTGCATACTCCAGCAAATTGTGCAAAAATAAAGAGTCATTAGAATTGTTTACATTAGAATGGAAACTTAAGAGATCAAAAACCTCTATGTGCCTCATTTTATCATTATGCCTCCTTCTAAACCCAGAGGCCTTGTGTGCATGGTAATTTAGGCACCTTAAAAAAGCGACATTCTCCAGCCATTGCGCAAACCTCAGACCCCTTCTCTTCCTGGTAGCGGCTATCCAGAAATGAGCATCAGTCTCCCTGTAGCAGTTTCATGATTGGTTTCTGTGTTTCCATCAATCTCATGGCACACAAAGCCACCTGGTCAGTGTGGTTTGAGAAGGCGGAAGCCCAGGCTGACTATTCAGTTTGGCTTAACCCCCTTGAATGATTCCCCCCAAGGCCGTCTTTAGCAGATGTGGCGCCGGGTTGCAAATATCCGCCCAGTGCCCCCACATTACCATGGATAGTGTTGGGGTGGCCGTAGCTGCGCATTGCCAGCTATCCGGGGGGGGGGCAACTCTCCCCCATGCCGCTGCGGGAAAGCGATCCCTGTAGACGCTTGGGAGTGAAGTTGTGCCCCTCCCAAGCCTCCTCGGGAGGAGAGTGATCCCCACAGAGGCTTGGGAGGCTTGGGAGGGAAGCTGCGGGCCCGCCAGCCTTGTGGTTGGTGGTGCGCAGCTGGTGGGTGTGCAGGGAAAGGGGAGGCCGTCAGCAAAGCTGCGCAGCTGCCCCACTTGCTGGGACGCCCCTGAGAGGCCAGCGCCCTGGTGTGACACACCACTAAGCCCTATGGGAGAGGATTCCCCTATATATAAAGCTTCCTGCACATATGAAACAGGGGAGAGCACGCTAGCCTTGCTAGCTAGTTTTCTATGTGCAGTGAGTTTCTTGTTTGGAGGAGCATTCAGAGATGCAATTTGAAATGGTACAAATTAGGCAAAAGGTGCACAACTTGGTTCTGTTGCTTGTGCCACTTGGCTAAAAATTGTGCTTCTAGATGTAGACCAACAGTTGCTGGTGAATAGAGGTATCGTGTTTCACAGAACTGACCATCTGATCCCAATCCAGAAAGCTCTATGTACTGGATGAAAGGGTTCAGCTCACCAATCCAACACAAGCTGCTGGGAATCACAAGTGGACTTTGAATAGGCATCTGGTCAGCCACTGTGAAAACAGCCTGCTGGACTATATAGGCTTTGGTCTGATCCAGGAAGAACATAGGAAGTTGCCTTATACAGAGTCAGGCCATTGGTCTATTTAGCTGACAGTAGCTCTCCAAGATTTCAGACACAGGCCTTTCCCAGCCTTAGCTGCAAATGCCAGGGATTGAATCTGGGACCTTGGGCATGCAAAGGAAGATGCTCTTATGATCTTAAGTTTGTGAGTGTGATTCCCAATCCAAAGAACGATACCTGCACAGAATTCTCACGGATCATCACTGCAATATCAGGGCGGCTTTGTTTTCTTCATTTGCTGATTATCCATCTCTGAAAAAATGGATGTTACTCATCCTCTCCAGATGGCTGAAGAGGAGTAGGTGGATACATGAAGCATGTGTAGTCCTGGATTCTGTTTTTCACTATTCTGGGCACCATAGCTTAGGCAATATGTTGGAAGAGGCAAACCCCAAATTTCAACCCTATATTTTCAAACTATAAACACTTTTTGGTAGCTCGAGGCTAAAGTAAAGCTGGAATAGTACTTTTGCAGTACTATTTGTCTACCACAAAAGGGGTAATTTGGCAACTTTCAGGGAATGAATTCTTACCATTCCTATGGGGCAGAAGTTCTCTTCCTCCACCCTTAAAAAGCAAGCTTTGCTGCCGCTCGAAGCAGCTACACAGCTGCATGAGCAGCATTCCTTTTTTACATTGGAAATGCCGCAAATGGGAACAGCACTCCATTGCAGTTCCAGTTCAGGTCTTACAAAGGTGTCTAAAGATCAGGTGTTGCAGCACCACTGAGTGAACCACTTGCTCCAACATAGGCTAGCAGCGAATCAAGGCCTTTTGAGCATTTGCCTCTCCTAGGCGCTACCCCCTTTGGGAGAACAGCAATCTTTAAGGAGCCAACTCTCTGGCCTGTACAGTACATGGGTATTTCTTCTGTGCACTAAGAAAAATTGTTCAAGAGAGTTCTGGTTCCATGAGCCCTGATGCTATGAGATCTGGTCCAACAGGGTCTGTTCACTAGCTTTTGGCTTAGTAGCCTCCTGGCCACCAGCCTCAGAATACGGGGACTGATCTGGCTCCTTAGTTGGTGATTCTGCAGTGTGGTGTAATGGTTAAGAGTGGTAGACTCGTAATCTGGGGAACCGGGTTCGCTCCTCCGCTCCTCCACATGCAGCTGCTGGGTGACCTTGGGCTAGTCACACTTCTTTGAAGTCTCTCAGCCCCACTCACCTCACAGAGTGTTTGTTGTGGGGGAGGAAGGGAAAGGAGAATGTTAGCCGCTTTGAGACTCCTTCGGGTAGTGATAAGGTGGGATAATATCAAATCCAAACTCCTCCTCCTCCTCCTCCTCCTCCTCCTCCTCTTCTTCTTCTTCTTCTTCTTCTCCTCTGACTTGGTGTCAGGGTCGCTGTTGGACGCTGTCATGACACAGGTGCATTGCAGGGAAGGTAGAGGGATGCCCTTATTAGCCACCTGGTCAGCCTTCTTATTTTCCTCAGCAATGCCCGGGGAACAATGCTATGCCATCATGTACCGTTTTGAAAGGAATGCTGCTAGGCTGTGAAGAAATAACAGTAAAATTGTGTTTGTTTTAATTTTAAGGAGAGAGATGGAGGGAGGGAGAAAAAGAGCAACCCCCCCTCAGCCTCCCCTTCCCCAAATTGTAACAATGCACCCCCAGCTCTGAAGATTGTAATAATCATTAGGCATAGGTGCCAACTCTCTGGGTGCCCGAGCACCCACAAAGTTCCCCATGAAGGGGCCAGGCACCCACAAATTTTGGTGCCAGGGCCATGGCACCCACGACCCCAGGCACTCACAGTCCTGGGGCCAAGTTGGCACTCCTGTCGACAGGGCCTGTATTAAGGCCAGTACCAGATTGAATGTGCATGGTGAGCTGATTTTCTGAGCCACTAGGAGAATTGTATACAATACATGTGCTCCGCATGGCTAATATTCTGTTGTGGAATTCCCTTCACCAATTGTCAGTGTCAGAAGCAGTGAATGACCTTGATGTTTGGCTTGTTCTGTTGTGCCTGAGGATAAACTGGCATAGGGATGGAATTGTAATATTCGTCAGCTTCTGTTATCCTTAGTTCAGTATCGGGCAGGTGTTTGTTTGTTTGTTTGTTTGTTTGTTTTAAAAATAATAATAACCACAACAGTTTGAAGTTAGGTCTGCCATAGTTAGATGACTGAAATGCTCGCCACATGGAACTGCATTTGAAGATGGCACATCTCTAGACCTCATTCAGAGATGGGCCTACTGTAAAATATTTTAGTTTATAAAAAGCCTTCCAGAAAAAGGAAACGTGAACATTTAATGAAATGTAAGGGACTTCAGTTGCACACCAGTATGTCAATTCTTTTCAAAGCACATGAAGCTTAGACCCATTTAATTCATCAGAAAATCGAGTTCTTGGTTCTCCCATTGAAATCTCCTAAACAGATTCCCATGAGAGATCCCTGCTGAGCTGATTTGCTCTGAGCTGCCATTTTTGCTGTGGCTGCTGCTGCTGCTGCTGCTCTTGCGTTCCCCAACGCATTTTGAAATCTCTTGCCCACAATCCTCGCAAACAAAGTCAAGCATGCTTTTTGCTCATCAGTCGGCACCTTAGAGGGTCAGCGTAAGTCTGATGTAAACCAGCATTTTTTTTAGCGATGGCTAAATGAAACACATTCTTGCATGTTGTTTGCCAACTTTATTTTTTCTTTATGTGTATAAAAATGACAGGTTTTAATCGTACCCTCATGACAAATGTGTTCCAGAAAGCCAGATAACTGAGAGCCTGATGCAGAACATAACCAAAAAGGATTAATCAAAATTAGAGCTAAACCATGTTGCTAAAATTAGAGGTAAATATATTGCTAAACATCCAATACAGTAATAGGCTTACTGCAAGCTTTTTTTTAAAAAAAAAAACAAATACTCAGCATTCCTGGTATATCAATACCTTGCAGGGATTGTATATTAGACTGACATTCAAAGAAATCCAAAAACTCTTCAACAGGCTTAGGAGGAACTGATTTATTCCCACAAAATGGTATAGAGTAGACTGAGATCTGAAGCCTGTAAGGGAATGTGGACTGATTGTTGGGCTTGGCCAAAAGGAGCGGGTTCAAATATCTTATGTGAGGGCACAGCATGCCTGCAGGGAGGAAGATGGAAGTTCCATTGCACAAGCGGAAACTCTTGGGCTGACAGAACACATTAGTTGGATACTAATGCCCACTTTCTCTCAACCTAACCTAACTTAGCATCTATGAGGCTAGAGGTGGGGTGGTGCAAACCTTTCTGAATGCTCGCCTAAGCTCCTTGGAGAAAGGGTGGAATAGAAATGCTATAAATAAGACAAATTTACTACATTGTCTTGGCAGTTGTCTTGATCCTTATGGATTCCAATCACGTACGTTGCTGCGGCTGCCCAGTTCCCCTCGCTTAATACCGGCAACGTTTTTTCGTCGTGGCCAATAGCAGATAGTTTTTGCTGTCTCCACCCTTCCCCCACCCCATCCCTATAGGGCATTGTGTACCAGACAAAATGCATTATTGGCCAAACTTCACAATTACCACAGCAAGTTCATTTTATGGCTTGTCATACGTTGCGGGGAAATAAGAAAAGACTTTCATCATTATTTATGGATTATTTATGTCAGTCTTAAGGCTGGGATGTTGTTTGTTTTTTTCTGAGAGTGGTTTTTCTTCCTCTTCTGTCCTGTGGTGCTTATGCTACTGGTTTGGAATGGTTCTGAGGTAAATTATTGAAACACTTACAATGCTCTGCTAAAGCCTTCTCTCCTGGGGTTTTGGAGTCCCCTCTCACCCCCTTTCTCAGTCTGTATACGTACCATACGTTTAAATGACACTCACCCAAAAGAATCCTGGGACCTGTAGTTTGCCAAGTGTGCTGAGAATTGCAGCTCTGTAAGGAGAAAACTACAATCCCCAGGCTTTGGGTGGGGCTTTAAATCTACGGTGTGTAGGCAGCCCCAGTTTGCCTTCTAATGGAGGTTTTTTGGGTAAGGTTACCAGACATCCCCATTTCCCAGGGACAGACCCCAGATTTACAAATCAGCCTCCTGACAAAATCCATCTATTTAGTAGGAAGTTGAAAAGTGTCCCCGGATTCATTGGGGGGAAAATCTGGTAACCTTATTTTTTATAGTCTTCGGCTGGAGTTGATGCAGTTGACCTGTTGACATTGAATTGTACCAGCTCTGCAGGGTTTCCGACGGGGGATTTCTGGTGATGCACCTCAACTGTGGAAGACTTGGAACTTTTCAGTGTGTTTAAAAAAAAAAAAAAAACTGGCTCCAGGTTTGTGGAGGCGCTCGGCAGAATACCCTTCCCCTTCTGTGGGAATTAAGCTCCAGTTCCCGTTTACAGAGAAGATAGCCCTGGGTCCTTTGACCCTTTAATTAGTTCTCTTTTTCCCTCCTAGAAAAACTACGCAAGGCACTCTCTTTTAAAGTTTAAATAACATAACTTTTACTCAGTGCACTTGCACATTAAAATATATAATGTGGGTAGGCGATAGTTAAGTCGCTCAAACATCTTACATAGATTAAACTTTTACAGACAAACTAACTCTGACTCTGAGGCAGACAGCAGCACAACAATTCCTACCTGATGCTCTAACTGTTAAAACTGTTCAACTAACTGCCACAACTGCCACAGAGTGTATGGCGTCTTAGAGTTTTACAGCTCTTGCAACTAACGCTTTACATATGCATTTTGGATGCTAACATCCCACGCCTGAGGTTCTTGAGACAGCTGAGCAGCAGTCTCTCTCTCTCTCTCCCCATTCACACAAATAAAAAGCAGCAAAAGCCCTGAATAGAAGCATATTCAAGGATTTATAGGGGTTCACGTTATCACATTAATTGGGGCCCTTTGGGCCACTGCTACAACCTGATGACCTCCATTTTGTTTCCCCCAAAGCGCACCTGACTGACACACCAAGGATGCTGTGTGCCTGGGCCAGGCCTGGTCCTTAGTGCTTATAAAACATATTTCAAGTGGTAAAAAATAAAGCTTCACATAATTATATCTGAAATCCTTACAACAGGCTCATGAGGACCAATTTTATTACCCCTCCATTGCAGGTAGAAGGCTGAGGCTGAAAGAATAATGGGGTGTTTCAGGCCACCAAGCAAATTTGCTGCTGAGATTTAAACGCATCATTTTCCAGCTTACACTTTCCAGCTTGCACTAAACCTCACCAGCTCATAAAAACAGGGTCCATTTCATTCTGTATGTGTGGGTAAAATTTGGTTCATCAGTGATACGGGCAAGGATACATTTGCAAGTCCTAATAACCTCAAACCCATTTAAATGGGCATGAGGTTTCGAAAGAGGTGAACGGCTTGCCCTACGGTGCTGGCCCTACTATTAGGCAGAGTGAGGTGATGGAGGGGGAAAGCTGTGCGCACCCCCTGCACCCCCAAACTAGCTTGCTGCTATTTGATGCACCAAAGGCTGCTATCCTGTCAGCAGTGATGAAGTAAATTGAACTGCCGGTCCAGTGAGCTTTTGTATATTGAATGGAGGAGACTGCCACCTGTGCCTCAGGCAGTAAAATGTCTTGGGCTGGCTGAACATACAGTTGGAAACCCATGCAGTTCACTCTTATGTTGTGAGGCATAGAGCTTGTGGCAAAATGACAGAAACCGCCCCTGCCTCTGAACCCCTAGTGACCTTAGACTTGGTTCCTTTTAAAATGCAACCTCAGGGTAGCCAACAACATTCCCCTCCTCCTTAATAATAAGTAGTGAAGATTGAATGGCACTAACAAAATGTCTGCTTGTATGTACAGTATGATCGTTGCTAGGTAAATGTACAATACAAGTCATGGATGCCTGCACACTCTCACTGGAAGTTAGCAATTCATTATTTCTGTGCATAAACACCATTATAATGTACAAGAGCACCATAAATCTCTCCCTCTCCCTCTCTCTCTCTGACCAGGACATACAAGTGTCACCACAGTGGCTGAACTAAAACTGCCTACATTTAACTGGAGGCATCCTAAATGGATATCTTAGTCAGTGGTTCCCAAAAACCTACCCCCTTGCATGGATCACTTGAAAATTGCTGATGGACTTTGCAGACTACCTAATGATTTTTCTGCCTGTTTTAGCAATTGTAATCCACTGTGCTAGATGCTGTTTGATTTGTAGTTGTCCTTTTTTTGGCTTATTTTATTTCTTATATTGTGTTTTATTGTATTATAATTTGCATCTCATAGATTTCATATTGTAATACAACAGAATGTGATTTAAGAAAGAAAAGATGCAATAAAATAAAATAAAAATATCAACATGAATATTCAGGCATGCTGCAGACCACCTGAATGAAACTCGTGGTTCACTGATGGTCCACAAACCATAGTTTGGGAACTCCTGACCTTCAGGGACTTTTGATCTGCATGTGCATAGAATGGGTACCTAGCTCTCATTTGACATAGTTAAACGTATGAGAGTTCAGCCTATTGTGCACAGAAATGTGAGTCTGAACATATGGAAGTCAGAGGTAAAAGTAGCAAACCAATTTAGTGCTTATGTGGGTCTTCTAAATAGTTTGAGATGCAAATTAAATAGTATGCCCCTAGACATTATAAAAAAATTCCTTCCAGTAGCACCTTAGAGACCAACTAAGTTTGTTATTGGTATGAGCTTTCGTGTGCATGCACACTTCTTCAGATACAGGGAGCTATCTCACGTTCACATGTTTTCAGGTACCGGGTATACGCTTAAGTTGTTTCAAGCTACAGCTACCTGTTGTGGCAGTGCGGAATAGCCCTATAATAAATAATTTTTTAAAAATTTTTTTAAAGCAGATATAGCTTCAACATCTATGATAGCATATTTAGTTCTTTGACTGTATGATTCAAAAGTACCTAGATGGAGATAGGGTTACATTTTTGCTGCATTTATTGCATGCAGGAACTGATCCATAAATATATCAACAGTGTTTCCCAGTTGTTGTATGAAAGATCTTGATGGATAACATTTTTTCCTTTTATAACAAATTTATTTTCTTTGATGAGATGAGATATTACACTCCATTTTAACTTGGATTTTATGATATACTAACAGGGCAAAGTGCTGAGAAACCCCCACTGTGTAAACTATTAACAGCTGTTCATCTTTTTTACTTGTCTACAGGTTTCAAACAAATAAGGCCAAGAAGGCAAGCTATGGTTAAACGTAGAATACTTTGCAAAATGAGGCAAGGCCACTTTAGCATTGACCCTCATTAGAGGGGCCATTGTGTTCATTGCTTATGTAGGCCAAACTCATGACTTATGAATAGTCATGCAATTGTTTCATGAATATTCAGCAACAGCAATAATAAACTAGAACAAACTAGCACGGTTCATCTTAAAACAGATATGGGTATGGGAAACAGTACAACAAACCCATCATTGCCTGTGGTGTCCGCGTTCATTTCTTTTGCCCCATCATGGCTGCTGGTCAAATAGCTTTGGCAGGTTTAAGAAGCATTACAAAAACCTACCTAACCTGTCTGATCAGATATGATAGCGGGGGCAAAGTAAATGAATTGATACATCTCTAACAATGAACATACTCTCTTCAGCTCTCTGAAATACTGTTTTGCTCTCCCAGTTTAATTTACTGCTCTTCCTCAAAGTTCAACTTTGCTTCCCACACAACTTGTTCCTTACTAACTGCTATGGAAACTGCTATGAAACACACACACACACCCCTTTCTCTCTCACATTGACTTCAGAATAAATTTTCATGAAATAGCAGGAGCTTTCCCCAGCTCAACCTAGAAACACCCGGGATTGAACCAGAGACTTGAGTACAAAGCAAATGTTCTGCCACTGAGGTCTACAGGTCTGTTGGCCTGTCCTTTTGAAAGTATGCAGAAGGCTGCTGTACTGGGTAGGAAAAAATACCTCCTTTGCCAGCATGGCATGATCTATCCTTTCTTAGCCAGCTTGCCCTGATGTGTTGGCTTGCGATAGTAGCATAGAAATAAACTGTGCATTCTCATCGAATTTGTATACCAAGCCAATACATGTAAGACATCCCTATGAAGACAATTTTAAGTGACCTCAAGTGGCAGCTGTATATTGCGCAGCACCATTTGACTGCAGTGCCTGCATGTGGAGAGTGAATGGCTCTAATGCCATATCTACACTACAAAGATATAGTGGTCATACTTCAGTTTGATTGCTGTGACCTTTCATTCTCTCCCACAAAGAAATTGGGCTACCGGTACTTTAGTTTAGTGAAGGTGCTGGGTCTATTAGAGATCATTATCCCCCTCCTCACAGACCTGCAGTTCCAAAGATTCCATGTGGAACCAGCTTAAGATATGTCCTTTGAGACTATGAAAATGTAGTGTTTAGTCTAATAAAACACTCCAACTTTGGCCTTTTCATTGATGCCATGTCCATTCACTCTGTATGTTTTTGTGTTGGTGATGTATACCATATTTATTTTAGCTAAATAATATACCAGATCTTGTCCCCCAAAATGTATTTCTTTGGCTGGCAGTTTTCCAGCTTCTTTCCTTTCCAATTATTTAGCATAATAAGTTTTGAAATTATTAAACGCATACGATAAGGTAGCTAGATTCGTACAGCACGCTGAAATGCAGAAACCTTGGTAGAATCCCACATTTAAAATCATGTTTCCTAGGAAACAGTACTTTTTGTAAGTAACTATTTCCAAATTCCTTCATGCATATGAGTTGCTCCCTACCCTCAGTGGCTCACTCACATTGATTGCTCACATGTTTGATATGCCAACTAGCTGCTTTCCTGCACAACACAAAGCAAGAATGCCTATTTTAAATCAGAAATTTTGGTGGCTATACCAGTTAGTTAGTTAGTTAGTTTATTAAATTTGTCAGTCACTTTACCTTGCCCAGGGCAACACAAAGCAGCTTGCAACCCAACAAATAGACAATAAACCCCACGTAAATACATTGAAACCAAGAGGAAAGAGAAATACATTAAAAACATCCCACCCGTTCAGATCAGTGAAACATGGGGTGCTCAGGATACTGGTGTAAACTGTAGGTGGTAGTTACGGGTACAAAGTGTGTGTGTGTGTGTGTGTGTGTGTGTGTGAATTTAATAACCATTGCACAATACTTTCAGAGTTAAGAATAGTTTTCAATGCTTTTGCTTCAATTCACAAGAGATAATCTTAATAATGCATTTCAGAATTATCAAAAAAAAAAAAAAAAGCTACCTCCGACATGCCCAATTCTCCTGCCACCCGACAGGACAAAAAGCCCGCATTTTAGTGAGGATGCTGTGCTTGATGCGGTGCAGTAAAAGGTTGAAGGTAAATCTCCCAACAGTGTGCTCTTAGCATCAAGCCAGCTCATTGTTCACAGCCACCTAGCAAATCTGTGTGATCTGAAATAAAAGTGATTGCTATGAAGAGCACTGCAGGGCACGGGTGTCCAGGTTCATAGCCCAAGCTTCCTTTTCCGCTGCAGAGTAATTCTGCTGCCAGGGAAAGAATTGTTGACTAAAAATAGAAAGAAGTGAAGGATTCTCTGTTGTTCTGAGATGGCACCACCTCTGTATAGAGGTTGGCACCAGCCATATCCAACCCCTTGCAAGGCCAGGATCTTTACACCAAAGCAAGTGTGTGGTAGGAGGGGCAAGGAAGGAATGTTTGGCTTGAATGTTCCTTCTCCGTGAAGCCTTGAACAATTGTCGAAACTGTTGTGAGAAGTTGTAGTCCTTCAATTATGTAATATAATTTATCTGGAGAGAGTCTCCCCCATGTCTCCCTCTTACTTAATTACTTACTTACTTACTTACTTACTTGCTTGCTTGCTTGCTTACACACAGAGAGAGAGAGAGACAGAGAGAGAGAGAGAGAGAGAGAGAAAGAGCTCTCCATATCACCATAGTTTCCTTGCTAGAAATGCCAAGTTTCGGTGTGATTTTTTATATATATATATATAGTCTGCAGAAGAAACAAATTACTATGCACTACAAAACAGAACTGGCATTTCAAATTTAAAACAGATGACATCAGCATTACACATGGAACCAGACACCATCAAATCATATGCCACCTCATAAATATTCAAGCTGGTGGGGCAAAAGAAATGTAAAGTGCATGGCTGGCCAACAGGGCTCTCCAGGGGCTGGGAGCAGGGCGGAGGGAGATTCCTTTCTTGGAGGCTTTTAAATAATGCATGTATGCAGTCCATTCTGAGTAGCCTATAGGGAGGCAACTCAGCAGCGTCTGCAGATTTCTTTCGGGGTCTGTATTACACTGTGGTTTATGAGAATGGAGCAAATGAAACCTAGCGATGGTTCTTAGCGTCGTATGGAAATGACCATTTGGCACTGGGATGGGGGAAACTGTTGGATATTGTTGGTCTCCTGCTCCCATCAGGCCCAGGGCAGCCTGACCAAAGATCAGGGAAGATGGGAGCTGGAATTCAGCATCGTTTGGAGAGCCACGTTTTCCCCGTTCCTTATTTCGTGGAGTCCAAAAAGCAATGTATGAAAACATGGTAAAGGTAAAGGGGCCCCTGACCGTTAGGTCCAGTGGTTACCGACTCTGGGGTTGTGGCACTCATCTCGCTTTACTGGCCAAGGGAGCCGGTGTACAGCTTCCGGGTCATGTGGCCAGCATGACTAAGCCGCTTCTGGCGAACCAGAGCAGCGCACGGAAACGCCGTTTACCTTCCCGCCAGAGCAGTACCTATTTATCTACTTGCACTGCGTGCTTTCGAACTGCTAGGTTGGCAGGAGCAGGGACCGAGCAACGGGAGCTCACCCCGTCGCAGGGATTCGAACCGCTGACCTTCCGATCAGCAAGCCCTAGGCTCTGTGGTTTAACCCACAGCGCCACCCACATCCCGTATGAAACACGAGGAAAGGCCTAAAAGCTATATAGGCACCCCCAGGCTCCATTTTTATTGCACATTTGCGATGATTTGTGCTCATGATGCTTTCGGAGTGGTTACATGTGACCCAGTTTTCTATACAGTTTGTGTCTTCAAATGTTTTGGGGTGGTCATACTGCTTCATTTCCAATCAGTGCATACCTATAGCACTCTGCTGAAAGCCTGTAACTTTCCAAACCACAAATGCTCTGGTTAAGCAACTATTTTACTTTAAAAAGACAACTGAAGGCGGCCCTGTTTAGGGAAGTTTTTAATGTTTGATGCTGTATTGTTTTTAATATTCGGTTGGAAGCCGCCCAGAGTGGCTGGGGAAACCCAGCCAGATTGGGAGGGGGGTGGTATAAATAATAATAATATATTATTATTATTATTATTATTATTATTATTGCAACTGCTTCATTGGGGCAAGACCTACTGCTGTGACCACTAGGACTGAGCTGTTTTGTTTCCTTGAGTAATGCGTTAACGTCACTAACATAAGGCATTTTGCTGCTGACCTATGACTGACTCCAGCCCTGGACAGCAGGTCAGCTCCATACTTCTCCCCTACTGTTGTAGCACTCACTACACAACACCTACCACACCGGTCATTACAGGATTTGCTGTGAACCCTGAGAATGTCAAATCAGAAGTAAGTCTGACTGAATTCAGCAGGACTTACTCAAGGATTTCAGCCTTACATATAAATAACAAGCACTACCCCAATGCACAGCCTTTGTAAGGATAAGATTCCATTCATATTCTACTCTTAAATAGATCTCCCATCTAGCAGCTGATTAATTTCAACAATGATAGGACAGGATTTGGTCCCTGACAATTCACTGGGGCCTCCTAGGGATATTCTTGTCTAGACTGCAGGGCAATGTCTGAGGGTGCTGAAGTCTAGGAAACAATTTGGGAAAGGCAACTGAACATCAGAGAAACAGGGTGCAAGAACAAAGGTATTTCTGAAATAATACCACTTAGAAGTAGAAGGGAAATTCCTGTGCGTGATGTGGATATAAATCTAAAGTTTGCGGTGTCCAAACTAGATCACAGCATGCCTTTGAAAAGGGTCCATAGACTGGCAGCCGCTGTCAGAACCATCTGTTATTGCTGAATGCCTCATCATTCATGATACAATTTAGCATCCAAAGATGCTGAATCTTCAATTTCACTTTACATTCCCTGGGATTTTTCTAACCTTAGGTATCCCTTCTCTCTTTAATTTTGCTATGAGTTCATCAAATGTTTGCTCAGATTCTTGAAGGTAGGAAAGGAAATGAGCTCAGACAAGGCTCACAGCAGCATTACTCCGCCACGTGTTGCATGGACAACAGGGAAAATGAACTCATTGCACAGAGAAGATATGCAGAACATTAAAAAGGAAAGATACGAAACGCTCTGTTTTGTTTTGCGCTCTGCAGAAAGCCTTTTCTGAACATTTCCAAATCCTTCTATAATGAGACAGATATGTAACAATAATGAAAACACTGTGGGTTTTCGCACTCAATCCCACAAATCCTAAAGGGTGGGCACTTTTGGCTGCTCACACTCAGGGACACTGGTTGGAGAGGACAGGACATTCCTATCAGAGACTTTGTGGGTTTTAATGAGTATTTCATTGGCTCCTTTTAAGATCTGTGGAAATCCTAGCCTGCAAGGAGCTAAGGGTGTTCAGGTGCCTTCATGGCTTAACATGAGGTTTTGTCTGTGTCTGTTCTCTACAAATTCAAGCTGTACAGACTCTCAAGCTCAAGTGTAATTGCAAAGGGGGAAAGAAAGATAGCAGCCTGATCTGTAGGGTTTCATGTGATCATATGCACATGTTGTTAGACATTCCCTAATTCCCTAGGCAGAAAAAAAATCAAGGGGCAGTGCTACTCAGTTTGCCATCCTTTTGCAGGATCTGTCTGCCAGATGGACAGGCATCTGACTGACACAATTTCCAGTACCCTTTCAACAAAATTCTCCAATATCCCTAGCTGCTGCTATTTTCCAATATATGATTACTGCAAAGCTCCCTGCTTTGCCTATACAGTAGTAGCTATCTGAAACGTTTTCCACCTAGTACAGCTAACTACACAAAGAGATTTCTTTAAAATAAAAGATGTTCATCCTAATTACATGCATGTATACTTGGAAGAATGTCTTACTTAGCCCCAAGTAATAGGAATGCATAGGATGACAGCCTTTGTTTATCTGAAGCTCTAATAAAACAAGAACACTATCCTTTGCAGTGCATATTTCAGTTTTTCAAAATTTTGTTTGGTACCTGGCTCATGTTCCAATAATGTATTGGGTTTGGCTGTGTTTAAATCTATTTTTGCTCTGTCCTTTTTTCTTTTTCTCTTTCTTTCTTTCTTCTCTTTCTTTTTCTTTCTTTTTTTTGCAACACAGGGTCTTCACTTCTGCTTTGTGCCAGTAGAGGATTTTTCAAAAGACAAACACAGCTCCTGGGAAGCCTCTGCAGATTCCTCCCAAAGTGCGTAATGGAAACAGGTGAAGTGTAAACAACACGCTCACCCGGGTTGTCTCGTTCCTCTTAGAATATTCCAACAATGTCTTTATTTAGTGACAGTTTGAGAGATGCTTACAAATAAGTAGGTAAAGATTGTCCTATGGGTGAGAGTTTACAAATACATAGAATAAATAATCTGGAACGGGGTGGGGGCGGGATTCTTAAGATTGTGATCAAAAATATTTAGGGCGAAAACAGCACTATGTGCTGGAAATAGTTGGATTAAATCTAGTACATTCATTTTTAAGACATGGATACCTGACAACCAGAAAAATCTAAAAATAGAACCATGATATACAGCATTGAGATATTTATGCATTTCCTTCAAAGGAAGATATAATAACCCTATAATTTAGCTTCATGTGCATGTTGTGCTTCCAGATAATGTAGTTGCAGTGTTTCTAATCAATGCCCATCCATCTCATTATTTTCATTTTACTATGCTTGCCATACGTCGGAAAAATTCCTGACATGACCAAGTTTGCAGGTGTAAAAATGGTGTCCGGATGTATGGCTGCGTGATGGAAAAAGCAGTGGAAACAGTTCAAGAAGCTTAAAATCACAATTTTGGTGGGTTTTCTTTAAAAAAGCATTTTGCGAGTGTCAGGAATTTTTAAGGCGACCCTACCTTTTATCCATCCACCTATTCACCGAAGTTGTTTCCAGCCCATGGGCCAAATATGATTGTTTGGACTCTACCCAGGCCACACCCCATCCTTAGCCACCCCCCCTACCAGCCCTGCTTTGCATTCTCCTTGCTAGTTTTTGCCTGGCTGAAATGTCTCCTTGAACTCTGGTAATGACTCTTGCTTGTTTGAATGGAGGGTAGAGACAATTGCTACTGGTTTTTTATACCCCCAGTGGGGCCATGACTGACTCCAGTTATGAAGGCTGCAGCTGCTGCTGAACATGCCAGAAACCATCTTGCTGCGGATCCTGAACGATTTGGCCCCTGCCCTCTGTTTGGCTCATTTCCCACCCACCCTTGGAGGGTGGCACCCTGACTGACTCCAGCTGCAAAGGTTGCTTCTGCGGCTCAAGGTGAGAGGCCAGAGAGATTTGGTTTGGAGATGATTATTTTTGCTGCTAGCTGGACTATATTCTTGGGTTTTCATTATTAGAATTTACTATAATCAGTGGGTTATTTAATTTTATGGTATTATTGTATTACTCGGGGCTTTTTTCAGGGGGTACTCAAGGGCACCTCTTTTTTTGTTGTTGTTAAAAAGTGTGGCACTTACTGTAACAACTTCATGGTGAATACTGGCACCTATTTTTCTAGGGGCAAAGCACTGCTGCTGCTACCACTGCTACTACTATTAATTACCCACCCTTCACCCTAAGGTCCCATGAATGTGAGACATTTGATTGGGGAATTGTTTATATGACTATTCAAATTTTGTTAAGTTTTGTAGTTCATAGGGAGCTGTAATCCATAAATATTTTGATGTTGTGAGCCACTTTGAACCATAGCTGTCAACCTTTCCCTTTTCTTGCGAGGAATCCTATTCGGAATAAGGGAATTTCCCGCCAAAAAAAAAGGGAATAGTTGACAGCTATGCTTTGAACATGGTTTGAGCTTGGAAAAGCAGCATACAAATAAATGATGGTGATGGTTTCCAGTTCAAAATATCTCAGGCATGGAAAGGGCTTGGAAAGATCATTTTTCTTTAACCTTAGGCTGGATTTGGTCCATGGGCCACAGCCACTGGATCTCTACCTCCTCCAGTCATTCTTTCCAAGGGCCTTCCATTGCCTTTCTTACACACCAGCTTCTAAAAGCATTTGCTTAATCACTAATTAGGACTAAGTACTTGATTAGGTATTTCTTCCAAAGTTTCTATTTAGGCAGAAGACAATGGCCAAGCAAACACATATTTAAGAAAGCCTTTGCCCCCTCTTCTCCTAATATGCTCAGCCTTCATTCTGCAAAACCTTTTGCAATCAAGTGATTGGCAGCTACAAGGCCACTGCTTTGCATTTTAAAACCAATCTTTGTCTTTTAATTAAGGCCTGTTGTATTGTAAGAAATGTCTTTTCTTTTCCATTTCCACCCCACCCGAACACTCCACCTTTAATGTAAACATCCTATTTTATTCATCCACAAGGCTCTTCTTATTTGATGTATGGTTTAATTATGCCTCCAGTCACTCACTCTTAGAGAGAGAAAGGGAATGGAAATTAGTTCTAATTATGCTTGCTGCTTATATCATTTTTGTTCTTCAAGATGAAACTGCCAGCCTCTATTATTTGGCATTTTCTCTGAAATAAATAGCACGAGATGAATTAGCTAATTGTTATTTTTTCACATGAAAAATATATGTACATTTTGAATCGCTTTTCAAATGCGCAGTGCTTTGTCACAATAAATAGCCTTCACGATTCAGGACATAGTAGCTTGTGTTAATGGACTTCTGTGCTGTTGGTGCATCTCCCACTTTGCAACGGTCTGTGAGTGGCAGACATGTTTCGTATCTTCACAGAAGGTTCAACAAAAGTTTCTACAACCCCCAGAATTCTTCTTTTAAAACCAGCTGCTGGGAAACTCGAAGTGTTCAAATTGTGATTTACTGGTTCTTTATAGGCTTAGCATGTAGTTTATTACTTTTGGGGATCCCATTTGGACAGCTAAGCTTTATATCTGCATGGTAGCAGAGTTGTGAATCGCCCAGAATCAAAAAGCCATCTAATGACCAAAATATGTGTTGTAACTGTTTAGTTCTGCCTTTGAGTCAGGGTGGGTTGTTGTTGTTTTTTGTCAGTGTGAGAGGCCTGACAATTGTGGGTAGTGGGCTTTAACCCGTTACACACACACCCTGGTGGTCCAAGGTCATGAATCAGGATCACAGCAAGGGGCAAAAGGGTTAAGACCACTGCCCTCTAGCCGCCATACCAGAGTCCAAGGCAGGGCTGAAATTGCAGGACTATGACTGAGTAAGCAACTTGCTCCTAGAGAGGCTGTAACCAGACTGAGCCTTTTAGGCTGATCAGGTGCTGATTCTCTCCAGGCTTAGAGGGGGAAAATAGGGGGAAACCATAATCACAACAGCAATGGATACCGGGGGTGGGGTACCCTCCCCCCCTGAATCTCCCCCCAATAATATATAACTGAATCTCTTTGAACTGCTCTAAGTCTACCTGAAGACTGGAGGAGTGGTGCTTTGTAGAGAGAGTTAGAATTGACTGAGGAATTTGAATGTTCTGATACAAGTATTGGAGTGACCAGGACCATTCTTAGACCATTCTGCCACAGGGGATGCAAACTGGATTTTGCAGTCTCAAATTATGTGGTGACCAGTAGACAGACTAACTCCATATGAAAAACAAGAGAGAAATAATGATTTACTGATGCATGTAAGCATCAGTAAATAATTATGCTTTTTTACTTTATGAAACTCTTGGTTTTGCCTCACTCGGTACAAGTCATCTGCTCATAATCTCATATACAGTTATACTTTGCAGCGGTAAATATCACACACATCTTTCCTTGGTAGTGGGAGTTTAATTTCCCCATCTCTTTAACTAAAATTGAAAGCTCACAAGGAACTAAAGTGCACTGCAAGGAAAGGACTAGGTATCACTCAGGAGTGAACTTTGCAATTCTCTGCTCTTCAGAGCCATTTGGCAAAATACAGTCTGAGTCATCTACAACTAGAATTGCTTTTTTTTCCGTGGTGGGGGAAGTGGGGGACAAATTTACAAGCTGTGAATTAACTTTTCTAACTGAATGTTATGGACGCTGTCCTCACCTCAGGCTGCAGTGCTTGGCCTGATTTTTAATAAAAAAAAAAAACCCAGTGATAATTATAAAAATAGCATCCATAAGGATGAGCCAACTTATTAGATTCCCCTTGGAGGGAAAATAAGTTTTCTATCTCCAGTCCAGAATTTTGCATCTTCATTTCCTTGAGTTGCCTCAGGTTTTGTTGGCATTGATGAATTGCTGCATGACTTTTGTTATGTTAATTACCGCTAATGATTGGCGTGGTAGTATAATAATAATAAATTATTATTAATATGTAATAATAATTACATAATTATTGTGCTGTCTTCTTATTTATTTATTGCATTTATATTGTGGTATACATGGTCCCCCCCCCCCATTTAATCCTCACAACAACCCTGTGAAGTAGGTTAAGCTGAGAGGCAGTGACTGGCCCAAGGTCACCCAATGGGGCCAAGTTGGTATTTGAGCCCTGGTCTCCCAGGTCCTAGTCATTGTACCATACTGGCTCTCTTACTGGTAACAACTCTCTAGGGTCTCAGACAAAAGTCTTTCCTCTCACCTACTGACTTTTTAACTGGACCTGGAGTTACAGTCCCTCCCAGTTGATATGCACCTAGTACCACAACCATGTCTTCCACCATGCTTTTCTGCCTAAAGCTCTTGCTAGAACCATATCTCCCATAGTCCTCTGCACCACAGCACATTGTTAACCAGTGTTCTCCCAACATGCCTTTACGGCTGCTCCTGCTACCACCTATTTGTTGGAAAGGAAAGGGAGTGGCGGGCGAGTGTATTTGAAGGGGTTGATATTTGGGGGATTGGGGAGTGTGGGAAGGGAGCTGCAAATCCTTCTCTGGCTCAGATTGAAATCCAAACCAGAAGAGAACTTTGGGGGCTCATAAAACTTACCTCTTGTTTTGAGGCAGGCTTTATGAGTCTTCAGTGTTCATATCTGAGTCTGGCTTGGCAGAATTTTGCAGCATCTCCAGCTCAGATATTGACTAAGTGCTCATGCCTTTTTGCAATTAGAGAAGAGTAAAAAAATGAACACTTAGGACCGTTTCAGGTCTCCAAACTCCTAAAGGTCACCCTTTTGAATATATTGGTAAAGTTTCTAAATCCTTCAGTTACAGCACAAAACCCATGAGGATGTCTGGTCCATTCATTCTGTCCAATTGATTTTAGTTAGCTTTCTAAAGTGCATGTTTTCTCCAGCTCATGTTTCAATTTGTTGTTCACCTCATGGCCCTCTTGACACCATATAAACTCCGCACAAACACTGTCATCATTAAATGTAATCTCTTTCTCCATTATTCAAGGCCCTATTTATCTTGCAGCCCCAGAGAGACCAGCCAGGATGAATTAATGCTAACAGCTCTAAATCTGCAGATAATCTCTAGGGTTATTTTACCATACACAGTTCCTAGAAAGGTCCTTGTCAACCACTTGCTGCTCAGCTCCAGGTCTGGAAATCATCACAATTCAGAGCACGTTCTCCGAGACATTAATCTTTGTTTGTTTTTAATAAACCTAGTCACAAAATTGGTTTTGATTCTTATGCATCGCTAGAAATCTCAGCAAATGAACCAGGAAAAACTGACTTTGTGCAAAGGTATTTGATTCCATAACTCCTTCATAGCAACTCCCCTGTGAGGAAAAGTTGGGAGTTTTTAGTTTAGAGGAAAGGCAAGTAAGATGTGACATGATAGAGATTTATAAAATTATGCATTGTGTGGAGAAAGTGGATCGAGAAAAGCCCCCCCTGTAACACTAGAACCAATGAAGCTGAAAGTTGGAAGATTCAGGACAGGTAAAAGAAATTACTTCTCAACGCAGCACATAGTTAGACCATGAAACTTGCACTAATTTGGTTAGCTACTCTGTGCAGGCTCCAAGACTTCATCAAGAATAAAGTTTTTTATATCATTAACTCAGTTTGAAGTGAGTTCCTACATGAATGGCAGAAGACAAAACAGGGCAAGAGTCAAAATTAGACAGGTCACCTCTTTCCAGTCTCTCCTTTTGCGTCTTCCTTCTGCTCAATATCTTTTCCTTCCTTCCTTCCTTCCTTCCTTCCTTCCTTCCTTCCTTCCTTCCTTCCTATATAAAATGAAGTGCTGGTACTCATATCTTGATAAAAGTGGTGTGGGTGCCAACACAAAATGAGTGCCCCAAGCAGCAAAAAAGAGGTGCTAGCACCCAAGGTATTTTGGCACCAGAGGCGAACCACAAAATGACGCCCCCGCACCATAGGAAAAGGGGTGAGGAAAGATTTGCTTTGGGAACAATGTGGGGTTGGCCAAATCAACCTTACTCAATGGTTGAAGTGTGAATTCAAAGGCAGTGGGTGGGGAGGGGCCCACAGAACCACACCGGGCAGGTGCAGAGCCCAGGAGACCACAGAGGTCAGCCCTCCCCATTTCCTCCTAGGGGTGGGAGCTGAGCCATCTTAAGCATATGCGGCGCCGGGGTGCAAAGATCCGCCTGGCACCCCTAGATTGCCCAGAGTTTTCAACCTTTTTTAGGGGGGACCCCCAAGTTGTTGACCTTTTTCTAAGGAAATAGTTGTTTACCTTTAGAACGGTTGCAGGACGCAGGGACTCACAGCACCCCATGCACGGAGGCGTACGAAGGTGGGTGCGGGTTCCATGCTGGGGGGGGCAAAATGTTAGGTGGCACACTCGCCGCGCTGTCCGTCCGCTGCCAGCGCGCAGCAGATCCCGTCCAGAGATGTTTCCTCCACTGCCGCTTGCATTCCCCATCGTTCTGCGTTGGCACCCCACGTTGGGCGGCGCTGGGAGCGTGCGCCGACAGCAGAAAAGCCAGCAAGGAGCCCACAGCTTGGTGCATGCAACAGGATGCGCCGTGCAGCACCCACAACGTTACACAGCGCTGAAACAGTTAGCTGCCATGCAGCTGGGGCAAGAGCTGACAGCCGAGCAGAGCAGAATACGCCGGAGTGCCGCAGGCTCTTCTGCTGCAGGCGGCTCGGCGTGAGTTCGGGGGCGAACGCTGGAGTCCGGGGAAGAGCCCACAGCGCTCCGACAGGCTCTGCTCCACTCGGCTGTCGCCGGCTCTTCCCTGGACTCCAACGCTCAGCCCTGGACTCTGGGCCTGGCGCCCCTGAGGGCCTGGCGCCCAGCTGCTGTGCACCCCTAGCACCAGCGGTTAAGACAGCCCTGGGTGGGAGGAGACCCTGTCCGCCAAAAGGCTACTGTAGAGATTGCATGGGGGGTGGATGTACTCAGGAGGCATCAGATCTAGCCTCCAAGTAGCCTCCACAGCCATTGATGTTACAGCAGCAGCAGCAGCAGCAGCAGGCAACACATTCCTTGCAGGCTGGATCTACTGCCACTGCAGATCCTGCCGCCCAAGGCAGTTGCATTTGCCTGGGTGGGCTGGCCCTTGATGATACTCTGTACCAGTGAGTACTGTCACAAAAAAAGCCCTTGCATAAATCTATGTATTTATTAGAGAACAATTATTTTCATGTCAAAGAAGACACACACACGACCATTGTCTTAAGCAGGTATCAGAGCATAACCCCCCAATTTGAAAGGCCTTCCTTTTATTAGGTACTCCTACAACCTACTAAGTACTGTGAAGGATCAAAATTCTATGCTCACTCCACATCTCCCTTTCTTTATAACCCAAACAGATGTCTAACATTACAGCTCCCATTAAGTGCAAGTTTTCAAAACGACACTTAACTGCATCGCTGTCTCCATTAACCATTTGGGTGGAAAATGTCAGAAGAGTCAATCTGCCACATTTTTTCTAGCACTTTAAAAAAAAAAAAAGCATTATCCACTTTTTGTGTTATTCTTGGACCTCTTTACTAATAAAACTCCTTCCCAATCTTGGTGGAGTCCTTGAGAAGGCAGAGATGGTCTGTTTCTAATTGTTTTCTTATTGTTGGCTTTCAACATCACATCTTTTCTGCTGATGTCTGCCTCAAAATCCCTTCCGAGGGAATATAGTGTTTCTTCCATGAGATGGTGATCAGACTTCATGGCAGGATGTTTATCTGAAGGGGGGAAATGTTTTGATCTATAGCTGTCATCTTAGGTTGGATCTTGCGTGCGTTAATTTGGATACAGTTTGGTTTGATGGGTTATTTTACATGGTTTTTATCTTGTATTATTATAATAAGGAGACATTTTACTAATGGCCATTGTTCTTCCACCTTTTCAATTAGATTCAAGTGTTATGTGTTATGTGTTCAGCAATGCGTTTTACCTGAACAATTCACATTTTAACACGGTGTAAGGAATTCCTAATTCACTATTGTGACATTGGCTGTTTTCCGTTCATGCGATATGTCCCAATGGCATTGAATATGTAGTTTTTGCATATGAAGAAAATTGTCAGGATATTTTCTAATGAAAAAGGGCACTCCCTGCATAGCTGGTACAGCCATGGTCCAGGAGTGCTCCTGGATCCATCTCCGTCACAAGAAGACCATGTGATCTCAATGTCTACGAGTGTCTTTTACCAACTTTGGCTGGTAATACAGCTACTGCCATTCTGGACCAGGATCACATGACCACTGTCATCCATGCACTGGTTACCTCCAGGTTGGACTACTGCAATTTAGTCTATATAGGGCTGCCCCATAGGTTGGCCTAGAAGCTGCAGAAATGCACTGGCTTCCACTGTTCACTGGGGCAGACTATCACCATCATGTAACGCTGCTGCTGAAATAATGGAACTAGCTGCCAATTAGCTACCAGACTAAGTTCAAGGTATTGGTACCAGTAATTACTTTGTGTGGCCAGAATACTATTGAAGTACTTACATTTTTGATTGAACGGTTCCAGACTATATGATGCAAATATGTCATTCAGATCCGATATTTTTGGTGTGCATGCTTGGCATGTCAACTTCTACACAATCCTGTTTTCTCAGCATGGATATTCATTGCTGTTCTGCCACTTGCTATCCATACCAATGGACTGAGTTTGGCCGCATGTATCCTGCCTGAGAGTTATTGCTGTTGTACCTCCCCAAGTCACTCTTCTCCTGCCCTTTTCTGTTTTAGGCATGGGCTCATCAATACTATACAGCTTCCGGTGAAATCTGAAGACGCACCTCTTTACTGTGGCTTTTGACACATGGATATTTTTAGGACCTACCTTATTTTGTGATTGCAAGATGTTTTAAAAAGTTTTTAATATTGTGTTTTAATGCTAAAATCTGTCCCTGGTACCTTAGAATGAACGACAGGTAATTAATAAAAATAACGTCCTATACAGCTTAGGACCAGGATGCCTATATATTGTCTCACCCATTATAAACCCAACTGAACAATGCACTCTGCATTGCTGGAGACACCATCTCATCAGGAGCTCCTTTCTGTATGATATAGTAATAATAATAATTAATAATAATTTTATTATTTATACCCCACCCATCTGGCTGGGTTTCCCAGAACAGAACACTAAAAACAGAATAAAACTTCAGACATTAAAAACTTCTCTAAACAGGGCTGTCTTAAGATGTCTTTAAAAGTCAGATAGTTGTTTATTTCCTTGACATCTGATGGGAGGGCGTTCCACAGGGCAGGCGCCACTACCGAGAAGGCCCTCTGCCTGATTCCCTGTAACTTCACTTCTCGCAGTGAGGGAACTGCTAGAAGGCCCTTGGAGCTGGACCTCAGTGTCCGGGCTGAACGGTGGGGGTGGAGACGCTCCTTCAGGTATACTGGGCCGAGGCCATTTAGGGCTTTAAAGGTCAGCACCTACCCAGTGGAAGAGCATATGCCCACGCTGTCCAGGGTGGGTGTGCTCCTGTGGGGGGTGGGGCGTGGAGGGTGCCCTCCCAGGTGCGGGATAGCCGCTTGGGTGCACGGAGTGGCGTGCCCTACAGCCAGGGGCAGAGCGAGCCGTCAATGGCAGACATTCAGTGCGCCGCCTGCCCGCGACTGCCAAATGTTACCCCCCTCAGCGAAGACACCCAGGGCAGTCCGCCCCCACCGCACCCCCCTTCCTCCACCCCTTACATTTCAGGAAAGCGCCATCTCTATTGTCATTTCAGCTTCCATTTTCAGCCAACCTTTTAAGTGGATAGATTGGTTTTTTTTACCACTGTTTGTATCTGTATTTTATTTGAAATAGTTTGTATTATGGATTTTTAGAATTGTCTTTATTAAATTGTTTCATATATGTCTTATCTTTTATTGTAAAATCACTTGGAGATGTCTTATAGGAAGTGATTCATAAATGGAAATATGCTACCAAGAAGAAAATAAGGGCATTGGGGGAACGAGACAGAAATGTACAGTTTTTCACCTTCCCTTTAGCCATGAATAAGGCTTGCCAGAATGGATCACTTCTCTTGGTAGTTCTGCCTTTGGTAATGTCCAATATGTAATTCCTCAGAAGAAAGTTTTAAAAAATAAACATCCGGATCCAATGTCATCAGCTGAGTTCTGCAATGTGCATAGCTTGAGAGATTTTTTTCTTCAGACATCTGTAAACAATACATTAATACTCTTAAGGCACAAGCGTGGAACTATATTTATCCTAAATATTCAGGAAAACAAAATGAGAGGTTCAAAATCAGATCTAGGGATATGAATTAACTGTATGAAGCACACAGCACTCTAACTGTGTTCCTATCATCTGCCCACTAGGATCTATATGTCTTATTTGTGCAATCTGCCCCTTTCACCACTACAGAGGAGAGAACATTTCTTGATTCAAACTTGATGTATAAAGAATATATAGAATGCTGTATGCACACAGTGATGCAGTAACATGCACTTCCTGTTTCCCCCCACCAAAGAATGATGATCCTCAATGGCGGACTCCATTGGTGCTTTATCCTTCCACAGAGAACATGGCATCCTGTAGATGTTGACAACTGAATGTTTGAGTCCCAGTCCTTGTTATCCCCATATCTGATCACCAACCATTGCACCTTGCACAACACACACACACAGTCCTGCCTCTCAATAAGCTGGTGTCACTGGTGTGGTCTGTCATGATATCTCAGTGAGGGGAGGGATGAAAGGAATCTTTGGAATGTCTTATCCAACCTCAGAACAGCAAAACTCCATAAAGGGATTTCATTGTTTTTCCTTCTGAAAATATGCCTGCTAACTTTAAACAGGGAGGAGGAGGAGAAACCAGCTACAAGCCTTACTAAGAAGGACCCAATATTAATTATGATTTTACTCCTTGGCTCTTAGACATTGTGATGAGATCACTAGCCAGAGAATAATCAGTTTTCCAGATGTGCAACCAATAGTTCTGGCTTTTTAAGATACATATTAATATATCTTATTTAAATAGCTATGCCCATTGGAGGTTTCAGCAAGTAATAAAATACGTGTTTGGAGATGCGTGTTTATTTTAATAATAGACGAGCAATACTTGTTACTTCATTTTGGAAATAATTGTTGTGATTAATCCACTGCCGTGCTCCTACATTTAGAGGAGTCTACCAAAAAGAACGAAGGGAAGATGGTCTAATAAGGAATATGCTCTGAACAAATGAATTCCACAACATGCATTGAATCTGGATAAAGCATCTGATTAGATCATGATTTATTTCATGGGTTGAAAGAGAAAGCATTCCAAGTATTTTTAGTGTTTTGTGGGTCCAAGATCCCACAAGTACTTAATATGGCCTTCTTATTTGCTTGAACAGGAATGGCTTTGGGGGGGGAGGGGGGATCAGTGATATATCACTACAGTAAGTGAGGGAATGCTGAATGGTATAAACAAAACATTATCAGGCGTATTTGACCAATGGGCCTGTCTAATAAATTATTATTTGGCAAATGTCTTATAAACATAGGTTTTAATGTCTTCAGGTCACATCTTTATGGCTGCATTTTTAGCCATATCAGTTGTCAACGAAGAGTGTTTGGCTCTGTTTTTTGTGTTAAATATTAAAGGCCTTCTGGAAGTGACTGTATGTGTGTATGTGTACACACACACACACACACACACACACACACACATTCACAACCTGCAGCAGTATGTTTTTCCTGCTTGGCTCCTACCACCATCAGGTAGGAACATCATAAACTTGCATTTATTAATTTTTGAGTGGAATATTTCCGTCAGTGCAATGCAAATGGGTTGCTGTCTCATCCTGAATACTGTTGCAATTGCATGCCACCCCAATCTTCAAGAGGTTCAAGATTCCAGGGATTCCAGGTGCTTACTTATGGTTTGGTTTCCTCAGAAAGAGGCACAGCAGAGACTGTGCTGTCCTTATGATATATGGTTTATTTACACATATATAGAATCTGAGCCTACGATGGAGCGGCGCACAGCATTAACACCCCAAGTAGGCCTTGCTTCTCCCATAGCCACTGCCTTGGATTAAAGCAGAAATCAAGCATGGCGCTCGCTCGCTGTGGCTTCCACCTGCTTCTAGGCCAGCTTTATCTTTCTGGCTTCTGCCTGCAGCCTGGTTTTAGCCCAGCTCACAAAGACACACACTGGCTTTTGTCCTTCAAACAACAGTACTAGCCATGACCCATACTTAGGCCATTACCAAGAAGTTGTCCTGGCTATTCCAACAATTGAATTCTTAATGGATCTAGGAATTTGGAGATACTCGGGCATACAGCCTAGCCCCAGCCCAACCCTCAACACTACATTCACACAAGAAAAAAGGTAAATGAGTCTGAAAAGATGCTACTTCAACTGTACTCTGATTAAGTTTTGCAATTTGCGGGTGTAGCAGATGCTTGTTGGCTGCAGATGTGAAGGTGGGCTTCCACATAGGAATCTTCCTTACTGGATTGGGGTAATAGCCTGACACCCATGCAGCGACTTTTAAAATAGTCATACTAGTCAGATAAGGGAGCAAAACCTTCTGGTGTTTGTGCACAGCCAGGAGAAATGAGGAAACATCAGTCATGATTCCCTGCTGTGGTTTCTTGATGCTAACCCGTTACCATCAGGAGCTGGCAGCTCTGAAGAAGATGGGAAGACAGGAAACGGGGGGGGGGGGATGACTGAGATACAGTTTGTACCTCAGAAATTGACTTCGGAAATAATGTGTCCCTGCCGTCATTCCAGAGGGGTCGCAGAACTCATCTGTTTCAGATGGCCTTTGCCAGCAGTCATGCTCTGCTGCACTGTGGATTAACTTGCTCAATTACTCTTCGCTACACCTCCAATGTACCCAGTCGACAATATGGCGAGGCATCCAGTGTAAAGCCAGTCACAGACTCGCACCTTTATAGGCCTTACCGTTCTGAGAAAGCTATTAGGAAATAGAGAGCCTGAACCAAGACCACAGCCAGGAAGCTACAGGGTTAAGGGCTCCAAACACCTTTAAAGCAAATGCAATGTTAACATGTGATTTTATTATATATATTTATTTTTAAATTGCTTTTTTTTAAAATGTGCCAACTTGTTTTTACTGTTTGCTTTTATTGGCTTTGGAATTGGAAATGTAGCAAACATCTGGTACAATCCTGTGCTGTCCTTCCTTGACAGGAGATTTGCAGGTTCCATCATGAGGGAAATAAGTGACAACAAATAGACAGGTATGAAATTTAGTCAATAGTCTCTAGGCTGCAAACCTTCCCAAGCAAACGGCACAAATCCCCATAATTCAAGTTATAGGAAAAGCAATGTTCAGCCAATGTGCTATGGTTGGTAGTGTGTTGTGTTGGGGAGGCTTCCGTTTGCTGAGCCACACTCAATCAGAAAGCTTGCTGGGTGATCATGAGTATTTTGGGGGGAGTGAGATGGGACGAGCCCACGTATACTGCCTTGAGATCCTTGGAGAAAGGCTAGCATGCATGTAACAAATCGTATACAGACATGAGATTTACCAGCTCTGGGATGTCGAGACAGCAGGATATGGAATTCAATATTTATTCCTGGTTTTGCATGTTCTTGTTGTTCTCAGTGTGGTGTAGTGGTTAAGAGCAGTAGACTCGTAATCTGGTGAACCGGGTTCGCGTCTCCACTCCTCCACATGCAGCTGCTGGGTGACCTTGGGCTAGTCCCACTTCTTTGAAGTCTCTCCGCCCCACTCACCTCACAGAGTGTTTGTTGTGGGGGAGGAAGGGAAAGGAGAATGTGAGCCGCTTTGAGACTCCTTTGGGTAGTGATAAAGCGGGATATCAAATCCAAACTCTTCTTCTTCTTCTTCTTCTTCTTCTTCTTCTTCTTCTTCTTCTTCTTCTTCTTCAATTTGCCTTTTTCTTCCAAACCTTTGCAGTGCTGAACTGAGCCCTTTCTGTCCTCTGCTTTAGGGATCTAAACCTGCAGTAAAGCAGGACCCTCGTTTGATGTGCCTCTTCACGATTGTTAAAATGGGTGTCTGTCAGCAAGCATGCCCCATCTGGATGCAGGCAGGATTTAATACTTGAATATTATCTCCCATCAGCATCAGAGAGAATTATGCCCATAAATCCCTCTATAGCATTAAGACACCAAAGTGCGTTATTGAGATCTCAGCATGCCGCACGACGCCTGCAATGCCAGGAAATCAAGATTAACGGGGAAGCCATTCCACTCATCTATAGCATCTATAGCAAATCACCATAAACGACTGCCGCTTCACAGCAAAGCCGAGTATTAAATATTTACCTGGAGGCATAAACACAATTTGAATATTTGCTCTAATTAGCTTATAAATTTGGTAAGTCAGAATGTGTCACGTTTGCGACAGCCTCAACCTAAATCGGTTTTCGTACGGTGCAGGTTTCAGTAAATTGCAAGGTTATACCAACGATAAGGTTACATCTTATCGTTTGGAGGGAAATATACAAGAAACAACAAGATCCATTCTACTTGTTAATTTGAAACACACTTTATAATAATAATAAATAATATAATAAATATTTATGCAAGACCACAAAGTCAGTAAAAGCTGGACAATAATTATTATATATATATATATATATATATATATATATATATATATATATACCGATATATATATATACACACACACACACACACCGAGATATATATATATATATATATATATCTCCCCACCCATCTGGCCTGGCCTCTCCAGCCACTCTGGGCGGCTCCCAACAGATTATTGAAAACACAATAAATCATCAAACATTAAAAACTTCATTAAACAGGGTTACCTTCAGATATCTTCTAAAACACAGATAGTTGTTTATTTCCTTGACATCTGATGGGAGGGTATTCCACAGGTCGGGCGCCACTACTGAGAAGGCCCTCTGCCTGGTTCCTTGTAACCTCACTTCTCGCAGTGAGGGAACTGCCAGAAGGCCCTCAGAGCTGGACCTCAGTGTCCGGGCTGAACGATGGGAGTGGAGACGCTCCTTCAGGTAATTGCAATTCTGTGCTCTCCCAGAGAGAGCGGCCCAGTAATTGTGCATATGGCATACTCTCCAACACTTTGAAGCCCAAATCCAGGACGCCATCTTACCAGACGCCATCTTCCAATAGCTGCCATTTTATATTCCTAAGGGCTCCCCTCCCCCACCACTGAACAAATCCTGAGTTCTTCTGGGCTTCCGATAAGGGTTTCTGAAGATTTGCCCACAGTTTGGGGTTCAGCTGCTTTTAAATCTTGCCCTCTGTTTCTCTGCGAAAAGTACTATTTCGCTAAACATTAACCTTCACATGAACGAAACTTTCATTTTAACGGGTCCCGCTTTGGGCATGTTTCCAGAAAGAGACTATATACCGGTACATATTCCAATGGGTGTGTTATTCACACAGTAGAGTGTCAAAAGTAATTGCTCTCTCAGCTGCAGTGCACTTATTCACTCAAATCATGCGCCAACAGGAATTTCAGAAAAATCCATTGTTCCAAGGAAAATTACTCTCTCGATGCTTCATTTCACTTTAATGTCAAAAAAAAATGCTAGGAGATGCCATAAAGGCACCTTTCAGTAAAGGTGAGTGACAAACTGATCCTTTGGGATCGGGCAGCAAATACGCTACTCAAGATGGAGCCCAGCTGACAGCTGCACCAGCATAATGTCTAAACCAATGGCATCAGACCCAGGAAAATCACTGCAAACAGCAGTGTCTGCCAACATTACCTAGTCAGGTATTGTGGCATGATGCTACATTTGCTATGTGATGCACAGCAATGGGTCACGATGGGGCTGCTGCTGGTGGAACCCATAGGACTTTTCTATCAACCAACCTAGGACTTTTTAGCCACCAATGAGGAATCTGTTGTTGTTGTTGTTTAGTCGTTTAGTCGTGTCCAACTTTTCGTGACCCCATGGACCAGAGCACACCAGGCACTCCTATCTTCTACTGCCTCCCGCAGTTTGGTCAGACTCAGGTTGGTAGCTTCGAGAACACTGTCCAACCATCTTGTCCTCTGTCGTCCCCTTCTCCTTGTGCCCTCCATCTTTCCCAACATCAGGGTCTTTTCCAGGGAGTCTTCTCTTCTCATGAGGTGGCCAAAGTATTGGAGCCTCAACTTCAGGATCTGTCCTTCCAGTGAGCACTCCGGGCTAATTTCCTTAAGAATGGATAGGTTTGATCTTCTTGTAGTCCATGTGACTCTCAAGCGTCTCCTCCAGCACCATAATTCAAAAGCATCAATTCTTCGGGGATCAGCCTTCTTTATGGTCCAGCTCTCACTTCCGTACATTACTACTTAGAAAACCATACTTTGGTGCAAATCTGCATGCCTACAACTTGGATGCCTACAACTTGCATGCCTACAACTTAGTAAGGTGTTTGATGACTCACAGTGCACCAGTAGATGCTAGTTGACTGATGCACAGTATATCAAGACAGCCTTACCATGATGTATTATATATAGGATGCCCCATAGCTATCTAGGTTGGCTCACACTACTCTGTGCACCTTTCACATCTATGTATTGGGGTTTTTTAAGGCTCAGGGCAAACTACACGTTACATTACAGTCCCAACAATTCATTCTCTCTTGTAGAGCACCTACTGGATGTAAGGGGACACTTCAAACCACAGAAGCAGCAGGGAGAGAATATTTAACCCTTTACCTGCTAGCTCATTTTCCACTGAAAGGTTTCTCATCAGGTGGTGGGGAACCTGTAGACCTCCAGATGTTGTCAGACTACATCTCTCATCAAGCCTAGACAGCACTAGGGATGGTCCCAGGGATGGTGGGAGATGTTATGCAGTCAAAACAACATCTGGATTTTTTCTGGAGCTTTTCCAACTCTACAGTTCCTTTGTCTCACTTATGTCATGCTGCTATATGCAGGTTGCTTCATAGGGCTCTCTTGTCTATTCATGGAGGGCCACAGGGCTGAGATGGTTGTCATAGAAGTGGCACGCTCATCATCTTTGTCCTCAAGTGAGGGACTTGGAACGCCTGAGTAGGAACCATCACCTAAAGATGTACACACGATTAAAGGCCTACATGGATTAGATTCTATATCCCTCGTGTCTTTGCTCATTTGCATTACATACCAGTTCAGTGATGGCTAACCTTGACACTCCAGATGTTTTGGAACTACAACTCCCATCATCCCTGACCACTGGTCCTGTTAGCTAGGGATGATGGGAGTTGTAGTTCTAAAACATCTGGAGTGTCAAGGTTAGCCATCACTGTACCAGTTTATCACAGCTTGAAATACATTTTTCTCTCTGAAAGTTCTCATTTCTATCTTCCTTTCTCCCATCTCACTTATGAGTCCGTGTTTGTGTCAAATATTTGGGATCTGCCACCACCGGAATAATTTGTCCCTGCCTTTCAAGGGCTGTTCTTCCATGATGGCTAAAGTTCAAACGCTGAGCCTGGCTCCCGTGCTATAGTGGCACCTGGTGGTGGCACAAGCAAGCCTTACACAGTCTTAGAACACCAGCTACAGGCTTAGGAGGATGTTATGTATGACATTGAGATTCAGCTGTAAGATATTGTGCATTCTGTTTCCCAGAGAACAGTCTTCAGATCAAAATATATCAAAGTATGATACCTTCCACTCTCGCCATAAGTTGGTATGACTTG
Source organism: Darevskia mixta (assembly GCA_034641385.1). Lineage (NCBI taxonomy): Eukaryota > Metazoa > Chordata > Lepidosauria > Squamata > Lacertidae > Darevskia > Darevskia mixta. Next base: position 24,386,663 of record JAWWNH010000014.1, on the reverse strand, counting down.
AATAAGTCTACTGGTATCGACTGAGCAGATTCATTCTTCAAATAAGGATGGAAGTTTGATGCCTTGTATTATAGACTCCTTTTACCACTGGGCAAACAATTTTAAAAAGAAAAGAAAAAGAAAACAGTTCTGGTTTGGTTTTTTTTTTTTAAGGTTCCCTGCAGCCACAGATTTTAATCCATATGATATGTGAGCACCATATTCAAATCAGTTGGACATATAATTACAATGCATGAAAATTCAGCGGCTGGAAAGTATTTTTCTTTGTGAGCTAGAGGCCATATGTGAAGCTGGATGGATGTATACAAATGAAACTCACTCAGCACATTAGCAGTTGAAAAGGAACTTTAGTGATATAGGAATGAATCTGTTCTCCCCACTTTTGCATAAAACCCTCAGTATCAATATGTCCAGATGGCAAACAACATGTGACGTTACATGGCTTCCCAAGGTACTCACTGTAGCCTTGTGATCAAATAGCTCTGAATGTTTAAGATGGAAAAGGCTGAATAAATTGATTTTGATTTTGTATTGCCTGAGATGCTTTACAGATGAATTGTACTGAATGACACACTGGCAGCACAGCTTAAAATCCAGCCTTCTTCAAGGAGAAATTCAAGGGTGATCTGCTCTTCTAGCACTAAACGTTCATTTTGTATCTCAAAGCCCTAGTCACCCTCTGTTCTCTGCTTGCATTTTCAAAACCTGCCGTATGTGCTCGCTAAGGCTGATGCTTCAGGGAACATTGTCAAACTTCTTTTAGCTAAGCTGACAGGTATCGGAATGACAAGAAAACTTGTAACAGAATAAAATGAACCCAGGACTCCTTGTAGCGGTGTCACTCAAGCATTTTTACCTTAATTCTAGCTTCTGCCACACCCAGTCAACCCAGCACCATATATGCACATGTACATATCCTTCCTCAGGATGCACATACAGCAGAGATGGTGAACATATGGCCCTCCAGGTGTTGTTGGACCACAGTTCCCATCATCCCTGACCACTGGCTATCCCTGACCACTGGTTGGGGCTGATGAGAGTGGAGTCTTATTTTAATGTATCTTTATATTTGTTGAAAGCCGCCCAGAGTGGCTGGGGAGACCCGGACAGATGGGCGGGGTACAAATAATAAATTATTATTATTATTATTATTAGTCTAACCAGATTTGGAAGGCCACAGGTTCCTCACCCTTGGCATAGAGCTGTTGGACTACAACTCCCATCATCCCTAGCTTGCAGGACCAGTGGTCAGGGAAGATGGGAATTGTAGTCCAAAAATAGCTGGAGACCCAAGTTTGGAAAACCCTGGCATAGAGCATGCTGCTGCTGCATTCATGCATGTATAAGAACCGTCTTAAGGAAGCAGTAGGTCTTTCTCCTTAGTCAACCCTACCTGCCTGTCTCACTTGCAACCAGACCAATTGATTAAAATTAAAGACTCAGTCTTTCTTTTTATTCTTCACACTTGACTGCTATGCATCTGTGTTATGGTGTAGATGTCTTTCCAGCATCAACTTCCAGGAAACAGCCAATGAGAATGCCCTGTAGTTGCACATAGAGTACAAGGACTCAATTTTCCCTTACCCAAAGAATCAGAGGTGACTCTAAAGCCACAGGAGTAGTGTGGCCAGGCTCTGCCGCCATTCCTCCTGAGCCACCAACTCTGCCACAGCCTTCTAGACTGAGCCCTGTTTTTTTTCAAGGGCAATGAGCTGGGTTTTAATTTTCCCATTTTTAATATAACAAACGGATGCATTGCACAGCTTAGCAGGAATGCAATCTGTACGCGTCTCTCTTTCTCAACATCCATTTAAATGCTTTCATGTCCTTGCCAGCTGTACATCAGGAACCACATGCACACATAATGCCAGTTGTCTGGAATATTGGTGGCATCAATCATAGTTTATAAGTTATGACTCGGGTTGGATTCCATTCTCTCTAATACCTTGACATGTGTTTCAGTGAGGTCCCACAGCCATTAGCTGACTTTCAGAAGTTGGGCTGCTTAACTCCACAAATGCCCTCTCTTCCAAAGTCCAAATATTTCTCTCAACCAACCTACCCATGCATTATTATGGTATGGGAGACTGTTCTTGTGGATCTAACCATCAGGGGAAGTGCATGGTGGGACAAGAAAGGGGGCACCTCTGGAATGAGCTCCCCATGGAAATGCTTCTGCCACTGACCTTCCTTGTGTTTCGGCACTAGTTAAAAACATCTCTTTTTATCCAGAAAGCATTAGTAACAACAACAACAACAATTTTTTATTTGTACCCCGCCCATCTGGCTGGGTCTTCCCAGTCACTCTGGGCGGCTTCCAGCAAATATTAAAATACATTCACATGTTACAGATTACAAACTTCCCTAAACAGGGCTGCCTTCAGGTATTTCCTAAATGTTATGTAGTTGTTGATCCCTTTGACCTCTGATGGGAGGACGTTCCACAGGACGGGCGCCACTACCGAGAAGGCCCTCTGCCTGGTGCCCTGGAGCTTTGCTTCTCGCAGTGAGGGAACCGCCAGAAGGCTCTCGGCGCTGGACCTCAGTGTCCGGGCTGAACGGTGGGGGTGGAGACACTCCTTAGTACTGTGTATTGTATATTTTCATGCAGGCTGTTGTATTAGATTTTGGATTTGATATCCCACTTTATCACTACCCGAAGGAGTCTCAAAGCGGCTAGCATTCTCCTTTCCCTTCCTCCCCCACAACAAACACTCTGTGAGGTGAGTGGGGCTGAGAGACTTCAGAGAAGTGTGACTAGCCCAAGGTCACCCAGCAGCTGCATGTGGAGGAGCGGAGATGCGAACCGGGTTCCCCGGATTACGAGTCTAATGCTCTTAACCACTACACCACACTGGCTTAGTGTTGAATATAATACTACGTATGAATTGTTTTGATTGACTCCTTTTCAAATTTACATTGTTTTCTGGTCGATGTAGCAGTACTCTATCATAAACTGCCCTGGTATCTGTATGATGAGGAGTGGAAATAAACGCGTCATAGAACCATAGGAGCCAACTCCTAGAGGCCAAGGGGACTTCGGACCCTCCAATAAAAGATTTGAGGGGGCCGCCCCTCCAAGTTTATGGATGTTGTTGTTGTTCAGTCGTTCAGTCGTGTCCGACTCTTCGTGACCCCATGGACCAGAGCACGCCAGGCACGCCTATCCTTCACTGCCTCTCGCAGTTTGGCCAAACTCATGTTAGTAGCTTCGAGAACACTGTCCAACCATCTCAACCATCTCATCTCATATGGATATTGCCATTCAAATGGTGTTCGTGCACCGCACCATGTGATTGATTATGTGGGGGGAGGCTTACTGGGGCCCCCACAATATTTTGTTCAAGTTGGCATCCCTGCAAGGAACTAACAAGATTCATGTTCAGATTCTCAGTTCAAACATATTTTTCCTCCCTGTTCATCTTAATTCCCAAACGAACTATGGGTATATTATTTGGCTTTCAGGTAATGAAACAAGGTCCTTGTGTTCATGTCAGTTTGCATTGCATCTGTCAGCCTTTTCTTAGATCTATAGGAATAATACTACACAATACCTTGTAGAAGCAGATGTTTGGAATACACTCCCAAACAACAGAGGTTTGGTCTCATTTAATGAAATGTAAATAGCGTGCTTTCAATGCGTTTGATCTCAGTTGGCAGTTTTGGCTTTTCAGTAATTAAAAAGGGACTTGGGGGTTTATTGTAATCAGTCTAAATCTGGTCTCCCCAAGCATACAAGACCATCGCAGATAAAATTTTGCTATCAGAAACTGAGTTAAGTACAAATTCGGCATTTATATCATTGTGACTAAATATTCACTGGATTCAACACTACGTATGTTGACTAACAGTGTGATCCTGTCCATGTCTACCCCGAAGTAAAGTCCATTTAATTCAGGTAGGCTTACTCCCAGGTCAGTGTGTATAGGATTGCAGCCGCACTTCCCAAAGTAAATTAGCAAACTGGAAATTATATATATATATATATATATATATATATATATATATATATATATATATATATATATATCATTTTTAATTTTGTTTTTTATTCAAGTTGGTGGTTCAGTCTGCATGTTTGTCCAGAAATACTGTATCCTTTCATAATCCTTCGTTTCATTACATGATGATATAATCCCTTTATCTCAAGTCAAAATATATCCACATCAGGGACAGTGCTGGGGACTTTATCCTCATAATGGATGCTTCACACTTGAACATGATTCTTTTTTTTTAATTGCTAAGTCATATGCTAGCAGCTGAACTGGAAATGACTCTCCCTTAGGTTACCCATTTAGGTAGGTCTAATAGCCAGACTCCAGAGAGAGAGAGAGAGAGAGAGGAGAGAGAGAGAGAGAATGTTGGCAGCTTGTTTAAACTATTGAAAAGTAGTAAAACAGCAAACTGGGCACTTATCTCATATTGTAAAATAAATGGAAGGATGAATTGAGTTGAACATAATAAGCTGCCTTATAGTGGGTCAGAACATTGGTCAATTTAGCCAAGTACTTTTGACAGTGACTGGTGGTGGCTTTCCAGGTTTGTAGCTCAGAGTCTTTGTTAAGTATAATTGTTTAATTGACATTTAAATGGAAAATAACTCTGTATGTGTTTGAATATGTATTGCTGCAGGTTTAACATTGGAAAAATTCATTGGGCTATATGCCAAAGCAAAGTAGAGCTCTCTGAGCACCTAAATGGGTTGATAATTCACTGTTGAGGTCCTCTTCTCTCACACATGGTGTTTAACTTTAGATCATGTGAGAGGGTGATGCAGTTGTAAATCACCATTTTGAAGCCTTTGAGTCTTTCTCAAATATAAGATGGGGGACACCTGGCACTACATGTGAAAAGGATCTAGGGGTCTTAGTAGAGCATAAGCTGAACATGAGTCCAACCACGTGACACAGCAGCAAAAAAAGCTAATGCTATTCTAGGCTGCATCAACAGAAGTATTGTGTCCAGAGCAAGTAACAGTACCACTCTATACTGCCTTGGTCAGACCACACCTAGAATACTGTGTTCAATCCTGGGTACCACAATTTAGAAGGATGTTGACAAGCTGGAACATGTACAGTGGAGGACAACCAAGATTATCAAGAGTCTGAAAACCAAGCCTTATGAGGAACAGTTGAAGGAGCTGGATATGTTTAGCCTGCAAAAGTGGAGACTGAGAGGAGATATGATAGCTATCTTCAAATATCTCAAGGGCTGTCACATGGTAGATGGAGCAAGCTTGTTTTCTCCTGCTCTGGAGGGTAGGACTCAAACCAATGGCTTCAAGTTACAAGAAAGGAGATTCCGACTAAACATCAGGAAGAACTTTCTGACAGTAAGAGATGTTCAACAGTGTGGTGTAGTGGTTAAGAGCGGTAGACTTGTAATCTGGTGAACCGGGTTCGCGTCTCCGCTCCTCCACATGCAGCTGCTGGATGACCTTGGGCTAATCACACTTCTTTGAAGTCTCTCAGCCCCACTCACCTCACAAAGTGTTTGTTGTGGGGGAGGAAGGGAAAGGAGAATGTTAGCCACTTTGAGACTCCTTCGGGTAGTGATAAAGCGGGATATCAAATCCAAACTCTTCTTCTTCTTCTTCTCTTCTTCCCTCGGGAGTGCAGGCGGCGGGAAGGAACCTGCGAGCACAGGCTCTCGCTGCTGCTACTTACTGCACGAGCGTCATCCCAATGGGGCGGCGCACGCCCAGGCGAGCGTCCTGAGGGGGCGGTGCCCGCTCCACTGCCCTTGTGAGCGTCATCCCAATGGGGCGGTGCCCGCCTGGGCGAGAGTCCTGAGGGGGCGGTGCCTGCTCTGCTGCCAGCGCAAGCATCGTCCCAAACCTAGCTGTAGGTTTGGGAGTCGCAGGTGGGGCGGCAACAGTGAATGTCACCCCCAATCAGGATGCTGCCTGGGGCGGTGCGCCCCCTCTGCACCCCCTTTGCGACGCCCCTGCTCGGGAGGGTGTGGACTCTCTTTCCTTGGAGGCTTTAAAGCAGGGGTTGGATGGCCACCTGTCATGGGTGCTTTAGCTGAGATTCCTGCATTGCAGGGGGTTGGACTAGATGACCCAGCTGTGGGCAGGATTCCTGCATTTTAACAGGATAAAAGGGTGAAGAGACTGGCTGTAAGGTGGTGAAAGGCAGGGGTTCAAGAGAACTCAAGACACTTCCTTCTTTATGATTCCCCCTCCCCCAGGAACACATTATCCAATGTAAATTAAAAATATATAGCTCCATTAATTTTTCAGATTCAGTGTTCAATTCAAAAGAGAATTGTGAGATAGAACCACACTATAAGTATCTCCATAGTTGGGGGGGAGGGAGTTCACAATAAATCAATCCACACGTTTGCAATCTTTATTGGCTGGCTGAATAGGACCATCTGTGTGAGTTTATTTATCTCAGCTGCTGGATACTGAGCCTGCTTTTGTCCATAGTGTTGCTCAGCAAAATCAAAAGCTTTCACAAATGTAAAGAATCCACCTACATCACCAAGTACCATAAAAGGAAAGCACGCAGTGCTAACAAACAAAGTGCCACTGAGCCCTTTCATTTTAAAGACGGCTTCGTGGAGCGCTGTAAAAGAATTTATAAGCCATTTTATTATGCGATAACAGCAAATATAAGAAGCCCCAAACGTTATACTCTGAGTACTTTCCTCCAGTTATGAAACCATTCTTTTTAGTCGAATACTCTGAAGAATAAGAGTGCAAATTAAAAAGAACCATGCAACTAAGATTAAGAACGCAAAAAATCCTTTAAAAACAATGACTGAAGTGGGGGAGAGCTTGGGGATTGTGTCCACAGTATATTTTGGCTGAATAAAGGTCTGAAGTGGTAAGCAAAAAAAGGGGGGTCTAAAGAGGATGGATACTGTTTAGTGTAAGCTTTGCGTCAAAGATATCAGAATGAATTGACTAACATATAGAGATCAAGGAGCTGGTTCTGTTGCTGTTTTGAATGGCTTGGATCTGAAAGTTTTCACTTTGTGAATGAATGGAGCTTCACAGAAGGAAAAGGGGTATCACAGAAGCGGTCCTTCTATGAGTGCAACTCTCCCTCCATTCATGGAGTGAATAAACTTGGAATCCAAGTTAAGGGTTTCTACTGCTTCTTTGAGAGTCCCATGGACTGCAAGAAGATCAAACCTATCCATTCTGAAGGAAATCAGCCCGGAGTGCTCACTGGAAGGACAGATCCTGAAGCTGAGGCGCCAATACTTTGGCCGCCTCATGAGAAGAGAAGAATCCCTGGAAAAGACCCTGATGCTGGGAAAGATGGAGGGCGCAAGGAGAAGGGGACGACAGAGGACGAGATGGTTGGACAGCGTTCTTGAAGCTACCAACATGAGTCTGACCAAACTGCAGGAGGCAGTGGAAGACAGGAGTGCCAGGCGTGCTCTGGTCCATGGGGTCACGAAGAGTCGGACACGACTAAACAACTAAACACAACAACAACATTGCTTCTTTCCTCAGTTGTAATAATTAATCAAAAGTGTCATCAATATTTTAATAATACTGACTTGGAGCCCAAGATGGAATGAAAGTTCTCCTCCACCCTTTTCTTTCCTGCTGCAGCTGGGTTGTTGGCTTCCCATAGGCCAGGAGTGGGGAATATCTCCATCTGCCCCCCTAAATCCAAGCCACACCCACTCAGTGACCCTGCTTCACACCAGGTGCTATAGGCTAGAGACTCCAAAAGCTGGCTAACAGCTAAGATGGAAAATATTCTTTTCCCCATGAAGGACTGAAGATATCTGCATTACATAAAAATAAGAGGGTATGCAAAAAAGTTTAAAGGCTGAAATGGAATATTTGTTGTTGTTTAGTCGTTTAGTCGTGTCCAACTAATGGAATATAAGGTATTGTCAGGTGTCTGTGAATCGGCTTCCTCTCCCCCTTGGCAGCAGATAAGCGGAACAAAGGGAAAGGAGTCTTCTTGCCAGTTAGAAACTTTAATGATCACAGTGAGAGGACAAAGAACCCATTTCCAAGGAATGGCGGTACTCCCAATTAAGGGTTCCACCCACTTCCTCTCTAGTCACCCACATCACCCACATCTTGTAACCTGAGCTCGTAATCTATGTGCTTTCTGTTCTGCCACCTTATCAGCTCTTCTTGTCCTTGGGCTGGGCGGAGGAATGCTTTCCAGAAACAGTGAATCTGTTAACTCTCTCTCTCTCCCAGTGCTTCTTCTCCTAGCTGTTCCCCATCCAATATTTCCCAGCTTCTGCCTTCTGAACTATGTCCCTCTGCAAACCACTGTTCCAAATCTATACTGTCCTCCTGCTCCTGGGAAGATTCAGGATCTGGATCCGGAGAAGGCTCCCACCATTCCTCCTCAGTGCAGCCCTCCTCAGTACGGTCCCTGACAGGTGTTTTCACATCGCTGCCTTAGAGCGCAGTGAAGTTGTCGTTTTCCTGGTGTGTTTCACAGCTCTTCCTCCCCAACCACCCCCAGGTGTCCACATTAGCACAGCTTCATTTGTGTCAGGGGGCAGTGATGAGGTGGGGATGTCTTTATCCTATGCAGATGTCATGGACTGGTTGGACACAAACCAATGGTGGGAGGAAGAATATTGAATTAATAAAGCAGTTATGGAAGCTGGCGGAAGTCCTGGGGGGAGGGGGAGGGGGAAAATTGTATTAGATTGTCTTGTTTGTTAAATTTTTGGAATTTGAAAGTTTTTCAATAAAAATATATTACAAAGCAATGGTGGGAGGGACCAGATGGGGAAGCATCATGGGAAGACGGTTGTCTGGAATGACGTTTGAGCACCACTAAAATAACTTACATATTTACACATTTTCCTGCACCAGATTTTCAAATTATTGTGTTTCGTATTTGGCTTTGTTTGTGATCTATGTTTTCCTTTTATTTATATCTAATTTGAAGGGGAAATTATTGAACATAGTTTTTGTATTTTTGTTTTATGTTAACTACTTAGAATTGTTTTTATTATCTCAAGCAGTATAAAAGTTTAATAAAATAATAGTGTGTCGAAGGCCACGCTACACGTGAAAGTAGAAGCTCTGTACGGTACTTGTGAGTTTTGTCCAGTGGGGGAGGAATTGGGTCAAGGGAACTTCTATGGGGAGAAAGGGTTCATCCGCTTGCCCAAGCACTGCGGCCCCAATCCAATCTGGCAGTGACAGCATTACACTTCCATAATTAAAAGCCATAGGCGACATATCATAGCTACCATAGGATGACAAACAGTTGAAAATGAGCCAGGGGAAAAAAAATGAAGATAAAGAGACGAATATTTTGAAGAGTAAGAAGAAATACAATCTGTGCACTTATAGAGCGGGGAGAAATTGGATATGTGTTCAGAAGCAACAGTGATGAGCCCAGTATAAAAGCTAATCCCTAGAGAGCAGTTCAGACAGACACACGTGCGAAAGGAGGGGTGTGTTTCTTAGTTCACAGTACATACATTGCAAACAGCAGCATGTGCTGGAACATATTGTTTCTATTTGAGGAACCTGAAAGTTGCGCCGCATAGAACATTGCTTCCTAGTATTGACTGAGTCATTTTATCAGGTGCTTAGTTACAGGGCAACTGTGAGATCATTGTTGTTGCTGTTTTCCTTTAAAAAAAAAAATCTTAAAAGACAAGGAAACCCACTTCTCTTTTCAGTATGGGTAGGGGTGACTCCAGAAGCATGACAAATTCAGAAGAGAGGCGGGAAACTAGAAAAATCTTTGAGCATACCTTGAGGCAGTGCCTGGATATACAGTGATCCCTCGACTTATGAATGACCCGACTTACAAGCTTTTCGAGTTGCGAGGGATCAAAGCAGCCGCTGCTTCCGAATTTTTTCGACTTCCGATCGGAAGTCGCGGCCGTTTTAAATGCAGTTTCCTCGACTTCCGAAGGTTTTTTCGACCTACGAATGCGTTCTCCAACGCATTCCTATGGGGACTCGAGTTACAATGATTTCGACTTACGAGGATTCCGTCGGAACGAATTACCTTCGTAAGTCGAGGGTCCACTGTAATATATTTTACTATCACTCCAGGTCATATTTTTAACAAGTGTGTTTCTTTTCTGGGGGTACTCAAAGGTATGCAATACTGGCACTAAAAATGGAACCTGTCAAATGCCACAAATAGCCAAAAACTTAGTACAAATTGGTGGCTTAACACTAAACACTTCCAGAATATGACTGGAATAAAATGGGCTATTTAGAATAGATGTGCTTGTCAATGTGCATCATCGGGTACCAGAAATATCCCTCTCTGGCCTAGTTTTCACCTGCATCTGGGCTGTATGATTTCAGACTTTAGGTGTAGGATCATATGACTGAACATGCACCTTTACAAACAATTTTCCAAACATTTATTTTTCTGTGTACAAAGGAATATCTTTAGAGAAGGAACCCCCACCTATAGTCTCTAAAGTGATGCAGCCCAGACACAGTTTTACTACCAGAACAAGATAGTGTGGCCCACCTGCACCATACATTTTACCCCACTTTAAATAGCCATGGCTCCCCTGCCCCCCTCAAAACAACCACAATTATGAGGATGATGGAGATAGTAATAATATGCTGCTGAATACCAGCTGCTGGGGGCAAGCAGTGGAGGAGAGTTGTTGCCAACAAGTTGTTGCTTGTCATGAACACACCAGCTCCAAGTGTAATCTTACAGCCAGCTGCAGAATGCAGTCAGGAACAGGGAGGCTGGGCTTTCACGCCGGCACAGGAGAGCTCGCAGCTGTCAGTGTCGGCTCCCCCTGACCTTGGACGGCTGGCTGATAAGGGAGGAACAGAGAGCAGGCTGGAACACAGCCAAATCTCCCCGGAAGCCCAAACAGAGCCAGCTTTTCGGAACAGAAAGGGGCTGCAGCTGACCAAATAAGTCTGAGGTGTAGGCATATAGGAAGGCTGCTAGACAGGAAGCAAAATAAGAAATGTAAAGGTCGAAGGTTCAATCTTTTCTGTCAACACAGGAAGAACTCAGAAGGGTCAACTGAGTGATGGGGGCCAGAGGCTTGCTAGAGCCGTCCGGAAATAATTGCTTTTTTTTTTTTTTGCAATAAATCCTGCTTTTTAATTACATACGCTTACTGCGTTATCAAGCTGGGAACCTGGACTCCTAACACTGCTTGTGGTTTCCCCAGAAGGATCTGACTGGCTGTTGTGTTGTGTAGGAACCTAGGCTAGGAGGACTCTTCGTCTGATCCAGCAGAGCTCTTCTGACGCGCTAACGTTGGTTTGTGTGTTTCGCTACATCTCCCTTCAGCACCAATCCAGCAGTCCGCCCCCTCCAGTCACTCTCTGAACTGTAGAGCATGTGGAGCCCACTCCACACCTTGGAGGATAGAGGCCATTGAATTGCTGCTGGTGAAGCCCCCTTCCCAATACAGAGGGAGTGGCTGCTCTGCTTAATTCCTCTTACCTAGAAGCAGGCAACAGCAGCAGCAGCAAGATAAAAAGGCAGTCAAGCTGGCAGGCAGTGGTGTTGGTTCCTGGCATGGTCCCATACTAGGAATCCACAGATTTAGAAAGTCCTACAACGGTTCTCCTGAGGTAGAGATGAGTCCTCCACAGGCACCAGAGCCTGCATCTTGGCAGCTGCTTGAATTTCCGTTGCTCAAAAATGGAAGATGTTGCATGATTTACAACGGTCTTTGTGGTGTGATAATATCTGGAATTTGGCAACATCTGAGGAAGGGACACACGGTTTAAAAGTCTCAAAAGGATCCAAAGATGTGGAACCGTTTGGTGGGGGATTTATCACTTACGTTACTGCAAATGATCTTTCCCTGCACCGGTGCGTGAAATTTGCACCTCATAACTGTGATTTATGAAAATTGTGATCCTCTGTTGATCTCGCTCAACTGCTAATACCAGATGAGTGTGCCTGTGATGTGACAATGAGAAGCAATTACTCTTTGATGTATATCCCCTAGTTGCACTTTAACTGTATTGGTTACCTTCTTTTTCTTTTATAATTGAATAAAATCTTAAAATTCAAAGAAGAAAGAAAGAAAAAAACAGAGCCAGAATCTTGTCCCCTGAACCTTAAGATAACACTTGGAACATGTTGTTGTTGTTGTTGTTGTTGTTGTTGTTGTTGTTGTTGTTGTTATGCCGTCCATATGACTGAGTTGCAACTTCCCTATACAGGGCTGCCTTCAGATGTCTTCTCAAATTCAGATCATTGTTTATTTCCTTGACATCTAATGAGAGTGCGTTCCACTACCAAGAAGGTCGTCTGCCTGGTTCCCTGTAACCTCTTTTTTCACAGTGAGAGAAACACCAAAAGGCCCTCAGAGCTGGACCTCAGTGTCCAGGCTGAACGATGGGGGTGGAGACGCTCCTTCAGGAAACATCAGGAGCTTCCCTCCACACCAAAAAATAAAAATAAAAGTCCTTACAACTTGAAACTCCATTGACTAGAACAGAACAAAAGCAGACCCTCCAAGTGTCCCTATTTTCCAGGGATGTCCCTGATTTAGAGAAGCTGTCCCGGTTTCTGATCTGATCCCGGAATGTCCCACTTTTCCTTAGGATGTCCCTATTTTCATTGGAGAAATGTTGAAGGGTGTGCAGTTATCCGACCCCTGAGCTGTCTGGAGGCAGTCCTGTATAGGGCATGTTTAATGTTTTATTGTGTTTTTATATATGTTGGAAGCTGCCAAGAGTGGCTGGGGCAACCCAGTAAGATGTGTGGGGTATAACTAGTAAAATTATCCTTATGGAATGGGATGTCCCTATTTTCATCGGAGAAATGTTGGAGGGTATGCAAAAGGGTGACAGACCCCTTTGAGAATCTGATGAAAGCTGTGGAGCATCTCCTCTGAAAAATGCAGATAAATACACAAATTCCACAGTACATTGAGCTGCAGCTTGACATTCTAAAATAGGTTTTATATAAAAGAATGAATTAGGATCACAGAACATTCTAATTCACTCCATGGATGGCTGAGGAGGAGGAGGAGGTTCAGGTTGTGTTTGAAAGAAATGTTTTATATTGGTCTATGGAAGCATGTCAGCTTCCTAACGAAGTTCTCTTTCCATCATGCTGTCAGTTTTCTCTTCTTAATGCACAAATCTGCTTATTAGGTCAGGCTTACTGGTGTACTTTACATTTTGCTCGTTTCCTATTCCTACGCCCGGATGGAGGCGGACAAAGAAGAAGCAATGTTACGGAGCGCAGTTTTAATTTCCTGAAGGCATTATCTCCTGTGGGATTTCTTCTTCGTCTCCGTTAGCGCTTTTAATTAAACAGATTGCTGCGTTAACAATGCAAATTTTAATATAACATCAGAGACCGCGCCAGCTATCATTATGTTTCAAATGGTTTAAGCGCCTAAGGAGATTATTTAAACACCAAAAAGGGGGCTACGGTTGGATATCTAGTTGGTGAAGCTAAAATGGATCCCCTTCCTCAGGCATTTGAACCTACACTAAAGCCCTGCCCCCTCCATTGTGTTTCCAGTGACCATCCCCCACTGTGGACTCAGCTACATTGGCAAAGAAAAAGCATTGTGCAGTATATGCATTCTTTATGCATTATGACACTGCGGCACCAGATGGCGCTGTGGAGTTCCTTTTTTGCCAAGGCAATTTCTCATGCAAAGTTTGCAACGCTTTTAACTGAAACGCTTCTTTGATGTGTCTAGACGCAGCCCATGTTTGGTCTGAACTTCTGACAGGAGTGGGCTTGTGTAATATGGCGCCCTGTGCAAGGCCAACATTTGGCACCCCCAAATAGATCTTTTCCATTATGGATCTTCTCAATTTTACGCACCCTTGGTTTGACACCCTGTGGGGGGGGAGGACTGCCCACACCGCCCAAAACCCAGCATTGCTTCTGAAGTGGGAAGCTAGCTGTGGTTGTGGAAGGCCCACCATGCCATTTAGGACTCCACATTTGTAGGAAACTTCTTTTTTTATTTTTTTAATGTATTTTTATTAAAGATCAAAACAAAATAAAAAATAATAAAAATTCCTTCCAGTAGCACCTTAGAGACCAACTAAGTTTGTTCTTGGTATGAGCTTTCGTGTGCATGCACACTTCTTCAGATACATCTTTTATTAAAGATGTTATTGATTTACAAAAGTATGTGCATTATCTCTCTCTCTCGTATTTTTTTTCCATGTAACCTTTTTACAAATCAGTTTCATTTGTTGAGACATTAGGAAGAAAAGGGGGAAAGAGGTGGACGGGGGGGGGAGATGGGGGGGGAGGTCGGGTGACGATGTTTCTATTTTGCTTAATATATGTAGGGTTTGATGTCAGCGTCGCTTGTGCAGGTTCTCTGTTGTTCGCTTGTGTTCCTTTGGTGGTGAGAGAGGTTGGGGTTGGCCTAGGCCCGGTGTGGTTGTTTATTTGTGGTTGGCTTTGTTTTCATGTGTGTGTGTGTGTGTGTGTGTGTGTGTGTGTGTGTGTGTGTTTTGGATCAGGTTAGCCATATTGATTTGTATGCTGTTTGTGGATTTTTGTCATTGTCTTGTTGGGCTGTGTGTGTGATAAAGGGGAGTCATACCGGGGTGAAGGTGTCTTCTTCTATTTGGTTAATTTTTCTAGTAAGGCTGTTTCCCATACTATTTGGTACCATTGGTCCATGCTTACTCCTGACAGGTCTCGAAACTTCTGAGAGGAGAAGTGGATCCCTGCTGCATGCTGGCTACACTGACTGTCAGGGCGTCTCCACGATTTCAGACAAGGTTTTCTCCCAGGGTCACCTAAATATACTGAGAATTGAATCTGGGGCTTTCTGCATGCTCTGCCATTGAGCTACAGCTCTTCCCTAAGAATGGGAAGTGGCAACTTGAGAGGCAAATAGCAGCCAGGGAGTTTTAGATCGAAACCAGTCCAGAGACAAAAGAGTTAACTCCCCATGCTGACATGCCATGCACCCCAGCAGCTGCTTTTTCCTGAAAGGGAAATAAAAGAAAATAGCCTGGAAGTTTTTTGCTGTTAGCAAAATGGAAGGAAGGAAGCCTGGTGTTGCCCATGGGTCATCATTATCTACTTGCTTACTAAGTTTTTCACAAGGAGTTGTCATTGTTGATGCTAAGCATGGGCAATTTTTGAAAGCACTGAGACTTGCAATGTTATCAAAATACAGGGTCTGTCTGGGTATGTTTCCAGTTAGTGGGAAAAGGTGAATAAGGAAAAAAAAAGGCAACCTATTTCACATTCTGCAGCCTTAGTGAGTTGAAAAATATGTTCAAAAGGAGCTTTGCCCTCCACATAGAGGCCTAGCCTCATCAATTCTAATTTGGTGATATAAAAGGAGGTTTCATTTCTTAATTTGAAGCAGGCCTTTTGTTTGCATTCATAAACAAGGAAAACATGAGGTTCCTCTGTCTGATTATCTTCCTTGGCATGTTTTCATTTTTTTTTTTTTTAAAGCCATGTCCCTTGGTTTAATAGTTTTATTTTACTTATCTAACTGATCTTCCTGGCTGAAAATCTATAAATGATGGATGTTGATGGATTGATCTCAATTCCTTTTCTTTCCAAGTGAAATAGTATACGCTGTCTTGAACAACGTCCAACAGCTCGTCTAAGGAACGCTGTTCGGGTGGAGTCCATCCTTTTTGCCAGTACTAAGTATCTTGAGAGAAAGATGGTTTCTGGCTCAGGCAGAGGTTAACTCTTTTCTTCAGTCATTACACCAACTCTCCTTGTTCTATTGTTCGAACAGACAGTTGGCTTCGTCTGAAACTAGGGAGGAAAGGGAGGGGGAGAGTCTTGTTTGATTTAGTGGAACCAACAAACTCATCAGATCAAATCAGAGGCCTGTTTCAAGGAACACCTTCAGGAAACTGAAGAAGCTGAACTGAAGAAGCCCCAGAATCAGCAGAGCCGGGGCTAGGGCTTGAGTCTGAAGGGTCCTCACCTGTGCTGGATCCTCAGGTGCAGGCATCTGCTGAGTCGGCTCTGGCTCCTGATGGGGTGGAGGACCCATTGCCTGCAGGTGCTCCACTCCCAGCCCCGTCAGGGGAAGCTGAGGTTACCTCTGGGTCCTGTAACCCTCCAGCCTCTCCTGAGCTGCAGTGGCGAAGGGCAGAGAGGCGAAGGGAACTAAGTTCCCGCAGGAGGAGTGCTCGCCTCCAAGCCAGGAGAGGCAAGTCACCTAAGGATCAGAGCCGCCCTATGCCTCGGGGCAGATAAAAGCTGGCCAGCCCCAGCCCCAAGTTGCAGGAGCAACATGGTTGGTGACCAGTTCCTGCCGGTGTTTCTGCTTGCTACCTCTCCTGCTTTCCTGCTTGAGTTCCTGACCCGCCCTGGTTCCCTGCTTGCCTACCTGTTCCTGACTCCGCCTGCCTCCCTGCCCTGCACCCAGCTTCAATTATTACGGACTGCCTTTCGTTGCACCTCTGACCACGGACCGGACTTTGACCTCGCCTTACGGGTAACCCACGGGACCAGCACATAAACCTTTTGGCATAACAGAGGGTAGGCATAGGAACAGGGGACGATTTTATTTTGAGCCACAATTTGGAATGAACTGTCAGCAAATACCCCACCTGGGGCAGTTTGTGAGACTGCCCCAACGTCAGATCACTGTCAGCATATACCCTGTCTGGGGCAGTTTGTGAGACTGCCCCAAAGACAGAGCAAAGCCGTGTGCGCACATCCCCGGCTACTGGAGTAGTCCGGTGGCGCAGTCATATGTGATTGTTCCCCAGCATGAATAACAACACTCACTAGACATGATTAAGGCTAAACTATTTATTGTAGGAAAAGTGCAGAGAAGTCAGAGCTGGCATAAAGCGTCCGTCCAGCATCAGGTCTAGCCAGAAGAGAGAGCACAAAGGCTAGGATTACAATAGTACAGTGAAACATAAACATCACATGTAGGAAACAGATAAGGCAGCTTTCTCACGGCTTAGTGAGACAGGCAAAAGTCAGACCAGCCTCGCTGCAGCTGTTTGCCGCTCGGCTTGGACAAAAATCACAACATGAACCTCACCAGTCAACATCCTACAGATCGTGCTTGGATTGTGCATGTATACAATACTTTCTGAGCATGGTTTTCCCTTATATATGGTTTGTGTGTGTGTGTATCTCCCCCAACAAAAATAACCTCCCCTAAGAATTGTCCAGCTGGCTACATGTATGCAAGCAGAGTTGCTATTGAGTTTGGAGTTTGCAATTACGGGATGCTGCTAAAGCCCCTTTTCTGGGGTTCAGCACTTTTTTTTCAGCCAGAACTCAGTTCTGGCACCTCTCAGGTGGGCGCCATTGCCATTATAAGAGAACATCGTGAGTTCAGCACCTCTTTTTCTAGAAAAAATAGCACTACTGGTGTTTATGAGCAATATGGACCTGCCAACAGTGTACGTAGCATTCCTTCTCTTTACATAACCTCTTGTTATGGCTTCATCATGTTGAAAGTGGCAGTACATTATTATGTTCCTATGGAGGCAGCCATCTTTTTTCCCTTTGCAGTGACCCTCATAGGCTTACAGGGTCATTGTATGTCAGGGACATTTTGAGAAATTAAAAACCTACCTGGCTGGCACAGCTTGGAGTGCTTTGGTCAGAATGTTTTTAAGGGCAGTGCAGAGCAAGCATTAGCGCCAGGCTGCCAGGGTGCTGAGGCCCAGGTTTGTACCCAAGGATGCCAGGTATTGACTCCAGCCCCCTCCCAGTCCTGACTGAGGAGCCGTGAAGCTGGCAAGGCAATAACATGTTGAAAGAGAAGGATTCATTCCTAAAATGGGTGGGGGAGAACATAGAGACGAGAAATTGCTGGAGTGGCCTAGAGAGAGAAAACTATCCACTCCAGACTCTGTGCAAAGTTGCAGGACTGTTGGGGAGATTGAACAATGGTTCCATCTTTATTATTAAAGTAGCTGTAAATAAGCTGATTTCAAGTTCGTCCACACTTCTGCTTCTCCCACGCCTAGAAACCATGGATCCGAGGGGTTTCCCCCTTGCCGCACTCCTTTCCCCGCTAAAGAGCGGTTTTCCCTGGAGGAAAGCAGCAGAACAAGAGGGTGTATGGATAAGCCCTTTATTTTCTGAGGTCTGAAAATCCATGAGGAAACACAGGAGGCGGGCAATTTGTTCAGAATGTCGTGCAGATGCCCCAAAAATAATGATTAAACCCTATTCCACAATAAATTCCCACTGTGGAAGCAGCCAAAATCAAGTTCTGACCTCTGATTCAGTACTGTAGTCAACCACCTTTTGGTAGATGCATGAAGCACATAATGGCTGTTTCTGGAGATATTTTGTCTGGCATAAGGAATGAGCTCTCTCTGCTGGAAATGCCAAATGGTCAATTTGCAATGTAATAAATGAAAAACGAAATAAAATAAATGTGGACACTCATCCGCAGGTTCCTTCCTGACAGAGAATTATTGTTCATTATCAACAAAAAGAACACACACACACACCCAGCTTTGATTACCAATTTATCATGGTTATGACATTCACCTTAAGTCATGAAGCTAACGTTTGATTGAGACTGAACTTGACTGTTTCACGTGCAAGAAGAGGTCCTTTGCAAAATGGCTTAGACAAGCCCCACACCACTGTGGTGTCACAGAAACTCTTGTGGGATTCTCAGTGCTTTTTTCTTAAAAAAAATGTTTAGGGGTACTCTCATTTTCCTACTCATATTGAAATAAGGTAAAGGTAAAGGGACCCCTGACCATTAGGTCCAGTCGTGGACGACTCTGGGGTTGTGGCGCTCATCTTGCTTTATTGGCCGAGGGAGCCGGCGTACAAATTCCGGGTCATGTGGCCAGCATGACTAAGCCGCTTCTGGCAGACCAGAGCAGCGCACGGAAACGCCGTTTACCTTCCCGCTGGAGTGGTACCTATTTATCTACTTGCACTTTGACGTGCTTTTGAACTGCTAGGTTGGCAGGAGCAGGGACCGAACAATGGGAGCTCACCCCGTCGCGGGGATTCGAACTGCCAACCTTCCGATCAGCAAGCCCTAGGCTCAATGGTTTAGACCACAGCGCCACCCGTGTCCCATATTGAAATACTGCCCCTCAATAAGGCCAAACTTAGATTCCCAAAATGTTTAGGGGTATGCGTCATCATCCCCCCCCCCAAAAAAGCATTGGGGATTCTAGTTTGGAATGAGCCTCACGGAGAAAGCCGGAACTGGGAGACCTGCAAAGATGGCAACTGACCACATTGCAATTGTTGCAGAAGATGCGGGTGCTTCACTGCAGCAAAAGTGTGCAGTGTGAAAGTAAGATGTGTGTGCATGCACATATCTTTAAGCACCCAGACACTTGTACATGAGTGTTTAAAGATGCACATGTACACATAATTTATTTCCACGCACTATCCATTTGCTGCAGACATGTGGCACTGCCCTCAGTTACTAGTTGTAGAAAGGTAGGGGGAGAAATATATAAACAAGATTACTTATGCTGACTTCTCTCGTCTCTAAATTTATTAACATTCATTTGGTTGGCATCCGTCTGCCATGGGAGACAATGGAGAAATGCGCCTTTCGGAGCAAAGTCGAACTTTTGGAAGGTTACAGTGCCTGCTGTGGCAGTAGAGACCGATAAGGGAGAGACATGTTTTGTTGCAGCTGGGGCAGATAAATGGGTTTGGTTGTGCTGATGCAGGTATACCATGGTGTTTCTTCTTTCTGCACTATCCACCTTTCCTCCAAGGAGCTCAAGGCGGTGGTAGGTGGTTCTCCCCCTCACCATTTTACCCTCACAACAACCTGTGAGTTAAGTTTGGCTAAAAGACTGTACCTGGCCCAAGGTCACACAGTGAGCTTAATGCCTGAGTAGGGATGTGGACGCTGGCTGTCTATGTCCTAGTCTAACACTCAAACTAAGATGGCCTTCTGTTTCAAGAGATGGCAAAGACAAAGTGTAAAAAGAACCCTATTTGTCACTGTTTCACTACTATCCAAATTCTTCAAAACAGAGACAGCAACAGCAATGTCACTGTAGCACTATTTTTATAAACGCATTAAGTGTTCCAACCAGAGAAAGTTTTTCATCAAATGTGTTTATTTAGATCAGCTTTTGGATTGCATTCCAGATATCTGAAATGTTATCCTTCCTTTAAGTCACTGTCTCCTTATCTTAGTCCTAATCATAAGCTTAATAAAAGATATATTTGCACAACTCATGAATGTCTGTTTCCTAGAATTACTGCTAAGTCTCTTGCTGACATCAGCTGCGAGGAATTTCTTATTTGGTTTGAATGATGTAAACCTCATTGGAAGAAACCTAGCTTGAATTACAGTAATGTAATGCTTTCTACATTTTTCTAGATAATTGCAGCCTTGGTTGTTTATATATTTAATAAGTGGAGTTGGCTATTGAATTAGTGATAGAAATTGCCTTTGTGCTTTATCAGTGACATCACTCTGAAGCAGGCAACAGGTGCCGCTGCCCTCAGGTTTCCTCTCAGCTCATGGACCCGGCAAGTGTAGGGTTAATTCTTGTGTTTGTACCTTTACTTGATCTCTCAGTGCTTGATAACTTGCAGGTGAATGTGTAAATTGAAAAGCATGTTATTAGGTGATATGGAAGTTGTGTCTGTGTGTTCCATCCCAGGTGGTGTCCTCAGTCAAAGTGGGGGCTTCTTGGCAAGTTACAGCAAAACAAGTTAGGAAGGCAAAACAAGCCAATTGGCTGTTTCCAGTAAGGCAAAACAAAGCAAGGCAAAGCTTAGTTTCCAGTAAGGCATGGCAAAGTTCAGGTTCCACAAAGCACCCTGGATAGCTCCATGTGGACCCCAGATAGAGTTTCATACAAGCAGGCTCAAACATTGCGTCAGCAGCAAATAATCCCAAACTAAGGGCTTATCCTGCATTTTCCAAGCAAAGGTCTGTGCTTTAAAGTTCCATGTCCTAGTGCTCTCCCTGCCCCCCCAACTTTTCCCACTAAAACCTGCTTTTTAAAGCTGCTGCGCAACAAATTTTCTGTGGATTGCCATTTGCTCCAATTCAGCTGTAAAGAGCAGAAAAGAGAGAGCGCTTGGGCATAGAACTTTAAAGCATAGACTATCCCTGGAAAGGTAAAAGTGGATAAACCCTTAGATGTACATAGGACTTCAGCATATTTTGAGCGCGTAGCCCCTTCCAGTTAAAGAAGCCATCTGCAGAAAACCATTGCTCTGTTTGGCTGGAGACAGTAGTATAACCTTCTTAGGCTGGGGAGTGAGAGGGGATTTTTGCAAGAGGGGGTCACCAGAGGCTCACACTGAAGGCAATTCCCTCTCCAACTCAGATCTGTCCTCTGAGTCCATAAACATAGGGAGTCGGAGCCCAGGATATGACAATGTGCTGTGAGTTTTACGATGGCACATCAAACGATGAAAATCATGTGTGTCCTATTGTGGAGTAGGCAGAGACCACAAGCAGCCTGGAAGATGAGCAGTAGAAACTCTTAAAGAGGCAGCATTTTGGACAGGCTGGTGCTGAAATTGCCTTTTATTCTGACAGCACCACAAAAACCAGGTCTGAAGAAACATGGGAGAACAGCACAGAAAATGCTAGGCTGTGGTGATTTGACAATAACGTCGTCCAATGCTTCACAAAATGTGAGTGAACAACGGGTGGCAATTCCAGAGCAAAGGCAAAGCTGATATATTGTCTAAATAAGAGGCTAGGAAAGAAACATGGAGCTGTCATACTTTGAAACCATAGAAAGCCAAATGGCAATCATCTGGTCTGAATTTGTGAAAAATGCAGGCTATAAAATTTTGCTCACTAATTCCTGCACCAAGCCAAATAATCTCTTCAGATGAACCAGAAAGTCACTCGTTATCCTTCATAAATTCAAGTATTTATTGTTCGCATTCCTCAAGTTAGACTACATAGCTCTAGTGTGATTTTGCCTAGTTTAATCTCTTGCCCCCATTTGGTACAATCAGGGCAGGATAACATATGAACCAGCCCCAAGAAACACCCCATTATTAGATTCCCTTTCTTTCTCTGTGTCTGTCTGTACCTGTACATATAGGAGAAATTCCAATATTTGTGTGTGTGTGTGTGTGTGTGTGTGTGTGTTTATTTATTGGGCACATAATTTGCCAGCTCATTTCTGAGTCCAGTTCAAGGTTTTCAGGCTTGTGCTTAAAGCCATAAGTGATTTAGGCTCCAAATATCTGAAAGCCTCTCCCCCTCCTCCTCCCCGACAGACTCTCTTGGGTGTTGCAACCGGCAGTGAGGGCCCTCTTTGTACTTCCTCTGGCCACAGACATTTGGGGGAGTGACCTAGGGGGACCCCCTCTCTGTGGCAGCTCCTGAGTTGTGGAATTCCCTCCACATAGAGCTGCGTTTGGTGCCTACATTATATAGCTTCTCATTATATGCTGAAGGTGCACCTCTTTACTCTGGCTTTTGACACTTGAGAGAGAGATCTTTGGGATGCAATTTAGTTGTGGTTGTAATTTGTTTTAAACTGTTTTCAAGGCTGCATTTTACATTGATCCAACCTGTTATGTACTGAGTTGAATAGGATCCAAAATGCAGCAGTCTGATTGGTCCTAGAACAATAGGATTCAGAATGCAGCAGTCTGATTGGTCCACAGGAGCCACCCAATCCAGCTCCAGGTGGAAGTGAATCCACAACCTGATTGGCCTACAGGAGTATCCTGGAATTAGCCAATCACGTGGGGGCCATTGTGTAAATAATGTATATATAGTAGATGTTCTGGGGGAACTTTCATTCCTCGCTACTATGAGCTGAATAAAGAGCATGAAATCCACACTCGACTCAGAGTATATTTCACAACCCGCCATGGGAACTTCTGTTGAAGGGTAAAATATAAAAAATATATAAAATAATGATGATAAAAATAAAATAAAAAATAAAATAATGATGATAATATAATAATAGTAGTAATAGTAATAATGCTGTTACAGCATTCGCTTACTGCTACACTGGCAGTGCTGCTAGAGTAACTGTGCAATTCTATGCATGCTTATTCAGTGGTAAGTCCCACTGTGTTCAATGTAAGTGTGTTTAGATTACAGCACAGTTACTCTTTCGCACAGTATACCTGTTTAAAGAGGAACAATGGACAAAAGGACAACCCAGCGCCAGGAACACATCTGATACAACACAGATGTGGATACCATTAGTGCAAGAGCATGTGGGGGGCAATTGTGCTTCTAACCAGGAACTTGGCCTGCAACGCAGAGCAGATCAAGCAAGTTAGTGGAGCATGCAATGTGCAGTTGACCTGTGGATTAGCTTTGGTGAATAAACAGCAATTAATTTGTCTCTTTTAAGTCCTCTCCCTATACTACTATCGAGCAGAGACAAACTATAATGGAGTGATGGAGAGCCTCTGTTCAACACTTGCCTGTTGTCTGGGAAGCTGGTAAAGGAACAATTTGTAGGGAAGTGCAGGAAATAGATTTTGAAGAATGGTAGTGTGGGAAATTAGCAGCCAAATCTAAAGGGTTAACAGGGGTCTGCAAGCTTTTTCAGCAGGGGGCCGGTTCACTGTCCCTCAGACCTTGTGGGGGGTCGGACTATATTTTGAAGAAGAAAAAAATGAATGAATTCCTATGCCCCACAAATAACCCAGAGATGCATTTTAAATAAAAGCACACATTCTACTCATGTAAAAACACCAGGCAGGCCCCACAAATAACCCAGAGGTGCATTTTAAATAAAAGGGCACATTCTACTCATGTAAAAACACACTGATTCCCAGACTGTCCGCAGGCCGGATTTAGAAGGCGATTGGGCCGGATCTGGCCCCTTGAGCCTTAGTTTGCCTACCCATGGGTTAAGACGACAGCATTGTATTGCTGATAGGCAGAGACTCAGACCATAGAAATATAATTGGTAGAGAGGGTTCTATGTGATGACATTTCCCCTCCTCTCTTGAGCAGGAATAATCAAGGAAGCAGCTCCTGTTCCTTCCCCGCCCCTCTTTCTCTTTAACCAGTGATGGGAGCAGAGGTATATTCAACTGCTCCAGTCTTAGGCACACGCCTGAGGCTGCTTATATTGTAAATGTAACTTTTGCCTGCATTTACTTTACTGCTGTTGTTGTTGAGAATGAATGCAAGACTACGAGTAAGTAAATAATACTTTAAACTTACTTTTCAGTCTGTTGTCTGATTCTTTGCTAAGTGGGATAAGAAAAGGGGGAGCCAGCTTGCTTCGCAGCTGGACTTAATCAAAAGAAAGTTTCACTGCCTATTCCTACATGTTTTCCATTTTTCTGTTAAGGATGGGGCTTTAAACTCTGCTCAGTGTATGTTCAAACCACACACGTAGGGGCCTGGCGTCATAAATTGAAATTAAGGTAGCAGAGAAAAGAGAATGGAATTGTGAGATAGACAGGAGTGCCTGGCGTGCTCTGGTCCATGGGGTCACGAAGAGTCGGACACGACTAAACAACTAAACAACAACAACAACAAAACAAATGGAAGTTGTCACAGCCTAATTAATGATTTCTGGCATGTGATAAGACAGAAGCTGCCTTTTTCACGGGTAACCCTAGTGCAGTGGAATGCAGTCACTGTTGAAATATGAGAGGCCCCATCTTTGCACATCCCCTTCTCCTTTCACACACCAGAGATGAACATGCAGCAGCAATTTCTGCTTGCTTTTTTCTGTTTTTGTTGGAATTCTTCAACATCCCTACTGGCAATAGGACAGAGACTTGTGCACCTGAAAACAACAGGCTAGCTTAGTCAGGGCAGAGTAGGTCATGTGGCACAAGTCGCTCCACCCTCTACCATCTTCTTACTGTTCCCTACCCTGTAAAATCCGCTGCCTGAGGTGGTCACCTCACTCTGCCTAATGGTAGGGCCAGCCACGTTCATGGCTCAATGGCTCAGTGATATTGTCCTTATATTAAAGCTGGGGCAGGGTTGGATGAGACTGAAAAGATAAGTAGTTTGTCAAAGGTGCTAAAGAATCATATAAGCCAATATTTGATCTAGGGGTATCCTATTTTGCATCCTGAATTAAGGGGTATCCTTAATTACCATGCTATGCTAGCTCTCTCAAATCTTTTCTGAAAGCTCTTGAAGAAAATGAGCTGGAGAACATTTGCAGAGGGGTTTGCTCCTTCCACCAATGACCAACACTGTGACTGGGAGTATTGTGTTATAGACACTTAACCATTATTTAATTTGTACAAATGGATTGCAAGCACAGCGAATGTAAACGATGTGTTTCCCAGCAGAGCCTCAAAGCCCTTGACAGCATTTCAATCTTCCATCCAACATGCCACTCCTAATGCCACTATAATTGAAAATTAATGTGTTTAAAAGGTAAACATGGTATGCTTCTAATCAGAATTCCTTGGTGGAAATGTACAAGAAAATTTTTAATCTCAACAGTTCACAATTAAATAGATTAAAGCCTTCCTATTGTGATACACAGGGACACGGGTGGCGCTGTGGGTTAAACCACAGAGCCTAGGGCTTGCCGATCAGAAGGTCGGCGGTTCGAATCCCTGCGACGGGGTGAGCTCCCGTTGCTCGGTCCCAGCTCCTGCCAACCTAGCAGTTCGAAAGCACTCCAAAAAGTGCAAGTAGATAAATAGGTACCGCTGTAGCGGGAAGGTAAACGGCGTTTCCGTGCACTGCTCTGGTTCGCCAGAAGCGGCTTAGTCCTGCTGGCCACATGACCCGGAAGCTGTATGCCGGCTCCCTTGGCCACTAACACGAGATGAGTGCCGCAACCCCAGAGTCGGTCATGACTGGACCTAATGGTTAGGGGTCCCTTTACCTTTACCTTATTGTGATACACGGTGCAAGGGGGGGAGAGATATTTTTTTATTTAAAAAAAATGTCTTCCCTAGGTCATGAATACCTCTTGGTACTGCCACTGAGACTGGAATTATGTGGTTTGCGGCAAACAGGACATTCCCAACCCTGTGTTTGCTGTTGATGAACAAAACATGTCTGTGTGATTGGAGGAGGGAATTTACAAAGAAGAAGAAGAAGAAGAAGAAGAAGAAGAAGAAGAAGAAGAAGAAGAGGAAGAAGGTACAAGGGGAGGAGAGAGTGGCTGTGTTTGCCATCAAGGGACGACTGTTTCCACCAGCTATGCTCCCACCACCTGCTTTCCCATCAGTCACGACATATAATCAGACATATTTGCTACTAAGTGTGGGGAAGTGCCTGGGAAAGCAGAATCAGCTGGGCTCAACATTCTCAAGCCAGCCAAGTGACCCAGTGCTGGCCCAACACATTTTGTTGCCTGAGGCAAAAGACAAGATGATGCCCCCATTATACCTACAAAAGCCAACTGGCTCTTACTTCAATCCCAGCCATGAGATAGCGTCCTTCACAGCATCTGAAGCAGTAGGACAAAACAAGGAGGCAAGCAGAAGTCATGCAGCAACAGAGGAAAATCTGGGAGCTGCTGCTGCTGTCCTCAATACTTGCTGCTTGAGGTGGCTGCTTCACTTGGCCTAATGGTAGGGCCGGTCCTGCAGCCACCTTGCCATTTGCAAGGGAGAGTAGCAGGAAGCACTTGAGATGGTGGCTTCACGAGTTAGTTGTTCGACAACAAACCAACCCCAAACAGGTCAATAGATGCACACACAGACGAAGTAATTTCATATTGTTCTCAATATTACAACATAGTTACCAGTGCATGGGGAAACCTCCTGTGCAATCTTTATTGGGCCTGTTCATTTTTTATTAATTTGATTTATGCAAAAATGTCAACAGCTTCCCAGGGTGCCATCAAGTTGCAATCAAACTAATTGAGACAAAGAATAAGACACATCAATGCTTCCTCCCATTTCACAAGAGGAGCTGTGTAGCCAAGTGAAGTTCCTCTTGTCCAAAGGATAAAAGGAAGGTAGCATTTATGCCCCTAACAAAAGTACTGCAATGCCAAAATAGACTGGGAACCTGCTTAGTACATTGGTGCACCCATTGGCTTGGCATTTTTGCTCCATTTCTTCGCATTGGGTGTGGCCCTAATATTTGTCTTCAGTTGTTAGGCAACCACCAAGTCTCTGCTTCTGGTCTGTATGCCAATAATATTGCTGTAGCTCGTTGCTCTCATAGGTATGTGATAATATATTTTTACATTTATTTTTAACTGTTCATTGAAGAATACTTTTAGTACTTCCTCCCTTGCCAAGTGATCCCAGAGGACTGGGTGGGATACAATAAAACCAAAATAATGATCCATCAACATGAAATAACATGGCAATAAATAGTTGAGTAAAGCATGTGAGAGGCCAACAGTGGCTGCAGCCAGATTCCGCACACCGGAACCAGCCTGACCAGATGTAAACACAGGCAGGCAGGAAGTGACACTGGGTGACATCTGGCTACTCAGGGCACTCTCGTTTCCCATGCCAGTTTTGGGGAGGGGCACAGGGGAAGAGCACTCAATCAATCAATCATTTTATTTGTATGCCACCTTTCCCCAGTTCAAACCATGCTGAAAGCAACTTGCAACTTATACAAAATTGCACTACTAAAAACATTGCAAAAGTAGTAATAAACAATAAACAAGACATCAAAAAGTACGCAACCAAATTGAACAATTTCCACATAAATCAAATAGCTACAAAAACTGCTAAACAATAGCACAGCCCAAGAGTCTGTTCAGCAGCCTCAGCTTTTGTAGCTGGAGTCAGTTCCACGCCAGGTGGGGGAAAGCCTGCAAGGCAGGGGGCAGGTCTTCCAGGACTCACAGCCAAGACAGACTAAAGGAAGCTGCCTTATACCAAATAAGACTATGGATCCATATTGGAGCGCTGAGGGCATTCCTATCACCACCACCACCTTTGCTTAGAGGAGCACTTTGAGACACATTTTTTTCCAGCTAAATCTGGAGATATAATTTCCCCGTAGGAATCTGTAATTATGCAACAAAGGCATTGTTGCCCACAGTGTGCATACTCATGCTATGATTGTCTCCACACATGACCTGTTCAGGTTTTGTAGTGCTTAAAAAAATAGTGCAAGACAAAATAAATGAGTTTGACCACCATGGCCAACTATGGCTCTATTTTGTCTTCTTTAATGAACATTCTCTAGCGTACAAGTCTGCTTTATGCTGAGTGGGACTAATTGGCCTCATCTGTCTGCTTTGCCCTGCAGTGGCTCTCCAGGGTCCAGGCAGAAGACGTCTTACTGCTTCTGATCTTTTTAACTGCGAATGAAAAGGTTTGAGCCTGGTACCCTAACATGTCCTCAACCACTGATCTCCTCTTAGAAAACTATTGTATGCATTTGCAGCTAATTTTGTATGAGGACATCCTAATCTCTGGCTCATAATTATAATTCAGTTTTGCTTGTAAATGGATTGTTGGCGATGGAATGAATGATCTTCATTGAGCAGCAGTGAATATACACTGTAGCTCTTGTGCCCTTCCATCAGTTTAGGCGAAGCCAGGCTTATTCAACCTGGTGTCTTCCAGATGTTCTAGACTACAACTCCCATGAGTCTGGGCCAATGCGGACTAGGGCTGATGAGAGACGTTGTTCAAAACATCTGGAGAGCAACAAGTAGTGAAAGGCTGGCCTAGACTTCCCTCCAGTTGTAAGTTAAGTTTAGCAAGGTGTTTAATATTGAAATGAAGACACCCGAACTGTAAAGCAGTTGTGGAAGAAGCTACTCAAGTGTCAAAACACAGCAGCGGGCCAGAAGTCTAGACCTTTCCTGGATTATCTGTTGGCCATGTTAATACAGGCAAACATGGCTCCACTGCTCCTGTCTAAACATTGTGACTGAATCAACACCGGCCTGGCTGCTTTCATTCTGTGCAAATACATTTGAATTCACTGACCGCAAAGTTGGAAATAAATGTGTGAGTCTCAAAGATAACACAGTGCAGGTGTGTTTTCATTTCCCCCGAGCAGTCTGACGGTGACCTACATACGAATGAAACAACTTTGGCTAAGCAGGGAGAGATCTGTCCCTCTGTCCCATAACTTCCAACTTTTCACTGAAGAAAATAAGAATGTACTCATGGCACTCCTTATACTTGAATGGCCACGATGTCTCCATGGAAGCAGTATGTTTCTGAATACAAGCTGCTGGGAACGGCAGAAGAGGAGAGTGCTGTTGTGCTCATGTCCTACTTGTGGGTTTCCCTTACACATCTGGTTGCACACTGAGAACAGGATGCTCCAGGCTCCTGCGAGCTCTTCCTATGTTCTTATTAAGAAACCAGGGGCAGGGCCTCTACAGACATCCTTCTCATTATGGTCTAAAAATACATAACATGAAAGGATTGGGGAGGTGGCGGGCTAATACCTCTGGTGGGGGGACACACACGTCATGCTCCTTCTAGAGTAGTTTGTCCACCTTTGGTCCTCACCTTGCACTCAACTCTCACCTGTGGCCACACCTGGGGAAACAGCTTTGACTGGCTGGCTAAACCAGGTGAGGGGAGCCAATGGTTTCTGTGCATGCTGTAGAGGGAAGTGAGGGGCAGGTGGGACTTCTCAATCTAGGAAGGTAGCCCATCAAGGAGAATGAAAACTCTAATCCTAAACGTCCACTGCCTTGTGGCTATGCTCATTCATGAGAAAGTCTTTGGGAGTAAACCCTAAGGAAAAATCCATACCCGCTGCCTTGTTGAACATCTTCAGGAAAAGAAAAGGCTAAGGAGTAAACCAGGCATCCCCAAACTGTGGTCCTCCAGATGTTTTGGCCTACAACTCCCATGATCCCTAGCTAACAGGACCAGTGGTCAGGGATGATGGGAATTGTAGTCCAAAACATCTGGAGGGCTGAAGTTTGGGGATGCCTGGAGTAAACCCTACACAAATCTGGAGCGGAGTCCTTAAGATGGTTGGATGGCATCTTGTACACCTCCTTCCAGCTACTCCTGCAGCCAAGCTGGTGCCAAATGTATTGCTCTGCTTTCCTTTGGACCACACCAGTGAAGCTGAGAGTGGGGTCTTGTCATCTGGGCAGCCCAGGACCTCCATATAAACCGCCCATTCTTGCACCCTGGAGTTGTCACTTCAGTGCTGCTAACACGACAAAAACAATGATGTAATCTCTCTTTCAGAAATGGGTGTTTTTTCATTTTTCCAAAGTTAAATTCAGTTCTCCACATTTCTGCAGCAATTTGCAGTTTTTTGTTTGTTTGTTTGTTTGTTTAAAAAAAACATCAACAGCATTTTAGGGCAAATTGCTCTTAACATACATATTTTGTATGAAGTTTTGATTAATACACAATTTTTACAAGCAATTTCTTCCTAATATGATTCATTTCCGTATGCTATATTCGCGATTGTATGCATTCTTATGCACACTTTCCCCTAATGTGTATATTTTTTTGTACACATTGTTTGGAGAAGTGCGTAACAAAATTCAGAGAAGTATGGATTTCAAAGCGTATTTGTTCCAGAAGTGTGGATTAGGTAGATTTTCATTAAAATGCAAAAAAAGAAATCTTCCCCATAATGATCTCTCTCTCTCTCTCTCTCTCTCTCTCTCTCTCTCCCCCCACAATGGTGGCAGTTAAGCACAGCAATAAGGAAACCAGTAGCTGCTTCCTTTGGCAAGCCACCATGATAGCTTGGAATGCCTCTGGATCTTAGCAACAGGGTCCCCAGTTTGTGATGCTTGGTGTATGGTTTTAAAAGGAATGCACAAATGGAATTCTGCATAAGCAACACTGCAGCAGCAGGGTTCCGTGGAGCAGTTTGTGCTGAATTGTGACTGGTACATTTTTTACCTACCTACTTTATCGCTCATTTAATGGCACACATTCCAGCAACGTTTGTGTTTTGGGAAAACACAATGCACGTTAGCATATTTGCAAGAAATTGGCAGCATCTCAACCCACTTCCTAAAATAGAAGTTGCTATTTCCAGAATGTCACTGCAGCATCCCTAGCCAATAACCCAATTAACTCTTTTAAATGTGACTTTGCTTCAAAGCTGACCTTTCCGATCAAACATCTGGGCAAATATTGCAGAATATTAAAAACTTGTCCTGTAAATTGTGAAACCGGGTGTCTTGCGAATAAAAACAACAACAGGATAGAGAGCTCTCTACTGAGAACACCTGCTCCCTGTTTCCAAATATAGAGTCTAAGAAGACTTATTAATGGAAGACATTTGGCTTAGAATGCAGCTGTCTCTTACTTACTTAGGCTTTCAAACTCTTGCTTTCAAACTGTGTGTGTGAACCCTGGGATGCTGCAAGAATTAACCAGGGGTTTGATGATAAGGATCAGTTAATGGTTAGGGTGGCCTTTGAAAGAGAGCACATCCAGTGGCATAGAGTGGGTTGCTAGTGCCCGGGGCCGAGTGGAGTGGTGAGAGGCAGGGAGGGAAATGGAAGGAGCAGTCATGCATATTCAACTGCCTAATGGCATCTGCATCACTCAGGGAATTCAGCGACAAAGATAAGAAAAGAAGGGTCATTCTGTTGTCTGGAGAGGTCACTTACTGGTTTGCACGGAGAAGCCGTTTTCAATGGAGCACAGCAACAGAACTGTACAGCTGTATTGAGGCAGCACTGTTGAAATGTTGTGCCGCTAACAATTTTGCATCTGGGGCAAACGCCCCTGTGTCATCGTCCCCACGCTACGCCACTGAGCACACCCACCCAGTCTTGACCACTACCAGTTTTCCCTGGAATGCGCAGCTGTAGGGCACACTCCCCACTTCTTTAATCCATGCAAATAAAGGATTAAATGTGGAATAGTTATGTCAGGATAAGTAGTCTGAACACCAGCACTCAAGGCAAAGCTTCAGTTCCCAATTTAGATAATTAACATTTAGCTATACAATTATGAATGCATCGCTTTATTTGCTTTGGTTTGTTTACAATCTCTCTATACCATCCAAAACCAAAAGGTTATTAGAATGGATTACAGGGGTTTTTTTAATTATTAAAAACATAATTTTAGGTAATCCTCATATACCTATGGCCCAACCATATTCCATATAAGCTAATGTCTGCATACAAGTGTACAGTAAAGTACTAGATATAAAACTAATGATAGAGTATCATGAAATCCAAGTGTCAGGGAACTTTTGAAAGTACAGGTCTTTACCATGGCTAGTAGCTGCAGAGTACTTGTATATATTTTTATCATTTGCAACAATGAATAAATTATGAAAATGCTAAATTAATATAAATATTAGAACACTCTTAACATGATAAACTACTGGAAATGCCACCTGCACATATAAAATTGAACAAAGGTGCAGCTACTGAAGAAATATGTAAGGGGAACCACAACTTGTGCAGGAGTGTGGTTGTGTTGCTGAGTACCGTACATCCCATCCATTTCAGTGTGGTATGTGGCACTAACTGTGGAACTGCCAAGGTTTTTGCCCCTTGACCTGTCTCTTCTGCTTACAGAAGAACCAATTCAGTTGAGCCACAAAGGTCTAGACATTCGATTCTCACCTCGGCCCAGAATTCTGCCTCCTTTTTGTTCAGAAAGAGAGTCGTACTATGAGATCCAGTGTTGCCACTGGAGATTCAGGTGACTAGAGCACTTTCCCGCCGGTTTAGGCTGATGTGTCAGTTGCAACATCTCCAGGTCAGAAATAGCCCAGCTGTAAATTTCCCTGGACCAATAATTTCAAGGGCTTCAGACACCCACACATTGAAAGAACACATGAAGAGATTTGAGGGAACCAGTCCTCACAACGGTCCTTTCAATATGTGCTGCATTTATGCGTCCGAGAAAGTTCAGGGAACTGACAATGTATGAGCAATGGCATCGCCACCAGATCTCTGTTCATTAGTGAGGTGTTGAAGGTGAGAGCATTCTCATTTATGCAAAGGTCACAGACTATATTAGCATTTGCAGTTTAACACATTTTGTATTGATCAAGAGGCTGCGCTTGTCAGACAAGACTGAAGGGAGACAAGTTAGTGTCACTGCAGTTTCCTTTATTAAGAAATCGTAAGGGGAGGAGGGGCAAGATAAAGGTGCAAACATAAAAACCGTCCTAAGGGTCAGGTCCTGCTTGGTGCGTCCCCACAGCAAACTGGCTGGCCACTGTGGCAGAGGGATTCTGGAGTAGATGAGGCCTTTCGCCTGATGCAGAACAGCTCTTCTTATGTTCTTAAAAGAGAGCACCAAAGGCCTGTGCTGTCTAACATTCTGTCTACTGGGATGGCCAAGCATGAATGTGGAGTTACTGAACAAATCCATTTATCTCATTCTATTTGTTGTTTTGTTATTCTTTACTTGGTGAAATGTAGTTACCATATTTTTCCGTCTATAAGACGCCCCCCCATGTATAAGACACCCCCCTATTTTGGGGGACTCCAAATTAAGAAAATACACCACAGCACTACCCGTGTATAAGACGAGCCCCAATTTAAAACCTATTTTTGGGGTTAAAAAAAAAACCTCGTCTTATACACTGTCTTGTGACAGTTACAGGGAACTAGGCAGAGGGCCTTCTTGGTAGTGGCGCCAGCCCTGTGGAACACCCTCCCATCAGATGTCCAGGAAATAAAGAACTAATTGACTTTTAGAAGACATCTGAAGGCAGCCCTGTATAGGGAAGTTTTTAATGGTTGATGTTTTACTGTGTTTTGAATATTTTGTTGGGATCTGCCAGAGTGGCTGGGGCAATCCAATCAGATGGGTGGCATATAAATAATAAAATTATTATTATTATTATTAGAAGTAGTAGTAGTAGTTAGTTTTATTACTACTGCTACTACTTTTGCCCCTTGCTGTACTTGTCGTCTTATAGGGTTATTAATCACTTGCATTGCATTTATGCCCGTGCTTCTTTGCTCTCCATTTTATCCTCAGAGCAACCTTGAAAAGTAGTGACATGCCCAGTGAGAGCTTGATGGATGCCCAGAGATTTGAACTGAGCCTCCCCAGTCCAAAACTCTTATCATCGTACCATGTTGGCTCTCAAATGGAACATGTATTGGAAGTGATGGGATTTCAACTGGAAAACACCAAGAGGGGAAATGATAAAATACTTTGTCTTCCAGCACTGCTGCTCTGATAAAAATTGGACTGTGTGAATGTGCATACATGCATGTACACACACACACACACTATGGGAAGGACCGCAGCTCAGGGGTGGAGCATCTCCTTTGCATGTAGAAAGTGCCAGGACTCCTGCCTGATACCCTGGAGAGACGCTGCCAGTCAGTGCAGACAGTACTGAGCTCAGTAGATCAATGGTCTGACTCAGTGTAGCAGCACAGCTTCCTATGTTCCTGGCTGCTGCTTTAAAGTAAAAACAAAAGCATCATGAAACCCAGTCATATATGTCAAGGACAATTTGTTCTTTGACCCTAAGGCATCGTATGTCCTACTATGAATCTCTACAGCTGCTCCACACACATCAATAAAGTAATCTGAAGCAAGTCAGGCTATTTCCAAAGTGTGCCTGAGAACCTGACAATGATCACCTTTAAATTCAGGTGCTTCTCAAAAATTGTTGTTGTTGTTGTTATTTTAAAAGAACTGGCTTTATTTTTGAAAAGGTGTGCAAGCAACCTAGTACAATTCCACATACATCTTTAAAAGATCCTGCCTCTTACCTAATATTCATAGAAAGCATATGTCTGTAATATTAATCAGTTGTTTTATCCCTGTGACTTTACATAGAAAGAAAACACGGGTGGAATTTTTCGTGCACATTAGGAAAAGGGGGGGGGGAATGTTGCTAAGTGATGAATGAAGGGTAGGAATTGGTCAGGGGTTTTTTTGTTTTATAGTTCCTGATCTTTACAGATCTTTGCAGTCAAGGATGCTGACATTTAGATCTTGATAATAAGCATGACATTTTCAGAGTTACGTTAACATCATGAAATGTCAGAACAGAGTACTGCAGTCACAACAATCACAACAAAACAGCCAGTGGACCAGGTTGTGGGGGGCTAATAAGCTGCTGCCCTATACATCAGTCTTTTGCCTGCGTGACCTTGTTGCACTTCACGGAAATAAAGTGATACGGAACTAGCATAACCAAAGATTAGTGAAATGGGTCCAGGATGATGAAAGTGTATTATTCTTGCTACAGATGTGAAAATCTTTCCAGTGGTTATTAAAGGTAAAGGTAAAGGGACCCCGGACCATTAGGTCCAGTCGTGTCCGACTCTGGGGTTGTGGCGCTCATCTCGCTCTATAGGCCGAGAGCCGGCGTACAGCTTCCGGGTTATGTGGCCAGCATGACAAAGCCGCTTCTGGCGAACCAGAGCAGCGCACGGAAACACCGTTTACCTTCCCGCCAGAGCGGTTCCTATTTATCTACTTGCACTTTGACGTGCTTTCGAACTGCTAGGTTGGCAGGAGCAGGGACCGAGCAACGGGAGCTCGCCCCTTCGCAGGGATTCGAACCGCCGACCTTCTGATCAGCAAGCCCTAGGATCTGTGGTTTAACCCACAGCGCCACTTGGGTCCCCTCCAGTGGTTATTACTGTACCACAAATTTGTCATGAAATCACCCCAACCCTGCTGTGATGTTTTTAAACAGCGGTGTGTTTCTGGTAAAAGGTAAAGGGACTCCTGACCATTAGGTCCAGTCGTGACCGACTCTGGGGTTCCGGCGCTCATCTCACATTATTGGCCGAGGGAGCCGGCATACAGCTTCCGGGTCATGTGGCCAGCATGACAAAACCGCTTCTGGCGAACCAGAGCAGCGCACGGAAATGCTGTTTACCTTCCCGCTGCAGCGGTACCTATTTATCTACTTGCACTTTGATGTGCTTTCGAACTGCTAGGTTGGCAGGAGCAGGGACCGAGCAACGGGAGCTCACCCCATCGCAGGGATTCGAACCGCCGACCTTCTAATCAGCAAGCCCTAGCCTCTGTGGTTTAGACCACAGCGCCACCTGCGTCCCAGTGTGTTTCTGGAGCACGTTTCAAAATTTAAGAAAACATGGCTATTTTTCTGGTGTCTGGTACCTTATTGTATAGATGACCCTGAATCAGATAAGTTCATATGGTTTAGTTCATATAAAATGGTTTAGTTCATATAAAATATGCAGGGATTTATGTTATGCAAAATGAACCATGGGAAGAGAAGAAGGGAAGTCATTGACATTTTAAGGTTGTTTAAATGAATATTTTAAATTGTAAAACAGAAAAGTTAATAAAAAGAGAGAGAGAGGATAAATAATAGTTTTCCCTCCTCTCTCACAACACTGTAACTATGGAACCCGCTCCCAAATTCATGTGTGTGTGTGCAACAAACGTACTCAAATTAAGTACTTTTCACATTATTAACCCTGAAAGAATCCCAGAGCTGGACTCGGCCCATTGTTGAAATCTTAAAATAATGGAAATCTGAAATTATGTTCCCTCCCCAATCCAATAGTTATCCTTCTGGTACTGTTCAATGAGCCATTGAGGATCCAGGCTACCAACATTTTTCTCCAGCCTTTTGTGTCTAACACATTTATGCCAGTGGTACAGCCAGGACTCTGTGTTTCAATTCGTCTGATACAGATTAGGGAAAGGCTCATTTCCAGCATGAGCAAGAATTGATAGCTCCTGTGAGCAGCAGAAGTACTGACCTCCAAAAGCCCTAGTTGTTTAGCAAACTTTTCACCTTCCTCTGCAAAATGTAAGATGCTCCATTTGGAATTAATTTATTTCTGCTGATTCTATTAGTTAATGTTTCGCGTGTACCGTTAACAAGGGTTTCAACTGACTGTCCATTTATTATTCTTTCTTTGGCTCAGTGCAGTGTTGATTTTTTCAGAACGCAAATTAAATAGTTACATATGAATTGTGTAAGATAACATAAGACAATAATAC
Source organism: Darevskia mixta (assembly GCA_034641385.1). Taxonomy (NCBI): domain Eukaryota; kingdom Metazoa; phylum Chordata; class Lepidosauria; order Squamata; family Lacertidae; genus Darevskia; species Darevskia mixta. Next base: position 24,350,028 of record JAWWNH010000014.1, on the reverse strand, counting down.
AGGGGGTGTTTTGATACAACAGACAAATTTAATATTGCGTGTTTCATTTTTTAAAAGTGTTGTCCCTCCCCCCGCCCCCCGGAAAAATCTGGACACCTTAAAAATAATACATTAATTGTTTATTTTTCCACTATGTTTTCCTAGGATAAAATTAAACCTTCAGACTGTAACATTTTCATTTAAACACTGAGATTATGGGCCTCACAGCCTAAATCAGGTGTAGATGGACATAAATTGCATTCTCCTGGGTTCCATGAACTCTTTTTCCATTGGAGGGGTTGGAGATGCCTGGGGAGCAGCCTTAATCATTCCCATCATTATCAACTTTTGACCACATAAGCAGCTGTCTCCATTAAGCACAGACATCCTAACTGGATTATACTGCATTCATGCACATTGCAAAGAAGAAGAAAAACCAACTATGATTGTACAGCATCTTTGCTAAAATGTTTGCATGTGTACTCGGTATACCAAACAGAAGGTAAATAGCTTGTTTGAGCAGAGCAACGCTTCCTCTACAACCAGCACGGAAAGGTAGACTGCAGAAGGGTACAGAGTCGCACCTTCCTTCTTCTACCTGCCCACTTGATAGTCCTTTCTTGAGAGAGGAAAGAGACCATGGGCAGCATTCAACTACCGGTAACTGGTCCCAATGGGGCTTTCCCCCTAATCTCTATTGAGCTTATTAATTTTACGCATGTGGAAGCCGCTGGATGAGCAAAACTGACTCTTGTATTGGAAAAAAAATTATCCAGTTGAAAAATATGGTTCCAAAGCTTTATTCACAGAATTTAACTTCAAACAACTTAAAAACAAATGAAATTACATTCACTTAGTTGCATGGCTCTTGCACAGCACCCAGCATAAGGCATAATAACTTAGTTTATGCGTAGCTGGAGACAGAGAAAAACGCATCCATTCTTTTCAGTAGCTTAGAACAAAGAGATGCTGCACCCAACATGGATGCCAGCAAATTAACATATGCATAGGCTAAACTGCATGGAACTGCTTTCGTGGGACTGCTGGAGTTGATGATCTTGTGACTAAGCCACAGAGATACAACCCCATGATACAGCTCCATTAATGATTCACCAGGTAGGCTTTTCTCTAACTTCATGGAAATTTCCAAACAGGCTTCACAGTATACAATATGAACACAATATATATCTCCCATTTCAATGTACATTAAACAATTATTCCATACCCTCAACATTTTAGGAGGTCTCATTTGATCAGCAGAGTAGCAGAAATTTAGCAGATGCGTGGATTCCAAAAACACAGAGACAGCAGAAGTTGGCTTTGGTAAAAGATTCACCAAGGTATAAAGTGTACAGTTTGTTGCTAGCTCCCTAGCAAGGCAAAACTTAGCTCATGTAGAGGAAATCCAGTTTCCAGCAGTAGAAAAATCACACCACACAATATAAATACAAAAGCAAAAGTAAGAACAGTCCAGTAGGAAAGAAGAGAAGGAGAATAACGGGGCTCCCCAGTAGACAGTAGATATAGGCTTTATCCGGAGGAAATAACCTCAAAGTATAGAGATAGCACACAGCTTGGTAAACAGCAGCTTTGGAGAAGACTTGAGATGATGGTGGTGGTGGTGGTGGTGGTGGTGGTGGTGGTGGTGGTGATGGTGATGATAATAATAATAATAATAATAATAATAATTCATTATTTATACCCCACCCATCTTGCTGGGTTTCCCCAGCGACTATGGGCCGCTCCCAACATAATATTAAAAAACACAGTAAAACAGGCATAGGCAAACTCGGCCCTACAGATGTTTTGGGACTACAACTCCCATCATGCCTGTCCACTGGTCCCGTTAGCTAGGGATGATGGGAGTTGTAGTCCCAAAACATCTGGAGGGCCGAGTTTGCCTATGCCTGCAGTAAAACATCAAACATTTAAAACTTCTCTAAACAGGGCTGCCTTCAGATGTCTTCTAAAAGTCAGATAGTTGTTTATTTCCTTGACATCTGATGGGAGGGCATTCCAAAGAGCGGGCGCCACTACCGAGAAGGCCCTCTGCCTGGTTCCCTGTAACCTCACTTCTCGCAGGGAGGGAATTGCCAGAAGGCCCTTGGAGCTGGAACTCAGTGTCTGGGCAGAATAATGGAGGTGGAGATGCTCCTTCAGGTATACTGGGCCAAGGCCGTTTAGGGCTTTAAAGGTCAGCACCAACACTTTGAATTGTGCTCGGAAACATACTGGGAGCCAATGGTCTCAACTTTTAAAATTGTAGAATGCACCAGAACATTCTGGTGACTTCTGTACTTCATAAAACATATTCCTTGACTAAAGGAAGATGCAAAGCAAGTTAAAGATGTAGCCTGAGAAGAGTTCAAAGGGCCAGATAGAGAAGTCTGGAGGGTTGCATTTGGCCCTTGGGTATGAGGTTCCCCATCCCTGGCTAACCGAGGCCTTGAGGAGGAAAAGAGAAACCAACTCCTTCAGTCCTTCAGACTATATACATATATATGTCACTCTGTGAAAGAGTTAAGTTGTGGTGCATTTTTTGTTTTGGGCCAAGGAGGAATGTATTCCAGGAGATCTGAAGCTACTGGCTGATTCCTAAGACAGAAAGGAAGGTAAGAAAACTAGCTCTCAGCTGAGTCTTTTCATCACTTATAGCTAGGTTTTCTCCTGCTGGGGAAATACCAAATCAGATCTTTACATTCTCTTGACAGGATAACATGATATGCGAATTAGAATTGTTTATAATAAATGTCTTTGAACAAATGCACTGAGAGGCAAAATAAAAAAAGCTAGGGGGCTTAAGTTATTGCTTATTACTCACAGAATTGTTTCAAAGAGGAAAAGAAAATCCTAATTTGATTTTAAAACATTATGATTGGTAGTTTAGCCGAGGATATTACCAGCAGCCTCAGCCAAGGGTGTTTAAATCCCTTTGTTTACCAGAGCACTAGAATTTGTATAATATTGTTATCCTTCCTGAAATGTGTCTGCCAATGATCTAAAATGAATGTAATGTAATATCATAAATGTTTTCATCATGTGTGATTACTAATTTCCATGCCATTCAGAAATCTTTGGCAGATTGCCGGCTTGATGATAATGCTTTCCCTCCACACACACAAAATATTAATAGACAAGAGACCAAGGCCTTAAAAGGATCAGAAATTGAACTGTTTATGAAAACCGCTACTTGAACTATCTGAAGCAGAAGACTCATTTGCAATCAAGAAGCACAAACCAATTTTGCTAGCTGCTTTTGTCTATTATGTTTGCAGCAGGCTTTTGACAGTTGATTGCAGATGTATAATTATACCAAAAAAATCAAAGAAAACGAGCGAGCGAAAGGAAAGGAAAAGGGGGGAGAAGGCACCCCACCAATAAAACAAGTCAAAGCCTCATTTATTGAGCTGGCTTTTATTGAATTTGCCACAAAAATCTGACATCGACGTAATTTTGATAATGGTACTCATGCTTCCATCCAACAAACAGGCATGTGTCAACAACTTACAGAAGGATTCCTTTAGCAATACAGTAAGGCTCAGTAGGGACCCAGGTGGCGCTGTGGGTTAAACCACAGAGCCTAGGGCTTGCTGATCAGAAGGTCGGCGGTTCGAATCCCTGCAACGGGGTGAGCTCCCGTTGCTCGGTCCCAGCTCCTGCCCACCTAGCAGTTCAAAAGCACATCAAAGTGCAAGTAGATAAATAGGTACCACTCCGGCGGGAAGGTAAACGGCGTTTCCGTGTGCTGCTCTGGTTCGCCAGAAGTGGCTTAGTCATGCTGGCCACATGACCCGGAAGCTGTACGCCGGCTCTCGGCCAATAAAGTGAGATGAGCGCCGCAACCCCAGAGTCGGACACGACTGGACCTAATGGTCAGGGGTCCCTTTACCTTTACCTTTAAGGCTCAGTTATTGCATGTGGGGGCATCTTTGCTGGTCTCATGCCCTCCATCGTTTCCCTCTGGATCAGGTCCTAAAATAGTAAGGGAAAGTGTGTGGATGCATGGAGGGTAAGTTGTAAGCAAGCACAAGTTATGATATTACTCATCAACAACCTGGATAAGTGCCCTGTATTGTTCCAGAATCAATTACTGTACATCACTTATACATGTTGCATTATAAGAGTCCTGCCATAGATTCCCATGCAGTGCAAGTTCTTTTGCAACTGTGTATTTATGACCCATGCAGAAATTAGGGGTGGTGTCAAAAGTGTCTGTTTGATTATTTTGACATGCTTGGACTTGATGGGTTAACTTTTCCATCCAAGCCAAATTGCAGAGTTGCTGCTGCCAGGCTGGCATCAGGGACTTGGCTATACAGCTGCAGATGAAATGTTTTAAGTGTGTTTTAAGTGCAATATACAATGTGATGCTAGATGGCGATGGTGAGCCTTATGGAAAATTCAATGTATTTTTAAAAACGCTTCCGGTTTGGCGCGACTCGCGAACGGCTGGGTCCGCTTCAAGCTCTGAAGCGGACTAGCGGTTTTGGAGTGGGGGGCAAAGTTTCTGCGTAACTTGCCCCCGAAGAAACTTCTGACAGGGCGGTCAGAAGACTTGGGGACCCGGCGGGAGCTCGAACGGACTCCTTTGCACCAGAGGAACCCTAATAAGGGTGATTCTGTGCGGCGAGGTTGAGACCGGAGCTCTGTGGGTTCAGCGGCTTCTCCATCTCCGTGAAGCAGCGCAGCCGAGCGAAGGAGCGCCAAATTCTTCAAAGACCAAGCCATTTAAAACAACGGAACCGTGAGTAAGAGTCCAGCCACGGACATTTGGATTGATTTAAGAGAATCAGAGACACGGGAAAGGGGTTAAAAGGAAGCCCCCCTTCACCCGACCCACTAGCAAGGAAGCATTTTAACAAGCGGCTATAAACTGAAGCTAAAGCCGCGGACTGTTTAGCTTGCTAGCGGCGAATTGTAAAGCCTCCCGGTTTGGGAAGGAGAAAAGATTGGAAAGGAGGGTTTCCCCCTTAAAAAGAGACGTGTGAGAGTGTGGAACTACCGCTCACCCTCTGGATTTGCGGAGTGCCGGGGCAGAGCGGCAACAGATGGGACTGTATTTTGCCATTGCAACATTTTGACAGCTCTGACAGTTCTTAAACTTTGTAGCGAACTGATCTTTCTGACTGTTTAAATTGCTTTCTGCCTGCATTTTGGGGAACGGCTACATTCCCTAGCACGAACTAGATACAATAGACAAGTAACTGTTTACCTTCTGAGCCCTGAGGCAAGACTTTTATTGTGTTAAAAGAGCTGCCAAGCCAGCCTTTCAGGCTTGGAGCTTTTGAAGCCTTTGTTGAGTCTGCATCCTGCTGAGAAACTAGAGATAAAGGACAGCTGCAGCCAAGTGACCTTGAAAAGATGGCAACAGGCAGGACAGGAGCAACATCAACAAGAGCAGTATCAGAAAAAAGAGCCTCAGTACAGGAAGAGGCAAGTTTAATGATGATGCAGGCACTTGAGAATATGAGCAAAAAAATGGATGAGAGATTTGAAGCATTGAATAAGAAGTTTGAAGCTGTGGATAAAAAACTGGATGAAATTGGAAAAGTGAGACAAGATTTGGAACAGACAAAAACACAAGTTTCTAAAATAGAAAGTAAAGTTGACCAAATGGAGGAATCCCATCATAAAGAACAGAAAAATACGCAGATTGCTCTCGCGTTTCTACAGATGAAGCAGAAAGAACAGAATCTGAGAATACGCCATCTTCCGCAGAAGGAAACTGACAGTTTGAAGGACTACCTGGTCAGAGTGTTTGCGGACACTTGGGGCCTAGACGCTGAGGAGTGGAAAAAGAAGATTGTCAAGGCCTACAGATTCGGAGCAAGGGATAAAGGAGATACTAGAGCAACAGAAGACTGCTTGGTGGAATTTCAGAATAGAGAGCAAAGAGATGAAATTCTTGGACTTCATTATGGAAAGAACTTGGTAGTACATCAACAGCAAGTTGTCCTGTATAAAGACCTTCCAAAATACTTCATTGACCAGAGAAGCAAATATCAGGACTTGACAAAAGCACTAAGGAAGAAAAACATCAATTTTAGATGGGAGTTCCCTGAAGGCCTTTCTTTTAGATACAAGGAAAGAAGGGTCAGGATAAAGTCAGTAGTGGATAAGAACAACTTCATCCAAAAGAACTACGCAGACTTGGCAGCAGCGCTACCCTCTGGTGGGGGAATGGGACAACCACCTGAGGAGGATGTGGACCCAGCAGCTCAAGGAGCTGCTGGAGGACAATAATTACCAAAATGGCCTTGAGGATTTTAACTTGGAATGTTCGAGGTTTGAACATCCCAGCGAAGAGACATCAGGTATTTTATACCTTAATTAAACAGAATTTGGACATTATATGCTTGCAAGAGACCCATGTAAAAAGAATCCATCGAAGGATTCTACGAAATGGAAAATTAGGACAAGAATTCATCTCCTCAGCAAAAGAGAAAAAGAGAGGAGTGGTTATCTATGCTAAAGACAAATATGAACCTAAACTGCTCTTTAAGGACGAGGGAGGAAGATTTGTTGCAATACAAATAACAGTACAAGGCGAAAAACTTTTAATTTTGGGACTTTATGCACCAAATGATGGCAAATCGGAGTTTTATAAGGAATTACATGATAAGCTCCTGGACTATATGGAGTATAAGGTTGTGACTATGGGAGACTTTAACGCAGTAACATCAACGTTGATGGACCGATCACAAAGAGCTAAATTTTCAAATGAAGGAAGACTCCCGAAAACTTTTTTTGATATGGCAGAAAACATGGACTGGGTGGATTCCTGGAGACTTCAACACCCATTGGACACAGAGGAGACTTTTTATTCAATAACGGCAAAATCCTGGAGCAGAATCGATATGATCTGGATATCCAGGGAGTTGTCACCCAGGATATCCAGAACAGAAATATATCCGAGGACATGCTCAGATCACAATGCAGTACAATTGGATTTGAGAATCTCGACGCAAGGCACTTATAGATGGAAAATGGACGATTCACTGTTCAGGAACAAGAAGATAGTGGAAAAGGCCCAAAAGACCCTTAAGGACTTCTTCGAGATTAACTTGAACACCACAGTTGAAAAAAGGGTCGTATGGGACACAAGTAAAGCAGTTATGAGAGGTTTCCTGATACAGCAAAAGGCAATTAAGAAAAGGCTTCTGAATCAAAAAAAGGACAATGTCATGCAGCAGCTGAAGGAACAAGAAAAGAAATTGAGAGGGAATCCAAAAGATATTTCATTGCAAAAAACGATAAAACAACTACAGGTGGATCTCTCTCAATTGATAAACCAAGAGATTGAATGGAAAATAAAATTAATGAAACAAAGGACGTTTGAATCGGCTAACAAGTGTGGTAAATTGCTTGCATGGCAACTGAGAAGGAGACAGAAGCTGAATACGATTACGACTCTGAGGATAGATGGAAAAGAAGTGACAAAGCCGGCGGAGATAAAAAAGAACTTCGAGGAATTCTATAAACAGTTGTACAAGAGAGAAAAACAAAAAAATGAAGATGTCGAGCAATATATTAATAAAAATGGATTGCATAAAATCCCAGAACATATGAGAGTCACACTTAACCACCCAATTACAACAAAGGAAGTGGAAAATGCAATAAACAGTATGAATCTAGACAAGGCCCCTGGACCTGATGGCCTAACAGCTAAATATTATAAGACTTTGAAAGAATGGCTGATTCAGCCAATGATGGAAGTTTGTAACAACATTTTAAAGGGAAGCAAGGCACCCGACTCTTGGAAGGAAGCCTATATTACTCTGATACCAAAACAGGAATCCGATAGGACTCAAATGAAGAATTACAGACCGATCTCACTTCTTAATGTGGATTATAAAATTTTTGCAAATATTATGGCCGATAGACTTAAGAAAGTGTTAATGGAAATCATCCACAAGGACCAAGCAGGTTTTTTACCTGGAAGACAGTTAAACAGTAATATAAGAAATGTGGTTGATATCCTAGAAAAACTGGAACAGCAGAAGAATGTTAAAGCAGTGTTGATGTTTGTCGATGCGGAGAAGGCCTTCGATAATATTTCTTGGAATTTTATGAAAAGAAATTTGGAAAATATGGAGGTGGGAGGGGGTTTTATGAATGGAATACAAGCTATCTACACGGAACAAAAAGCCAAACTTATTGTCAATAATGAGGTATCGGAAGGAATTAGAATTGAGAAAGGTACAAGACAAGGGTGCCCACTTTCCCCATTACTTTTTATAATGGTCCTGGAGGTCCTGTTGAAAAGGATTAGAAGTGAGAAGGACATTAGAGGGGTGGCGGTGGGGACAAAACAATATAAATTGAAAGCCTTTGCTGATGACTTAATATTGACTTTACAGGAACCAGAAACCAGTGCCATAAAGGCACTGGAGATAATGCAAGATTTTGGGAAGGTAGCAGGTTTCAAGCTGAACAAAACCAAAACCCAAGTATTGGGAAAAAACCTTACACCGGAAGAGCAGAAGAGTTTTGAATTGAAAATAGGTCTCCAATTTGTTAAAAAAGTAAAATATCTAGGTATCAATATGACATCGAGAAATCAAAATCTATTCAAAGATAATTATGAAAAAGTTTGGAAAGAGGTGAAGAGAGATTTGGAAATTTGGAGCAATCTGAAATTGTCTTTGTTGGGCCGAATAGCGGTAATTAAGATGAATGTGCTACCCAAACTCCTGTTTTTATTTCAAGCACTCCCTATTATAGATAAATTAGAACCATTCAAAGCTTGGCAGAAAGACATTTCTAAGTTTGTTTGGCAGGGAAAAAAACCCAGGATAAAATTTAAGATATTAACCGATGATAAGAAAAGAGGGGGATTTTCCCTGCCAGACTTGAATACCTATTTTGAAGCTGCCGCATTCTGCTGGCTGAAGGATTGGATGCTATTGGAGAATACGGATGTGCTGGACCTAGAAGGTTGGGACAATAGGTTTGGGTGGCACGCATATTTATGGTACGAAAAGGTAAAGGTCCACAGAGGCTTTAAAAATCATATTGTTAGGAAAGCATTGTTTAGAGTGTGGAGTAAGTATAAAGATTTGTTAGAAAGAAAAACGCCTAGATGGCTTTCTCCACTGGAAGCCAAAACAGCAAAAAGGATAAATATGGAATCCAAATGGCCAAAATATAGTGAGATCCTGATAGAAGAAGGACAGAGTGTAAGGTTGAAACCCTATGAAATGTTACAACCAGAACTTTGGGACTGGTTTAGTTATCGACAAATTAATGAGACTTTTAAATTGGACAAGAAAGTAGGTTTTCAGTTGGGAAAATCAAAACTAGAAACAGAACTGTTGGAACCAAAAACAGGAACTTTGTCTAGAATGTATAATTTGCTGCTGGAATGGCATACACAGGATGAACTAGTTAAATCTGCAATGATAGACTGGGCAAAAGATGTTGGACATAATATTATGATGGCTGACTGGGAGAGACTGTGGAGGAGAGGTATTAATTTTACTGCATGTAATGCTCTGAAAGAAAATGTAATGAAAATGATTTATAGGTGGTATTTAACCCCAGTCAAGCTAGCAAGAATCTATCATCTGCAAGACAACAAATGTTGGAAGTGTGAAAAGACCGAAGGAACATTTTACCACATGTGGTGGACCTGCCCAAGGATGAAGGCCTTCTGGGAAACAATATATAATGAATTGAAAAAGGTGTTTAAATACACGTTTATTAAGAAACCAGAGGCCTTCTTACTTGGAATGGTCAACCAGGAGTTGCCCAAAGACGATCACACTTTGTTTATGTATGCCACAACAGCAGCAAGGATCCTAGTTGCGAAATATTGGAAGACAAAGGACTTACCAACCATCGAGGAATGGCAGATGAAGATGATGGAGTACCTGGAAATTGCCGAGCTGACCGCGAGACTCCGTGACCAGGGGGAGGAGGTGGTGGAAAGAGAGTGGGGGAAATTTAGACAATATGTTAAGAAATGAATCGTTTTATATAAGTATTTAATAGCTAGGAAGTAATTAAATAGTTTTTAGCATTTAGGTTCATAAAGTTGAAATAAGATAAGCTAGAGAAACAGGATGTATGTTTTAAAAGATAAAGTGATTATAAGAAGTAAGATAATATTGAAGTATAAGATTTGTACAGTATAATTATAATGGGAATAGGATAATATAAGTATGTACAAGAGAAAAATGAGGGAATTAGTGAGGAATATGAAAAGGAAGTGCTATAAAGGTTATAACAATGAAAAGTGAGAAGGGAGGAGGGGGAGGAAGCCAATGGACAATGTTAAGAAATAAGTTTGTAAGGAATTATGTGGTAGGTGTTTTGTTTTGTAGATGTTGTTGTCTTGTTTTGTTCTGTTTTGCTGTGTTATGTTAATGTGTTTATTTTTTGTGTATAAAATTCAATAAATATAAATTTAAAAAAAAAAAAAAAAAAAAAAAAAAAAAGAAGTGGCTTAGTCATGCTGGCCACATGACCCGGAAGCTGTACGCCGGCTCTCGGCCAATAAAGTGAGATGAGCGCCGCAACCCCAGAGTCGGACACGACTGGACCTAATGGTCAGGGGTCCCTTTACCTTTACCTTTAAGGCTCAGTTATTGCATGTGGGGGCATCTTTGCTGGTCTCATGCCCTCCATCGTTTCCCTCTGGATCAGGTCCTAAAATAGTAAGGGAAAGTGTGTGGATGCATGGAGGGTAAGTTGTAAGCAAGCACAAGTTATGATATTACTCATCAACAACCTGGATAAGTGCCCTGTATTGTTCCAGAATCAATTACTGTACATCACTTATACATGTTGCATTATAAGAGTCCTGCCATAGATTCCCATGCAGTGCAAGTTCTTTTGCAACTGTGTATTTATGACCCATGCAGAAATTAGGGGTGGTGTCAAAAGTGTCTGTTTGATTATTTTGACATGCTTGGACTTGATGGGTTAACTTTTCCATCCAAGCCAAATTGCAGAGTTGCTGCTGCCAGGCTGGCATCAGGGACTTGGCTATACAGCTGCAGATGAAATGTTTTAAGTGTGTTTTAAGTGCAATATACAATGTGATGCTAGATGGCGATGGTGAGCCTTATGGAAAATTCAATGTATTTTTAAAAACGCTTTTTTATTTTAAATAAACGCATTTTCAGAACGGTTTTTATATGTGTGTAGATTCCACCCAGGTTCACTGTCCTCCAGTGTTTGGCTACAGTAAATGTTGCTGCTGTTAATATACATACAATTAAATTCGCTGTGCTACAGCATTAAGTTGCACAAAAATTGGCCTAACAAAAATGTTTATTTTAAACCCCTAAACACAAAGCATCTAATTTTTAAGGTGGTGGGGGAGGAGGAGGCCTTTTAATCCCATTATGTTCAGTTTACAGGTCTAAACCAATCTGACCCAGATCTGGGAGCCACCTTCAAAAAGGCCAATAATTGACAAATATTCTGCCTTCAGGATTGCCTGCTCTCTCTGGATTTGATATACAGAAAGAGGTGATAGAGATAGAGGGAGAGGGAGAGATTACCTCCAATATTGATAAAATAGCCCTACAGTATTTTCAACCTGTGAAATGATTCTGAGAAACACACACACACACACACACACACACACACACACACACACGTAACTACCTTTATTAATATGTGCATATGTATAGATATGGCCCTTTTGCATTCTGAAAGTTTACTTCTGAATTAACCTGCTTAGAACAATCCATTTTTAAAAGCTTAGTTTGAAGTTTCATCTATGCAGATATCCCTTTAATCTCACAATTGATTGCCTCATTCAGTAACAGTACTTGTCAAATTGCTGCATACGTTTATTAACACAAAGCTCTAAAGACACCCCGTTCCTTCTGGTAAAACACTCAGAACAGCTTCCATGGTACAGGAATTACTGTTAGCAATTACACTTACAGGGATCATTGTGTAATGTGCCACGGGGATTTGGTTTTGCTCCACTTAAAAAGCGTGACTTCCCCGCCACTGTGAAAAATACAAGCACAATAAATTACTGGTATATGAAAACCAGAAATGTGTTGCAACGATGAGGATGGTATCAGGAGGTAGAGGAAATGAAGGACTCTCTCTTGGCATTTCCAGAATGTTTCTTAATTATCAAGGCTGTAAAGCATTTGTAAAGTTGCAAACCTATGCATAATTTCCTAGGAATAAATGACAGCATCTTAATGTGACTTAACACTGAGTTGATATGTTTAGGATTTTGGGGAACGACTATGAACTGCTTGTGAGAAACGACTGCTATGAACGACTATGAACTGCTTGTGAGAAACATTTAGGAGCCAGTGTGATGTAGTGGTTAAGAGCGGCAGACTCTTCCACTCCTCCACATGCAGCTGCTGGGTGACCTTGGGCTAGTCACACTTCTCTGAAGTCTCTCAGCCCCACTCACCTCACAGAGTGTTTGTTGTGGGGGAGGAAGGGAAAGGAGAATGTTAGCCGCTTTGAGACTCCTTCGGGTAGTGATAAAGCGGGATATCAAATCCAAACCTTCTTCTTATCAGCCTAGCGCTTTTGATCTGAGGTTCTATCTCTTGATGTGTATGTTTGTACTTGCTTGTCTTTGGAAAAAATGGATAAATTTGTATGCTGTATAGGAGGCTTGTGCATTATTGAGTTTATTCCACAGAACCTTTGAGAACCAACTATTACATGGTGTCAGAAGTTGGTGTGGAGTTATTTTCTTCTTTTTCGGAGTTGAGAGTTTGTTAGTGCATTTTTGCACACATGCATTAGCTTCAGAGCATGCAGCCTCTTGCCTGCACTAGTTTTACAAGGCGAGGTAAAGGTAAAGGGACCCCTGACCATTAGGTCGTTGTGATCGACTCTGGGGTTGCGGCGTTCATCTCGCTTTATTGGCCGAGGGAGCCGGCGTACAGCTTCCAGGTCATGTGGCCAGCATGACTAAGCCGCTTCTGGCGAACCAGAGCAGCACACGGAAACGCCATTTACCTTCCCGCTGCAGCGGTACCTATTTATCTACTTGCACTTTGATGTGCTTTCGAACTGCTAGGTTGGCAGGAGCAGGGACCGAGCAACGGGAGCTCACCCCGTTGCGGGGATTCGAACAGCTGACCTTCTGATTGGCAAGCCCTAGGCTCTGTGGTTTAACCCACAGCGCCACCCGCGTCCCTTCTTTACAAGGCAAGTTGGCTGATAATTGGAGGGGAGCTAGCTTTTCAACTATATTTGACTGCAGCTGGAGTTGATAATGTCTCCAATAATCTGCAAGTAGCTATTTTGCTGCACTGTGTGGGAGAGGAAGCTATAGCAACTTATAAGACTTTTGTGTCCCCCCCCCCCGATGAAGGACCAAAGACATAGCAGTAATCATTGAACAATTTAGTGGTTTTAAAAATATTTATTTATTTATAAGTTGCAGGGGTGGTGGTCGACCAGATGACCCTTGGGGTACCTTCCAAATCTACAATTCTATGATTTATACCCCACCTTTCTCCCTGACAGGAACTCAAGGCAGCTTGATAGAATTAAAACTATATACTGTATATATACATTTTTTAAAAATCTATTAAAACCATACAAATAATTACAGTAAAAACAGCACGGTACAGCCCTTTCGTTAAAAGCAATTAGTTCTCCAAATAAGGTGGAATAAGGTGGTGGAATAAGCAGGAGGACTACAAGGAAGGAGCTAATCAAACTTCTCTAGGGAGCATGTTCCGATGTCTGGGAGCAGCCACCAAGAAGGCCCTCTCCCTTGTCCCTACCAAGTATGCCTATGAGGGTGACATGACCGAGAGAAGGGCCTTCCCTTAAGTCTCAAAACCCAGGCAGGTTCACATGAAGGAATATGGTCTTTCTTGTAAGAATGTGGTGCTTTAAATATATTCCTTTTTGAATCATTCAGATTCATGGAGGTGCCATTGAACAGTTTGTTACTGAACTCAATTTTAATCTGATAAACTGTGAAAGCGCTAGGCTGCTAAGAAGGAGAGTTTGCAATTCATGACAGTGTGAGGGATAAAGTCCCATTCAACTCAGTGAGGCCGACTTCCGAGTAGACATATTCAGCTTGCACCATAAGCTGCACATTGTATATATTAGTGGGTGTCCTCAGTGTTATTCTATGACTACATAGTTCTTGTGACTAAGAGCATTTACTTCACTGGGAAACCTTTGGGAATGTCTCCTTTACAGGTAGCTGCATATATTTTGCATTTCATGTCATCCACAGAATTTGCCTAGATGACTGCATGAGAAAAAGCTGGGTAATTTAGATTCAGGTGCTCCTTTTCCAGTAAATTTAACCCATCTGATGAAATACCTACCCATCTGTGCACTGATAGGATTCCTTCCAAACAGCTATTGGAAGGTTATATTGGTGCTTGCTTTGACTAATGAAACGTTTGGCATATATATAATTTGTGCTGAGAACCATTGTGCTGAGAACACTGTAGAGTTTCTGTAAAACACACAAAGCCAAGAAAATGATGGGAGATATCGGTCCATCTTATTAGGTATGGCTATTCTCAGCCATTCTAATTACAGCTAAACCTTGCTGCCATCTTGCGTCTGAAATATGCAATTTATTTTTCTTATTAAAAACAGAAAACCCAATATCCTAGGGGCTTTCTGCCACATAAGGTACTTATTAGTTTTGTGAGGTAAACATACCTGAAACAATGAGAGGGCTTCCCAGCACTGAGGCAACAATATATGATGCAGCTGTGAAAGAAAGCAACTACAGTAATGCAGTAGTTAGAGCAAAGACGGGGAACCTTGCAGTCTTTGCTTCCCAGTTTTGAGGTAGTGTGTGTATGTGAACTTGCACAGTGGTGGTGCTTGGGGGGGGGGAATCAAAATGAAACAAAGCTTGTGGTACATATAGTGGTAAATGCTCACCTAAAGGACTAGCCACTATTGCAAATGAAAGTATAATAAAGCTCAACTCCATTGGGCAAAGCATCATTGTCCAAAAGTGAACTAAATGTTGCTGGGGCGGGGCGGGGCAGGAGCGCTTTGGGTGATTATGTGGGAAAGATCCTGTCTATAGATGCGTTAATATTAATTTGTGATTAATGCATTGTAACAGATGGTACCTTTGTACTTGCAAACCCACAGTTTCAACCCAACACTCCTCCTCCTTCTCCTCCCTCCCCTGCCTGGCGGGACCCAAGGTAGCTTACAGATAAAAAAAGAACCGCTAAAAACATAGGAAAAAACCATCCATTAAAACACAATCAAATATTAACAGAAATAATAATAATAATAATATAAATTTTATTTATACCCCGCCCTTCCCTGCCAAAACCGGGCTCAGGGCGGCTAATATCAATAAAATTACTATAAAAAAAAGAAAAAACGTTGATTAAAATACAGATTAAAATACAGTTTAAAATTTAAAAAGCCGCTTCATTTCTCACCCATAATCAATAAAATCAGCCCTGAGTGCTCACTAGAAGGACAGATCCTGAAGTTGAGGCTCCAGTACTTTGGCCACCTCATGAGAAGAGAAGACTCCCTAGAAAAGACCCTGATGTTGGGAAAGATTGAGGGCACAAGGAGAAGGGGACGACAGAAGATGAGATGGTTGGACAGTGTTCTCGAAGCTACTAACATGAGTTTGGCCAAACTGCGAGAGGCAGTGAAGGATAGGCGTGCCTGGCGTGCTCTGGTCCATGGGGTCACGAAGAGTCGGACACGACTGAACGACTGAACAACAACAACAACAATCAATAAAATAAAACTATATACATATATGAAATCCGCCTTAAAGGCATATCAACAATGATTATAAGCAATTGTACAGTAGCGCCCTCCTGCGAATTCCCATCCCACGTATAATACAGCGATTTATTATTATCATTATTATTTAAATTGCCATGCACACACTGAGGGTTCCCGCCCCCGCTCCATCCCGAGATGCAGCGATTGGCTGCGGAAAGGCGGCTAAGGCGCTTCCCATTGGTCGGAACGCACGTGCCGGGGAAGGTGGGCGCAAACAAATACGAAGAAGAGCTCCCGCGCGCACTGGCCAGTGACTCGGATCTTGGCCGGTTTGCGCCGCGCGGGGCAACGTGAGGCGCAGAAGGAGGGAGAGAGGAAAGGAAAGAGGGCGGAGAAGATGGCAGCGGCGGCGTCCTTCCCGGGCGCTTCCGCCAAGAGGCGAGGCAGGTTCGCGCAGAAAAGCCCGTTCGAGGCCGGCCGGCAGCGCGGAGCCCCGTCGCGACGGGTGTTGAGAGACGCCGGCTCAGGTGGAGTGTGCGAAGGAGGGTTTTGCAAGGGGCGGCGGGTTAGAGAACTGGGGGCTGCAAAAAACAACAACACCCCGCTTAATCCGGGGCAGGCGACTTGCTTGCTTCCGAGTAGGCGAGGCCGGGGCTCGGGACCCTGCGCCCGCGCAGCCAGATCCTAGACACTCGCAAACGGGACCTGTTGAGTTCGGCGAGGTTTGCGGCTGCGTTTTGTTGCTTGGTCCGAGTAAGCACGAAACTATGGTCTGTTTCCTCTCTGGAGAGTCGCTCTGCACAAAACACCCCAGTTCTCCGTCTTCCTTCCTCCTCCTCAGCAGCATTTGGCTGGGAAACCATCTCATTTCACGCCTCCTCCCGTTTCCCTGGAAGAAAAGCAGGCCATCTGGGTCCTCTTTTTTTCCCCTTTCCCCGACACGCGACGGGCATGTTCAGACGAAGAGCGAGAGGCCGCCGTCGGAAGCGACGGGGTTGTGCCGCCTCAGTCGGCCGCCATCTTCCCAGCGGCGAGACCCGACTTTTTAATTATGAAGTTCCTCAGGTGACTTGACGCAAATGTAGAACTTTATACAGTATTACCTCGGAGCTCCACTTGGTCGCCGCTGCCCCTTCGTTTGTGAGGGAGCAGGATTTGTGTAGAAATCGAAACAATGAAAAAAAGACTATAGTCGGAAAGTTAGTATATTCTTCTGTTAGGTTAGGCCTTCATCGCCCACAGTTGCTTTAGGTTTGGGTCTCAGCGCATGATTCTTAAAATACAGAAAGCTCCCAGGCTGTTAATTTGGTGTGGGGTTGGTTTTTTTTTGGAGTTGGGGTGTTTCTTATCAATTATTTTCAGGGCCGTCTGTAAATAATGCTAGGTGTTCCTTTAGACTTCTGGAAAACCTTACCTACAATGGAAGTTGGCCTTGATTTTTATAAGCATATGGCATATTATTTCCTGCCTTCCAAACCCCATCCTATGCCTTTTTACTCACAAGATAATAATAATAATAAAAAATTTATTTGTACCCCGCCCATCTGGCCGGGCCTCCCCAGCCACTCTGGGTGGCCTCCAACAGAACCAAAACACATTAAAATATCACAAGTTAAAAACTTCCCTAAATAGGGCTGCCTTGAGGTATTTTCTGAATGTCAGATAGTTGTTTATATTTTTGACCTCTGCTGGGAGGGCGTTCCACAGGGCGGGTGCCACTACCGAGAAGGCCCTCTGCCTGGTTCCCTGTAGCTTCTCGCAGTGAGGGAACCACCAGAAGGCCCTCGGTGCTGGACCTCAGTGTCCGGGCTTGAACGGTGGGGGTGGAGATGCTCCTTCAGGTATACAGGACCGAGGCCGTTTAGGGCTTTAAAGGTCAGCACCAACACTTTGAATTGTGCTCAGAAACGTACTGGGAGCCAATGTAGTTCTCTCAGGACCGGTGTTATGTGGTCCCGGCGGCCACTCCCAGTCACCAGTCTAGCCGCCGCATTCTGGATTAATTGCAGTTTCCGGGTCACCTTCAAAGGTAGCCCCACGTAGAGCGCATTGCAGTAGTCCAAGCGGGAGATAACCAGAGCATGTACCACTCTGGCGAGACAGTCTGCGGGCAGGTAGGGTCTCAGCCTGCGTACCAGATGGAGCTGGTAGACAGCCGCCCTGGACACAGAATTAACCTGCGCCTCCATGGACAGCTGTGAGTCCAATATGACTCCCAGGCTGCGCACCTGGTCCTTCAGGGGCACAGTTACCCCATTCAGGACCAGGGAGTCTCCCACACCCGCTCGCACCCTGTCCCCCCCAAAACAGTACTTCTGTCTTGTCAGGATTCAACCTCAATCTGTTAGCCGCCATCCATCCTCCAACCGCCTCCAGGCCACTCACACAGGACCTTCACCGCCTTCACTGGTTCTGATTTGAAAGAGAGGTAGAGAAAAAGTGTGTTTTCAGTGGGATGCTCATGTAAGTTGCACAGGATTGCAGCTTTTAGAGACTTTGGTAGAATGCAAACCTGTAATTTCTTACTCAACAACCCTTCCAGGTTGCTGTGGTGGTTTTTTTTGGGGGGGGGGGTCAGTGCTGGATTTATGTATAAGCTAAACAAGCTATAGCTTAGGGCCCCACTCTCTTGGGGCAAAAAAATTAAAGGGGAAAAACTGGATGTACATTTCCAAAATATAATATAAAAAACAAATAAAATAAAACCTACGTACAGCAACAGTGTTTTGTGTTGTGTAGACTCCTATGGTATAAGTAATGGACCCCACCTGCTTCCGAAAGTATCACTGGTTTGCTCTTTTCTATATATAGGGTGCCTATATTCTGCTTTGACTGGTTGCAGGATAACATGTGCAAATGGCTTTAGATACCTATTACGTCCATAAATTACCATATAGCATATATTCAATGCAAAAAACGACCATTTGTTGTTGACAAAGGACAGCTGGACATATAAAGGACCCCATTACCTTCAGTAGCTTAGGGCCTTATCAAAACTAAATCCGGGGCGGGGCGGGGGGGGAGTATTTGGGAAAATTCAGGCTGTGCAGTTACCGGTAGTTGATTGGCAGTTCTTTCACAACAAACCTACTTCCCCAAGAGAGAAAACTTTTTGCAGTAAGGAATGTGATGAGAAAATGCACTGGAAAGTGGGAAAACTCTTAAAACAAATCTTGTGTGATTGCTCATTGAGTCTCCAAAATCATCTAATGTACCTGTGAACAGATAAGGTAGGGTGAATGCTCAATAAATACATTTTCTGGAAGTGCTGTAACTCTTCTCCCTCCCCCAATTCCTCCCTCCATCTTGACCAGCCTAAGACCTGCTATGGAATCATGGAAATTGCTGTTTTCAAACTTCAGTGCTTGTTGTGTTACTCTAATGTGTGTTAATTTGTTTTAAATAACAAGAGCATTCATATACTAACTTGTTTTTGTGTCTCTTTATTTTCTTCTTTTTAGACTTGCAGATTCAGAATTCCAACAGGACTGGTGGATATGATAGCTATACTTCACAAGTAATTGATTTGCTTTCTTTGAGGATATATGGGATTGGGGCAGACTTTAGACTTTCAAATTTTGGCAGTGCCCTGTGCAAAGCCAAAATTTTGCACCCCACCTCTCGCCTTCCATTCTGCTCAACTCACTATGTCATACCGGTAGTTGTGACGCCTGCACTGTCCCCTAGGTTGCGCTGCCCTAAAACTGCCTCTGATGGGATACTAACAAAATTAAACCTGCAACCAAACATTTTGTGGGAGAATAGCTTAAGAGTACGTGGGTAGGACATTGTCAGTTCTCTTGTTGTCTCTACTGTCTCCTTTCATTATCTATTGCTGACCTGGAACAGAAATAAAAATATAAGCAGCAATCTTGAGAAAAAACAAAATAAAAAAATTTCTTCCAGTAGCACCTTAGAGACCAACTAAGTTTGTTCTTGGTATGAGCTTTCGTGTGCATGCACACTTCTTCAGATACTTAAGAAAGATTGAATTCAATATGTTTGGGTACTGTATTGAAAATTCTTAACTATGAACTTTTCCATTCCTTTCTTGTAGATGACCTTAGATTTTGAACAAAAAGTCCGTCTTAGGAGTCTGCAAAAATATAAAAGGTAAATCTCAGTGTGTTTTGATGACTGGAAGCAAAGGGGGAGTTGGCATGTGGGCCTGAAACATATTCTAAATTTTAATAATAGCTTTTTTAGTAAACAATTTTTTATTATTTCATCATTCGGCTCTTAAAATGCTCTTGTTTACAAGCAAATCTGTTAAGATTTTGTTCAATTGGTGAAATATTTAATATTCAGTGCTGCTGGGTTCTGTGTGCCGAAGAAACTAAGAAAATGACATTTTAAGCTGCTGCAACTTATTCATTCTGCCAAAGTTATATCTTGACTCCCTATAAAAGTCCAACCAATCCATTTTACCTTTTTGGGCTTTCATCAGGATTGGAGTTGTATATTCTAGCTCTAAAAATGTGAGGGTAAATAGCTTGCTCTTGTTTAAAAAGAAAAAAGTTTGAGGTGACAATAAAAGGTTATTAGTTATTTTACAAAATTTATTTACTTCATTGCAGCAAAACTCCAAGTTTACAAGAAACCTTAAAATTATCAATAAGAAAAGTTTAAAACAATTAAAAACATTTATAGATTATTAAAATTAGCAACAAAAAAGAATATTTTGGAAGAGCATGTGTCCTCCCCCATTAAGATTTTGTTAAAGCTTTTTCATGATACAGTAAGATAAAATAAACCAGTCTAATTATTATCAAAAACAGAAAGAAAGAGAAAAGAAAATACAGTGTCCTCTCTCAAAGGTAGCTCTTAACCCTTGTTTCACACAGAAAGTAGTGAACCTGCCCAGCTCTCACCTGGCAATTTTCCTTTTTTCCTCCAGTCTCTCTGGGAGGTCTTCCCTTCCCTTCCCTGCCTCTCAGAGTCTTTCCATCCATCCACCACCCTCATGCCTTGGACCAATAATGGCCCAGAGCAGAGGACAGACACAAAAGAAAGAAAAGGGGGGGAAAGGAGAGAAAAGGAAAAAAGGACCATTATAAATTATAACAATCTTAGAAATGATTAAAGGAGACTTTTGCAGATTCAGTGCCCATCAGGGCTCTTACAAGGCTTTTGGGCAAGTTGCTGATTCCTCTGCTTACAAGTCACTTAGCCCCATCAGGGTTCTCAGCAGCTGACAGCTTCCTGGTCTCTTGATGCAGAAAACGGCTTTTTCAGAGCACCAGAGGTTAATCCCCTGTAAACACTTTGTTCCAGACTGAATTCAATAGCCAAGATTTATGTCTGGCTATCATCAATTGCCACATAATTTATCTGTCGGCAACGTGCCGACAAAAGACGTGCAGTCCACTGTGTTCCTCCCCTGGAAGTCGGAAGAGCATGTGTTACTGAAGGTATTATTTTTGTTAAGTAATATAACAATTTGATTTTTAGGTTTGATACTCAAACCATCAATCAGCCAAGTAAGCTGGTTAACTCTGCTGACTGGACTCCGGCTCACTCTCTAAGATCAGAACCATCTACAGCAGATATGGTATGTAAACGATCTTACTCGGTTTTGTGTTTGCTTAGTAAAGTGTAAGTTCAACTATTTAATTTCAAATTAAGTGTAACCAAAATGGACTAGTGACAATGACATTGTGTGAGTTGAAATATTTGCAAAACTTCTGTGTTGGACTGCTGGTAAAAAGCACAGCAACAAAGTGAAGCCTTTTTTTTGGAAATCACTGGGGACTAGAGAATTAATGAGAGACTGGATACTGATATTTTTCTCCGTCAATTTTGGTCATTTAATGTTTGCCACTACAGGTGACACCTGCAATAATTTATTTTGCAGTGTGACAGCCTTCTCTGATTCTTGCCCCCCAAATGTGTTTGTAGAAAACATTGCATTGTCTTTTTTTAGCCATTTACATAAGTGGAGATCAATGATTATTCAAACTCATTGTACTCCATAATGTGTTCTGGGTTAAAATATGTCACCTTGAGAATATTTCTCATTCTCCTGAGAATAAAACACCTACATTTAATATTTATATTACTGTCACTAGATTTGGGGCAGCTCAGTGTCCTGTTTTAACTTGTTGTTTGGTGATTATCGGTTGGTGATAGTGAACTGAGATGTCAACTCCCAACAGTGGAGAAGAGGAGAGCAGAACCTTCAAAGAATTAAATGGCTAAAGGAGCAAAATAATCCTGAAGAAGAGATGCCAAGACTATGAAACAGCCTTCTTAGATGAGAGAGTTTCATAGTCTTGGCATCTCTTCAGAAATATGTCTGGATTTTTTGAAAGAAGTGATTAACAACTCTGCATTCATGAATGAAAAAACAATTGTGTGGAAAGCTTAACGGGTGTTGTTGTTTTTAAAGAAGAATGAAATATGAACTGTTAAAGAGAGAACCTTGTAGTGACTATACCACATTATTAAATTATTATCTAGCCTGAGGGTATGGATTCTTGATTTCTGCTCTTTTGAGATACCCCGGTTTTATTTTTAAAAACCCTATCTGCTATTTGTTGAAAACAACTTCATACACATGCATTAAAAAAAGAGATAATAATCAAAATTAATCAAATTACAATGCTATGAGGGTCTTCGTTTAAAGCAGCTCTCTGCTAATTTTATTGTTATCCTTTTATTTTTTCCCAGAATAGCAAAATTCTACAAGAGATAGAGAAAGCTTTGGAAGTAGCTAAAAACAATCTTGGGCGGCTAAAGAGTGCGGAGGAGGTAGGCCAAGAGAATTCTGTGTCTTGGCTTGAAGTATTTCAGATTTTAGTTTATACTGATGTCTGTTTCCAGAAATTATTTCTCTAACAATACTAAATTCTATAGCAAGGTGCTATAAAATTTAATGTCAGCTCAGCTCCAGGTGTTCTTGGAGGATGCCAGTTATTTTAGATCTTCACCCTGGCTTCTTGCTGGTTTTGAAACAGAACTTCATCGGTTGCCCTGAACCGCCCTGAGATCTTCGGATAATTACTAAAATGCTTTGAAGTGAGCAATGAGTGGGTCCCTGTTGGTTCCCCTGGGCTTCTCACTGGCTTTTGATCCCATCCATCATAGCATCCTCCTGGATCTCCTAGCTGGGAGTACTAGCATTGTACTGCATTTGGTCCTGGTCCTTTTTGAAGGGTAGCTCTCAGAAGGTGGTGTTTGGAGCTTGCAGTGGCAAGCCTAAGGTATCTGTATTTAGCATCTGTATGAAACCACTGCAGAGGTCATCAAAAAATCTGGAATGTGGTGTCAACAGTATGCTGGTGATAGTTCTATGTCTCTATCATTGGGAGGCTGGGAAAATTCTGGGACAGCATTTGCGATTGACTGGATGAGGGTGAATACAATTGAACCTTAATGCAGACAGGATGGAAGTACTGTTGAGAATTAGTCTGAAGCAGAATAGAGATACAGCATATATTGGAACAGAGTTGCATATACCCATAGGACTCAGTCTTGTAGTCTTGGGCTTCAGGCTGCATCTTGATGTTCAGGTAGAGACTGTTGTGAAGAGTGTATTTTACCATTTTAGACGGGCTTAGCAGCTTTTGTGTTTTTCTAGAGAAGACTGCAGCCACAATAATTTATACCCTATTAAC
Source organism: Darevskia mixta (assembly GCA_034641385.1). Taxonomy (NCBI): domain Eukaryota; kingdom Metazoa; phylum Chordata; class Lepidosauria; order Squamata; family Lacertidae; genus Darevskia; species Darevskia mixta. Next base: position 24,326,740 of record JAWWNH010000014.1, on the reverse strand, counting down.
ATCCACATTAGTTCTAAATTACGATTATGTATTAATATTTTTGCCTGCTCTTTATCACAAGGTTCCAGGGCCAGCTACAAAAATATAGTATACATATATAGTATACAATTATTAATGCAAATAAAATGGTTGCAATCAGTACAGTACAGATTCAGGAAAACACTACCGTCTTCCCATTTGAACAGACCTGCACATCATCATCTTCCAATGAAACCCCAGATGCGCTAACCATAAAAAATGTTTGGGATTGGACTTTCTCAGAGGTAGCACCAAACTTTGGACCTTCCTCCCTAAGGAAGTTTTTCTTGCTTCTTTGCTTTTCCAATATAGGGCTGTTCTGAAAAGAGATTTTGTCTTCATCATTGCATTAACTGTGACTGTACTGTAGTCCTGATCATTTTTTTCTAGTTGTATTGTGGTTTATATAATAACTATGAACAGCCTTGCTGATTCCTGAATCCAAAGGCAGAATAGAAATCATTTCATAACATTGATAATTTCTACTGCATTGTGCACCATTAACTGATGTTTTTGTGTGTTGTGCAGTGATGAAGGAATACTTAAAAGTTGCTGAAGTACCTTTAAACAATTGGGTATTAATAATTATTTGCTCAACCTTATATGTTAACGTATCATCCATGTAGCCATTATAAAATATGAACCTCAACCTTGTATTCTTGTACATCGCTACTTCTCAACTACTGCCACCATGTGAGAGAAAAGGGGGAAGGTTGTTCCTGAAAGTTATATGCTGCTTTTATTATTTATAAATCTAGTTCTGCTGGCTATAGAGCACATACAGAATTACAGGTTGTTGTTTTGTCACTTCCCCCCAAAATGAAAAAGATGCTTGAGGATTTGGTCACCGAAGCAAAACAAGAAGAAAGCAAGATTGCAGGTGTTATTAATGACAAGTTTTCAGATATTATTGCTTCTCTAAATTCAAGGTAACCTGGTTTAAAGCTTTTACTTTGATGTTAATAATTTCTCTGAAAAGTATTACATAACTATAATAATACAGATTTCTGTGTGGCAAAATGTTTAGCAAAATGCCTGCTTCTGTAATGTGGGAGGGACTATATATAGCAGGAGTCCTGGAAGGACACAGGGAATCTGTGAGCTCAGATCCATTGTTGCTATCAGCAAAGACCTGACCATCAAGTTCAGGGTAGATTTTTGCCCTTGCTGTAATTGACCTTTAGTGCAATACTTCGCTATATGCCCATATGAATTAAAAGGCAGTTGCATATTCAAAACAAGAATATTTCAAAACATCCACCTTCTAATTTTCCGCCTCTTGCACATCTTTCACTTTTCCCCCTATGATTTTTACAGTTTCATTTCTATTACAGTAGTTGGTTGTTGTTTGGAGTGCTATGGATGCTTGCAGCTTGCACGTCTTGTGCCCTTGAGCATTTAGAATGTGTTCAGCATGAAGAGCTGGCTGTTAAGGATGCATTTTCGTGTGGTCAGTTGCTTGTTATGAGGACAATAGGTGATAGTTATCCAGCATTAATCGTACTCAAGAAATCCATTGAGTGTACTCATTATAGTGGGTCTACTCTGAATATGTCTTAGTTGGTTATCACCCAGTAAATATAAATCTGGTGTTTTCTGTAGTTTGTAATTTTAATATCGTCACCAAAACCTTATTTTTAACATGAGTACTGTATGTTTGTTTTGTATAGTTTACTATTCAGAGTTATTATTTGTAACGTGATCAACTTTTTCTGAGGTCTGATTTTCTTTGTATTCAATTAGGAAAAGGAAACTGGAGACAGAGCTGATAATGAACACCAGTTACTATATAACTGATATACATAGTGTTCAGGTATCGGTTATGCAGAAAATAAGCAGTTTGGATGGAGCCATAAAAATGGCAAGGGAGATTAAAGCAACCCATTCCTTAAAGCCTTGCCATAATTTAAATCAGGTAACTTTAATATTAAATCACTCGATTCCTTAACTTTCCTTCTGGGTATTTATTTATCTGCTTGTTTGTTTGTTTGAAAGTTTTCTATCCTATTTTCTGGAAACTTATCTTTTCAAAGCAGTTCTCAGTAATACAACCACAATTTTCAACAACCAGATGACATCAATGCAGCTACTGCAGAGTTTGCAAGCATTGTTGGTAGCCCAACATTTTACATTAGCTTTTTTTTTTAATCAAATAAGCACAGGAACTGAACTCATTTCCTTATTGTGGTAACTTGCAAGCCAGTGAAGTCTTCATATAGCTGACTGAAAACAAAAAGAACAAGTCTTTAAGCAAGTGGAAATAATGAACTTTCTCCATTAGTCTTTAATTTCTCATGTCAGAGCTGTCATGAGAAGATTCTTCCTCTTTGGCTTGGTTTTTATTTTTACTGAATTGTTTTTTTACGGAAAGCATTGTCTTTTTGATGAAAAGTCACAGTAGTTTAGTGTGATAGAAGTATTCAAGGTAGGATCATTTGATTTGGGTCTGTAGCCTCAGCTACAGGGTTTTTCAGGGTTCTTTCAGTTCCTTTATTCCTAAAGCCACTGCACATTTTCATAGATCTTAAGAGCTTACCATTTTTGTCCCAACCCTTTCCATCCCTCAGAAGACATGGCAGAAGCTAGGATGTGCACAGAGCACTTAAAATACATATAGACAGATTTTAGGCATTCACCCCCTTTTACATCACGTCCTCAGAGAAGTACAGTGGTACCTCGGTTTACGAACAGCCCTGTTCACGAACTATTCGGTTTATGAACTGCACAAAACCGGAAGTAGTGTTCCGGTTTGCGAACTTTACATTGGTTTACAAACGGCACCGGTGGCGGGAGTCCTCATTAGGGAAAGTGCACCTCGGTTTAAGAACGGATTTGGTTTAAGAACGGAGGAAAGGAACAGATTAAGTTTGTAAACCGAGGTACCACTGTAGTTTCAAGGTTCATCCTAGCCAGTTCAAGACTTATTTCTCTACAGCATATTTGGCCTGGCATCTGCCTTCAGAGCAACAATCACTTCTGCAGTCATCCTTTGTGAAATCTTTAGGGCAGCAATGTGGGCACCAGCCAGGACTTGTTAAATTGTTTCCTTTGAAATCAAATGGGACATCACCAACTTCACACAAGCCAGTAGCTCTCCAGCATTCAAGACCACGTTCAGCTCCCATTAGTTGCTATATTTTACTGTAAATTAAATTAGGATGTTCTTATTCTAGGTTCTCTGCAACTTAAAAATGACTTTGGAGGAAGAAGTCTTAAAACTAGATAGTCTGAGAAAAAGAGCACTTCCAAGGTAAACATTCATAGAATTACTTAGTATGGATAGCAGAGTTACTGCACCTTTAAAAATATTGCCATACTGCACCTTAGAAAAAACACCATACTGGATTTGTAGAACTGATAAATAAAATGAAAGAGTTGCATATACTTCAGTTGCCCCTTTGCAGGAGGTCTGGAGTTATTGCTATTGGGGGGGGGGTCCTACCATCCTGGTGCATTACAAATGTTTTGGACTACAACTCTCATTAACTCCCAGTGAGCATGCAGATTGCCCCCTCCTCAGCCCTTAGATGGCTTGATAACCGGAAAATGGGTGGTCACCCTCCCATGTTGGTTGACATGCATAGATTAACTGAGTGGGAGTGTCTGTGCACGCACACACATGCACGTGTACATACTCTGGTGGCCACGCCCACTGCTGGCATGCAGTTTCCAGAGGTTTGGCCAAAGGTGAATGTTGGTGGTTGAGCCAAAAAAAAGGTTACCCACCATGCCTTATAGAGAACCTTCACCTATATATCCCCTCCTGGACTCTCAGAGCTTGGAGAGATGATCACATCAGCTTTCCACCTTTTAGGGAATAAGTTCTACTTATGCATAGGGCAGGTCATTCTTGGTAGCATCAGTTAATCTGTAAAATAGAACTCACTAGATACACTTGGCAGTCACCACAACACTGCCAATTTTGGCATTTCACTGGATGCTTTAAAACATTTTTTAAAAGCCAACCAGGAAGGCTTTTAGAACAGGAGTTTCTTAGATGGTTTTTACTGTTAACGCTTTTATTGCTGTATTCACTTGTGGCATTCATGGTGGTGGTTATCTTGTGTTTACGGTTTTTTTGAAGTAATTCTGATTGTGGGTTTTTGCAGTTTAAACCTGATTGTGATCTTGAGGCATTAACATAAAATTGTGCTATGAATGTAGTAAATAGATTTATGGTGTTACAAAATTGCTGTTGTTCTGAATGAATTATTGTGGTTGCAAACAATTGAACTTCCTGTATCAAATCAAATCAAATCTTTATTACGGTCATAGACTAGCATTTAAAATCTGAAAAGTGCTTTACAAAGCTAAAGGAGATTAAAACGCAGAATGACTATAGCAGTCTAAAAATTTAAAAGGGGCTGAAAATATCCAAGAGGAGGGTCCAACTTGTATTTTCCCAGCTTCTGCTCGAGGTCTTCATTCCATTCCCGAGCAGAAGAGCTGCTACCCACAGCCCAACACCAGGTTCAATACTCTGGGGAAGTCAGGACTGAACAAGAGATCTTCTACATACAAGGCCACTGAGCAGTGTCTCCTCCAAAGTAAATGGGGGCGTGGAGCCAGAACTGTTTGACCTCCACTGTGCTTCGGCGCTTTCTGCATCAATCACATACAGATTGAACCTATCGCCCTGGGGGCTCACTGCGACTGTTTTCCCCGCTGACTGGTTTGTTCTGGGAGGATAGGCTGTGCCTGCAAATCTGCGTGCAGAATCTAGCTACCGTCCGGGTTATCTTTTGATCTTTGCCTAGTAAAAGGGCATTTAGTTTAGTCTTTTCTGGAAGGTCAGCTAACCTCTCCAATAGGGGGGCAATGATGTCTCTGCGCACCTTGTCATAATAAGGGCTGAACTTCCTGTATATCTAATACAGGTTTCACATGGACTCTGAAAAGATTACCCCCATGTTAGAAAACCTGGGGAATTTTTCCCCTGATACGCCGAACATGTAAGTACTTCTGTTGTGGTGTTAGCTTTCCTATATATATATATAAATAGCAGCTGCAGGTTTATCAATTTTCTCAGCATTCATCATTGTGCATCATCTGGTACAACTAATACAGGGATTTTTTTATTTGGAAATGTGCTGGGGTAGAAACTAAGCAGTTTACCTAGAAACAATGCAGAAATAAACTGGAGAGTAATGCTCAAACAGTTCTGAGGTTCTGATAACGAATAGGATTTTTGATAGCTTGGATATAATCAGAAAACCTTATGAATTTTGTAGTCATGAATTATACTTAAAAATGCTGAGTTGCTATGTACTGTGCAAAAATAATAATTAAAAGCCTAGGACTTGCTTACTATTAATACGCCATGTTTTAGGATGCAGTTTTCCCAAGGTTGAGTGCAAGTAATGTCAATGCATTTAAAAAACAAAAAACAGTAATAATAGACAGCAAATCAAAATGATACCTTTTACTAGTCATTTAGTAGTAGATAGCCCTGTGATGGTGGGAAGGACATCCTAGCTGGAGCAGGCTATAGAAACTTGCAAGTGCCAACAAGTAGATCTGAAGATACAACCTGATATCTAGAAAATGAAAACCTCTTTCTGATCCTAGCAGCTGCATTCTATTATGTGACAAGCAGAGTGGTGAGTTATCCCACATAAAACTTCCGAAATGTCCCATTAATATTTTGAAAATACACTTTGGGAACAAAGTATTTTTAATATCAATGGAACAGTATTCATTTTGGGTGTTTTAACTTAACCCTGAATACTAATAAGCAATTCTTATCTTTCCAAATCACTGGAAATCTCATTTTTTTCATCCGATTTAAATTCATTTTAATCATATGAGAAATATCTCTCAGAATCCAAATGCCTAGATATGTTATAGTACCAACAAAATGAGCAGTCAGCACATGAAGTAGCATTCATTCAGATTTTAACCAAGTAATTGTATACCTTGAAATTCTACCCAAACTATTAATTATTTTTTATTAATTTCAGTGATGATGATGATGTAGTTTCAGGTCTCTCCACATGCAAAGCTAATTTAAATTCTTCTGGTTCATACAAAACTGCAAATCTCCCTTTTCTGTCTGACTGCACATGCCAACAGTTCCAACATCAATATAGAAAAAGGGCAGCCCTATCTTGTACTCCTCTCCAAACCTAATGGATCTGAAATATTAATGGGTGTTACGTGTGCGTCTTAAAACGCTATAGGCACTTTATTATTTCTACCGAGTGTTTGCTCTTCCATGTTAGTGATGGCTACTGTTTAAGATATGTTTTCTGAACAATTTGTCAACTTAGGTGCAGTTTTGAAGGCAGCCTTCTAAAACTGAGCAATATGGAAGAGGAATTCAGAACTGATGTTCCATCTCATATAAGTGTAAACCTTGAACCTCTTGTTGAAGACATTGCCACAGTTGCTCCTCTGCCAGAATCTGATGCATATCTTGAAGGAAATTATACCTACCTCCAAGAAATGACTCCTCCATTCACTCAGAAATGCATTTCTGCTTTACCTCGGACAGCATCCACTCCAGATGTCATAATTGAAGAAATCATTGAAGATTATCAAGAAAGTGAGTATAACTTTCCAGCTGATTGCCAGAGTTGTGTGGCTAATAACCTTTGTTTTTAAAGTAATATTCTTACATAGCAACCTGCTCTTGATGCATTGTTTTTCTTACATAGGCTGCAGCTGGAAGGGATCTACCAATCGATTACATAATAGATTTCATTAATAAAGTATTGATCGATTAAGTGAATGAATAATAACAAGGAATAAGGGAATAAGGAATAATTTATTGCCCAAGTACATTTTCCAACATACTGGTACTTGGAATTTTGCTTCGGCTACATTGCAATGTAAACATACCTTATACAAACACTGTTCCACTAACAATACAATGACAGAGCAAAGAAACCCCACCCATAACTGACCTCCCCTTCTGCTACACAACTATGAATTTAACAATTTAATGGCACAAGGGGGAAAACTGTTCCTGTGCCTGGCCGATTTTGTGTATAAAGTCCTGTAGCGATGTCCAGATGCAAAGGATCTGCGACAATTCCCTCTGCTCTCTTCCTAACTCAGGTAGCATAGAGTGCCTATTGAGGGCAAGCTAGCACCAATTACGCTTTCTGCAATTCTTACTGCTCGTTGGAGCCTTTTCTTGTCTATCTTGGAGGCTGTGCCGTACTGTTGTGTTTCCTGGACAGCAAGCAGTTAACACCATCGTTCTGATTCTGGGAACTCTGCCAAGGTATCCAGGCAACTATCACTTGTCTGAGAGAAGGCGAAGTTGGTTTCGCTTTCCCCTTCCCGAGTAGTGTATGCTGTAGTGTGTATCGTAGCTATGGAGCTTGACTCCTCAGGTTTTCTTTTGTTTGTGAGTCAATAAATATGTAGTTTAGAATACAACTGTCTGGACCTCAGTTATTCCAGACACAGAGAAGCAGACCTAAAATTGCCAACACAAGGCGCTGCGCGATTCTGCTGAGTGAGTGAGAGAGCCTGCCCAACGGAAGCGTGGCTGGACACCATTGCGGAGCCAGGGCTCGTTAAGACGATTTATGGCTGCTCCGGGCAGCAGTCCAAAGAAGAAGAGAGACTCCACTATGGCTACACTCTCACATTTATCACAGGTTATGGAAGCGCCATTAAGAGATAGCACGGCTTTGTTGGCAAAGCGTCCTGAAGTGATTTATGGCCAGGACGGGAGGTCTGTGTGTCTGCTGCAGCCGGCAGCATGAAAGCCCAGCTGGAGGACTGCTTTGTGCAAGCTTTGAGGCATAAGGCAGGGAAACCTCGCTGGTGAAGAGGAGCCGTTTCCTGGAGCTGGGAGCTGAGAGGCAAGTGCTGAGTTTGCAGCCACGTGAGTTACCTCAAGCCCCAGGGGGGAGATGGCAGAATCCCATGAGAACTTTACACCGCCCTTCCCCAGGCTAAATGGGAGGAATTGGGCTGACTGGTCGCGAAAGATGAAGGTCCTCTTAACTGCTAAAGATCTGTGGACTTGTACTGAGGCCCCACCAGTGCAAGCCCCTGCTGCTGAAGCAGCTGAGGCCAAGAAGAAAGATGAGAGAGCTACTGCTCACTTAGTCATGGGCATTGAGGAAGAGCAGATGGTGCACATAGACGCTGCCACCAACGCCCACGAGATTTGGGGGGCTCTCCAACGTGTGTTCCAGAGAGATACAGCGGGTGCACGCATTCACACCACCAGGCAGCTGTTTGAGCAACGTTTGCAACCTGGAGGCTGTGTGCGTGAGCACACCAACAAGATGTTGGCAATCTTCAACCGTTTGAGACAGCTGCAGGTTCCATTTACGGAGGAACAGAAAGTTTACATTTTGCTTAGTTCGTTAGACCCCAGTTTTGAGACGCTTTCTCTCACTCTGGAAGCCTTGCCAGCAGCACAACTGAGCATTGATTATGTATCGGGGAGGCTGCAGGATGAACAGGATAGGAGAGAAAGAGAGAAAGGAAAAGCTGTTAAGGGGGGTTGCTCTTTGCCCAGGAGTGGGGGTGCAGAGGCTGCTGAGAGCTCTGTTAAAGCTCTTGCAGTGAAGAAATGTTTTGGCTGTGGGTCAAATAAGCATCTAATCCGGGACTGCAGCCAAGAAAACTTCAAAGCTGGTTTCCATGGCAACCGCCAGAGGAAAGGGAGACCACGTCGTGGAAGGAAAGCATCGTCCAGAGAAGGCAGAGAAGATAAAGCAGCTGCATACGCTTTCGTTGGAAAGACTGTTGCCAGCCCCAAGCTGCGTTGGATTGTGGACAGTGGTGCCAGTAGGCATCTAGCACCACCTGGCAGTCAGTTGCGGAACTGCAGGTCAATCCAAGATGCTACCACAGTCACTTTGGCAGATGCAACCACTAAATCTGTCACCAAAGCTGGTGTTTTTTATATGCCTTGTCTGAATGATGACATTGATGTGTTTGTTTTAGATGGCATGAAGTATGGCTTACTTTCTGTTTCAGCTTTAGACCTTGCAGGTTACATGGTCAGTTTTGGTAACCAGGTATGCACCATCTCCAAAGGTGGAAAGCAGTTGGTCCAGGTGAGAGGCCATGATGGGGTGTACATACTGGAAACTGACAACAGCGCCGCAGCGAGGGCACAGGGTGCTGAAACAGGTAAAAACAGTTTTGAGACGGCACACGCGCATTGTGCCAACAAACCCACCCACGATCAATGTTTACACTTGTGGCATCGCAGGTTTTCGCACGCCAATTGGGGGTACGTGCGCAAGCAGGTAGAGTGCACTGAGGGTTGTAAAATGAAGGAGTGCACTAAATTCCTAGACTGCCGAGCTTGCAAGAGATCGAAGGTGCATTCTTGCAGTTACCCAAGGTCAGACAGGGTGGCCAACCAGGCGTTTAAGCTGATTCACGCCGATCTGTGTGGACCAATGCAGGTTCCCAGCATGGGCCATGCCCGCTTTGTTCTATGTCTGATCGACGATTATTCTCGCGCCGGCTGGATTTTCCCGCTCAGGGACAAGGGGCAAGCGGCGAAAGAGATTAAGGAATGGGTGGAGGCAGTAGAGGTGGAATTTGGCACCAAAGTGAAATCTTTCCAGACCGATCGAGGCACTGAGTTTACTTGTGCAAAGTTGCAGGATTTCTTTCGTGCCAAAGGCATTAAGCATAGAAAAACCTCTCCTTACGCTCCCCAGGAGAACGGGGTTGCAGAGCGCAGGAACAGAACCCTGCAGGAGGCAGTTGATGCTATTTTGTTTGATTCGGGTCTGCCAAAATTCTTCTGGGCCGAAGCATGGAAAACTGTATGTCACACTTTGAACAGGACATACAACTCTGTGGTAGGGACCACGCCCTATTTTCTTCTCTACGGAAAGAAGCCCAAGGTGCACTATTTCCGTACCTTCGGGGCAGAGGCCTGGGTCCTGATACCCCGGCAGTTACGTAGAAAGGGCAGCCCGAGGTCACAGAAACTGATTTTCTGCGGCTATGACACAAGGTCGAAAGCCTGGAGATTTGCTCATCCGAGTGGAAATCGTTCTCGGGTGGTGATCAGCCGCAGCGCAGAGTTTTGTGAGCAAGATGGCTGGAAGAGGATTCATGGCAATCCTGAAGTGCTCACAGACTTATTCAGCGGTCTTGACTACCAGGATCAGTCAGACACACCCACTGGTGGTGCTGATGGTGGTCAACCTGCTGGTGTTTCGGGCCACGATCCCGAACACGACCAGGGTGCAGTGCCAGAGGGGGCAATCCCTAAGACTCAGGTGAAGTCTGAACCCAGCAGCGCACCCACGTCTCCAGGGGAGACAAGAGCTAGGAGACAGAAGCGCAGTAGGTCTCCACGCTCACCTTCAGGCAAGTTCAGTCCAGGAGGGCACAGCAAGCGCAGCAAATCGCTTGGCGGTTCTCCAGATGCCAGGGACTCACAGACTGAGTCCGGCACGTCTGGGTCAGAGGGGGAGTCTCCAGTGGTGCCATGGCGTTCCAAGCGCACCACGAAAGGCAAACCTCCTGACAGGTTCAAAGCCACCACGGTTTGGGCCCATGTTGCTTTGTGCGAACCGGAGAGCTTCGCTGAGGTGCGAAAGTTACCTCAAGCAGAGTCCAGCAAGTGGCAACAAGCGATGGAGAAAGAGCTTAGCGCCATGAAATCGCTTGGAGTGTTCACACTTACAACTCTGCCAGCTGACCAGCAAGCTGTGAGTTGTCGCTGGGTCTATAGGTTGAAACCCACTGCAAGTGGAGAGCCACAATACAAAGCGAGATTGGTGGCCAGAGGGTTCAGCCAGAGACCAGGAGTGCATTACTCACAAGTTTATGCACCCACATCCCGCAGTGAGACCATGAGATTACTGCTAGCGGTAGCAGCACAGAGAGGTGCTGAGGTTGCACATTTCGACATCGACGTCGCCTACCTGAACTCACCGCTGCAGGAGGAAATCTACATGTTACCTCCTCCAGGGTTTGAAGGCGATAGTCCAAATTTGGTTTGGAGACTACACCGTTCCATTTATGGCTTGAGACAATCAGCCAGAAACTGGAATATTTGTCTCAACCAGGCTCTGGAGAAGCTAGGCTTCAGGAAGAGTCGTGCAGACAGTTGTTTGTACCTAAAGGGTTCAGGTCAGCAACAAGAATTGGCATTAATCTTTGTCGACGACATTGTCCTTGTTGCTAGTACAAACAAACAGGTGCAGGAGTTTGCAAGTAAGCTGAGGCAGCACTTCAAACTCAAGGAGTTGGGTCCTGTGAGCATGTATCTAGGGGTTCACATTCACAGAGACCGAGATGGCAGTTTTGTACTTAACCAGAGCTCAAAGATTGATCAGTTGCTCAAGAAATTCAACATGGCAGACTGTAAGGGTGTAAGGACACCAATGGAGACATGCTTTGTTAAAGACAATCAGTCTGATGAAAAGAAAGAGTTTGAGCACAAGGAGGTGTATCAATCTGCTCTGGGCAGCCTGCTCTATTTGTCTCAATGGAGTAGACCCGATATTGCATTTGCAGTCAATCTGCTGAGTCGAGAAGCAGCCAAGCCCAGTGTGATGGCCTGGAACGGGATTAAGAGAGTTCTTAAGTATCTGCAAGAAACCAGAGAGTTTAGCCTCACACTGACAGCCCAGGGCAATGAACAGCTTCAATGTTGGGCTGACGCTGATTGGGCTAGCGACTCAGACAGAAAGTCAATATCTGGGATGGTCATAATGTTCGGAGATTCTGTAATTGGCTGGAGGTCCAAAAAGCAAAGTCTGATTGCACTGTCATCGACTGAGGCAGAATTCAGTGCTCTGTCAGAACTGTGTCGTGAGCTTGAATTCTACAAGTGCCTAGTCGAAGATGTGTGTGAGAAGTGTTACCTGCCCATCACCATATGGGAGGATAACCAACCATGCCTGAAATTGGCGGAATCCGGTCAATTCAATGCACGAACGAAACACTTGGATATTCGGTTCAAAAATGTGCATGAGAGTGTTAGGACAAATGTGGTCAGGCTGAAATATTGTCCTAGTGAAAAGAATCTCGCAGACGGTTTCACCAAACCCCTAAGTTTCCAGAAACATGAAGGTTTCTGTGAGGGGTTGAACATGGGTTGAGATGTATATATGTATACCCAGAATTGCGAACGAGAGGGGGTGTTGTGTTTCCTGGACAGCAAGCAGTTAACACCATCGTTCTGATTCTGGGAACTCTGCCAAGGTATCCAGGCAACTATCACTTGTCTGAGAGAAGGCGAAGTTGGTTTCGCTTTCCCCTTCCCGAGTAGTGTATGCTGTAGTGTGTATCGTAGCTATGGAGCTTGACTCCTCAGGTTTTCTTTTGTTTGTGAGTCAATAAATATGTAGTTTAGAATACAACTGTCTGGACCTCAGTTATTCCAGACACAGAGAAGCAGACCTAAAATTGCCAACACAAGGCGCTGCGCGATTCTGCTGAGTGAGTGAGAGAGCCTGCCCAACGGAAGCGTGGCTGGACACCATTGCGGAGCCAGGGCTCGTTAAGACGATTTATGGCTGCTCCGGGCAGCAGTCCAAAGAAGAAGAGAGACTCCACTATGGCTACACTCTCACATTTATCACACGTACCAAGCAGTAATAGAATTAACGAGAACAGTTTCAATGATGCCTCTGTAAAATTGGATCAACACTTCCTGGGGCAATTAAAATTTTCTTAGTTGACGCAGGAAATACAACCTCTGGTGGACCTTTTTAATAATACTGTTGATGTTGCCTGACCAATTTAAGTTTTGAGAAATTATAGAGCCCAGGAACTTAAAGGACTCTACTACTACAACCATGTTACCAAGGATGGAAAGTGGCAGCACGACGGAAGAGTGGCTTCTAAAATCAATTACCATTTCCACTGTTTTTTTGGCATTTAGCACCAAATTATTTCTGGTGTACCACGAAACAAGATTGTCTACTTCCCGCCTATACACAGATTCATCGTCCTCCCGGATAAGCCCAATAACTGTTGAGTCATCGGCAAATTTAAAGATCTTAACCGATGGATCAGTTGAGCATATTTTAAAGGGATGTTTACACATTCATTGGTGTGTTCAAATCATTTCTCAGAAATGAGCACCAAATCATTTCTGAATGTGCATGTCACCCTTTCTGTAACAATACAAACTTATTAATTTGTACTGTCTCAAAATGTTGTTTTTCAGTAGTGTGCATAATTGTTCCCTATGATCTTCCTTCAGTGTTACACTACCTTTCTTACCCACTCTGTACCACACAGATGCTCCAGAATTAGTTTTTGTCAGCAGTGTTCTAAATCCTTGCCACTTCTACGTTCGAAAAGTTTCACAGAAGAAAGCAGCTGTTCGTTTGGAAAAAATTCTGAGGCAATTCTGCAATCATAAAAGGTCCTATCCTGGTGACATTTTGGAACTAGGTAACAGCACTTCTCAAATCTTTTGACTAATAATGTTTATATAATTTCATAGTTTTGTTTTTTTATTCCAGTGGGGGGGATATATATTGTGGGTTTTACTAAGTAACCTTTTAATATTATAGAGTAGAGGTCTGCAGTCATTTTGGACCCAGGAACTCCTTTGGAAAGCAGTCTCTTGAGGATACCACGAAAAATGGCTGGTGTGATAGACTGCCTAATCTCAAATGTTTCTCTCAATGAGAATATTTTGCAACAAATTGTGTACTGAAACTTATTTCAGGTTCAAGAATCTTTGTTAAAAGCAAGGAACATGGAATATGGTGTCGTGGAAAAATCATTGAACTGATCCCATTGCAGAAGACAAACGAGCTGAAGCCCCGTGGTCCAACAAAGTATAAAATTTGTGATACTGCAATGATGAAAGTATTCCTTGTGGACTTTGGGCATCTTGAAGCTTTGATTATTTCAAGGTATTCTTTTTTGCCTTTATTTGCCTTATGGTGGTTTTGCCATATTGCTTTCTAGTGGCAATGTATAAGGTGCACCAATTTCTAGTGATGAAAAGGAGCGTGGATTTAAAGCCTCATTACTATTTCATTTGTTCATTGCCTTATGCAGGAGAATCTCAAGACAACCTACGGTAAAAACAGTCTTCATAAGGCAGAAATGAACAACAAGAGTGCATAATTTGCTCAGTTAATTGCTGATGTGATTCAAATAGTGTTCAGGCATTAAATATAAAAAAATCACAAGTTAGCTATCTTTTTTTTTTTTTTTTTTTTGCCAAATCATTTTTATTAAAGTTTTCAATACAACCAAATCACATTGAAACATTCCAAATTACATTCCAAATTATTTATCCAATTATCAAAAAGAAAAAAAAGAAAAATTCCAATTCTGCCAAATTATTATTTAAATGTATTTAATGGTTTCCCATGCTTCAAACGCAGGAGGTATCTAATCAACTATTAGCCATTGGTTTTCACCCTTCCAATATTTTCACAGCCTCTGATGTATTCCAGCAAGCAAGATAAATCAAAACCAAACAATGTCTCTGTGTGGAATTAAGTCCATATTTCATCACCATACGATCGCCTTGCCCCTTGACACTCTGATTCCAAAAGCCTAATCACGGACAGTCGCCATCTTCATTCAGTCCCGATAACATCCAAACATCTTTTTCCACATCTTTTGTTCACCCGTCTGCTTTTCACTTGTACCTTTTCAGGAGGGTTTGCCAATTATATTAAACGTTCATGTATTGTAGTTTTTTAAGGCTTGCCTCTCCCTATGGTGCGGTGCTGTGCAGCCCGGGCTTTCCTTTCAAGATGGCACGGCTCTAATTGAACTGCATCATTTCTAGGAAACCGTCAAAATTCCTCCAATTAAGATCAATCAATGTCCAAGGGGTTCTCTCTTTGCCAAAATCAACATGTAGAGGCGCTTTTTATCCTCTTCCAAGTATTAACGATGTAGCTCTTTATCACATAGGGACAGCGCTATTAAGTATTTTCGTTCCACACAGTTTATAATATCAAATCTTCTCAACCGAAATCAAACTATCAGTCTTTCAAATCTCACTTGTTATGCCATGACCACATAACACCGGTCCTGAGAGATCTACATTGGCTCCCAGTACGTTTCCGAGCACAATTCAAAGTGTTGGTGCTGACCTTTAAAGCCCTAAACGGCCTCGGTCCTGTATACCTGAAGGAGCGTCTCCACCCCCACCGTTCAGCCCAGACACTGAGATCCAGCGCCGAGGACCTTCTGGTGGTTCCCTCACTGCGAGAAGCAAAGCTACAGGGAACCAGGCAGAGGACCTTCTCGGTAGTGGCGCCCGCCCTGTGGAACGTCCTCCCTTCAGAGGTCAAAGCGATCAACAACTACATGACCTTTAGAAAACACCTGAAGGCAGCCCTGTTTAGGGAAGTTTTTAATCTGTAATATTTCAATGTATTTTAGTGTTTTTTGGAGGCCGCCCAGAGTGGCTGGGGGGACCCGGTCAGATGGGCGGGGTACAAATAATAAATTATTATTATTATTATTATTATTATAATGAAAGTAGTTTTTCTGGGGGGAGGGTTTGCCCGTTATTATAAAATAGTAAAGCAAAGTACAATCACAGAGTCCGAGGCTCCCCCAAGCTAGCTATCTCTTAACTGTATGTGATGATGTGAATTTTGCATGTAGGTCCTCTGTGAACATGTGATTCTTCTACATCCATTCATGGTAGATGGATTATGTAACCTGGGTCTGTGCATACAATCCGGTTCTTCCTCCCCCACCCAATTATTGATTAAAATATTTTAACTAGGACCAGACCACCATAAAGCCCAGGTATAAGGGCATTTTACAAATAGACCTTCCCGCCGCCTTCACGTAGGCACCAGTTCATATTCCAGATTTGGGTGGTCCCATGCCTGTCAGTTTGCCACCCACAAATGATTTCATGGTTTCTGCTTGTTTAGGGGATATGTATGCAGAACTACATTGGTGTGTAATGAGAGAAAATTGCAAATCCCACCTCCCAATGACTCCAGGATGAGTTCATTGGCTTCCCTTGATTCTGACCTTTCCAAACTGTTTTTAACTTCACATACAATATACTGCAGTAGTCTTAACCTGGGGGTTATCAGTCGTATGAGCCACCCAACAGTTTGATTATTTTGCACATGGAAAACCTCTGGTTCAATTCCTGAACATCTCAAGGGTCATTACAGAGCTCCGTCCCATCATCTGATCCATTTAACTGAAGAGCCATTGTCAGAGTAGATTAAAAGTTGGAGCTGGTATAAAACAACTTATTATAAAACTACGTACAGTGGAACCTCGACTTACGAATTTAATGCGTTCCAAAAGCACACTCGTAAGTCGAAAATTTCGTAAGTCGAAAAACGGCATTCCCATAGGAATGCATTGGAAACGTAAGTCGAGAATTTCGTAAGAAAACCCTATGTAAACCTTCGTAAGTCGAGTAAACCCCATCTAAAACTTCGTAAGTTGAGTAAACCGCATCTAAAATCCAAGTGGATTTCCTTTCAGAAGTCGAAAATTTCGTAGGCGCACGGCCGCTTTTTCCCTTTCGGAAGTCGAAAAATACGTAAGTCGAGTACTTCGTAAGTCGAGGTTCCACTGTATCTTAATTAGAGCAGATGTGCTGATTTGCTTTTTATGATCTCTTTTATTATTTGCTTTTTATGATCTCTTTTGAATAATACAGTTCAGTTCCCAGTAAAGCATCTCTTAAACAACAGAAGACTTTTTAGACTTTAAAAATCTGCCTATTGATGTTGAAACATTTTATTCCAAGTTTATATTGAGAAATAATATTTGTTATCTTCTCTTTCTGTCATGAAGTGTACCTAATGACATTGGCGTTAATCCAGAACATATCACTCTAGAATATATAGTGACTGAGGACTTATGCTTGGTTGTGAGGAAACCTGACTTACATATAGAGGCACAACTTAGTGGTATAAATCATTTAGCACTACAGTGCTCCCTGAAGGACATTGTTCCCAAAGATTCAGTAAGTAAGAACTATATTGTCTGGACTTCTGCATTCTAAGAGAAGTTAGTTAATATCTTTTTTTGAAAAACAATTGAATGTTCATATTCTGACTTTTCCTGATTGAGATGGCTTTCCCTTCCTTTGTAATGATGTAATTCTTGTACTCAATAAAGATAATAACCTAATGCACCTAACTTTTTAGAAGATTCAACCTGTCTTCTACACAGATCATTACTATTTGTGATTGCACAGAATGCCCATTCAAATAACAGTTATGAGTAAACCTTGCTAGTTCAATTTGGAAAAGTTAATTGGTGTGGTATGGTGTCTGAATTAACAAGCAGTGGTTTGTCACCAGTCAGTAAATCAGAAGTGGAAAGGACCGTAGCTCACTGGTAGGGCGTCTGGTTTGCAGGTAAATGGCCCCAGGTTTGATCCAGAGCAACTCCAGGTAGGACTGTGAAATACTGCTGACTGAAATCCTTCGGAATTCCCGGGTTTAACCTTTTTGACAGTGGAATAGACTTCCCTGAGAGGTGGTGGACTCCTTCCTTGGAGGTTTTTAAGCAGAGCTTGGATGGCCATCTGTCATGCTTGATCTAGTTGAGATTCCTGCATCACAGGCTGTTAGACTAGATGACTCTCGGGGTCCCTTCCAACTCTACAATTCTGATTCCCAACTGTGATCCCCATGGAAATAGCCCTTCCATGCTGCGATTGGGGATGGAGAGATTGCAGCAGGCACCAGTGGAGCTTTTTATGCTATGTCTAATGGCAGCTTGGTGCTGGAGTGGTTTTCATTGGGGTTGCAGCTGAGGAGGGAAGAATTAAATCTCTACATCCCATGGAAGTTGGTGAGCTGTGTTCCCAAGATTAAATATTTTAAAAGTCCTTTCTTTTTTTTTAGTTTTGAATATAATCTATTATTAAAAAAGTCTTTTGATGTATCTGGATGCCATGCAATGTGCATAACAGTGTGGTTAAGTCCTGAGTTTTGTTACATATTGGGTATTTAGTAGTTCTTGGTACTGTACTTAAATCCTAAAGTCTGCAGGTAGATAGGATTCTGAACTTCTCTCTCCCCCTGCAACAGGCTGAAGGTTGGAGCAGAAAAGCAAGGACAGAATTTTTGAAAATGGTAAAAAACAAAGCTGTTCTAATGAAAGTCTTCAGAGAAGAGGATGGTGTGCTTATTGTTGATCTGATGAAACCACCAGCAAACAAAATAAGTAGTGACATGCCTGTATCTCTCAGAGATGCCTTAGTTTTTATGGACTTGGCAAGGTATATGCAATACAAAGCATTTCAGGTTAGAGATAAAATAGGGTTATTTTTTAAAATGTACTTAATTAAAACTAATTCCTCTTGAAATTATGGAATACACTTTAGGTGAGTGTGATTATGTGTTGTGGTAGGTTATGTCTGCTATAAAGGCTAGATTAAGATGATAACATCTTACTTTTCTCTGCTGCTAGCATGACTAGCTACAAATGCTTAATTACTAAAATTCTAGGTTGTTCTCTCCAGTTGGGCTTTCAGCCACTTTACTTTTCACATTCAAACTGAATACTAAAGGCGTTCGGGAGCCCAAGGTATGACTGTATTCCTTTATAACAGAGAGCAAGAATTGCCCACAAATTGGCTAAAGCCCGCTGTTAAATACCACTAACCTAAATGTTTTTTTTAAGATTTGGTGTAGTGAGGGTGAGAATGGAGAATCATAGAATTGTGGTACAGGAAGGGACCTAAAGTCAGTTTTCACCATTTTTCCATAATCCTGTTTCCCTTAATCTGTTCAGTTTATTTCCCCACCTTCCAGAGTGGATAAATGTCTTATGATTCAATTTTTTATTTTAAAATGTAAGTGCTACCATATGTTTTTCTTAAAATACAGTAATATGAAATCTGGATATAAGCATGTTAGTCCCATAGTTTATATCTTTAAACTGATCAGTGCCTCTACCAGTGACATGGAATTGAAGGAGGCTTCTCTGTAAATGAAGAATTAATCTGATCCTTCCCAATATCTGCATATTCTACTCTACCTGCCAAAATGGCATTTCATTTCCATCTCTGCTTGTGCTTGCCCAGTAACTTTCAGAACTTGTTCCTACTTACTTGTCATGGGCATTTCGTTTTTGTTTGCTGATTTGTTCTTGTGAGGCTGCAACAGGGCGAAGGCAGAGTAAAGCGGAAAAGGGCAACGCTAGAAAGAAGAAAAGAGGAAACTGTCGGCTGTGCGTGTTCCTATATTGTCATACTTGGCCTGCAATCCTACACTCAAATGCCGTATTTTTTCATCTATAAGACAACCCCATGTATAAGACGACCCCTATTTTTTTAACCCAAAATTTAAAAAAATGCACTATGCACTATCCGTGTATAAGATGACGTCTTATTTTAAACTTCCAAAATTTAGGAAAAGTTTAGTCTTGTACATGGAAAAATAGGGTAAGTATGTCTTGCGCCTTCTCAAATGTGTTTCAAATGCAGGTCATTAAATTGGTTCTGTGGAATTAAGTGGAAGCTAGTGCTTTTTTTCAAGGGTACACAGTATTGGCACTTAGCTTTTTTGTTAAAAAATGTGGCACTGTAGCAGCTTCATCATGAGTACTGGCACCTATTTTTCTAGAAAAAAGCAGTGGTGGGAGCCATAGAAAACTTCCTCTTGTGGCTGACTTCAGCAGTTCATTCTAGATTCTTACTTTACTAGGTTTCGTGCTGAAGTTTCTGATCAACCTGAAAACATTGAACTCCTGCAGTACTGGTCACCTGCGATACCAGAGAAAAATACAGAAGTCACCATTGTTGTTAGTTATATTACTAGCCCAGGTGATTTCTACATTCAGCTAGTAAGTATTATTCAGTATATTTAATTTTTGTGTTGACATTATTGAAAAATGCTTCCTGAGATTTGGTATGATATGATTTGATTTGTTACTAATTGGAATATTATTAATGGAAAATTAATAAACATTATTTTAAGAAAAGAATAGAAAAATGCTTCTTGAAATGCTTTACTTTCTATTTTGGAACATAAAAAGATAAGTTTATTGCTGGAAATCGGGAGTAGTATGTTTTTCAAGTTATCATTTCAGATGTATAAAATACATTAATAGATCTTTTTCTAGTGCTTGCTTTATATACAGATCACTCACAACCTACGTGGGGATTATGTTCCAGGGATATGAAGCCACAATTGCCCTAGGAACTACCCCTGCACAAGTAATCTTCCTTTCCAGAGCCAGCACACTAAAGGAATCTTAACCACCATCACCCTGAAGCAAGGCAGATACTTTTTTAGCTCTCTGCCTTGCTTTTATTGGGCTCTGAGAGGTTCTCGTGAGATGTTATGAGGCTGATGAGCCCATGTGAGACCTTCCCAAAGCCCAGTAAGCAAGGCAGAGAGCTTAAAATCTCTTGCGGTGCCAGAAAAACTCTGCATGGAAAGAGCTTAAGAGCTCTCCACCTTGCATGCGATTAATTTGCAATGTCAACTGAGCAAGTCTCCCATATCAGCTGCCTTTTCTCAGCTATCTGATATGCATCTTCACGCATCACAGTCTGGCTTCAGTGTGTCATGTGCTACTGTCCCCCATTTCTTCAGCAGATGTAAAATCAAGTTCTTTAGGTACAGAGTGCATCAGTTTGACTTTCTGTGTGATGTAACATTTAGTAAGAGTGTGTTGACTACAATCCATAGTGATTAATACTGTTTCCGTTGCGTTAGGTAGAAGAAGGTCCAGAATTTGCAGCTTTTCTGAGCAAAGTTGAGGAAGTATATAAAAATGACAGCAGAGTTGGCTTGGAAATTCTCTGTCCAGTCCAGGGTCAACCATGCATAGCAAAATTTGAAGAGGATGGAGTTTGGTACAGGGCACAGGTTGTTGGTAAGTAACTGTAGTATTAAGTTAGAAGACTTTGGTTTTGACGCTGCTCCCCCCCGCCCCATCAAATCACCTCGATATTTTCAAGACACCTATTCAATTCATTTTCTGTTTTAAATGAATGCTGGTTTCTCCCATTTCATTCTCCCACTGTGATTTCTTTTTCTTATGGCCAAGTAATACACCCATCTTTCCTACAATGAAGCGGGGTTTAATAGCCACATGGCTCACGTTTTCTGGTTTGTGGTAAACCATAGGTAGGTTGAAGTTGCAGCAAAAACAGGCAAACGATGGTTCACAGTTGAGCTCCAAATGAGAATTTGAAACCCACTTCAAAATTGAGGTTTTAATTCTGAGCTGTGAGGCAAGTGTTAAACCATGGTTTTGGATATGGGGTGCTGTAACTTGTTCATTAACATGCTACCATTCTTAGTTTTTTAAATATAACATATAAAACCATAGTCAAAACAAAATAAAAAATAAAAAAATTCCTTCCAGTAGCACCTTAGAGACCAACTAAGTTTGTTCTTGGTATGAGCTTTCGTGTGCATGCACACTTCTTCAGATACACTGAAACAGAAGCCACTAGACTTCTGTTTATAAAAACCATAGATATTTTTTATTGAAAAACAGGCTAATGAATTCTCTTTGTTTAATAATGTAAAGGAGTATCAGGCTCTTGTGTGTTGATATTGCCATTATTAAAAATTGCCATGTATGCAGTATTTGATGTGGGATGGTTCTGAAGGAAGTGATGTTGATTTCAAAGTTTGTGTGTGGAGCTCGGATGGCATTACATATATCTGCAGTAACATCGCTCTCCTTAATGCTGCACCTCAATCACCGAGGTACGGCTGGACTGAGACTGTTATTGTTGTAGGTGTACACAAATGTTTGCTATAGTTTTATAATGTCCACGTATCATTGATTCCTAACCGCATAATGTTTTCTAAAGGGTTGCCAGGCCACCAAGAAGTTGAGGTTAAATATGTTGACTTTGGGAACACTGCTAAAATAAATGTGAAAGACATGCGTAAAATCAAAGATGAGTTTTTAACTCTCCCAGCAAAGGTAAGTTAGAACTGCATCCCGCATGAGGTAAATCTAAATATGTAGAATGCCATGTATTCCTGACAAAGCACCTTCTGCGCAGCTTGGAGTTCAGTTCCTAATGCTTCTGAATTATCTCCTCTTATAAAGTGTAATTCTGTGTCCACTAAATTCTAACAATATGATAAATGTAACAGATAGAAGTGAGCCGTGTGTCAAGCATTTCTCTAAGAATCTCTCCTCCAACACATGAAGAGCCAAAGAAATTTGCACACAAGTGCCATGTTTTAAGAGCAGGCCAAGTTGCTGTTGTGCGAAAGGTAGGCACCCTGCGGCTCAGCAGTGGGTTCAAGAATACTTTGTGCTATAGCAAGAAAGCACTACAGGAGATGCGTACTTAATTGTTGCCTAGATTAGAGATTGCTGGGAGCCCTGTGTAAGCACACTGAAATTTCATTAAAGGAAGAATGACATTGAAACTAAATAAACAAATTAGGGTATGTTTTATCATTTAGGCCATCAGGTGCAAGCTGGCCCATATCATACCAAATAAAGGAGCAAATGAATGGAGTAGTAAATCAAAGGACAGATTTGAAGAACTAATTCAAGATAAATGTATGCTCTGTTTTATTATTGGTAAGTGTTCGCTTGTCTTGAGCAACTTATTCGGTAATTAAGAGCCAAATAGAGTTGCTGACTCAAAACCCCAATTTACCCATTCTCACTCAGTGGACAGCAACTTGACAGGGACAGTGCCTCCCATTCTGCCTGTCAGGGAAATTCTCAATTTCTCCTTGGGATAAGTACCTTAATGTTGTTAGGGCTGCTTGCTGCTCTTGTCATCAGTGTAGGACTATTTCCCTTTCCCTACCTAATTGGATTAGCTGGGTGCTCAGCTATGTCCAGCCAGCAACGCAGGGGCAGCTTATTCCCAACCCGATCAATGGTTTTCGAGTTGGGAGGAGGGGCAAGTATTTGGAATTCAGCCATAACACATGCTGGCTAACTCTTAAGTCACAGTATCTGATTAACCTACATCACATGACAATTTGGGTGACAAATGAGATAAAATTATTTGTAAGAATATGAAGCTTTGGAAATATCAGAGGCTTTCAGAACACTTTAATCCAGTTTTTAAATGCAGAGACTTAAATTATCTGTCACATCAATACACAGGCACTACATTTTATTAAGTAATTGTCTTGAAGTAGCCTTCTGGTCTTAATAATTGGTTTTCTTTGTTCCTCACCTTTCTAGGTAACTTTTTGAGGTAGCTTACAAAATGCAAAAGCAATAGTAGGTAAAAGCAATAAAATCCCAACATAATGAAGTAAAATAAAATGGTTTGCAGCTAAGACCTTCATCATGCCGCCTCCTTTCCCCAACACTCGTAGCTAATTTTTTTTCCCTTTGACATTTTGAATTTAAACCTCTTTCAACTACCTCTAGAAAAATCTGAAGACAATATACTGTCTGTTGAGCTCTATGAAAGTGTATGTGTGCCACCAAAGGCATCTTGGAGTGTCAACAGCCTCTTGGTTAAAGAAGGTCTGGCATCTTATGTATTAAGGTGAGTGTGCTGCTTCATTAACTTCAACATGCTCATAATCTTTTTGCAACTTCTGAATTTGAGCAGCCCAATATTTCTCAGTGAAGTGTATGTAATGTCATCTCAGGTAGTGCTTAAATGGCTTGGCTTAGTGTTGAGTACTGACCTAGACTCACGATTTTGTCTCACTCCAAACAAACTGAACACTAAGCCAAGAAACAATCCTTGGTTTACAGCTCATGGTTCGTTTTGGAGCAAGACAAATCACACCACAAGCCCAAGTTTGCGCATAGCAAGGGTAGAGTGAAATTGTGATTTTTTTTTTTTTACAAACCATCACTCTTGCTTGTTTACACTTAGCCATGGTTAGGCTTAATGTTAACATGCCAACCAGGTCTTTGTTTAAAACTTGTTGGTCATGTTTTGCGGAGGGCATTTCTGCTTCTACTTGTCTGATATTAGCAAATGAAACAAAAAACTAAATAAAACCAAATTCTACAGTGACACCAAAATGATTACCAAATCACATCATGAAGTTTGGGATCCTACTCCAGAAGAACTCTTCAAAGTGCATAGAGATAATTTACAGCCTGAGAATGAAGAGTCGATACAGTTTGAAGGTGCAAAATTAGATTGCAGCAAAGAACTGCAAGTGCGAATTAGTCACGTTGTGTCCCCAAGCAAGTTCTACGTGCATTTGATGTCATCAGAACAGATTCTGAAAAGGTAAGTTCCTTTTCCCACTTGACCTGGGTCAGAGCACTTCATTTTTGACAATGGTTGTTGCTTAACTTTACGTATTCCACAGCTCCTGCAGGATGATGAAAATAGCCATTAAACTAAGGAAGGAGTCTTTGCTGTCAGTGTGCCATGTTTTTTCCATAAAATACCCCCTGAGGACCACAGAATGTCATCAGAATGTCGTGTCATTCCCAGGGACTTGCTGTATTTGTGATTAAAGTGTACCAGTGGCAAGACACCCAGCATGTTGGCCACTTCCGATTGTGGGTGGCTGGCATGCCAATGCTTGAAAGTTAAAGACAGAAAAATATTTTACATAGATGGATGGATTAATAGATAGAATAGATAGACATACAAATGTATGGGGACAGGAAAGAGTCCCTTCTTGTGTTTTGAGTTTTGAGATGAGTCCCTTCTTGTGCTACTGCTGCTGATTAAGGTCCATGGGGAGGAATGACATCCCATGTACAGTTTTATTGATGCTTTATCTATGATTTCATGTTTTATGTGTTCCCCTTTAGAAATATTGCTAATTATTTTGTGTTAATGTCATATTTGTTAACGTCCTTGGAACTAAATAGTGAAGGGCAGGTTCTAAACGCACAAAGCAGAAGAGATTGTGCATTGTTTTCAAGACTAGAAAATAACGTACAGTTGTAATCTTAACAGTTAAATAAATTATTGACCCTACTGTATAGATCTTTAGCCTTTAGAAATGCAGGTTTCTTTCAGAACAATACTGGCATGTAGATTTGATTGTCTATTTGGCTCCTTATAATATTAGTTTACAGGATAAGATGGCAGCCACTTACTTGGAATCAGAAAGAGAAACAGTTGAATGGAAAATTGACATGAATTGTGCTGCTTATGTACATGATCTGAATCAGTGGCAGAGAGGCCAAATCCGCAGGATTGTTTCAGAAAGTAAACTTGAGGTAAATGCCATTATAAAATCCCTACTTTATGTAGATAAGTATCACTGCGTTCATTATGACTAGAAAGCACTCATTTAGTGATTTAATACGTGGAATTTAATGCATTCTTTATCCTAGATAAAACCTAACTTATTAATCATTTAAACAGGCTAAATGATGTATTACTTCTTTTGAAAATGGATGAGAGATTTATGCAGAATCATAATGAGGTTGTACTCTGTAGCCGGCTAAGAGAAGTTTCCTAACAAGGCCAGCCCAGAGTTTTGTAGGTCCGTGATAAGTCTAATTTGGGCCATTGAAGAACTGTATTTTTCTTATACCTGTCTTTTGCAGGTGTTCCTCATTGACTTTGGCATAACTAAAACTATAGATACTGTCTCCCTAAGAGAACTTGAGCAGAATCTGAAGATGCACAAGCCTCTTGCAATAGAGTGCTCACTAACAGACATAAGGTAAAGTGTCCGTTTCATTCGGTTCTGAAACATGCTTTCTCCCATTCTGCAAGTGTTGCAGCGGTGTTGGGATTTGAACTTGGGCCTGAAGCAGGGTGCCCAGACCTGTATCTGCTATACCATGTGTTCACATGCCATGTAGAAACACTAGGAGTGGCCATTTCCAGTGCTCCTTGGGCAGCATCTGTATTTGTCAACAAGACTTTTAAATTTCTATATTTTTAAAATAAGGAACGAGACTCACTGGGCAATTGAAAAATATAATGCTTAATCAAACTGATGTTGTTACAGATGTTCTGCCTGCCGGAAGATCTGTGTCCTCTCCAGCAATTGTATGAACAATAGGGGAGAGGGTATCATTTGAGATGAAATGATTTTTATTTCATTCCTCCCCATGCATCTCGTTTTAGACCAGCTGGTGGGACTGAGCAGTGGACAGGAACTGCCTGTGATGTTCTTGCACGTTACTTAACTGGAGCTGTGGTAAACCTAATAATACAGGTTTGTAGCAGTATAGGCCTAACTTTAATAGAGAGCTTTGTAGTCGTAAATGTCTGATTTACCAGTGCAAGTTTTCTTTCGGGGAGAATTGTAACCTCTTTGTACAACTAAAACATGTGGAGTATGTAGCTGGCTAAGATACTGGAACTTGTCCCTCTATTACTTCGGGCCCCCAAGATTCTGTCTGGATGGAGACTTGGAATATGCCTTAGCTCTCACAACCTTGAACACCCCTCCTCTCCAGAGAGGAATTGACAAAATGTATGTGTGGTTCTACTTTGTTAGAACTAGAATTGGCCAGTATTCTAACCAGCTTCTCCCTGTAGTGAAAAGAGCACAATCTGGCTGCTGTGATAGAATCCAGTTGGTTCAGTATTGACGACGAATCAGGTAGTTGGCTAAGGACACTTCAGCCAACATCAGAGTCTCCTTTGGAAGCCATTGAGTTTAGTGAAAACTTGCCAGCTTATGTTGAGGGGGCGGGCAGATCATTTTAAGGAGATGTTGGCTTGTCAGCAAGCCCTTCCTGGCATAAAATTTTTGGTGTTTAATTTGTGATTTCAACCGGCCAGCCACCAAGCGTGTAAAGTTGAAATTGTGCAAGTAAAATGCACCTAAGTTATGAGCCTGCTCTACAAGCAAATACTTTGGTTGGCATCCATCTGTTTCGAGAGACAATGGAGAAGTGTGCCTTTGGGGGTGAGGTAAAATGGTTGGGAGGTTGCAGTTGATGTGCTGCATCCCAGAACCCTTCATTTGGGGTTGGTCACTGTGCTGCATCCTGTAAGGGAGGTTATGGCTGTGTCCAAATATGCAAGGTAGCTATTGATGATTATATCTGGTTTATCTGCAAACAGGGTAGCTTCTAGGCTAGTGTTTGATATCTAGCAAAGAGTATCATGCAGAGATGTCAACAACATTCTCTTCAGTTGTTCTGTATGATGTATGTTAATGTCCTAGCTGTAAACACATCTGGGAATACAAATTATTGTCTTAAATCTGGATGACAGTACTTGGCTTTCTAATTGCCTATATCACATCGATTAGAATGTGGAGGGTTCCCAAATTCTGTCACTGTTACTTGCTCAGGATGGTTTAAATCAGGCCTGGTGGTGAAGGGAACACATTTTAAATAAACAGAAGATGCCTCAGTTCCAAACATTTCTCACTAATCTTCACCCAATTGGCCTTTTAAGATCTAAAATTTGATCTTGTTTTATTACATGTTTTGTGTTTTTATCTTACATTTTTATGCTGTGAACTACCCTGCAATTTACAGATGAAAGGCAGTATACTGATTTAATAATAATAATAATAAGTCTATCCAATTCCTTTCCCATTTATTCCTCAATCTAGTACTTCTTCTGTCCTATCATAAGTACATATTTTTGGAAAGTTAGCCATACTCTTCTCACAGAAGCTTGTGCTTGTTTACAATTTCATTTACTAATATATAGAAGTTGTGAACTTAGCACAGATATCTAGGATTTATTGCATTTCCTGACATATGTCAGTAAACTAGCAGTTCGCTGTGTATTAATTTGATGGTTTGGCCAGTTGCTGCAGACTGAAGAACTTTGTTTCACTTTATAGTAGTAATGCAAAACCAACAATAGCTGCCTTTTCTTACAAGAAGTATGTTTTATCCCAGGAAAGTAACACGTCACCTTTACCTGTGAAAGTTTTTAGCAAAGATGGAGGGCTATATACTGACATTTCGGAATACATGATTAAAGAAGGTTTGGCATTTAGAAAAAGAAGGTATGCATTTTTCAGAATATTTATGCTCTCTTGGGTGCTGGATGTCTCCAAGTGAGTTTAGCACTCCCTGTCACTTGAAGGCAGGAAATAGTGTGACTTCAAAGGAAGTATTTAGCACTTCCTTCCTATTGAAGCCTAAGTTCATTTCCTTCCTTTGTTCAGAGAAAACCACTTGGGCAAAGCTATTGCCTGTGGCTTTAGACTATATAAGAACATTGTAATAACTGAGATGCTTTATATAAAAAAGCTTTGAACATTTGAAAGGAACTATATAAATGTGAAGTATTATTATTTGTTACTTGAATCAAGTTTAATGTTACTAATTCCTAACAAAGCCAACAGCTGCTAGCACCTCAGACAACCAGACTCTGTTTAGTTTATCAATAGTTGTTGTTACTGTTTAGCCGTTCAGTCGTGTCCGACTCTTCGTGACTCCATGGACCAGAGCACTCCAGGCACTCCTGTCTTCCACTACCTCCCGCAGTTTGGTCAGACTCATTTTGGTAGCTTCGAGAACACTGGCCAACCATCTTGTCCTCTGTCGTCCCCTTCTCCTTGTGCCCTCCATCTTTCCCAACATCAGAGTCTTTTCCAGGAAGTCATCTCTTCTCATGAGGTGGCCAAAGTATTGGAGTCTCAGCTTCAGGATCTGTCCTTCCAGTGAGCACTCTGGACTGATTTCCTTAAGAATTGATAGGTTTGATATTCTATCAATAGTATTGAGGACTAATTAGCTCTAGAACTCTTTAAGAAAGGTATTAGAGGGTATTTTTCACCAAGTATCATCTAGCTCTTTGGAAAAGCCAGATGGAGATAATTTCTTCATGATGTTGGGTGAATGATAGGCAGGTTGTCTTACCCACCTGTCAGAGTTGCCCCATGAGTAGGTAAGTTCAGGGTCAGGTCCCCTTAGTAACTTTCCTAAGCTGCAGAATTCAAGAAAAGAAATGGCCTGAAAAAGTCTTTGGGCTAGAAATAAAATTAAAGCTTGAATTTTATTTGATTCCTTTACTTGCTGACATATTTTCTGTTGCAGCTGCCTTAGAGCACCTAGTACAGCATCCCTTGAGAAGCCACTTGACACGCCCTTCCAGCAAGAGAATGTAGACGTAAGCCAATTGCTTGCAGACACAGAATGTACACCAACCTCTTCCGAACCAGAGAAAGACGTTGATCCTTCGATCACAGATCACAAAGAGCAAGAATTGAAGGTCTCTTTGACTCGCCCTGTAACGGTTGAAGCCTACAAACCACCAGCTGTCCCTACCTCAGTCGTCTTCAGTGCTGTAGTCAGTTGTGTTTCAGACACTGGAACTATTTATGTGATTCCAAAGTCACAAGGTAAAAGGGAAAATATTGTACTGCAGTGATGATATGCAATTGCAGCATTAGTACATGATTTTCTTAACTTTTCATTTTTACTGATTTGTATCAATAAAATAAAACACAAACCTTGCAAAACAACATAAACTGAGCTGTGTGCCACAGCTCAACAACATAGCAGGAAAAGTAGCCGGAGTTGGATGCAGGGAAAGGAAACAAACTTTGAGACCAGAAACCAAAGTCCCTCCAAAAGGAGACATTGTTCGCTGGTCGCCAAAGCATTTTATCTCAGTACTTGCATATATAATAAATTGGAACCATGTTGCTGAGAACTTGTCTGTGTGTATTTCTCCCCTAGCTTTTCTGCATTGTTAATTTTTCAGCCACAGCTAGTTGCCAGACCCTACCACACAAACTATTAATTGAGCAGCCACTCAGATCCTTGAGTGAGCCATGATTTCAAGTCTGGCAGCCACTAGGAATTTGAGTATCAAATATTTTATATGACACTACTCATTCTAAAGAGAGAGCAGTGAAATAGGATCAAGTACTAGAAATTGCTGGAAAATGGAACTAACAGAAACAAAAATTGTTTGCCAGGAAGTCTGCACCATTGCCTATGCCAGTTTTTCCCAAACCTGGGTCTCCAGCTGTTTTTGGACTACAATTCCCATCATCCCTGACTACTGGTTCTGCTAGCTAGGAATGATTTTTCCCAAGTTTGGAAAACTGGCCTATGCCTTCCATAAATGAAAGAGGATGCCTTTAACTGCACCTGCTCCAGCAATAGTGGTGACAAATTTGGATTTATATAATTGAATGTCACAGGAGTCCATGGCCAGCCATGTGTTAGCTATAAACTGGCTTCTCTAATTTCTGTTATGATCCCTATCATAGTACTTTGCACAAACCTTCAGTTAGTTAACAGACAGTCCTATTTTGTACATAATAATTATTATTGTTATATCCCGCCCATCTGGCCCGGCCTCCCCAGCCACTCTGGGCAGCTTCCAACAGGATATAAAAAACACAATAAAAGATCAAACATCAAAAACTTCCTTATACATGCAGTATAAGGTTGAATCCTGACAAGACAGAAGTGCTGTTTTGGGGGGACAGGAGGCGGGCAGGTGTGGAGGACTCCCTGGTCCTGAATGGGGTAACTGTGCCCCTGAAGGACCAGGTGCGCAGCCTGGGAGTCATTTTGGACTCACAGCTGTCCATGGAGGCACAGATTAATTCTGTATCCAGGGCAGCTGTCTACCAGCTCCATCTGGTACGCAGGCTGAGACCCTACCTGCCCGCGGACTGTCTCGCCAGAGTGGTACATGCTCTAGTTATCTCTCGCTTGGACTACTGCAATGCGCTCTACGTGGGGCTACCTTTGAAGGTGACCCGGAAACTACAACTAATCCAGAATGCGGCAGCTAGACTGGTGACTGGGAGCGGCCGCCAAGACCACATAACACCGGTCTTGAAAGACCTACACTGGCTCCCAGTACGTTTCCGAGCACAATTCAAAGTGTTGGTGCTGACCTTTAAAGCCCTAAATGGCTTCGGTCCTGTATACCTGAAGGAGCGTCTCCACCCCCATCGGTCAGCCCAGACACTGAGGTCCAGTGCCGAGGGCCTTCTGGCGGTTCCCTCGCTGCGTGAAGCCAAGTTACAGGGAACCAGGCAGAGGGCCTTCTCGGTAGTGGCGCCCGCCCTGTGGAACGCCCTCCCTTCAGATGTCAAAGAAAACAACAACTACCAGACCTTTAGAAGACATCTGAAGGCAGCCCTGTTTAGGGAGGCTTTTAATGTTTTATAGATTATTGTATTTTAATGCTCTGTTGAAAGCCGCCCAGAGTGGCTGGGGAAACCCAGCCAGATGGGCGGGGTATAAATAATAAATTATTATTATTATTATTATTATTATTATTATTATTATTATTATAGTATGCAAATGAGTACCTGCTTTTTTTAATAATAAAAAACACCACAATGCCAGTATATCATGAAGTAGTTTATGTTAGCATTTTTACAGTAGCAGAGGCAGGTCTGTTTCATGGAGAGTAGACACAGTGGAGAAAGAGGCCCAAAAAAATCCTCCCCTGGGAGAAGGATTGCCTCTTTCTTGACTGTTTCTACTTTCTCTGAACTAGGCCCGCCTCTCCTAAAGTGTAAATAATGCTGCCACTCATACCTCAAGGAAATTTAAGCATTTTATTCAAATCTATTTTATGTTCCAACTCTTAAATTATTCTGTTAAGCCATTATATTGATATTCCACTATACGAATATATGGCACTTGGTTAAAAATGATCATATAAATAACTTTAACAAATCTCCCTTCTTGGCATTTTTCTCCAGAGCAGCAGCTAAACATGCTGATGAGCGATATACAGAAGAACTTCAAATGTCTAGGTCTTTTGGAACCCTACAGTTGGAAAAGGGGAGAAGCTTGTGTTGTAAGAGCAGCAGATACATTGTGGTATCGAGGGGAAGTTATGGAAGTCGGCAGTGGCATTACCAGGGTAAGACTGGTGTGACAATAATTGCATTCCCTTGATGGGGAAGAACCAAAGCTCAGTAGCTGAGCATCTGCTTGGCATGCAGAAGGACCCTAGCTCATTCCTAGCATCTCCAGGTAGCTCTGGGAATCTCTCCTACCCGAAGCCCTGGCAATCTGGTGTCAGTTGGTGTTGACAGTACTAAGCTAGATGGATCAGTGGCTTGGTTTGGGAAAAGGCATATTCATGTGTCCCTATCATGGCCTCTTAGTATGAGTTTTGATTAGAAGTAAGGGGTGTTTGCTACCACCTCACCACGTTATGTATCAGGCAATTGTAGGGGTGGTCATTATTGTGTGTCAAACGTTTCCTTAAGCCCAGGAGGAGTAAAGAATATGGTAGAACGTTCTGTCTGTAAAGCTCTGAGCATTGTATAATGAGTGATTTAGAAATTCTATAGATGAAACAAAGGAAGCTAACAATGGGAGATGCAGGAGAGAACACTTGAGTACAGGGAAGGCCCCATTTTACGCAGGGGTTATGTTCCACGGCAGCGCACGTTTAAGTGAAATTTTGTATGTTTGAAACACCATTGAAAAAGGCTGCAAATGCCCTGCACTTTTTTGGGTCACTTCCAAGATGGGCACGGTTGCACATACATTGGATGCACGTTAATATTGGGGGGGGGGGTTGCCTGTAATTCTTGCATATGTCCTGATAAATTTGCGTGTTAATAATTAGCTTCACTAAACTTGCACAATTCTTGATTTTGTAATCGAGGTACTTATTTCCTTTTAAGCAGAGGTTCCCAAACTGTGCGTGAGCTGCAGCATGTCTCTGAAGAATTCAAATTTGTAATACAGTAAAATATAATACCAAAGAAGCAAGAAAAATGCAATTAAGACCCATCCAGCATAGTGCATTGCAATCGCTAAAACAGGCAGAAAAATAATTAAGCATCAAGCAATGTTATGACATATTATTATTACGGTTAAAGATAAAATGAATGGGTATACCTCTGTGAGAGGGGGGATGGATTTGGGCTTCCCATGGTGAGAGGGGGGAAGCATGAAAAATTTAACCGAGATGTAATGTGCTTATAAAATTGTAAAATCAATAAAAATTATTTTTTAAAAAAAAAAGAAAGAAAAATAATTAAGCAGCCCAGCAAGACCATCAGCAGTTTTCAAGTAGTCCATGATGCTGGGGTGGTCGGGTGGAAACCACTGCCTTAAAGAGACTTTAATAGCTCCCCTTCCCCAACAGTTAGGTCATGCCTACTTCCCAAAACTACCTCTAGGGTAAAAAAGTGAAGGATGGGTCTGTTGTGTCTGGCTGGCATGCAATTAAAGACAGAATAGGATCACATCATGAAAGCTTAGGAATTAATCAACTGGTTGTGTTGCTTTTTGTGTAGGTGCGGTACTTGGACTATGGCTATATTGAGAAGATTCCTCAATGTCATCTCTATCCAACTGTTTTGTATGCAGACATACCGCCATTTTCCATACCGTGTCAGCTCTATAAAACTGTACCAGTGAGTAGAGGCTGCATTTTGAAATATACTAAGCACCTGGTCTTGTGAAGAAACAATTACATAAGCAACGCTTGTGCCTTCATAAGTTTCAGAACACTTCTGGGTTTTCTGCAAATGGAAAAACTGCTCAAGAGAAAACTCTTAAAAGATTGCGCTAAATGGGTGGCAGACTATTCCACAAAGCAATATATTAAAGTTGACGTATCACTTTCCTATATTAGTCTAAACAATGGCATCATGCTGTAGCATGGATGTAATAGTCACTGGGCAATGTCCCAGGCCATATCAACATAAAGGGAAGTTTAGGGAAGTTTTTAATGTTTAATGCTGTATTGTGTTTTTAATATTCAGTTGGGAGCTGCCCAGATTGGGAAACCCGGCCAGATCTACGGGGTATAAATAATAATAATAATAATAATTATTATTATTATTATTATTATTATTATTATTATTATTAAAGTTGGGCTTCATGTAATGACTGAAGTGCCATTCACTAGCCTGAGGAGAATAGATAAACAGGAGCAACTATGAACATAACTGAACTTTGAGAAAGGCAGGAAACTAACAAGAGCATAATGAGAGCCCAACCCATCTCCATTGTGTTTGTTCCTGCCTTGGTCAGAAGGTGGAGCAATAACCCAACGTACCATTCCTGTTAGCAGAAAGTTACAGGTAGGTAGCCGTGTTGGTTTGCCAACAAGTTTGTTTTGTTAGCAGAAAGTAAATTGAAGTCTTGTCTGGCATATACTTCCTATATAAACCTTAGGGCTTAGATCATATAGAACATGGCAGGTGCTTTGCACAAGACATTTTGGCATGTGAAGCAGAAACTGACGTTTGGTTAAAACAAACTTAATTTTTTTCCTTATAATGCTGAAACCCTTCTAATCTCCAAGATAGGGCCAGTCCTGAGTGCTTTTACATAATTACTGATGTGCTGGTGATTTTTCTACATTTTTCTATCCAGGTTGGAACTGTTTGGCAGCAGGATGCAGTTGAACTCCTTCAAGAACTACTTACAAAAAGGCTCGTTGAAATAAATATTATGGTAAGCATAAAAACAAATTGTGTTAAGTCCTGCTTCTCTTGCAATCAGTCCCCCACCCCTAACAACAACAAAAATCATTTCTGCCAGTGGATTTTGTCGGATCATTCCCTTAGACTTCCAAGGGCAAGCTGCACATATTTTGGATTTATTTCAGTTTCAAAACCAATTTTGATGTGACAAGTGCATTCCTATTTGTTCTCCCCTGTTCTGCTCATTTCTAAAATAAGGGATGGGGAGGATTTTACCATAATATGAAATGGGGCATGTAGGGGAAGAGAAGTCAACCTTCACACTTCATGATTCAGGTATTCTTAATTTACTTCTGGTAATAGAACAGAGTCTTTGGAAGTAAAGTAAGATCCTGTGGTAACAAATGGTGAAGGGAGAGGGTTCAGTTCCCTTTTCTTTGTTTCTTTTTTACAGTAAACCCGCATCTTACACTTACTTTACTTACACATGGAGAGTGGAGGAAACCAATTCCCTGTTTAT
Organism: Darevskia mixta; assembly: GCA_034641385.1. NCBI lineage: Eukaryota > Metazoa > Chordata > Lepidosauria > Squamata > Lacertidae > Darevskia > Darevskia mixta. Next base: position 24,292,087 of record JAWWNH010000014.1, on the reverse strand, counting down.
TACCCCTCCCCCACACCTGCACAAAGTTGTGATCCACAGGCTTACCTGGATTTGGGAAGGGGGCACGAGGGCTCTGGCCGGGTCCCAGCTCCTGTCAACCTAGCAATTCAAAAGCACACCAATGCAAGTAGATAAATCGGTACCACTGCAGCGGGAAGGTAAACAGCGTTTCCATGCGCTCTGGCTTCCGTCACGGGGCTCTGTTGTGCCAGAAGCGGTTTAGTCATGCTGGCCACATGACCCGGAAAGCTGTCTGTGGACAAGCGGCGGCTCCCTCGGCCTGAAAGCGAGATGAGTGCCGCACCCCATAGTCACCTTTGACTGGACTTAACCATCCAGGAGTCCTTTACCGTTACCTTTTACCCAGAGCCCTCCCTCCCAAAGCTGAACAAGCACTTAGTAGGCTTTGGGAAGGAGGTGCAGGGACTCTAGGACCCTGCTGGAGCTCTTGCACTGCCTTCCCAAAGCTGGGCAAGAAGTATTGGGCGGGGGGGCAGGTCCAAAGGTTCCTGGCTTACCTTGGAACTGAACCCTTGCATAAGATGCGAGCTTACTGTATTGAAATGTGAATATTAATATGCTTTTAATCAAACCGCAGCGTTACTAATTATGAAATTAGGGGATGGGGTAAGACACAGAGTTACAGAACAAGCCATGTTATTATCAATTGTGATATATCAGACAAGTAACAGAACCATAAAATGCTAGAAACAAATATGAAAAACATTAGGAGGAAATTCCGTAATTTGTCTCCAGTTAATATTCAGAAATAAGATACATGCCACCTAGTTAGCAATGGAATTGTACTGTGCCAGATACTTTGCTTTTTCTATGCTTCCACTCGAGCACTGATACATAGAATCAGGAACCACAGACCTGTGGTGGTGGTTCTTGGTGTATCTGTTCTTCAGGGTTCTGTGAGTAGCTTTGTTCTGTTCAGCCATAGGCCTACTTTTTGAGGTTAAAACAGTAGCAGAAATGATAATGCAGTAATCTTTTGCCTGGCTTTAACAGGAACACTCAGACAACCCATGGGATAAAGTATCTGTTAAACTCTGTTTCTCTGGAATGTCGCTCTCGTCTTTCATGGCGTACCATAAACATTGCATTAGTGAAGATGATGCCGGTCACATGCCAAAACTGGTAACCTTTTCTTTCAGCTCTAAGATTTATATAAAGCTTAACATGGGTATGTTATTTAGTGTGGCTATTTTTCCTGCATTACAGTTCTTCCACGTCATATCCAGTGTTTTCAGTTGGTAGTTGATACTGTTGCAATGACTGGCAAATCAAACAAAGTAATTCCTTATTAAATCCAAAAGCAATTTACTACCAAATGCAAGATGTATGTAAAAAGGTAACAAGCTCAAAATTAAGGGGTAGTACCTCTGGTGGGGAACACATGCTCCCCCACCTGGAGGTAGTTTGTCCACATTTGTTCCCCACCCTGCAGTTATAATAAGGTGTTAATGGTTTCATTTAAGGGCTTCTATTGTACCTGCACAAGTGCACTATGCACCAGATTAGCCCTGATTTTTTGGCATAAATGTTATTTTTTTTCAGAATGCTAGATTGCAATCCAAGGGATTGAATTTTTTTTTAGAAAAACCACTGCTGCAGGCATTAGCTTGCAAGTCAGTTAATATACTTTTATAAATTAAAACTTATAAAACAACTTATTCCCTTCTCATATGTTCTAGGAGATAACCTATTGCAGTGAAGATCATTTGGAGCAAAACTGTGAAATCAATCATGAGGTAAATGTTAAAATATGTCAGTGGATTTCTTGCTTTTCAAGCTAATAATTAGCCTGATAATGTGTTGAAGCCAGTTTGGTATCTCGCAACTTTTGTTACTCTAGCCACTAACATCCATTATAGTTTGTATTGGGTGGATCAAGTCTGTAAGGTTTTTGCTGTGGGGAAGACATTGGGTCAGTTCTGATGCCTTTCCTGAAAGTGGGTTTTGGGATAGGGTGTACATTAAGTGTGCAGTGGTTGGTGATTAGCCCAAATTGGACATCTTTAATGAATGCATCATACTGCATTTTCCCAGCATTTTAAAATGGCACAGACAAGCTCTGTTCCTTGCTCCCCAAATAGCACACCAATCTGAATAGTGAGTCTTGCACAGAATAGTCTCCATGACATCATTGGCACAAACTTCATTCAAGTGCACCCAAGTTGCATTCCTTGTCATTCTCTGTGCACAGCTCATATTGCTGCTCCTTGCATCTCTAGACACATAAAGATTTCCTGCTTCCTCCTTTTTTCTAGGAGTTACTGATGTCTGAAGTAGATACTCCCCTACTGCCACCCTATACCTCGCCATTGCTGCCTGTTCTTGGAGAGCTTTTTCCAATTAAAGTAACACATGTTGTGTCACCTAATGAGGTATCATGGTGAAGTAAATATTTTTGCTGTTATCGGGTCTGTTGTAATTGCATCCTTTCACAGAAGCTCATCCTGTGTTTTAGAACTTGAACTTGTGAGAATTAGGATCCTTCATAGTTAGTTACAGTACATCCATTGTTTGAGATGTATAACGATAGCTTTCGAAGCATGAGGCAAGACTGCCTAAGAAACTGTCTATGGTTTATGGGCACTTGCCTTGGGCAATTGCTAGTATTTCTAGTAGTTTTGCTTCCGTTCAGATACAGTGGTACCTCAGGTTAAATACTTAATTCGTTCCGGAGGTCCGTTCTTAACCTGAAGCGTACTTAACCTGAAGCACCACTTTAGCTAATGGGACCTCCTGCTGCCGCTGCGCCGCCAGAGCACAATTTCTGTTCTTAGAGGAATTCTTAACCTGAAGCGTACTTAACCCGAGCTACCACTGTAGTCAAAACTGGGAGACTGGTCCATCCTGTATGTTGGGATGATGCTCTCACTTCAAGATCTTTGATATATATTTTTATATATGACACCAATTACTTTGTCCTAGGTGTACATTACCATTGATCAGCGAGACAGTCCCAACCATCAAGATGATACAGAGGACACAGAAGTCATTGGGGACGTTGAAACTCTAGACCAAGCCTTGAGTCGGTGTAATCAGAACTTGGAGTCCATCCCTTTCCTAACTGATTTTCGGAAAGGTAAATTATTTCTTGGTGAATATTATTTGCATTTATACATTCTGTAATTGAAGGTGAAAAGTTACTTAACTACTTTAGAACAAAACTTCTCTATAGTCTGCTTGCATTCAGAAGAGAAAACAGACTTATTTATTTATTAAATTTGTATACCGCCCTATACCCGTAGATCTCAGGGCGGTTCGCAGCATATAAACTGAAAGCTGTTCATTTATGCTTGTTGCTATAAAAAAAACATGCAATGAATTCTCGTGAGTTTCTGCTTCAGATAGTGTAGTGATGCTAGTACCACGAGGTTGCAGTAATTTAGCTGAAGCATCACTACTCTTGAAAGTATCTCATGATAAATACTGGGCTCCATTAAACTATAGAAAGCATTTATTAAAATATAGTAGGGTGTTTTGATGTGTGTGATTCTGTTCTCCTTCGGGTGTTGGAAGTCTCTCAGGTGGGTTTAGCTGTCACTTCACTTCTTGCAGGACATTTAAAAAAAAACAGATGGTGATGACTGGGAGAGGGGGCTGACAGCCGTGGAGTGTTTCTGGCACACAGTAGCCATCTGCAAAACTTTAACTACAGTTTATCACATCTCATAATAGTAGAACTAGGGAGCCATCCAATGAAACCGAATGTTGGAAGATCAGTAGGATGTAGAACGCAAGCCTAAATATATTCCTTTTGATAATTTTATTTAATGCCTTCCCAGTTTTGCTTAGCTAAAGGTGATCCACAATGCAATATAAATGGTTATAGGAGGGGGTATTCTTTTTTCAGCTGGAGGACTTCACTCACCCATGATCAACCCTTTGCATATCAAAGTGGGCATGTCAAAAACCTTTTTAAAAAAAAGAATTGGTACACATTTGGGGGCAAATGAACTTTATTTTAAAAAAGCAATGAGGGGTACATAAAACTTGGAAGCCAGATCGCAGGTTAGCCACCCATGTTGCAGCATTGGATGCTGAAATTTAAACAGCTTTTTCTCCCTTTGTCAGACATGCCTTGCCTTGCAAAGTACAGTGATGGCTTCTGGTATCGGGCAAAGCTCATCTCAATTCATGAATGTAATCCTCTTTTGATTATGGTGGAATTTGTTGACTATGGATCCAGTGAAACAGTGCCCACAAGCAGGTAAATCTATACATTGCTCATGTATTAGTGCAAATTGCTATTCAAGACAGGTGAAATTTATAATCGGACATTGGTCTGTACTGAATATACATATTAATATCCTTTTTGTAGCAGCTAACAGATTGCTTGTGGGCTGTCATCCTGAATAGTGTTATTCACTGACTTTAATTTTGCCTCAGGTTGCGTCAGCTTCCTCCTGAGTTCATGCAGTATCCAGCTCAAGCGTTCAAAGTTCTGCTGGCTGGATTCAAACCAGCTTTGTGTGAGTCACACAAAAAAATTCCTTATTGTTCCGAATGGAGCATGGAAGCATTGTGGACCATGATAGACTGCTTCCAAGGGAAAAATCTCCATGCTTCTTCACTGGTAAAGTCTTCCCTTATTTTATCCCAGCCAACTCTTCCCATACACAGACTTAACTGTAAATTCCCTTTCCCACTTTTAGTATTCAGGTGGAATTTTAAAAGGTTCCTGTTCACCCGGACATCTGGTGGCTGAAATGTATTGTTCCTGGCAACCTTGAAATTACTTAGCTATCAGCATATTTGATCTTTTAAAATGTTTTTAAAAGAAAACAGTATTATTTTGCTGTTTCATTGTTTATCACCCTGGCATCCTTTGGGTTGAATAGGAATGCAATAAATAAATACAAGTAACTTGCAACTTACACATATTTAACTTGTGCACATTCAGCTTTTAATTTTTATTTTTTAACCAAAAATGTAAAGGGGGAGGGTGTCTGGGGGAAAAGAACAACACTCCTACCCTCCATTGAACCCAATGTGTTTTGACTATACAAAAGATTTTGGCTTTTCACACTATCCCTGGAATGCAACCCCCATTTAAGTAGAGGGTCTCCTGTAGACAAATTAAGTTCTAAGGCCAATTTGAACCAGCACTTTCTTAATTCTTGCTATCTCATTCGTATGATTTCCTCTGAATTATTTTTAGAGGGCTTCCAAGTGTATGTGTGTGTTATGCAAGCTGTAGCCCAGTCCTGATTTTTCATTCATAAGGCTTATTAATCTGCAACTTGCTGTCCACATCATTGGATGCGCTTTCCTGTCCCCCGCTCAATCACTCCCCCCCCCCATCTCCACTACCTTTTCCCATTCAGAACAGGTATTTGTTACCTATGTGCCTTTAAAAAAAATTGCAGGCACTGCACCAAGCATAAAAGTTGCCAACTTTATCCAGCCAGTCATGTTTCACATTGGACAAAAGGAAGGTTTGTGATGGGGGGCAGGGGGTTATATCCATTTCTACTGGTTATTTAAATTAAATACTATAGTCTGTGCAAGAGTGATAAATGTTGCCTATAAAACAACGTTTCCATATTTGGGCCTTTTTGTGAAGGGGTGTGTGTCAGTATTCTCTCAGAACATTCCTCAGTGAAAGCCTACAATTCTGTCTTGGAATAGTTTCATCAAACTGTCACTCCAGCTGTGTGCCACCCCTCTATAATTGAGTTTTGCTTAGGAAGCAGACAAGATTTGGATGGCCAAGAACAGAAGTTTAGAACTCTCATCTTTGTTTTGGAAACTCTAATACGTACTGATTCTCAAATGTTGCCTGTTGACGTTGGCCATATATCTTACTTGCAGACGCACTCACCAGAGCATACCGTGTTTGTATATCAAGATGGGCACCTAGTTCACATGAAACTAGTAGAAATGGGATTTGCTGAATTAAGCTAGTGACTGGTAAGCACACTCAATTTTATCTATTAAAAGCTTTTTTTGTCCTCTTCAAGGGAGCTTGCAGATCAGTAGAAACAAGAAGACTGCCCCTGTCCTCAAGGTTACAGTCTAAAAGACGCAAGGAAAAAGTAATGAGGAGGGAAGGGAAAGGCTGGCACTTTAGTAACGTTGCAGTTCTTACAATAACTGGCTGGGATGGAAACAATCCATGTAGCCTGGTGGAATGGCTTACTATTAGTTGTCAAATGAGAAGAACCAGAGATAAATACAGTGGTACCTCTGGTTAAGTACTTAATTCGTTCCGGAGGTCCGTTCTTAACCTGAAACTGTTCTTAACCTGAAGCACCACTTTAGCTAATGGGGCCTCCCGCTGCACCGCCAGAGCACAATTTCTGTTCTTATCCTGAAGCGGAGTTCTTAACCTGAAGCGTATGTAACCTGAGGTACCACTGTAAAACAACTTCTAAAGAAGTATCTGAGGGATCATTTATTTCCCACCCTTCACCAGAAGGTCTTGGGGTAGTCACATAAAGGCACCACTGAGTTAAAACATTGAAAACTGTGTCACTCACAAAACAGGAATTGCATAGACATATTTGTATTTTATCAGTTTTAAGATGGTTCATTTTGTAGTCTCAGTAAGAAGAAAAAGGCTTTAAAAATGAAAAAGATTGTATTGAGGGCATTTTTTAAACATAGTAAGAGTCCTACTTGCCAGGACCCTCTCATCCATCCAGCACTCGGTTCTCACTGTGGACAGCCAGATTCTGAATGTAAGTGTGCTCTCTCCCACCTGCAAATACCAGCAACTGGCATTTAGGGAAATATGTTCTGCAATAATTTGGGAAATTGTTGCAGATGCTGCTTAGAAGCAGTAGGCAAACTGTAATGAAAATGGACAACTTCAACAGATGTCCAGATTTTAAAATTAATTATATACTTGCATTAGTAACTCAACCAGTAGATTTTTTGCATGCCAATTTGTCATAGAACAGAGAGTAAGTATAACTAGCATTTTAATAAAACAGAAGTTACCAACATTTTTGGAGCGAAAGACACATTTTGAATTTTGAGAGTGCTCAAGGTGCCAGCCACACAGTGGCTACTACAGTCGTACCTCTGGTTACAATCGCTGCGGGTTGCGTTCGTCACAGGATACGAACGCGCCGAACCCGGAAGTACCGGAACAGGTTACTTCCGGGTTCGGCGCTTCACGCATGCACAGAAGCGCAAAATGACGTCAAGCGCAGAAGTGCCGAATCGCACAGACGCGGCGCTTCAGGTTGCAAACGGGCCTCCGGAATGGATCCCATTCACAACCAGAGGTACCACTGTATGGGGTGTATGACTTAACAAAATTAGAGAGTTTGGCCATGGTGAAGTTTTTCCTATAATTTTATTTCTGTACAAGAAATTTCTGCTTAGAAAATAAAAGGAGGGAAAGTGCATTAAAGGGGCTGAGAAAACAAGCTCTTTAGGACCTCAAGCAATTCATCAGTCACAGCTCTGACTTAACTTACTGGCGAAAAACACAGATAAGAGCAGCCAGACTTGCTCATTTCATAGAAATTGCTTAGACAGGTGCTTGCAGACACTCTTCTTTGGAAAGTCTAAAAATGCAGCCAGGGAAAGGTTACCTCAAAAGAAATGTGACACTCAGCCTCATCCCCTGGCAGAATTAGTGCAGCAAAGCATGCACCAAGTGGTGATGCTAGTTGCCCACCTTGGCTTTTTGCTATGGGAGAGCATGTAACATTTTAATACTACAACATCAAGGCAAGGGTTGTAGGCTTTGAAATTTGTTTTTGTTTTTCAGATGCAGATCATTAGATGAAAACTATACCAGAATAAAGAGATTTCATTTGGATTTGTTACTGTTTGTTCCCTGATAAGTGCAGTTACCTTTTTTGTTGCAAGTTGTTGAAGTACTTGCTTTGTGCAAGTACTAAAGGCTGTTCATTAAAAATTGTTCTTGAAGCAGAAAACATCTTGCTTGTGTTGGTTTATGTGGGCTTACTGTAAAAAGGAACAAAGTGTGTATGATTGCTTCAAAATGGTCATAACCTGCTTTGTCAACAAGTTGTCCAAAAACGAGAAACTGAAAATTTAAGTGTCATTTTTTAAGTGTATTGCTATTTACATATTAGGACTTGTGTGAGTAGGAATAACCTTACTCTTTAAAAACAAGTTTATTGACAAAACATTTTTACTATCTATGTACAACCTTTACAAACATTTTCCAAGAAGAGAAAACATGGATAAATATTAAGACCTGAACAAAATATGAACATTTAGAGGATGGTGTCCATAATAATCTCACCATCCTTATCTTTAACTCTAACTCGACCTGAAGCATACTGCGTTTCTTGGCGTCCATCGGCATACATTGTCTTAACGGTACCGTCTGGATACTCCCGTCTCTTGAAATGGGCTGTATGCACTTCCTGCTGGCCATTAGTGAACTCGATAACCTTACTTCCATCCCTTAAAAAAGAAAGGCAACCTTTAAAACCAATGTTACGTTAGAACTAAATTCTGCTAGGAGGTAAAATTAAGAATGCAGCTAATTCTGTTGGTCTAACTGCCATAACTTTAAGCAGCATCTCTGCCTCATATCATTTGGGTTCTTCCCAATGTGTACTTTCAGCACAACAAATCTTAGCCTACACAGGCAGTATTCTTAAATTGCTAAGATAATCATCTTGACATCGCCGCTTTGGCCAGGGAGGGATACAAATAAAATTTATTATCTGCCCAGCAGCTTCATGTTCTCTGGCACCCACCTTGTATTCCTGAAGCTGGCCAGACTGGGTAAGGGTGGCATAAAGACTGTCATAACACAGTCAGCACTGAGGATTTTGTTCTTGACAGCCTTTCTCTTGATCCACAGTCTTATTTCCTCAAAAGGCATTCTTAATGTGTGTCACTACTTTTTCTATATGGCTGCAGTAAATGCAGTCCAAACTTAACTCTCAGGATAGTTTTATGAAATAAATCTTACTGCTGCGTACGGACAATGGTGCCATCAAGGAAGATGGTCACTTCTCGCCCATCCGTGTACACGTTCTTAATGGTTTGATCAGGGAATACAATCTCTTTCCTTCCATCTGGAAAATGTTTTTCTGCAAGGAATGAATGAGCATGTCAGAATACTCATACGCCTTGTAAGTAGTTCTTGCAATTTAATGGTGTGCCATCAATGCACACAAATACACAGCAATTTATAGAGTAGTACAAGCAAGACAGCCAGGTCACTGTTTACCTATTTGTCCATTTGAGAAATGTAGGACTTCTAAGCCCGTGGGGTAGGTGGTGTGCGTAGTCTTGGCATCTGCATAATAGTATATCTGTTGAGAAGAGTTAACAAATTTAGCATTAATAGAACCTTCTGTCCATATCTGAATGGCACATACTTCTTACTGGATACATACCACCCTCCGATCTTCCAGAACTTGCTTTACATCCCCATTAAAGAAGGTTACAGTTGTAGTCTTCCCATCACAGCTCACTTCTTTCCGTGTGCCATTGGGGAAAATGATCAGGTGGGATCCATTTTTAAAAATCTTTTCAACCTGAAAGAAGTGAAATAAAAGCATATATCTTAACAATTCTGACGGTGAAATTCTACCGGCTAAGCCGAGCAGAGAATAAGAAAGGGGAAGAGGCCAAAACAAACAAACCCAAACAGAGCTTATCTGATAAGGGATAGTATGGTGCCCTTAGTATCAAGAGTATGGAGCATGCTTCACAAATCCAGAGGCCCAGAAATTGATGTAGGATGTTTGTTGTTTATTTAATTGCAGCTTACATGAGTAGGCCACACACACTCAAAAGAACTACCCCCCCCCTTTTTGTAGGCAGATCACTCTCGAGTTAGGCCTTCACATAAGCACAAGCGTTTCTCTGTTCACTGAGAAAGATCATACAAGCCTGAGGTTCATTCTCACATTTGCTGTGGGTTATAACTATTAGCTGTGGCTGAGCATGAACTGACCCTGAGTATTAGGCAAATGCATGGGAAGCAGCTATAAGACTGTATAAAAGTAGGCAATTTTGTTTCCTCTGCATAATAGGGCCTGGACCTAAATTCAGCATGAAAGCTTAGTTGAGAGGAACATGGATAAATCTCTTGGTATAGATAGCAAAACTGTAATGAGAAGACTTTATTTACATGGGCCTTGACAACATGGGTCCAGGATACCCCAAGGACTGCCTAATCCCTGCCCAATCACTGAGGTATTTGGCAGAGTCAGTTTTAGTGGTCTACTGTGGCACAGATGGAAGCCATGCATTTAGTATTGCAGGCCCAATTTGGTGAAGCTCCCTGAACTTCTAGACTTTAATTCCAGGAGACTAAGTTTTAACCAATTTTCACCTTTTCTTTTATTTCTTGTACAGTGCTTAGATACCATAGTAGTTAAATAGTTACCACCTCCTATTTTTCCCTGCATTCTTTGACTGGGCTCCATTCTGAAAATTAGGCAGAATGGCATAAACATCTAGTTCAGATCCAAAAAGGTTCCCAAGCATAGCAGCAGCACTGCACTTTCATAGGTGGTGCAGGTATGGAACTGAACACAAACAAAGTAGAGTATTGTAGTGGTGCTGGTAAGCAAAGACAACAACAAGAACCACTACACACCGGCTGATATTCAAATAACAAAAACATAGATACTGTAATGAATGAATAATATATAAATAAAGCCAAATACACTCATATACATATCACATATATAACCAAAGTCAACACGATCGAACCATTCAGCTTAAGATATAATGGACAAACTCAGTGCCAACACAAAGTCCCAAGGAAAAGTTCCTACACGATAAGTAATAGATGGATCGCTGTAAAAGAACATCAAAATTGTCGACTGTAGGATGCAATGATAGATGAAATCATCATAAGTCCATTCAAAAGGAGGCAACTGGGAAGAACGAAGACCTGTCTTCCGGATTTTTTTACAGGTTTCGCATTAGGCGCTTCATCAGTTCTGTGTAAATAATGTGCCAATTACAATACAATAAACAATCTACACAGAATATACAAATTATATAATGCAACGTATTCTACACAATATAAAACATACCTTCATGGTGTATTGGATCAACCAAACATACAAATAATGCAGGTACAGCTTAGTGAGGCAAACAAAATGGAGGCTTAAATAGAACAAACAGACCATGATACCAATTAACATCTAATGACTCTTAAAGGTACAGCACTTCAAACATAGCATTGTAAGTCAAATTCAGTATTGAGGCCTTTAGGGTGTAAGGTGTTCAGTTCAAAAATTAATTTGTATTCCTTCTGTAACAAAATTCTACGCATATCCACAGATCTAAAAGAAGATTTCATGGGGGACAACAATGTATGTGTGAACAATGTATGTGTGAGATTGAGATAATTGATAAAGAAATTAACTCAGTAACTGAGAATATCAAAGCTCGAGTCTCCGAAACGGAGATGAATAGTCTTCTACAAACAATTCAGAAAGACTTAGCATCGTTCACTGAGGATATCAAAAAATTGAAAATGCAGAAATTTAATAGAGACAAAAATGACTATGCTCGTAACAACATATATTGGTTTTCAGATAAGGATAAAAACAAAGGCACTCAGTCCAGAAGGCATTATAATGATCATAACATCCCTGATGAATATGATTCTATAAGTGCCTCGAGCCTCAGTGATAGCGATGGGGAAAGGGATAAGGGAACACAACTAAGATCAGGCAGGCGTTATCAGGGTTTTCACAGAGGCCAAATGAAACACACTCACAGAAAGAAAGGGCCCCAGCTGAGTCATCAGTAGTGAATCTATTCTCCCAGACCCTAACCTCAGCTGAAATGAATATAATAGAGAAAGGTTTGGGATTTGTGCCTACTCCTCGCTACTCAGCATTTCAAACTCAAGTAGATATCCATAAACTGATACGTTCTATAAAACTGAGGGAATGTTTTAAGGATAAAATTTATCAACCTAATCCTTTCAAGGTTAAGTCACAGTTCAATCCTGTAACTCAGAATCATCATATTTACACGTTCCAGTCCTGCATTTTAAGGGACATAGAAAAACTAGAACAGAAAAAACAATATAAATCTTACAATCTATCTAGAGAAGAGTACGCCACCCTTAAAGAGATAGCAGATAGAAAACAGCTCATTATAAAACAGGCAGATAAGGGAGGAGCAGTGGTTATTTTAGACAGAACGGAATATGAGCAGGAAGTACTTAGACAGTTAAATGATATACAGTATTATCGTCCCATTAATTACAATCCCACCAGCGAGATTAAAAGGAAACTATCTATGGTAGTACAGGAGGCTTTGGCCCTGGGTAACATTTCTGAAAAATTGGCAGAATTTCTGTTACCAGAATACAGCCGTGTACCCATTTTCTACACACTTCCCAAAATCCACAAAGGTATTTTTCCTCCTCCGGGACGCCCCATTATATCGGGTTCGGGATCATTATTGGAACCAACTGCTCAGTTTTTGGATTCTTTTCTAAATCCTTTAGCAAAAAAACCCCCTTCATACATTAAAGATACCCAACATTTCATTTCCGTTATTGAAGACAAAATTGTTCCACAGGGATCCATTTTGGCTACTTGGGACATCCAAGCATTGTATACTAATGTACCCCTTGATGAATTAAGACATTTGGTTGAACAGATACTTTATGATAATAATCAAATTGATCCCCCGGTGCATGTCATATTGGATTTATTGGATATTGTTCTAGAGAATAATTTTTTTTCGATTTAAGGATCAGTTCTACATACAAAGCAGGGGAGTTGCGATGGGCTCTCGGTGTGCTCCCTCTCTTGCCTGTATTTATATGTTGTTTTTTGATTTACAACATATTTTGAATGAATGTAATCCCTTTAAGAAATATATTTTGGCTTACTATAGATTTATTGATGATTTGATATTAGTCCTAGATAGAGATGTATTTTTGGATTTTGATATTTGGCTGAACCAGCGTGACCCAGCGTTGAGGTTTAATGGCAAAATGAGCAATGAGAGTGTTCCTTTTTTAGACATTGAGCTATTTTTTGTTACTTCTGAAAATGAAGTAACCATTAAAGTACGCCCTTTCCGCAAATCCACTGACAAGAATTCATTATTGCACTATCAGTCCAATCATCCAGTTCATCTTAAAAACAGCCTCCCATACAGTCAATTCATAAGACTAAAAAGAAATTCTTCTTTAGAATCAGATTTTTTGCAACATGCTGCGAGGCTTTTTTCAGCATTAGAAGATAGGGGTTATCCCCTGAATGTTATCCAGAAGGCATTTGACAAGGCCAAAAAGATACCCAGACAGAATCTGTTGACACCCAAGCCCAGACATTCTCAGGACAGGATCTTTGCCACCTTGGAATACAATCATTTATCATTCCCCATAGAGAAAATTATCCGCAAACATTGGCATATCATTTCAGAGGTCCCGGGTTGCGAGAACTTGCCTATTGTGGGTAAGAGAAAAACTAGATCTTTTAGGGAGGTTCTGACACATACAGATATATTACAACAGAAACCAGTAGAACCTCTGACTAGTTCCAAAGGGCACTTCAGATGCGGTCACTGCACATGTTGTAAATTTGCCCTACCTGTTAAATCTTTTATCAATACGACCAATGGTAAACAGATTGTCCTGCAACAATTTTCCAACTGCTCCACTAAGAACTGTGTATACTGTATAAGATGTACATGTGGTTTATTATATATTGGAAGCACCACACGAGCAGTGAGGACAAGAATATCTGAACACAGATCAAAAATACGTAATAGATGTGTCGACGCCCCTTTGGTCCAACATTTTATGTCAGCATCACATTCTGAGAATGATTTGAGCTTTTTCGTTGTATGGACCCCCATGAAATCTTCTTTTAGATCTGTGGATATGCGTAGAATTTTGTTACAGAAGGAATACAAATTAATTTTTGAACTGAACACCTTACACCCTAAAGGCCTCAATACTGAATTTGACTTACAATGCTATGTTTGAAGTGCTGTACCTTTAAGAGTCATTAGATGTTAATTGGTATCATGGTCTGTTTGTTCTATTTAAGCCTCCATTTTGTTTGCCTCACTAAGCTGTACCTGCATTATTTGTATGTTTGGTTGATCCAATACACCATGAAGGTATGTTTTATATTGTGTAGAATACGTTGCATTATATAATTTGTATATTCTGTGTAGATTGTTTATTGTATTGTAATTGGCACATTATTTACACAGAACTGATGAAGCGCCTAATGCGAAACCTGTAAAAAAATCCGGAAGACAGGTCTTCGTTCTTCCCAGTTGCCTCCTTTTGAATGGACTTATGATGATTTCATCTATCATTGCATCCTACAGTCGACAATTTTGATGTTCTTTTACAGCGATCCATCTATTACTTATCGTGTAGGAACTTTTCCTTGGGACTTTGTGTTGGCACTGAGTTTGTCCATTATATCTTAAGCTGAATGGTTCGATCGTGTTGACTTTGGTTATATATGTGATATGTATATGAGTGTATTTGGCTTTATTTGTATATTATTCATTCATTACAGTATCTATGTTTTTGTTATTTGAATATCAGCCGGTGTGTAGTGGTTCTTGTTGTTGCCTTTGCAGGTATGGAACTGGTCATCCTTTCTGAGGCAAGAAAGAGCAAGCATTTCCTTTACATGGCAACATTCTCCCGATATCACTTTCTGGAATCGCTTCAGAGCAGGGATGGGAAACCTGCTGCCCTCCTGGATGTTGATGACAATTCCCATTGAACTTGACCATGTTGGCTGCCCCAAAGGAAGTTGGAGTCCAGCAACATGGAGAGCCACAGGTTCTCCCACCCATGCTCTAGAAAAAAGCACTTCCTACCTTTCCATCAGGATGATTGGCTTCACTCTCTATTTCTTCACTGTCTGATGAATCAGGACTTAGCGATGGTGACGATTCAACAGTTCCATTACCAGGTAAATTCTGAAATGGGAGGTGGGGAAAACCGTACAAAAGTGTCTTGAGAGGCAAATCATATTACAGTGGTACCTCGGGTTAAGAACTTAATTCGTCCTGGAGGTCCGTTCTTAACCTGAAACTGTTCTTAACCTGAGGTACCACTTTAGCTAATGGGGCCTCCCGCTGCCGCCACTGAATGATTTCTTTTCTCATCCTGAAGCAAAGTTCTTAACCCGAGGTACTATTTCTGGGTTAGCGGAGTCTGTAACCTGAAGCATCTGTAACCCGAGGTACCACTGTACTGTGGGCACTAAATGGTGACAAACTGGGAACTTCTCCATAAGACAAGCTTCATTCATGTAAACTCAAATTCTCTACTGAAGTGGTCTTCAGATTTACTACCATTAAAAGACCCTTTCCACAATGATGCGTCTGCCATGGTTTAAATGTGCAAACCTAAATTTCTTGAAACAAAATAAAAAAATTCCAGTATCTGAAGAAGTGTGCACGCACACGAAAGCTCATACCAATAACAAACTTAGTTGGTCTCTAAGGTGCTACTGGAAGGATTTTTTTTTATTTTGTTCCGACTACGGCAGACCAACACAGCTACCTACCTGTAACTAAATTTCTTGGAATGTGCTCATCCTTTCCACAAAATACTACACCTGGGGGCATGCTCTATTCCTGTTCTGCAGTGAAAAGATGCCAACAGCAAAACATGACTAAAATCTATTATACAACTACAGTATCCTACATTCTTTAAACTATTTCCCCTAGAATTTAATATCTATAGCCTTGCAAACCTTTATAACTGAATATAAATTTAATCCATAAAAATTGGGTCATTTCTCAACCAAAAGAGCAGCACAAACAGTCAAGAAGAGCAAGAGGAGATTTAACATAGCAACCTCCCCAGCGTTTTCTTACTTCCTTCGTTCAGTTTTGGTTATCTATTGCACAGCTTAAACATCATTTCTATCCAAGGCCCTAGGCTGCCTTATGAAACCAGGAGCCAACATTCTCGTACTTTACTTACAGCCATAAATGCTTTGGAGGAATCTTCAAAAGTCATTGCCACATTGTTCAAGCAACTCTCTTCAGGTGCTGCTGCTAGTTTAAATTTTGCACAGGGTCTTCCTATTTCAAACAAGAATAAAAATATGATTCTAATATTTTATATTTCCTAGGTCATGGGCAGAAGGTAGGTACATTCCTCTCTAATTTTCTATGACCTCATATTTTATTTAATTTGAGGCCCACACTAAATATTATCAGTGACATTACTGCTTCTTGGGTAACTTGCTGTAAAACATACCAGTAGCAGGGAGTTTGGGGGGGGGGGAGGTAGCAGAAGTGTCCGAATGACAAAGTATGTAACATGCAGAGTTGCATGTAAAATGTCATTGCTGCTTACTAGAAATGGTACTGTATCCTAAGTATAGTTACCTTCTGATGACAGATCACTTTTGCCATTCTTCTTGCTGCTCTTTTCTGCTTGAGGAATTGAAGGCAGAGTCTGGTTTTTTTGCAATACAGCTGGAGAATGCTGGGGGGGGGGGGAGAATGTAAAGCAGGGGCCAGTTGAGAATTTTTTTGTTAAAATGCTACAATGATAATATTCAGGAACACAAACCTTTTCCCCGAAAAGTAAAAGGTGATTATTTTACCATATTTCTACACCACTTTTCAAAATTAAGTTCACAAAGCTATTTGCAACATAAAACTAAAGTCAATATGGTAGGAAGCTGTTTACAACATGTATGCACTTTTGCTTAATCATACTTGTGACTGTGTGCCTGAGAGCTGTTCAGTAATATATAATACTAGTAAATTAAGCCCGTTGAAAAACGGGCGGGGGCTAGAAGATAATGCCGGCGCTCCCTGGGCGGATCGGTCAGTCACCGCGGGAGCAGTCACAGCTGCTGCTCCCGCGGTGACTGGGCGATCCGCCGAGGGAGCGCGGGCTCCCGCCGAGGGAGTGTCGGCTCCTGGAGCTGCCTGTCAGCACGGACGGGCAGCCTCAGGAGCCAGCGCTCCCTCGGCGGATTGCTCAGTCACCGCTGAGCGATCCGTCGAGGGAGCGCCGCTGCCGCCGAGGGAGTGGCGGCTCCTGGAGCTGCCTGTCCGTGCTGCTTGAAAGCAGCACGGACGGGCAGCCTCAGGAGCCGGCGCTCCCTCGGCGGATCGCTCAGAGAGGAGAGCGGCGCGAGCTCCGTGCGAGGCAGCGGCGCTGCCCCAACTGAGACGCGCGTGCGCCGCCGCTGCCTCTCCGACACGCCCCCCTCTCCCGTCGTCCAATCCGTGTGTCACTGGAACGCACGCGCACTTGCGAATTCCTGTGACACACGGAAAGTGGTACGTACGGACACAGGCTCTTTATTATATAGGATAGAGTGAAAGCCAACAGTGGCCACCTACCCAAGTGGATTTCTCACTCTCTTCCCCACAACCTGCCAACATGTGCCCTGAACAGTTGAGGAATCCTCCAGAGCAGATTTGGGGAGCACTAGTGAGGAGGAAAGGTGTACTCGCATGACTCCAGATACTCAAACACTTTAGAAATGAAGGCAGCTTGTCAAATCAAAAAAAGTTTAAAGGTTCTGTCCCACATTAATGATTCTATCTTAACAGCTGCACACACAAAACTCTCCTACCAAAAGAGACAGACTAATGCAGGCACAGACAAACTCCGGCCCTCCAGATGTTTGGGACTACAATTCTCATCATCCCTGACCACTGGTCCTGTTAGCTAGGGATGATGGGAACTGTAGTCCCAAACATCTGGAGGGATTGAGTTTGCCTATGCCTGGACTAATGGCTCAAAAAACATCAGCCTGACTCTCAATAATGACAAGAGTACTCAAATGTAAGTCAAATTTGTGCAACCTAAGGTGGCTGGGCAGTTTGTGTTCCCTTAATTCATCCTTTTCAGGCAAGTTTCAGGTGTGTTTTTCCTCCACGCAACTCTTATTGTCACAGCAACCCTAGGAAATAGGTTAGACACAGAAAGTGTGAGCTTCATGACTGAGTGGGGATTTGAACCCGGGTCTCCCAGTCTGAGTGTGACACATTAACCACTCTACCACTTTTACACCTGAAAAGAGATAGAAGGGGGAAAGAAACCTTACTGCTGACTCTGCTTTCTTATCACAGCCAGTTTTCTTCTTGTTTATAGACACTTCTTTCCTCTTCCAAGCATCCAAACGAAATCGTTCCATAATTTTGATCTCTTCCCGTAGTTGCACATTCTCCCTAGTTAAGGCCTCTATCTGGTCTCTAAGACGAATGTGGGTTGTTGACCATTTTGTCTCTCTTCTTTTTAAATCTTCCTGCAAGGTTGCCATTTGCTGCTTCAAAGCCTTGAGAAAACAACATGCAAGCAGGTCATTTTCTGCTATGTTAAAATACACAAACTGAAGAAAAAGACAAATCACTTTTACATTGCAGTAATAAATGCAATATCTGTAATAAAATTACTCAGTGGACATTCTTCACCTTAAATCAACAACCAGTAAATCTGATCCCAATCAAAGTAACCATATAGGCTTTCCCCTGCATTCATACCTGAATTTCATCCCGTTCCTTTTTATCTGGAATAGCTCTAGCTGCCTGTGCATACTTCTCAAAAACTTTACGTTCTTTTTGTAGCTTTCTTGTTTCTTCTTTTTTAAATTCTTCTATTCGAGTAAGCTCTTTGGTTTTCTGTTGTTCAAAGTCAGCAACTTCTTTCCTGAAAATTTACCATAATTATTTCAGAACAGCAAAAAATGCTGCTCCTTGAAAAATTGTATGTTTTATTGATAACATTATAACATAGGAATGTTAGCTCCACAAGCCACCCCATATAGTATATTTTTTTAAAGCTCTCCTAGAACACAACCAACAGGCACTGTTGCTGTAACAGACCTCACGCTTTCTTAGGTCATCATTTTTGGCTCTCTACATAAATCCCAATAAACCAACAGGCCATATCTTCAGAAACTCCACAATATTTCTTGGTTAGCAAAATCGGTAATTTCCAGCTGCCCAGTATAAATAGCTGCATAACTTAGTTTATTGTTTGCAAACTACCAAATTATATTAGCCCTGTATGATGCATTGTCTATGGCATCTATTACTGCAGCTGAAGTAGTCAATTGCATTGTTATCAACTGTTATCTAAATGTCAGTACTTTGAGATTTAATATTAAGGGACGGTATTTCTAGGTACTATTCTGCCCCTGGGCTATGGGTCCCACTAGCTTACACATTGTCCTGCATGCCATTTTAAACACATGCTGAACAGCTGGACTACTATAAGGACTGCATAGGGCCTCATTATTAAGAATGTCCCGAAACCTGTAACTGGTACAAAACATGGCATCTCAGTGGTTCACCAGAGTATGTGACAGACACTCTTATTGAAACAACTGCCCTGGCTTCCAACTTGTATATTGTCCCAATTCTAAGTGCTGGTGGCGACTTGAAAGCTCTTCATGATTTGGGACCAGGATAACTGAAGGGCGGCCTAGTCCTGGATGAACCCACTCGTCTGTTAATATTATGCCCTCTTGTGCATTCCCCCGAACTATGCTTAGTTGGCACCCGGAAGAGGGCCCTAGTAGAACCAGGCATACTATTCGTAACCATTTCAGTATGAAAGACCCTCACAAAGGAAACTCTTCCCATCACTTCATTAAAACCTTCCTTCCTGCTTATGAGAGGTTTTTTGGGGGGGAGGGGGTCATTTTAAGCTTCTGCACCAGACTGTATTGTAATTAGCTGCATTGAAATTATCTTTTCGTTTCTTGCTGCTTTTAGTAATTTGGGTTTTATTTATTTTTGATACATTGTTAGCCACCTTGAGCTTTTTAACAGGAAAGGGTGGATATATTTTAAATGAATGGGCTGTCATAGATGGCAGGTGGGTCCTAAGTGACAAGCCTAAAGGTAAAGGTAAAGGTACCCCTGACCATTAGGTCCAGTCGCGGACGACTCTGGGGTTGCGGTGCTCATCTCGCTCTATAGGCCGAGGGAGCCAGCGTTTGTCCGCAGACAGCTTCCGGGTCATGTGGCCAGCATGACTAAGCCGCTTCTGGCAAACCAGAAGTGGCAAGCCTGCTCTAGGTTAAATCAACATCACACCAACAGGATAGAAATCAGACAGGCTCTTTAAGTTACCTGAACTTTTCCAAAGCATTCTCACGCTCTTCTCGAAGTTTTGTGAGGGACGCATTTTCTTCCCTAAACCGTTCAATTTCAACTTCCAATTCAACAAGTTTCTCTCTCAATAGCTGGGAACGAGCCGTGTCTCCTGACAAAGAACAGGTGCACAATGTTTGATGCACAAATGTCAATGTATGCACCATACTGTCGTGTGGTAACGTTTTACCAGTTTCCCACCCTCTCTGATCTTTGCCATCTTTATAGGAGTTTTAAAGCCAGCTGCACTGACTTCCAGGTCAGCTTTTACGCATACAGACTGGAACTATGAGCGAGTCGCTGTAAGACTGGATGAAATAAATGGGCTTAAAACACATAAAATTGTTGCCCTTACAATAGAAACCAGTCTGAAAAGCAAATTGGCTCCAATAAATTGCTTGGCAATTTGTTTAGAATCTAAAACCCTGAGATTGCAAGCTGAAGAGCAGGACAGAGGGATATAGGCTTTGAAGATTACTACTGCTATTGA
This sequence comes from Darevskia mixta, assembly GCA_034641385.1. Taxonomy (NCBI): domain Eukaryota; kingdom Metazoa; phylum Chordata; class Lepidosauria; order Squamata; family Lacertidae; genus Darevskia; species Darevskia mixta. The sequence goes on along the minus strand of JAWWNH010000014.1, from coordinate 24,271,536 downwards.
AGAGATTTATGGGACTGATTATTACGCTCAATACTCATTTATCCCTCTTGCTTACCTCCTGATTCTTCCTGAGACACACTGGGTTTGGCATCATGTCTTTGCTGTGCCTCTACCTTCTGTTTGGGCCTCAGAGAAGGAAAGAGCTTCAGCATCAGATCTGTTGTGGGGGGTGCAATTGCCTCACTGTCTGCCACACTTTGCCTGGGCAGAACATCCCCTTTCTTTGCTACGGCAATCTTCCTCTTTATCCTTTTATCTGGAAAAAATGCCTCACTCTTAGCTGAACAGTCAGGGAACAATGGTCCTTTAATAACCAAGTCATCATTTGGTACTTGGGTACACTGACTCCCATTCTTGTCAAAGTCCGTCCACGATGTTTCGTCATCAAAATCAACTTGATTTCTATTTGCATAACACACACTTTGAGATTCAGTACCCTTGTTTATCTTGCTACACTGGATACTACCAACATTTTTTTCTAGTAAGCCAAGGCTGGCATCTCTATTTGGGCCTTCTTTGTACTCTGAAAATTCAGGACTGTCACCTCTATGACTCAAATCAAACTTTTTAGCTCTCTCAGCAGGCTTTATGGTAGTCTCAAATTCCTCCTCAGACCCCAGAGTCACATCACTACTTTCACCAGATTTATCTTCGTCCCACTCAGTGTCTCCAGAACCTTGAAACTCAGTGGGGAAAGCCTGAAGCATTTTACTGTCAATTTTATTTTGATGATCCTTCAGCATTTCAGATGCCTGGGATTCAGTGATCATCCCCCTGTCCCTCTCATTGTTTGCTGGTTGGGAAACACATGTGTCTCCATTTCTGTTCTCCACAGCTGTAGCGTCCTGCACATTTATCTGCTCTTGTTGCTGCCTTGATTTAACGGGAGTAGAAGACAGTCTGCACCCTGTAGAAATCTGCTGGCCTTGATCCAAGATCCTTACAATAAGTGAGGAATTGCTGGCAAAGGAGATTTCATCAGCAGCCTGCTCTAGAAACAAAAATTCATCCAATTCAATTTCCTCTTTATCCTTTTCATTATCCCAGTTTTCCAATTTCTTCTGGAAAGAAAGTTCAAAAGAGAGGTCTAGGTCTTTTTCAGAGGAATTTGTAAGGTGTTTGGTCACTTGTGCTGGTTGCGCATGCTTTTCTTTGGGTAACTCGCAGCCAATTTCATCCAGCTTTGCAAGTGCCATTATATTATCTTTATTCTTTTCTCTTTCACCATTTATTTCTGACCTGGCAAACTCTCTCAGTTGTCCAGATTTCCTTTCACTGGGATTTCGTCTTGTAGATGAAGGGATAGCTTTCCCAGCACAAGTTTTGAGCACTGCTGTTTTTCGAGCGGGAAGAGCTGGAGCTTTCTTCATTTTACCATTATGATTACCATTTTTAGACACAAAATTGTCAGAAGTTTGTTCTTTATTTGAAGTGGCCGTTTTCCGGTGAAGCAGTGGCTTGTCTGCTTTAACTGAGTTTTTTACTTCTAATGCATTAAGGTGAGGAGTTACTTTGTTTTCTTTCTGATTAGCTGCTTTGGATTTTGCACCAGCAAACCTACTTAAACCTTCACCTCGTTTTAGAAAGGGTCGTTTTGCAACTGGTATCTGGAATGTTGATCTTTCAGAATCCTAAAAATCAAAAACAAAAAGACCTTTTAATTTTCTATTATTTCTATTTATGTGTTTTGCTCGCTCTATCAAAATACTCATATAAAACTTTTTGGGAAGTCTGGAATTTCATGTGTTGCACCTACAAGAGTGAAACCAACATAACTGAAGCAGGAATTTATTCTCACAGTTATGATACATTTTATATATCACAGCAAGAAGCATTTCTAATTACTAACCTTTTTATTTCCTTTTTGGCTCAGCCGTTGCTCTTCTAGTCGTATCTGTTCTTCTAGGAACTCTTCAAATGACTTTCTTTCTTGAATACTAGCAGGAACAGGTCTATTGCAAGAGATTCACATTTGTCAGATCTTATAAAATACAGGATATTGGTTCTTCACAAAGAAATGGATCCCTTCAAAGGAATCATGTCCCTCTTTCTCAGAGTGACAACCTCCTTCCCACAGACCCTCATTCCCCATAACAGAAGAGGACCCTGATAATAAGACACCTCAACTATGTCTCCAAGGCCTCTTTCATTTTCTCCAGGTCAGCTACCTTGGTCTCAAGGGGATAGAAATCTTGTGCAGTGTGCTCCTGACTCTCGGAGATCAAGCATACACCCACAACTTCTGTCCAGCTTTCATATTGTACATATGACACTCTGTGCAATACACTGGGTAGTTGCCACTGTTTCTACCTTCACAACTGGGTTTCATTTTTGGGAAGTGGGGGGTTGTTTACTGGGCATCAAGGCCATTTTGCATACAAACTCACCTTTCCTCAACATTGAGTGTTTCCAAGCACTTCCCTCCAGTCCGGCTTTCAGAGGTCTCTGCATTCCTGGTGTTTTTACAACTGTCACCATCTGCATGTCCAAGTAGATTTTGCTCCAGAATTTGACTATTTTCTCCTGCAAAATAAAGAAAAAACTTGACATTTCACTCAGCTGGCATGAAGCCAGAGGAGATAAGTCCCCCGGCTCTTCATTCAAGTTATAAACCTTGCTTTTCTTTGTTTGATCAAGTCCTTATTCAAGACACAGAAGGCCTCTTGAGCTGTCTATTGCAAAAAGAAATGCAGCTGATCAGCTAGCCAATTTCTACTCAAAGTACTAGTTTACTAGCTCACTAATATTTAAGATTTTTTTTCAACTTCTAAGTTGAGGAGGCATTAGAGTAGTTTACGTAAGAACAACACAGACAGTTTAGGAAGGGATATTGTAGTATAAAGTTTTATTTTTGTATATATGTAAGATGCCTTGGCACAGAAATAAAATAAAAACAGTCCCTGCCCCACATGCTTACAATTCAAACACAACTAAAGGAAAGCACAGGGAATGATGAGGAAAATAAGCAAACAGGCACCAGTCCTTAAAGTTACACCTGCCTACATACACTTGTGTCACAATGCAGCAGGAACCTGGAACTGAATTTTAATCAGTCCCTTTGTCATTGTCTAGCCAATCAATTTATCTTTCAGCCATATCTTTACAACAACTGCAAATCCAGAAGCTCTTTTAATGAATAAAGTTCTTCACACTTTAAATAGGAAGGTCCACTGGCTCTTGACAATATATATGATCTCCTATGCAAAACAACGTCTTTTATCTCTAACTGAATGAAGGTTTTTGGTGTAGCTCAGTAGCTACAATTATGATCCAGAAAGTTAAATCTCAGCTCAGCTCACCCTCCAACTCAATAGATGGTCTGATATATACCATTAATTCTCCTAACTAGCCCCCACCCCATGTGCAATATTTACTTTACAGGGTTATTTAAATTATTTCCGAAGTCATGATGTGAAGTGCTTTGAACATATGAACGGCACCACTTTAAATGTTATAGGTGTAATCAGGAAACCTAACAGGGTTCAATATAATCATATCCTCTGCCTCCATGCTTACCAACGTCTATCCTACAAAAATTTCCCCTTCCCTTTACAGCCCATGTAACCTGGGGTGAGGTTATTGCTGAGCCCTGTTGGGCCTTCTGTGTCCATAGCATGAATGAATTGTGCCCAATGCATTTAGTACTACTACTATTACAGAAGGAGATGGCTGAAAAGTAGTATTAAAGTGATCTTAAACATTTTATTGGCCTTAATAGCCAACCAAATAATTGCTCACTAATGGACTGATACTCACCCTCCTCCAAGGAGGACAGGCAGTGTCTTATTCTGTGTTACCACTATGAGCATCAAAGGTGCTCTGAGCTTCTCTGAGGCCTAGTGCTACTGTGGGGAAAGTCCCTCTCCTCCTCAGCTCTTAACACTATAGAGCTAGGAGTGGGAGAGATATTTCCTACGCCTTATGCAGAGCCTTGAAAAAGCTCAGAAAGAAGCAAAATATGATCTACCACTGACATTCAGTGGTAGGTCTGGAAGATTCCTTTGCACTGCTTGAAACTCTGGAGAAAAAGCAGCATCTCACCAGAATTAAAGAACATGCTCAGCAGCAGCAAGCACATTTCTGGACCTCAATATTTACATGTTCTCAGCAATCTTTACAAAAACCTCTGATATTAGTATTCATACAGGCAGTATTAATAATTAGTTTAGTTAGATTAATGTTTTACCTGAAATGTCATTTTGGTCTTCAACCTTCAATTCATTCTGCATTTTCAAAGACAAATCTAAAGTCTCTCTCTCGCAAAAAGGATCTGCAGAGATGGTTCCCTTCAATATTTGGCCATTCTTGGATTTTTGAAGAGAATCCTTTTGTTCAACAGGAGAAGGAATGCAAGGCCCACTGTTCCAATAAACACTGTCTCCATTGCGATGTGGTGGAAGAGACGGCACAGGAGGCGAGTGAAATGGATGATCAGATCTTTGACTCAAGCCATCTTCCATTGCACGAAAGCCTTACAGTTAAACAGAAAACAGGAGCAGAGGATATTTGTATTACTTATGTGGAGAAATAGCAGAAAGGGTGTGGTTTTTCCTGTCTTTATGTATTCTGCCAGTAATACCGGTAGGATTTTTAGAACCGTTATCAAGAAAGCCTGAAACTTGGCAATGCTTTAGGCATGCAGTTGCCAACCATCCATGTAGCAAACGATGGATAAGAAGAAACAACTGCAAAACTTCTGGTAGAAGGATTTTGTAATATCCACTGTATATTCCACTATTTGTTTACTTCATCTTTGATCAAGAAGCTCTTCAAAATAACTAGAACATTCAATTTCTTGGTAGTCAGTATTGTTATCACGAGTATTGCATCTCTTTTTAGAACAGATTGGTATATCTTGTGACCCACTGAGCTAAGCACAACCACCAGCTATGCAGTGGCCCACTAAGGGCTCAGTAAGCCTCCTGTTTTTGCTGCCTATCTGGGCTTGCAAACACAAAAAGGGACAAGAGGAGATGTCAGGCCACTGGCAAGCCACAAAACATGGCTTATGGACTGTGCTCAGCATGGTGGGTTGAAAAATTAAAGAAAGCTATTCTAAATAATATGATTTCCCAGCATCAGTGAACTCCCACAATGTTCATTCTGTCCTTAAAATGCAACTTGGGCATGTCAGTTTATACAAGCAAAAGAAAAGGACCTGCAAACATTAGCAGCACCCAAGTGGAGTCTCTCTCAGAGCTTGAGCAACATCCCAATAAATACTAATTTTAAAGATGCAAAAGGAACTTGCAAGGACAGGTCCTTATTGGGAAGCTGTAATATGGAAAGCAGCCCCTGGTACCAATTCTGATTTGATACAAGAATTTCTGACCAAATAACTATTTGACTAAGCAATGTTCATATATTTTAGCACTTTCCAGGCATAAAAAAAAACTTTCCTATTTCTGCCTGTTTTAACCATGCTACAGCCCTGGGTGCTCATTGGAAGGACCGATCCCGAAGCTTAGGCTCCAATACTTTGGGCACCTCCTGAGAAGAAAAGACTCCCTGGAAAAGACCCTGATGTTGGGAAAGATTGAGGGCACAAGGAGAAGGGGATGACAGAGGACAAGGTGGTTGGGCAGTGTTCTCGAAGATACCAATATGAGTCTGACCAAACTGAGGGAGGCAGTGGAAGACAGAAGTGCCTGGCGTGCTCTGGTCCATGGGGTCACGAAGAGTCGGACACGACTAAACGACTAAACAACAACAACACAGTTGTAATGACAATTTCAGCATGTCCGCTTACCAGTATGTGCTTGCTGCTCAGAGACCACTGAAAGTAGTTTCTGTTGTTCTTCCATTAGCCTTTGAATTTGCTCCATTTGTTGCCTTTTCAGCTGTTCCTGCTTGTGCTGTTGCAGTCCTTTGAGCTAAGAAGCCAAATACATTATTAGAACTCGCATATTAGAGCAATTAATCTAATCTTTATTTGTAAGAAAATAGTTTAGACACATCAGAATACACTAAAGTGACCACAATTTACACTAGGGCCCAAGTCTAACAAGTGCCATTTGGACTTTACAATTACATATTAGTACGCAACTAGACAATGACAAACCTAGACAGCATCTTAAAAAGCAGAGACATCACCTTGCTGACAAAGGTCCGTATAGTTAAAGCTATGGTTTTCCCAGTAGTGATGTATGGAAGTGAGAGTTGGACCATAAAGAAGGCTGATCGTCAAAGAATTGATGCTTTTGAATTATGGTGCTGGAGGAGACTCTTGAGAGTCCCATGGACTGCAAGATCAAACCTATCCATTCTGAAGGAAAACAGTCCTGAGTGCTCACTGGAAGGACAGATCCTGAAGCTGAGGCTCCAATACTTTGGCCACCTCATGAGAAGAGAAGACTCCCTAGAAAAGACCCTGATGTTGGGAAAGATTGAGGGCACAAGAAGGGGACGACAGAGGAAGAGATGGTTGGACAGTGTTCTCGAAGCTACCAACATGAGTCTGACCAAACTGCGGGAGAAAGTGGAAGACAGGAGTGCCTGGCGTGCTCTGGTCCATGGGGACACGAAGAGTTGGACACGACTAAACAACTAAACAACAACACAACTAGAATTAAAATAGACAAACAGGCATTACAATACCATACTGAAATCCAAGCCTAAATTCATCAGCAAAGCGTACCAGTCTCAAGCAAAACAACATTGTTTCATGAATGTACCTGCCAAAGGATAAACTAAACTGCCTCGTTAACAGAGCCAGAATATAGTAGTGAATAGCACAACTGCAACCATCAGTTTCATAGAGTTCGGTATGCAAGTTCAGCTTATTGGGTCACAAATTGTGCAATATTGACTTGAGAAAATACTGCTTTTTTTCTAGACGGAATAAATAATAGGTGTTAAATAGAGGCTTTTTTTTTTACCTGCTCAAGCTTTTGAAGAAGTAGATCAGTGCAACATTCTTCATCCAGACCATCTAGCTGATCACATTCAGTATCACTTTGCAGGGCTACCCACTGACCTGGAGTATCTTTAACAATTAGCATCTGCTCCTCCTTAGCTAATGAAATTGGAGGAAGTGTTTTGGGTATGTCCAACTTGTCCCAAGGACTGCTCAAAGCCACAGCTTGCTCTATCTGTAGAGAGCTTTCACTTAGAGAAATGCTGCTTGAACTGTGTAGTAAATTACTTGAAATACCTGGTGAGGCATTGTCAATACTGAGTGCTCTAGTGGTTTTCAAACTATGGAAAGCAGGATTTAATATAACTCCAGCACGAGGAGCATTAGACATCCAGTGTGCAATCAAGTTTTCTTCCCAATTCAAATCTGTAGAGGTGGCCATCTGGGAAATAATTATTGTTGTCCAACCTTAACTAATCTATATCGCTGGGCAAGGTCTTTGATATCCAACTTTAGTACCTGTACAATAAAACAAAGATTTGTCAAGTGGATACACAGAATCCATCATTCTTTGCATGACAGTGTTCACTTAGAGTCCAGATAGAACCAGCCTGGTCCTTCAGTCTTGGTTACATGAAATATGGGGCAGGCTAGGCAATCATTAATTCATATTATAACATTAATTCATATTATAACAGCAAATAAAACTTAACAAAAAACCAGACTAATGCTACTCGTTCATTCAGCCTTTATTAGCATAATTTAGACAATTAAAACCATCCATTAAAAATTAATAATCCAGACATATTAAACACATAAAACATAAAAGACTCAGAGCCACCATTAAGAAAGATTAAGAAGTTTTAAATTTGACTTTAAAAATCTCAACTAAGTATCCTGAAACAATCTCAGTGGTTTCGGAAATATCATCCCTCATCAGATATTGGATTACAGAGAATAAAACTATATAACATTGATAACCATATAACACTGGTCCTAAAGGATCTTCACTGGCTCCCAGTACATTTCCGAGCACAATTCAAAGTGCTGACCTTTAAACCCCTAAATGGCCTGGGCCCAGTATACCTGAAGGAGCATTTCCACCCCCCATCAATTAGCCAGGACACTGAGGTCCTCCTCTGAAGGTCTGCTGGTTCCTTCAATGCGAAAAGCTAAGTTACAGGGAACCAGGCAGAGGGTCTTCTTGGGGATAACACCCTCTCTTCAGCTGTCAAGGAGATTAAGAAGTGCACAACTTTTAGAAGACATCTGATGTTTTTAACGTTTTATTATGTTTTTATATTCCGCTGGAAGCTGATCAGAGTAGCTGTGGAAACCTAGCCAGATTTTTTGGGGAGGTGGGGGGATAAATAATAAAATTATTATTAAACTAAACAGGAAACAAAAATAAAAAGTTTTAAGAATCGGGACTCATAGCTGATATTGCTGCTACTTTTATTGCCATTTGTGTTTTTTAATTGAAAACCACCTCAGCTTTCGTTATCGCAAAGAGGGGTGTGTCGAAAGTGTATAATTTTTGAGATAAATAAGCGTCTGGGCTTAACACAGGCAGAGACAAAACACCATCTTAGTATATATATCAGAGAGGCCACAACTGGGCTGAGTCCTCAGCCAGGGTCACAAACGGCAACACCTCATATTTTCCACCTGTGCTCTCTCTTATTAAAAGGCAACAACCCATAAATGCAGAGTGTAGGGAATGAGAAGAGAATAAAACACGACAGACATATACAGAAGACAAAAATTAAGAAAAGAAAGCGGCCTCTGGAGACCGACTGAATCTAGTGAGACGATTTCCGCAGATATTTGGGGAGACCCCAAATTACCTCACAGCGGCGTATGAAGAAGCCTAAACCTCCCCCCGCCCTCCTATCGGGCTGCTACTCCGCAGCGAAGACACCCGCCAGACCTTTTACAAACCTGCCGCCATCCTCCCTGCTCCCAGCGCCACAGGCTGGACAATGCCGGCCGCGGTGCTTGTTGGGAGTTGCAGTTCCTGGCGGCCGCGGCCCTAGCTTTTGAGGGAAAAGCCGGCCCGCTATCGACTGCGTTTCCCATGAAGCACTGCAAAAAAAAAGAGGACGTTACAATAGGCGTCGTTAGTAAATACTGCGCTCGTCTTTCCAAATCAGCGGCAGTTATAGGGCGGGGCCTACGTCTCTGAGGAGGCGAGGAGTAGCGCAGGGGTGTCGGGGCTCCCTCGGTTCCTGCTTGCGAAACCTATATTCTTGGTCCTTTTAAAAGGCATTTCTTCATTTATTAAAGAAGAAAAAACACACACACAGGATAAATAAAATGTCAAAACAAAGATACGCCAATGGTTAAGATCACAATCCATTAAAAACTCCAAATAGTAAAGCTAATGACAGTGGTGGTAACGCTATCATGAGAGAATTTTAAACGTAACCTTAAAATAAATTTCCATCGAGCCTTCCCCCCCCCTCCCCGTTTTGTTCTGTGGTGATTGTGTAATGTTTGGGATTTTTTCTAGGTGCCCACCTTCAGCTGGTTCCCACTACTGTGCAATTCAATATTCGCCCCCCCCCTTTATTAAATAGAGACCACATCTCCACCAAGCTGTAGTTGTTGAGAGGAGGGTGTGGGCTAGCAACTAGGCTTGATCATCAATCATACTTATTCTGAGCAACCTTCAGGAATGTGAATTAACACCCAGTAAAAAAAACTAAAAACATAGAATGGGTGCTGTGGTGCATTGAAAGATTCGGATCAATGACACGAGCCCTCTCTGGGGCCTTTATATAGGGGTCCCCACATACTGGATCGTAATATCTGAGGTTACTAGTGCAACAAACCAGATTGTGCCTGGAAACATTCCCCTAGTCTTTACCCTTTGCCCACTCAGAATCCTGTTTCTCTTCATTAATTGCCAAAGTAAATAAATGAGTGACAAATGTCCTAACCGTTCCTAGCATGAGTGTAAGCTGTAAGGTGTGCACTTAATTTAGAATAAGCTCTAGCAAACATTAGGTATTAGCGGGGAGTGCCCAGCATTGCCCGGGAAGTCGACAGACAAAAAAAGAAAATACCGGTAATGTATAGTGCAATTTGTGAAATTGTGGGCTGGCTGTGCATGCATACATACATACCATACATACATACATACATACATACCAACCCAGTATTCCAGCCTGACCTGAAGAGCATCTGATCTAGCCCTAAATAAATTCTTTTGGGAGGGGAGCTACTATTTAATAATTAGGGTTAATTTGGTCTGCCATCTTGGTTCAAAATGGCACAATGTCAGGGAAGGACTGGATGAGGAAGAGTGGTGGGCAGAGGGTTTGAGCGATCTGGAGGGACCAGTAGAAGGAGGGTTAGAGACTGAGAGTCACAGAGTCAGACAGAGAGGAGTCAGAAGTTGTCCCTGCTACACAGAAAAGGTGTAGAGCTTGACTGGCAGCAAGATGACAGTGTAGGCTGGTAGCTCTCTAGCCGGAATGGGAAAATCACTCCTGAAGGTTGTACTTTAGGAGTGCTGCAGGGTTCAATACTTTATTTTTGAGCAGACTATGCAGTTAGGGCTGAGCAGACCCAAGGACAATAGTATTCAACACTATTTTGTACACATGGTGAATATTATGAAAAAATTAAGGTAGGATGCATATGTACTTTTTTCCTATTCCGTTGCTAGTATGTGATAATTCCATTAGTGCTTAAATGTATGCAAAGTGTCCTTTTCACAGTAGCAGTAATAGGATATAACAAAAGCATTACTAAAATGACCCTGACAACTGATCATAATCACCATCCATCTGGTGGTCTTTCCAAGTCCTCAAAATCATATGGCAAAGCAAAAACTGTTAAGTGTATATCAGGTGCTACTAGACTCTTTCTAACTTTTCTAACTTGAGAGCCAGTGTGGTATAGTGGTTAAGAGTGGTAGACTCATAATCTGGTGAACTGGTTTCGCGTCTCCGCTCTTCCACATGCAGCTGCTGGGTGACCTTGGGCTAGTCACACTTCTTTGAAATCTCTCAGCCCCACACAGAGTGTTTGTTGTGGGGGAGGAAGGGAAAGGAGAATATTAGCCGCTTTGAGACTCCTTTGGGTAGTGATAAAGCGGGATATCAAATCCAAACTACTCCTCCTCCTCCTCTTCTTCTTCTTCTTCTTCTTCTTCTTCTTCCTGCAGCCCTGTCAGCCAGCCACTTCCCATAAGCCTTTTCCTTCCTATGCCATTCTATTCCATTTTTATATTCCAAGCTCCACCCCCATTCCACAGGGGAATCTATTTACTGTTGCTATGTTCAGAATCCTCTGCCTCTTTGAAATGGCATACAGGCTCCCTCCTATATATCTGCTCACCTGACAAAGGGCTTCCCCTTCAGAGATTAGATGCCAGATTTGATGCTTCATGGTTCCTGCTCTATCTTTCTGGGAAGATGACTGGTACTGTGACATGGCTACTTGTGGTGCTTTTAAATAATCTCCTGAGTGAGACTGGTGGCCAGACACCACCACAGGGCTTTAGGTATGCCTCTTATGAGGTGACCATCCCAAGGAAACTGAGCTTCCGATTTGGACAACAGAAAATCCAGGATCTCAGCTACCTACTGAAGATTGAGGGGAAGAGCCAGGTGGTGCATCTCAGGCAGAAGAAGGGCATTGTTCCTAAACACTTTCCCATCTTCACGTACAATGAGGGGAACCTCCAGGTTGACTATCCTTTCATCAGGGACGATTGTTTCTACAGTGGCTTCATACAGGGCAATCTTAACTCTTCAGCTACCATCACCACTTGCTCAGGAGGACTCAAGGGCGTGTTCAAATTAGAAAACAAGACGTATGAAATTCAACCCGCCCAGGCATCTGCTACCTTTCAACATGTGGTCTATCAGCTGAGTGTAGACAAAGATGCCATGCGCATGAGGTGCGGGTTGACAGAGAAAGAGCAAAGTCATCAAGAGGCCATGATCCGGGAGGCAGAGCGTGTCATAGTGCAAAGTGCTCCGGCGGGACGCTGGTGGCCACACATGAGATATGCAAAGGTGGCAGTTGTGGTGGCACATGAACAGTACGTTAAGTTTAATAAAAACAAAACTGATACTGCTTTGACTATTTTCTACGTCATCCATACTTCAAATGAATTCTACGAGCCACTTGGTCTTCAGATCACTCTTGTGGGGCTGGAGATATGGTCAGAAAAGAACCTAATAACAATTAGTGACAATATTGGGGCCGCACTTTATGCTTTTAATGCATGGAGACGGGACACGTTACTTAAACGTTTAAAGAATGATGTTGCTCACTTATTTACGCACAAGAATTTTGGAGGTAATCTTGGAATGGCTTTTGTAAACACTATTTGTACTGACAGTTGGGGATCTGTTGTCCAAACATTAAGGTCCGTAGATTTGAATTTACTCTCTGTGTCATTTGCCCATGAATTAGGCCATACTCTTGGTATGACACATGATGCAGCAGATTGTAAATGTGATAGACGTATCTGCCTTATGCATGCTACTGCGGCAAACACTGATAAGTTTAGCAATTGCAGTTATGGAGAGTATTACACAAATAGGAACAAGGCTTGTTTGTTAATTCCTCCAGAGCCTGATCAAATATACAAATTTGAAATCTGTGGGAACAAAGTAGTGGAAAAAGGAGAGCAATGTGATTGTGGTACCAATACTCAGTGTGAGTCGGATCCCTGCTGCCAGCCTAATTGCATGTTGCGTCCAGGTGCCAGTTGTGCTTCTGGACAGTGCTGTGCCAAGTGTCAGTACCGTGCCACCGGATACACTTGCAGAGGGAATATCAGTGTCTGTGATCTTGCAGAGTACTGCAGTGGGACTTCAGAGCGGTGTCCTGAAGATGTTTATGTGCAAGATGGTGCCCCATGCAGTGATGGTGCCTTTTGCTATCATGGTCATTGTACTACTCACAATGCGCAGTGCAAAGCGATCTTTGGCAAGGCTGCAACAGTTGCTGCAGAGAGTTGTTACAAAATACTGAATGCTCAAGGCGATCGCTTTGGCAACTGTGGTTTTATGCATGGTACTTATATAAAATGTAATGCTGAGAATACTCTGTGTGGCCGAATCCAGTGTGATAATGTTCGTGGATTACCTTCTTTGGCAGAACACAGCACCCTAATTCAAACATTTGTTGGTGATACTAAGTGCTGGAGTACAGACTTCCACAAAGGACTGGGGACAGGTGATATTGGAGCAGTAAAAGACGGGACTCCTTGCGGCATGGGTATGATGTGTATTGATTCAGAATGCAAGAACGTGTCCCTCTTGAAGTATGATTGTAATGTCGCAAAGTGCAATAATAGGGGAATATGCAACAACCATAAACACTGCCATTGCGATTATGGCTGGGCCCCTCCTGACTGCCTAAAGGAAGGTTATGGTGGCAGCCTTGAAAGTGGACCAACTGCAAAAGACTGGAGTGGTATCGTTATGGGAACTTTTGTAGGAAGCGTATTATTTGTTTCTGTTGCAACTCTTGGTGTTTGTATGGGTTTGTATTACAGGATTGTGCTGAGACACCAGCTTCGAATGAGTTCCAGAATCAGCATTGGAGAAGAAACCCCAAGAGATCACAAAAGCAAAGAAAGCTTGTAGAATGTAGATATCTGAGAGTGTTATATAACATATAGTGGAATTCATAAGCTTTGAATAAAGAAAGGTGTTGTTGTTTTTTAAGAAAACCTGCTTGTTAATTCAGTCTGTATCATACATAAATAACTGATTCATCCACAAACAAAAAACGTTTGCTATATGTTAGGTCTGTCTCTGTGCTTTAACACAATTCTTTTTTCTATCCTAGAGTGGGGGCAGGAGAAAATCTGTGCTGTAAAATGATTGACTATGTACTCTGAATGAAATCCACAAATTAAACAGGACTCCATACCTACAGAAACCAATTTAAGCAGTGGTGTTTTCTTTAAATGATTCAGTTGTACAGGGATAGGATCACACCCAAATCCTCTAATTTTCAGTTATGCTAGTACTAACAAAATAAAAAATAAAAAAATCCTTCCAGTAGCACCTTAGAGACCAACTAAGTTTGTTATTGGTATGAGCTTTCGTGTGCATGCACACTTCTTCAGAAACTGAATTTTTTTAATTTTATTTTTTTGTTTCGACTACTGGAAGCTGTACGCCGGCTCCCAGGTCATGTGGCCAGCATAAGCTGCTTCTGGCGAACCAGAGCAGCGCACAGAAACGCCGTTTACCTTCCTGCCAGAGCGGTACCTATTTATCTACTTGCACTTTGACGTGCTTTCGAACTGCTAGGTTGGCAGGATGCTAGTACTATACTGTATAATAAATTCACACTAGTCCAGCAAACCCATTGCAAAAGTGAAACCGATAGCAGTGATAGCACAAAATGTTAATGTTGAAATGGAACAGCGTACCATTATAAACGATCACAAACAACAGAGATTAAGCACCGATTATGCAAATACTAAAAATACAGCGCTCACGTAACTTGAAAAGTCAAGATATTCTGCCCCAAAGGCTTGTATAAAGGTAAAGGGACCCCTGACCATTAGGTCCAGTCGTGTCCGACTCTGGGGTTGTGGCACTCATCTCGCTTTACTGGCCGAGAGTCGGTGTACAGCTTCCAGGTCATGTGGCCAGCATGACTAAGCCGCTTCTGGCGAACCAGAGCAGCGCACGGAAACGCCGTCTACCTTCCCGCCGGAGCGGTACCTATTGATCTACTTGCACTTTGACGTGCTTTCGAACTGCTAGGTGGGCAGGAGCTGGGACCGAGCAACGGGAGCTCACCCTATCGCAGGGATTCGAACCGCTGACCTTCTGATCAGCAAGCCCTAGGCCAGTGATCCAGATGTTTTGGAACTACAACTCCCATCATCCCTAGCTAACAGGACCAGTGTTTAACCCACAGCGCCACCTGGGTCCCTAAAGGCTTGTATATTCGGGTGTAAATCAAATGCTCTACCATACGCCGGCAACAAAGCTGATAATGCCCAGTTTGCAAAATGGCATGCTTTTCTTAAGCACTTAAATAACAGGCAGTTGGGAGCCTTCTGCCTTAGCAGACTGTCCCAAATGATTAGCTCTTTCAGTGCAGCCTTAGTCAGCTGCCCGAGGCTCCCGCCACACAGCCTTAAGCTCCAGCTGCCGCTATAAATCATGACCCAGCAGCGATGAAAACATTAATCCAAGTTCAGATCCTGGCCCTTCCATTGCTTTTGCTTCGCTGATGCGGGCCAGTGCTGACTCCTGATTGGAGGCCGGCTTTCCCCCTCCGGCAGCGAGGTTGCCGCGGCCCCTCCTGGAATCCGGCGCAAACTCGGTGGCGTGAGCCTTGTCGGAACCAGGAAGCGAGCTGCTGTCAGGGCTGGGGCGACGGGCGGCAAGCAGGCAAGTTGCTCTTCGGATTTCCTGCCTCGTCCTCGTTTCTGATTTCCAGGAGGAGCAGATCAGTTAACGGTGCCGTCTGACAGAAGAGGAAGGGTTGCCAACTTTCCTGCCCGGCAAGGTTCTTGTGCCTTTTATTTACTGGCAGGCACCGATTTCGCTTTCGCTGCAGGCCGGGGGGGGGGGGAGGGAAGGGGAAAGAAAAAAAGCCCCCCCCCGGAGATTTTGCTCCTTGTCCCGCAGTTGTATTAAAGGCACAGGGATAAGGGTGCTGGCAGCTTTGTGAACGTGTGAAAGGGTCCTGTTTTGGGGTTTGCATTTTCTTGTGTTTCGTTTCTCTTTGGGTCAGGCGGTAGCACAGGGATACCTGCCGACTTCCC
Organism: Darevskia mixta; assembly: GCA_034641385.1. Classification (NCBI taxonomy): domain Eukaryota; kingdom Metazoa; phylum Chordata; class Lepidosauria; order Squamata; family Lacertidae; genus Darevskia; species Darevskia mixta. The sequence goes on along the minus strand of JAWWNH010000014.1, from coordinate 24,255,916 downwards.
GATCGTGGGCGTAGCCAGGATTATTTATGTTAGGAGGGGCTGAGCACCCACCTGTCATCATCCTCTCTCTGGCTCTGTCTAGCAGATTCCGAATGAAATGTCTCACTCAACAGCAGTTGTTTTAAATCACTTCCTCTTGACTCCCGAGTGCTCAGAAAAACCTGTCAAAATCTTTCTACAATTTCTACTTTTAGTTAAGTATTTTTATTTTATTTAGCGAGGACAGCTGCCCCCCCATCCCATGCTCACGGCTGAACTAGAACTCCCACCATTCCTAACTTTGCAGCAGAACTTATTCCTCCAAAACTTTATTGTAAGCTGTATTTCATAAAAAATTTATACTGCTTGTTGTTGTTGTTGTTTAAAAAAAACCAACACCCTCAAAGCAGTTTACAAGAATGAAATCAGCACTAAAAAGTGAAACCATAATTTAAAACATACAAAAACTGAAAACCACAATAGAATAGTGTAAAACAAATTAAAATTCAAAAATTGACAGAGTGTTACCTTCTGCTTTGATATGCATCTCTTTATGTTGCTTCCTTTGTAAGATGTATTTCAAAAACGTGGGTGTGATGCATTTATAGCTGGTGTGTGGGCTTGCTGAACTACAACCCCCGTCATCCCTGGCTATTAGTTATGCTTGCTGGGGCTGATGGGAGCTGAAGTTCATCATATGTATGGCTGCCCAAAGGTTTCCCATCCCTGATTTAAAGTACAGTAAATGACGTATAGACAGTTTTGCATCAGGAATGTTTAAGTCTTATGGGAGCAGATTGCAGCATAAGTTTGTTCAGGGGTATTTCTGGAAACTTTGGAAGCTAATTAGCTCCAAGGAAATTTGTTCTAAATTTAATGTTTGTATTGTTCTGCTGTTTTGTTTGCTGCTTTAGGAGGAAGGGCAGGATAGAAAATAAATAAGCCTTTTCTACAAATAAAGGTTGGCACTCACACACTGACATCTAAGATATTTCTTTGAGCTACACGAAGCTACATGAGGATAGATTATCTAGGGACAATCTCATTATAGGCCATTTTGGACTTTACTTACAGTGCAATTGTCTGCCTAGGTACTTGGAAATAAGATGCACTTTATACTCCATTATGCAATAGCCTGTCAACCGATTTTTGAAGGGGATGGCTCTTTTGGTTAAAGTTATATTAGAAAAATTGTTCAGTAGTGCTCTCACAGTGTAAAACTATCTTAGCAACTGTAGTACCGGTATGTGAATTGCTGTAGTCTGTGTCCTGCATGGAGCCTTTTGTGTAAAAGTGCATGCATCTGTATATGCATAGGTACTAGAAACAAGAAGCATCCACAATTCTCTCTCACACCTGTACATGCTTACCTGGATGTAAGTTGCATTGAATTCAGTGTAGTTTACTTCTGAGTCAACATGTGTAGGATTGCATTACCACCTATGGTTATATACCGTAGTTTTCAGAGGGCTAGCTGGATTGCAGTGCAAGCATCGAAAAGTATTCTGGCACCACAAAGACTAGCACACTTACATAAGTTTTCGTAGACCAGAATTCACTACGTGATTAGATATCTGAGGCTTTATCCTAAGCTGACAGGTATATCTGTTGTTGTGGCTGGGGTTGGTTGCAAGCAGCAAAGTTAGAGAGAAATGAAATGCACACATGATCTACTGTGGCAGTTATGCTAAGGCATGTAAAATAGTTCCGGTGACCTTGCACAAAGCAGTGTTGATGATAAAACAAATATTATAATTCCCATCTGTTATAGGAAAAAAACCATTATCTTGATTCAAGCCACAGGTGATAGATTTAAACTTCCTTGAATGTTGTAACTCAACCATTTCATGCTGGGCTCCCCCTTTCCAGTTCCTTCGTGCAGCAATAGCCATTTGTCAACAGTGTCCTGGGAGGTTTAAATATATTTCCATTAGTTTTTGAAAATTCTGATTTCAACTGCATGTACATTTGTTTGCTTGTTTGTAAAAGTATTTCTGTACCATCACATCATAAAATATCACGATTAAAACAATACAGATCATTAAATGACTGGCTGATCAAAATAAATAAAATTAAATGGCTGAAAATTCCTGTCGACATAATAAAGTATTAGAGAGATTCTTGAAAGTCCACAGTGAGGAAGATGCCTACAGAATCTGTGCTGGAAGAGTGTTCCACAGCATGTGACCAGCAATACTAAATTTGTGTCCATTTATTATTATGTCTTCTGTAGAACACAGAAGGGCTTTGCTGGTATAGATCACACTGGAATACCAGCAGGTAAACATGACCTTGATGTTCTGGCTGACACATTTAGATTCTGTGATTAGGGCACAGAGTTGACAGCTGGGTTTGTTGTAGGGTCTCAACTCAAATCTTCAGATTTTTACATTATGAGAAAAAAAAGGGGGGGAGTATCTCCACTTTTCTTCCCTATGAGTAGGATCTCAGGATGGGTTGACTTTTTCCTGTGCAAACCAGGCCGTTGTCAGATTATGCTTTGGAGAGCAAGAGACTAATGTGAACGTAAAAAGCTTTAATTAATGTCAGGTTTGGATGTTTCCCATATAGAATTTCTATGATAAAGATGTCATGGAGGATAGGGACCTAGAAGCAGATTAAGAGGAAATGACAGGTTCGTCATGAATGGGTGTTGTGGGTGTTGTTTAGTAACTTGAAAAACCATACCTCCTTTACCTATATAAAGATTCCAGGACACTGAGGTCCAGCGCCGAGGGGCTTCTGGCAGTTCCCTCACTCTGTGAGGTGAGGTTACAGGGAACCAGGCAGAGGGCCTTCTCGGTAGTGGCTCCTGCCCTGTGGAATACCCTCCCATCAGATGTCAAGGCAATAAGCAACTATCTTACTTTTAAAAGACCCCCGAAGGCAGCCCTGTTTAGGAAAGTTTTTAATGTTTAATGCTGTACTGTGTTTTTAGTATTCAGTTGGGAGTCGCCCAGATTGGGCGGGATATACATAATAAATTATTATTATTATTATTTATTGTTTTGCAGGATGACGGTGACAATTTTTGCAAACTGCGTATTCTTCGTGAAAGTGAAAAGATTATCCGTTCTGGAAAAGAACAGACTGAATGGCTGCATTAAAGAAAATGGTGGGCAGATTAAATTTGTGTTAAATCATGAGGTAAGTTTTAAATGTTTAGTTCTTTGATGTAAACAGAGGCGTAAAGCAATGTAGCACTTTATGTTCTGGCTGCTGTTGCATTATTGAAATCCTAGGATCTTATATATTTTGCTTATATGTGCCCTTAGGAGGATATGTGCCTCAACGGTGGGGCCAGGGAGGGGATTCTGAGGTGGCCTCTATTACTTGGGTTTGGTATGGCACTGAGTAATGGCCTTGGCAGGTAGTGTAGTGACTGTTGCCTGATCTGTGCCATTAAGATTCTTTTTTTGTGTAGACCCACAATATGTTCCTTAGTATGAACAGTTCATTTTCTAAACTGAACCCCTCGTTACATTTTAGTGTACTCATGTAGTCACTGACGACGCGAACGCACTCAGCTCCATTCATCTGAAAGCCATCAAGAAATACCAGCTGCCCATTGTAGGTGCTGATTTCATATGGAACTCGGTTAAAGAAAGAAGACTTTTACAGGCTGATGACTACGAAGCCCAGCAGTCATGGACACAGATACCTGATAGGGAAAATTCTCATGAACATTTCTTTGGAGGTAGAGCATTTTGAAGTCTATTGAACTAGAATAAGATTGTGTAGATTTGTTTCTGTTTGCCTAACTTATTCACATTGCCTCCCCCCCCCAAAAAAAGGATTTTGGGTTGCAGAATTTCTGTATACTAGTAAATAGAAAGCTGAAGCTGGGGAGGGGCCATAGCTCAGTGTTAGAGTGCATGTTTCACGTGTAAAAGGTCTCAAGTTCCATCACTTGCATTTCCAGGTAAGGCTAGAATGATTGGAGGGTGGCAACACGAGAACAGGCCTTCTGTGCAGTGGCTCCCTGTCTGTGGAATGCTCTCCCCATGGAAGTTCACATGGCGCCTTCATTATGCACTTTTAGGCGCCAGACAAAAACGTTCCTTTTTAACCAGGTCTTTAGTTGATTCGATTTAAATCCTGACTTATGCCCTTTTAAAATGTGTGTTTTTTGGGGGGTGGGGGGCTATTGGGTGGTTGTTTTTATTTTTGGGAGGGGTAATTTGTGGTTTTATACCTTGATTTTATTCTGTGAACCGCCCTAAGACCCCCGGGTATAGGGCGGTATATATAGTCAATAAATAATAATAGCAATCCTAGAGCAGGCATCCCCAAACTTGGCCCTCCAGATGTTTTGGGACTACAATTCCCACCATCCCTGACCACTGGTCCTGTTAGCTAGGGGTCATGGGAGTTGTAGTCCCAAAACATCTGGAGGGCCGAGTTTGGGGGTGCCTGTCCTAGAGCGTCATTCAGTATAGGCAACACTGAGCTTGATGGAATAAGGAAGTGGTTTGGTGTTAGGCTGTTTTCTTTGTTCCTGGGAGTACCCTGATAACAATTAGGCACCAGGCAGAAACATTCCTATTCTCCCAGGCCTTTGGCTTATTACATAATATATGGCCTGTTGAACTGTGCGTGTGTGGATAGTGCTTCTCTTTGTTACTACATTATGTATTTTTGTGTTTTTATACAGGCGGCGACCATTTTGCGCGTGGTTCTGTTTCCGGTCCCCATGCACATTGGAGCGTGCATAAGCCTGCTCTGTTCCACCCTGTTCCACCTCCAGTCTGGCCGACCCCTGTTCTGCCCTGCCCCACTTCTGCCCCTGTTCTGCATTTTCTGGGTCCAAAAGGACCCGCGCATCGGCAGCCACACAACAATTGGACGCGCGCAAAATGGCCGCCGCTTGTATTGTAAACCGCCCTGTCATTCCCGGATGAAGGACAGTATAGAAATTTAATAAAATAAATATTTAATATCTCTAGTGATAATAGGCTCAAACACAATACACATGAAAAGCCAAGCAAATAAGAAAGTGGTCTAATAATTTCCTTTGTTTGTGAAGTATTATGGACAGCCGTCGTTGGAGAGTGGAAGGGAAAGTAGGTTTACTGCAAATGGCAGGATCTGTCTATTGTTGCAGGAAGATAATGTGTATTGGCAGTGGTTGAGGGAAAATGGCAGCCCACATCTGGTTAAACCCTAAAATTAGGTGGGATCCAAGTGCTGAAGAAGAAGAAGAAGAGTTTGGATTTGATATCCCGCTTTATCACTACCCGAAGGAGTCTCAAAGCGGCTAACACTCTCCTTTCCCTTCCTCCCCCACAACAAACACTCTGTGAGGTGAGTGGGGCTGAGAGACTTCAAAGAAGTGTGACTAGCCCAAGGTCACCCAGCAGCTGCATGTGGAGGAGCGGGGACACGAACCCGGTTCACCAGATTACGAGTCCACCACTCTTAACCACTACACCACACTGGCTGAGCTGTGTGTTGGTGCCTGGGAGCAAACCAAGCAGCTTGCTGTCTACAGGGTAGTTTGGTGGGCTGAAGCGAAGCAAAATTATTTAATACATCCCTCACCGAAAACTGCCTTTCAAATTCTGACTATCTTTCTTGATTTTTGAGATTTATTAGTTGCGGTTCATATACGTGAATGCTAATTCAAAAAGCAGCTGGTGTGCATAAAGGAAATAACTACTGTCTTAATAAATAGTTTACGGAGATGACCACCTAGAAAAGAGGACTCCTGGAAAGAATGAAAGCAGCACGGCCCATGACAGCAGCAATGTGGGTGAGCTGAGGTAATTTTCTTGGCTTCTCTGGCTTCTATTTTTCTCACTTAAAGAAGAACAGATGTTCTCTCCCTTTGGAGAGGAATTCGGCGATCAGGGGTAGAGCAAATGCTTTGGAGGGAGAACTTCTAAAGTTCCCTACAGCTGCTCTCTTAATAGAATTGGCAGGATCAAACAGGTTTGTGACTGGCCCAAGATCACCTGCTGAGCTTCGTGGCTGAGTTGGGATTTTAATCTTGGTCCTAGTTAAACACTTTAACCACGACACTACTCAGTATTAAGATACTTTTCATATGGAACCCTTGGCATATTTAAATAAGCAAGCAAAATGCAAAAAGAAACCTGCTGCAGGACAGCAGCATTTGTTTGTTAGCACTTTTAAGCAAAATAAAACTCGATTACACTCTTGTTCCTATGCAAGCCTTCACCACTGACTTTTGAAAGTGTTCAGGAGTCTTATATGTTTCCATTAGGTGGCTGACTTTAACATCGTAGGCTTACAGTTTACTCAGAAGCGAGACCTGGTAGGATGGACTGCGGCCTCAGTTGCATTCAGTAATAAAGAGTCTGTTGTTGTTGTTTTTTTATTGGTTGCAGATGGTTTTCAAATAATGATGAAAATGTTCCTTATTTCCCTGAAGACTTTGTGGTTGCAAAGTATGATGTCCTTGAACAGGTAAGAGCTTCAATATTGCTGATGGTGTTAAATGGCTTTTATTTGACTTTTTAATTATTTTGTGAAGGTATGCTGCTTTGGTTAGTTTAGCAGAGAAGTCAGGTTAAAAACTTAATTGAATAAATGAGTCTGATAATGCCTACCAAACAGAAATGCACTTTTTCCCCACCCCAGGTTACGGCACCTGGCAGGTATGTGGTGGTTGAACTTCAATGCTCTCGGCAGCACTGTGATTACCCTTTCTGCATAAACGCATGCTACAGTCAGTTGGATGGGAAAGAGGTAAGTTGGGGTGGTTGTTATGATCATGCATTAGTTTGTTTCTTTGATGTTGTGAATGCTCTTGAATGAGAGAGGTTTCATACGTTGTGTTATGCTCTTGCTTAATTTTCTGGATTTTCTTTTCCCCCTTCTTTTGTTTTAAGTAATAATAATAATAATAATAATAATAATAATAATAAATGTTAATTTTATTTTATTTTACTCTGGGTGGCTTCCAAAGTATATAAAGCATTAATAAAACATTGCACATTAAAAAGCTTCCCTATACAGGGCTGCCTTCAGATGTCTTCTAAAGGTTATATATATTTACTCATCTCCTTGACATCTGATGGGAGGGCCTTCCACAGGGTGGGTACCACTACTGAGAAGGCCCCCTCTGAACTGATTCCCTGTAGGTTCACTTCTCACAGTGAGGGAACCGCTAGAAGGGAACCGCCAGATCTCTGGGTCCTGGTTGAATGATGAGGTTGGAGACGCTCCTTCAGGTATACAGGGCCGAGGTCGTTTAGTGCCAACACTTTGAATTGTGCTAGGAAATGTGGCCTTATACCAAGTCAGATCATTGGCCCATCCAACACTGTATTGTCCACACTGACTAGCAATGGGTTTCCAGGATTTCACACTAGGGACTTTTCCAGTCACAAGCATAAGCCTGTCTAGCAGCCGATAGGGCCGCCTTTTCTACCCTGTGACCTAAGAACTGTCACAGAACAACAATTCCCAGGGTTTGCTGCTTGCAATCACATTTGGAGCAGGTTTGTGTGTCTTCTCAGACCCACAGCCGGATGCCTCACAGCACAAGGAAAACGAGAATTTATGTTTGTCTCAATGCCAGGATAATTTATGAGAAATGTCTCCCTTTTTGTGATTCTTTCCCCCATCCCTTAAAAAATAATAATACTTGAATTGGGACACTTTTGTTCTCAGTTCCAGAAACAATTCATACCCACAAAGACTTCTGAAGAGGCTAGAAGTGTCTATGAACTTTGTACTGAAAATCTGAAAAATGAGAATTACCAGTTCAAAGAAGATGTTCCCCATGAAGTGGAATATCTAGCTTCAGAAAAGCTGCAAGAGGTTAGTGTAATTTTTTAAAAAAAGGATTCAGTTTTCTGTGTTTTTAGCAGTTCTGTAAGCTGCCTTGAGTCCCATCATGGAAAAAGGCAGAGTATAAATAAATATAAAAGAAGAAGAAGAACACAAAGTCAGATTCTGGTTTGCTTCCCCCCTGATGTGGCAAAATCACATACATGTGGGGAAGGAGCCAAACAGGCCCTTAAGAACAGTATGCACCATATGGCAATCATTCATTTTAAACCAAAAGTTATTGATAGTTAAGGTTTAACGTTGCATATGAACTGGGACGTTACTTCATAGAATCATAGGCTTGTTTCTGTTCCTATTTTTAAAAATATGATTAATGCCGTTCTGAAGAGAAATGTCAATTATTGAAATTCACCACATGTTCTCTGTTAGCTCTGTTTTTAAACCTCTATTTACCATTGAGCACTTCTGGGTGGCCTGATCGCAGTGGTATGTTTGCAGGTGCTTATAGCAGAAGCCACGAATTCCAGCTCTTTGCCTGAAACAGTCAGCAAGTTTGTGGAACTGATCTGGATTGAAGCACTTGGACAACTGACTCCCCTGCTGGCTAAACCAGTAACCGACCTCAGCCTCAACGATGTAAGGCAATCCCAATTACAGACACTGGCTCACTGAGAGAGTTTAATTCCCTTGAATGCCAACAGAAATACAATGCCAAGCAAATGCGCTTTCTGTTTCTGGATTGTGACAGCTTGTGTTGCTATGATAGGTTTGTCATTAAACATGTTAATGGTCTGTTTCTATGAAGGCAAGGGTTGCACCTCTCTCTTCCCTTTCTGTTCTGGCTACAGTGCATAAGTGCATGTCCTGCTATGTGGAAGTCATTCTCTTGTAGTGGAATCCCATGTAGCTGTGCCCCCACCCCATCCTGCAAACTCTAGTTTAACTCCCCCCCCCCAAGCTACAGTTCTCAGTACCCTTAATAAACTGCAATTCCCAGAATTCTTTGAGGCAGGCAGGAATGTGCTTTAAATATATGGGATGTATATGCACCCTTGGGACGCGGGTGGTGCTGTGGGCTAAACCACAGAGCCTAGGGCTTGCCGATCAGAAGGTCGGCGGTTCAAATCCCCGCGACGGGGTGAGCTCCCGTTGCTCGGTCCCAGCTCCTGCCAACCTAGCAGTTCGAAAGCATGTCAAAGTGCAAGTAGATAAATAGGTACCGCTGCAGCGGGAAGGTAAATGGCGTTTCCGTGCGCTGCTCTGGTTTGCCAGAAGCGGTTTTGTCATGCTGGCCACATGACCCGGAAGCTGTACGCCGGCTCCCTTGGCCAATAAAGCGAGATGAGTGCCACAACCCCAGAGTCAGTCACGACTGGACCTAATGGTCAGGGGTCCCTTTACCTTTACCTATATGCACCCTTAGCCCTCCTTTTCTGTCTCTCTTCACATTTGTCTGCATCTTAAAAAAAAAAAGGCAAGAAAGAAAATAACACATTTTTATGCCACATTTTCTTGAAAGGTGAGCAGAGCAGAAGGTATTTTGCTCCGAGCAAGGAAGGCACTGGATGAATTGGAATCTCCAAAAGAGAAAATGGAGATAATGTCAGAGTTTTACAAAATCATACCTCACAAAAGCGGGCTGGATTATGAAGTAACCAGAAAGTTGTTATCTACCAAGCACAGTCTCTGTCAGGTAACGTTGTTGAATCTGATCTTTGCTTTCAGTGTATCCTGTATATAACCAGAGTTTGTGTGTGTTGCGCACAGGTGGGGAACCTGTAGCCCTCCAGATGTTTATTTAATTGCATTATTTAAAAAAAAAATGTATGTACTGCTTAATTACAGTTGTCTCTAAGAGGTCCATGAAAGAGGACTCAGTGAAACTAAAAGTGTGGTAAAACTATAAAATCAGAATTCATTTTAAAAGCCTGATGGAATAAATTTCAGCCCTCAAATGAGCAGAAAATATGGTCCTATCCTCTTTGAACAATAGAGAGTTCTTATGCTCCAGAATTTCTGTAGACTTTGGTCCAGGACACAGATTTGAAAGTATTTGCCAGGAGGGAAAACATTTATTGTATGTTATCATAATGGTGTTTGTCTGGTGCTCCCTTGAGCATTTCTTGGAGGGTCCTGTTGGCTTGTAATAATAATAACATTTTTTAATTTATACCCTGCCCATCTTTTTGGATTTCCCCAGCCACTCTGGGCAGCTTACAGCATACAGTATATGAAAACATGTGTACATCACACACAACCAGTTCTGGCACTATATTTGGTGCCCAAGCATCATTTGGGGGAGGCCTAGTACAAATTTGCAGCAAAAAACCCTTCCCACATGAGTTCCATGAACCCATCCCATATATTCAATCTTATGAGCCACAAAAGGAAAGTTTCTGTTTTAATTCAGAAATTTACATTTCTGAAATTTGTTCCGTGTTGTCACTGGGCATTTTCTCAGCTGAAGAAGAGTCCTATGAAGCTTGCTGACTATTTTGTAGGCGTTTGGTTGTTCAGTTGATGATTTGGTTTTTTCCATCCCCAAATGCAGAAGTGGAGAAGTTTGACAGGTGACCTCTTTTGCCCACAGGGATCTTCTGAAGCCCCTTTCAAAGTGTTGTCTTGCTCAGCACTTTGCAGGGGGAGGGCTTTACAGGTATTGCTGATTGGTGGTGTCTGCAAGTCGCCTCCAAGTTTTTACTTGTTCATTAGCTCTGAGGGTCAGAGGCTCCCCATCCCTGGTCTTAACAGATTTTAAAAATATTATTTGTTGCATATATTTTCTCTGTGGTAAGCTGCTCTCGGGCCTACAGACAATGAGCAGAATGTAAATGATAATAAACAAATAAAAGCTTTGTTTTGGAAATACATACACTGAATGTTGATATATTATTTTTTTTATAGCTAATCAGGGACATGCTGAACGTTCATGAAACAAACATGTCAATTCCTAACCCACCATCCCTTTCCAAGTACCGAGCTCTGAGATGCAGGATATGTCCTGTCTTTGGAGAAGAGTTTCAGGCTATTGAAGAAAAGATGGCCCAATATACTGGGTGAGTTTCAGTTGTGATGTATAATTTCTGGGTTGTACTACCCAGATTCAATAATCATTTTTGATGCCGTAATATGATTTTGAAGGACCTCTAAGAATCTTTTCTTAAACACTGACATATATGGAAGATTCAAAGCATTTATAAAACTCATGTTAATAGGAAAACACACTTACTCTAAAAGCCTTGTTTCAAAGGCTTCTGCGTTTAACTTCAGAGAAAAGGTCTGTTCACACTAAACTTCACTAAATTTGTGTACAACTCTTAAGACATGGTTTACAACAAACCGTGAGTCATCTCACAGACATGCAAACAAGCTATGGCTAGTATCTTATGCCTTGGTTGAGTGACAAATTTATTGGTGCCCCCCAAAAACATAGTTAAGCAGCCAAACCATAGTTAAAACAAACCATACTTCATAAGCCATCAACAAACTGGATTAGTGCATTCAAACAAATCAAGCTTTGACTAATAAACCATGGATTACCGTTTGTGTGAACCAGACCACTGTGAAGGTCATCAGACTACTGGAAACAAATACAGACAGATAGAAACACACAAACATTCTGGGTGAGAACTATTGCTCTACAAAATCTTGTTAGACATGAAATATGTAACATGTATAAATCACGTGTTCCAGGAGAACCTCAGACATATTCAATGCATGTGGCAAAATGTTCAATCTCATTTAGTGACTCTGTGGCCAGAATAAATCTGGGGGCATAAACGGGGGGGGGGGGGGAGCATATTGTGAACATTCTATTCGTTTTAAATTTTCTTGCAGTGAACATCTCGTAAACGTTTTGGAGATCTATAGAGTAGGCAGAATGACGGAAGTGGCGGCTTTCGAGAGCCATCTTGGCAACGTCCAGTCTTTATACCACGCTTCGTCTGTTCACAACTTCGTTGGAATCCTCTCCCGGTAACGGCTTGCCTTATGGTCTGTCTCAGCTTTGTAGATGGTTTTCTGCCGCGCATGGGAGGCGAGAAGGCAACAGAGCCATTCGGCCAAAGGCTCGGTTATCTTTCAATGACAATGGCCGCATTTGGACAGTCCAATTCTACCTTAACGTCAGGATAGGCACAAACCGCATGCACCCACATGCATACCCTTGTTACTGCTTCCTCTTCTGTCTGTGCAGGCTGTGAAGCAAACCCAAAAGTTCCCAATTAATGTCCAAAGAGGGAACTGTGGTTTACTGACACCCCTGTGCAGGCAATGGGTGTCTGCAAGCTGTAAGCGGGGAAGTTTGGGTGGAGCGGGGCAGCCCATCTCTCTATAGTCTTCATCCATTGATGGTGGAGAGTCTAGTTGACTCCACACAACCTGAGCTCCTTTGTGTCTGTTTATCCCTTCCCCTTTCCCTATATTGATACACATATTACTAGTGTAGAAAAGCTGTGTGTCTGCATGTCAAAGTGCTTTACCTCAGAGGTGGGGAACCTGAGGCCTAGGGGCTGAGTGCAGCTTTCCAGTTCTCTGTCTCTCTAGCCCTTGGAACTTTCTCCAGGCCGCATTCCTCCTCATTGAGCCAAACTCTTCACCATCCCATTTTTGCACCCTCCTGTTTTTGCCTTGCCAGATTGTGTCCTTGTACTGTGGCAATGCCTCTTGCTTGCCTGGACAGGGGATGGAGAAATGTGGGTCTTTTGCCTCTGGCCTTCCTGCCACTGCCTTGCGGCCTATGAGGGATTGCATCCCTCAAGCGGAAAAAAAAAAAGATTCTCCACCTTTACTGTGTAAATCTTCTGCTTTTCTAGGGGACTGCTCTTGCCAAAGATTGTAGTTGAAGAGCATGGCGTGGAAAGAACTGATTGTGGGCACTTGGGCAGCGGCATCTATTTCAGCGACTCCGTAAGGTCTGCAGTTCTCTGGCAGTAATCACAGTTGAGATCTTATCATTCATTGCCTGATGGGGAGTGCTAAGTGTGTTGCTCCTATTGTTGTTGTTATTACTATTGATTAATTAAATTTGATCTTAATCAATTAATTAAACCCCTTCACCCGAGGTTCACAGGGCAGTTCACAACATAAAAATACAAAATGAGAACACAGAATACATAACAAAACAAGCGCAAACCAACAACAAACATGTTTAAAAGGGCATAGAATCAGCCAAAGGCCCTTGTCAAAAAGAAACATTTTCATTTCTCCTAAAGATATGTAATGAAGGCGCCAGGTGAATTTCCCTGAGGAGAACATTCCACAAATGGGGAGCCATCACAGAAAAGGCCCGTCCTCATGATGTTGCCCTCTGGACCTCTTGCTTCTGAGTAAACTTAACTGCCACTTCACATGCTTTTCCCCACAGAGATATCCCATTTTTTGAACCAGAGTGGAGTATTGGACTTGGGCTGCATACATAGCAAACATTGAAAGCACATGACTTCCCCTAGAGATTCCTGGGAACTGTAGTTTGCTAAGGGTGCTGGGAATTGCAGCTCTGTGAGGGGCAGCATGAGACCAGTGACATTAAATTTGCGTCCATTATTTTGCCTTATGTGGAATGCAGAATGGCATATGTATCACACTGGAAGGTGTGTTGATGAGTGAACCCTTGATGTTGTGACTAGCACTATAAAGTCCTGCAGATGAGTTGGCATTTGGGTTTGTTGCAGGGTCTGGGCCATAATAAACTTAGGCTGCATACACATCATACACTTAAAGTCCATTTAAAGCATGCGTCTTCCACAAAGAATCCTGGGGACTGTAGTTCATCAAAAGTGCTGGGAATTCTAGCTCTGTGAGCGGTAAACTATGATTCCCAGGATTATTTGGCGAGAGTTATGTGCTTTAAATGGATGGTGTGTATACAGCTTTGGGTTGATGTGGCAAGAGCCACAAACCCCACATGCCTTTTTCTGTTCCTGAAGTGGTTAAACTCAAGCTATGGCAAGTACTTAAAATATTTGTCCGAGTATAACTAACCAGCTGCTTCTTCTTCTTTGTTTAACAGTGCATGCATCAACTACTCTTGGCCAAACAGAACAGATGGAACCCGGTTACTGCTGATTTGCGATGTAGCCCTTGGAAAGTCTTTTGAAACAGGTCACATGGACAGTTCGTTAACCGCAGCACCACCAGGCTATGACAGCGTGCATGGACTTGCCAGGAAAAAGGGGAAACTGAGAAAGGGAAGAGACTTCAAGGTACCGGTTCGAGCTATGTTGTGGTGTTGCCCGCTGCTGTCTTTTAAAGGCATAATATGCCTTGATAAGCTATGCCTCTGAAAATGTTTATTGTTTATTGATTTAGAGCACTTGTACCCCGCTCTTCAGCCAAAAAGGCTCCCTGAGCAGCTTACATACAATCAAAACAAGACAGTGTCTACCAGCTATCTAAAAGAAAAAGAAAAAAAAGCACGACACAAAAGGAAAGAGGGACTGGGAAGGAAGAGGAAAATCAAAATCACAACTAAGGCACACCAGTTTCTAAACATCCCTGACATAAACCCTCCAGCCTAAGGGGTTGTTTCCGATGTAAGCCCTACTCAGAGTCGACCCACTGAAATAACCGAGAGCCATTAATTTTAATGACTGTGTTTTGAGTAGAATGCAGTTGGATACAACCCTAGGCCTCAGTTCTGTGTCTTGTACATACCTCTCCACGATCCATCTTACCACCTCTTAAGTCTGTGGCCTTTTTTGTATATTTCTCAGTGACTTGTAAGTGGCTGCTGTGGAACTTCCTCTAGCTAAATTGACCTTTTGCCGCTGCCTGCTTTCAAAAGCTTCCTAAGTGAGGAGGTGATGTATCGGCTTCACTCACTGATGCATCAGTTGCTCTTGTAAGGCTCTTAACGTTTACTTCTTGTTTTCTTTTATTTTCATAAGGATGACGAATTTGTGGTGTACAGAGCTAGTCAGGTCAAAATAAAATATGTGGTTAAGTTTTCCCTCACCGGTGACAAAGTGAAGGAGTTCCGTCCTGAAATTCAGGAAGTGACGCCTTCCCTAGAGCATCAGCCACAGCCTGAAGGTGAGAAATTCTTACCTAAAATTCTGTTTCTTTGGTGTATTCTGCAATTGGAGTTTGACATTGAAGCCTAACAAGTTTCCTTGGTGTGCAGCTTAGTGTGGAGCTATAAAGATTATTCCAAGGAACACCCATGAAAGAATGAGGAGGCCAAGGTGACTCCTGTTCCTTCATAAAATCACATCTTTTATTCCCATACAGATCCTACCTATGGTGTGCTCTACTTATCTTTTCTCTGTGCCATATTTCAAAAAGTTTGGTGGGTTTGTGGGAAGGCTAAGATCTTTTGGGAATCAATATATAACGAACTAAAGAAAATGTTAAAGTATACATTCCCAAAAACCCCAGAAGCGTTTCTGCTGGGATTGGTAGGTGAGGAGTTTGCAAAAAGTGATCAAAGATTATTTTTATATGCTACCACCGCTGCCAGAATCTTATGGGCTCAAAAATGGAAATCAACAGATATACCAACTATGAATGAATGAATGGAGATAAAAATGGACAGAGTATCTTGAGCTAGCAAAATTAACTGGAAGAATTAGAAATAAAAGAGACCAAAAGTTTCAATCAGATTGGAGTAAATTTATTGAATATTTTAAAAATTATTGTAAAGATATGAATACATTCACAGGCTTAAATACAATACTTGCGATGTAATGATTAGAGTCTATATAGCTAATATGTAAAGTACATAAAACAATTCTGTATAAAAGGAAGTGAAAGAATGATGAGAAAGATGAAAACCAGAGCGGGAAAGGAGGAAAGTCACAATACTCGGCGGAGTATATGTAGTGACCTTATCAGAATGGTATGTGAAGTGTTTTGTTGTAATATATTGAAAACAGAATAAAAAGATGTTGAAAAAAATATATATTTCAAAAAGTGAAAATCTGGACACAAAAGTTGTGCCCCAGTTTTTGTGTAAACACCCAAGCCATAGGATTGCTTATCCCATCGGCTTTTGGTCTGATCTTGCAGGAATTGTTAATGCTTTTATTCGCTTTCACTCTTTCTCTGTTTTTATTACATGAATACAGATGCATATGAGAATATTTAGTTTCTCTCTTGCTTTTTTTCCTTGCTTTTAGGTAGCAGAACAAACATTTGCCATCAAGGCCAGGCAACATAGTTGCTTACAGAGGGGTTTTTTTTTTGGTTTTTTTTACACTTTTAATGCTGAAAATTGCTCTGAACCTTTACAATAAAGTGGGTTTGCCTTCAATAAACCATCTCTCTCCCCCACCCCACCCTGCCTCTTAATATTTCTTTAGATTATGAAATGCCAAGTAAAAATCTGCTGAATAATGTGACTGCTGGCCTTCTGGACAGATCTGGAAACCCAATTCCTCTCATAGATCTTCGTATCAGGGGACAAATAGTAGACTTCGTAGCAGAGGTGATGCCAAGGCATTTGTATTTCTTTTCTAGGGATGTTAAATATTTCCTTGTGGGTTTTTATTTTATGCTTATTTACCGGTATTTATTTTTACAAAGTGTAAAACAAATCTGTAGACAAATCCTAGCCCTGATTAACATTGCTTTTAAATATTCAGTGAGTTAGTTGTGTTATATCAGCAGACTCTCGATTTTTAAATTAAAACTTTGATTTTTTTTTCAGGGGACAGTAAGTGCAACACAAATACATTTATTTGTTTCTTTGTTTATTTGTCTCTTCCTACACACCATTCCTAAGGTGCTGTAGCAACAAAAAATCTGGTGGGAATCAATAAGTAGTGGGCAGGGTGGATTTGATTTAAATAAAATTGATTTAAATCACGATTTAAATCACTAGTCAGTAAGGCTTGATTTAAATCACTAGTCAGTAAGACTTGATTTAAATATTTTTTTTACAGAAAGACTCATTCTTGCTGGTATAATCTTAATATTTACAACCATATGAAGGTTTCATTTTTGGAATAATAAATTTTCAGAGTAGTTGTTACAGTTATATAAAAAATTACTGATTTGGTTATACTACTAGAAATACATAGACAGATAATTATGAAATTATGGTGAGGTTTAATAAGTTAACTGTTTATATTTGGACCACTTTTCTGCTGTACTTTATTGGAAAGAGAAGAATAATCATTTCCTTAATAACCATTTAAACAATTTATTTAACTAAAACAATAACATGATAATAACAATAACTAAAACAAAAACATGTATCCATGTTTGTTAACTGATGTTGTTAAACATTTAAAAAAAACTTAGACTGAGTTTTAGCACACTTGATAAACTTAAAACAAATCCTTATTTCCTGATGAATAGCCTTTGGACTACAATGTAACTTAAATAGAAGACTATATTTAGAAAGATTTTTCCTCCAAAAGCATTTTATTTTATAAATCCGATTTAAATCAAAAAAATCTGATTTAAAAAAAAAAATCCGATTTTTTTTTTTTTTAAATCATTGATTTTTATCCACCCTGGTAGTGGGCCTTCTGGATGGCAAAGAAATAATGAAACCCCCAATACTGACTAGGATGCTGCCATTAAGGCACACACTATACCTTTAAAGCACATTTGAAGCACATTCTTTCCCTCAAAGAATTCTGGGTACTGTAGTTCATTAAGGGTTGCTGGGAACTGGGAACTCTATGAGGGGTGATCTACAGTGCCCAGAATTCTTTGGGGGAAATAATGTATCTTGAATGTGTTTTAAAGGTATAGCACATTTAAACGGTGTTTCCGTGCACTCTGGCTTCCGTCACGGAGTTCCGTTGCACCAGAAACGGTTTAGTCATGTTGACCACATGACCCAGAAAGCTGTATGTGGACAAACGCCGGCTCCCTTGGCCTGTATAATGAGATGAGTACTGGACCCCATAGTCAAATTTGACTGGACTTAACTGTCCAGGGGTCCTTTACCTTTTTACTTTTTACATCTGCAAAGGAAGCAGACAACATTTTGAGTTTGGAGAAAGGCTGAGAAAGACAGCAGAACCACGTTTGAGCTCTTTGGGTATTAAATATTTCCCTGATGCAGAAGCAGTGTACTTCGATTGCTGTTGGAGTGTTTTAAGTGTTGCATCTATGTATGCTCAACTTGTATATTTGTAAATAAATACAAATACTGTATTGCAAAACAGCAATAAGCTCCCAATGGCCTCCTCCTAAAGGGAACCAAACCTGGGTATGTGCTGCACACCTGGAACTCAGAAAAGTGGAAAGTGTCAATCACTTCTCCTACCTGGGCAGTTATCTTTCCACAAGGGCTGACATTGATGCTGAAATCCAGCATTGCCTGAGCTCTGCGAGTGCAGCTTTCTTCCGATTGAAACACAGAGTGTTTGAGGACCAGGACATTCGCAGGGAAACCAAAATGCTTGTTTACAAAGCTATTGTACTGCCAACCTTACTGTATGTTTTTGAAACGTGGACCATTTATAAATGCCATCTCCAACTCCTTGAAAGATTCCATCAACGGTGTCTCCAAAAAATTTAACTTATCACTTGGGAAGATAGGTGAACTAATGCCAGTGTACTGGAAGAAGCAAAGATCACCAGTGTCAAAGCAATGATTCTTCAACATCAACTTCATTGGACTGGTCATGTTGTTTGGATGCCTGATTATCATCCTCCAAAGTAATTATTCTGAACTTAAAAATGGAAGGTGTAATGCTGGTGGTCAACAAAAGAGGTTTAAAGATTGTCTCAAGGCAAATCTTTAAAAATGTAATATAAACACCGACAATTAGGAAACACTGGCCTGCGAGCACTCCAATTAGAGAACAGTCTTTACCAAAGGTGCCATGGACTTTGAACAAAATAAAAAATAAAAAAAATCCTTCCAGTAGCACCTTAGAGACCAACTAAGTTTGTTCTTGGTATGAGCTTTCTAAGCATGCTAAGAGGAAGGCACGCTTGGCAAACCCTCACCATGATCAACTCCCACACGGAAACCTATGTCCCCACTGTGGAAGGACATGTGGATTCAGAATTGGCCTCCATAGTTACTTAGGGACTCACTGTTAAGACCATGTTCATGGAAAACACTCTTACTCGGCTATGAGTGATCGAAGAAGAAGCACCTGAAATGTTTCCCAGAGGGTGTTTTTTAAAATGTTAATTTAGGAAGGAAAGTGTTTCCATAAAAAATGTTTTTATTGGGATCCATGACCTGGTGTTTACCTCATATCTATCCACAATACATGCATGTATTTCTTTCAGGTTGTGGTGTTCCAAGTCTATGAAAATCATTCAGACAGCCCCATTGAAGCAAAATACGTATTTCCTTTGGACGACACAGCCGCTGTATGTGGATTTGAGGTTTTCATGAAAGGGAAGCATATAATAGGAAAGGTAAGATGATTCAGGGACGGGAGGAGGAGACAAGATATATGGTGGTGGTTATGAAAACTGTTAGAGAGGAATGATAATGAATTCAACTGAGGGGGACTCGAGGAAGTCAACCGAAATATGAAATTGAGGAAAGAAGGAATACCTGGCCCACAGAATTGGGCTACAGGCCTAAGCAATGATAATAAATAATGTTAGCAAGGTTAAATGTACGATGATTGTGACTACCCTTGTGAGAGAAGGGGATGAATGTTGCTTCCCACAGTGAGAGGGGGGGAAGTATGAAAATTTAACTGTTATGGTGTGTGCTTAAAATTGTAAAATCAATAAAAAAAATGGGGGGGAACAAGATATACGGCGGTGGGACTGCAGCAGATGTGACTTTTCGAAAGAACCTATTTTTTAAAAAATCAAGATGATTTATTATATAATTTCAACAGGTTAAGGAAAAGGAGAAGGCACACAGAGAATACAGAGAAGCTATCAGTCAAGGACATGGAGCTTACCTGATGGATCAAGATGCCCCTGTAGGTGTAGTAGCAAAAACTACTTATGGCTTTATAAGAGATCGGCATACACTGGCCTTCGTTTGTTTTATTGATGAAACCAAGCAAGGCTCTCTGGCTTGAAAGCTGTACCCTGCATATGAAAAATGTTCTGAACGTATATATACAGATAAGGCTCTACAACCCCAGAACCAAATGTATCCTATAGCAAGTATCTCGCACATACACACCTGTCAGGCGTAGGTGGAGGAGACTGGCATAGTAGCAAACTCTGTTTTTTGCCTCCACTTAGGGCTTAAGGGATGTGGGTAGAGCTGTGGGTTAAGCCACAGAGTCTAGGGCTTGCCGATCAGAAGGTCAGCGGTTTGAATCCCCGCGACGGGGTGAGCTCCTGTTGCTCGGTCCCTGCTCCTGCCAACCTAGCAGTTCGAAAGCATGCAAGTAGATAAATAGGTAGCGGGAAGGTAAACGGCATTTCAGTGCGCTGCTCTGGTTCACCAGAAGCGGCTTTGTCATGCTGGCCACATGACCTGAAAGCTGTACGCCAGCTCCCTCAGCCAATAAAGCGAGATGAGCGCCGCAACCCCAGAGTCGGTCACGACTGGACCTAATGGTCAGGGGTCCCTTTACCCTTTACTACCTTAGTTAATTATTTGATCCTGACTTGTTTTTAGGAGGTAATTTAATTATTGTTTGATTTTATACCAATGTTATATATTTGATGTTAGCCTCCCTGAGCCCAGTTTCGGCCCAGGAGGGCGGGATACAAATAAAAGTTTATTATTATTTATTATTAGCCACACCTCCTCTTGCGCTGCTGCTTTCCCACAGGGAAAACTTATTATTCTTATTATTGTTATTGTTCTTATTATTAAAAATTTGTATACTGCCCTTCATTCATAGATAGCAGGACAGCTCACGACATAAGAATACAATATATAAAAAAATACAAAATACATCATAACAATGAGAACAAAAACGAACCAAGGATCTCCCCTCTCACAACGCGTGTAAAAGGGGATTGGATCTCGATCAGCCAAAGGCCTAGATGAAGAGCAAACAGCAATTTGGGTTTTCTCCAGATTGGAAAAGGAGCAGAGCAAGGGGGAAACCACTCAATCCCATGCTTTCTAGGCATGGAACAAGCGGAAGTGTGGTCTAGTCAGCAATTATTTGTGGTTATTGCCAACCACACTGCCTTTCCCTCTTCCATTAGCTGTGTGTGACATGAGGGAGACTCTCTCTCCCCAGCTGCTGGGGTCCCAGCAACACCTCCAGGGCCACAGACTAGTCACCTCTGGGACGTTTTCAGTATGCTATAAAAGAAAGCAGGCCTTGTCGTTGTTTTGTAAATGGCGATTTGCTTCTGTGGACATTTCAAATATCCTTCTGTAGGACATCTTTACTGTTTCTGTTGGAAACTTGCCTCCTTCAACCAAAGTCCTCATCAAAATCACCTACATCACGGAGCTCAGTTACGAGAACGAATGCCTTGCCTTCCACTTGCCGGCTGCTGTGGCGCCTTGGCAACAAGACAAAGCGCTGAATGAGAACACACAGGTGAGGGCCTCTTTCAATCAGAAGGAATGAAATCCTGCATTATAATGGTGCAAACGCAATTGTTGCCGTTCTCCACAACTTCATATTTAATTGCACCCAGTGCTGTTTTTCTAGAAAGAGAGGTGCTGGAACTTGCCATGAATGCCACCCTTATATAATGGCTATGGCACCCACCTAATGGTGGGTTTCAGCCGGAAAAAGCCCTGATTGCACCCATTCAGACCTCGTTGTTTTTGTTTGTTAACTAGGACTCAGTAAGGAAAGTTTCCGTTAGGCAAGTTGGAACAAAACCAGGGTAAGTAGGCTAAAATTTTAATGTGTCCTTTAAAGGTTGTCAGTATTTTAAATAAATGCATGGGGTTTTTTTCTTTAAAAAACAATATTGCAGATTGCAGCATTTATTTTTCCTACTTTATGACAATAAGAGCTATTCAACACTGGAGTGTCCTCCCTCGGGAGGTTGGGGGCTCTCCTTCCTTGAAAGTTTTTAAGCAGCGGTTCGGTGGCCATCTGTCACGGATGCTCTAGTTGAGATTTGTGCATTGCAGGGGGTTGGACTAGATGACCCTTGAGGTCCTTTCCAACTCTACGATTCTATGGTTTTTATAGCCATGTAAAGACAGATTCTCTGTGCTTTCTACGGTAAGCAACTTCATCAATTTATCTTGAAAAGGGATAAAAAGACCTCTTCAGTCAGAGAATATAACATGTCAGGAGGAGCTTTGGGGACAAGTGTGTTAGCTACACCCCCTGACCCTGCCTCCCTCTACACGTTGAAGGGCGACTGTCCGAAATGGACTGCCTGCTTCTGCTCCCCACTGTGGCAGAGCTTATTTTAAGCTCAGACCCTCATTTGGGGTGATTTCCCCTCCTCTCCCATCTGCCTCCATTGCCCTATCCCCTGCTGTGCAGAAGGGTCCCGGGCCCTCTAGAGATGGTTTTCCTGGAGATTTTCAGTGAGAAGGAGTGGACAGGAATCTTACCTTCCATAAACGTTCTTTACCTTCCATTAATATACCTTAGGATCCAAGTCATAGTGAAATAGGATATTTATGCATCAACTACAAAGCTGTTTTTCTCCTAAGTGGAAGTGTGGTGTAGTGGTTAAGAGTGGTAGACTCGTAATCTGGTGAACCGGGTTCGCTTCCCCACTCCTCCACATGCAGCTGCTGGGTGACCTTGGTCTAGTCACACTTCTTTGAAGTCTCTCAGCCCCACTCACCTCACAGAGTGTTTGTTGTGGGGGGAGGAAGGGAAAGGAGAATGTTAGCCGCTTTGAGACTCCTTAGGGTAGTGATAAAGCGGGATATGAAATCCAAACTCCTCCTCCCCCTCCTCTTCTTCTTCTAATTAATTAGCACTTTGATTACAGTGAAATCTAGTGAATATGAAAGAAAACATGCTATGGGGTGGGTGTGGGTGTGAATATCACACACCAATCCTGACCCATTATATAACATGTGGTTTCTCTTTATCTCAGTGGGTTCGCTTTGGAAATGTCAGTTGAAATGCCCTTTGAAATTAAACACATTAGCAGCTGGACACATCAGCTTGAAATAAAGGTAAGCAAATCTCCCTGGTATCTGTTTTTCAGGGCAGGGCAGTTCGTAATTGGAGGGGAGGGGAGAATAAGTGAGCCAAGTTGCACCTGTTTTAAAAGGAACAATCTGTATTTGTGCAGAAGGCAAGCTTGCAACGTGGAAATGTGGATAGAGAGAGACAGATAGATTTATACCGTGCCTTTCCAGATGTGCAGCTGTAAGGTGCTTTACAAAGGAATCATGAATTAGACAACCCCTGCCACACACACTCCCAAACATCACAAGTGCATCATATATATTTTTGTGGGGGAGCTAAATTGGGAGGAAACCTCTCAAAAGATTAGGATGCAAATTATTCAGGCCTTTTTTGCCTGAATAATAACAACAGAACAACAGAAGAGCAATAACATATATATTTTTTTCTCTCTCTCTCTCCTCCCTTCCCACTTTCAGAAAACTGACTGTACAGCTGTGGTTCGGACTGTTGACAACAGTTTCTTGGACACCAGTGGCTTTGCAATGGAAATCCTTATTGGTGATGTTCATTTGCCCAGAATGTGGGTAGAAAAACACCCGAGCAATGAGACTGAGGTAACTCTTATTTTATTCTTTCTTTAAGATATTTTCTGTTGCACCTTTGAATGAATCTTCCGAGGCAGTTTGCTTATAGTACATTGAAAGAAAACAATAAAAATGCAGCAGCTGTGAAAATAATAACTAAAAAAACCTATTAGGGCAGCATTAAATAGATCGACATCTGTGCTTATAGAACAAACTAGAAGTGATGTTAAGTTTACTTTTAAAAGTAAGCAGCATTGGCAAAAGAGGGGAGCTGATAATTAACAGGTCCCAGTTGGGAATTTTGCGTGGCTAGGCGGAGTCCCCCCGAACCCCAGGCAGCCCCTGAGGGAAATAACGACACGTGACAACGTTCTATGGGATTAAATTGGCCACAACTTTATTAATATTCAGATGTAGGGAGACCTTGGCTCAGGCATTGGGCGTTTATCCTTCCCAGCCCCCCCAGCCGGGGTTCTGGGTACTTGTCAGGGTTATCCAGCATGTGTGAGGGGTGGGCTAGCTCTGGAGAACATATGTTCAAGCAGATAGCCCGCCCCCCTTGTTCGCCGCCGCTGGAGGGGGAGGGCAATGACGACCTCTGGGCGTATGGTCAATGCCTCCCCCTAAGACCCCTTTAACGGGAACCCTGGTATCGCCACCGCAATGGGGGCGGGGGTCACCGCCCCCCGCCCCCTCCCATTTTATGTAGATGACTAAAGGATTCCGCCCAAGGCCTGCAACCGCCACCCGAGACCGCAAAATCACGGTCTCGCCAGTTGGGAATTTTCTCTCACTGCAAAGACCAGCTTTAGAAAAGGGATTTTTCTCAAGACTGCAATAGTTTTAGGGGGGGAGGGTTAGATTTCCTCTCCATGCCTGCTTCTAACCCTGCATGTTATAAACAAAGATCAGGGCAGGCAGATAATAGAATTGTAGAGATGGAAGGGACCACGAGGGTCATCTAATCCAACCCCTCTACAGTGCAGGAATCTTTTTCCCAGCATGGGGCTCGAACCCACAGCCCTATTGGGGCCCACGTGCAACAGCCCAGCCCACAGGGGCTGACCCTGCTGCCATCCTCATTAGGGTCCCACCTGGCGTTGCAGCCACCATTGGTTCAAGTCCTCCACCTGGTGAACTAAGGCTTCGTTGCTGTTGCCCATCTTCTTCCTTTTAGGCGTGCATGCTTGTGTTTCAACCGGAGTTTGAATCGGCACTTGACCCTCTAAGCACCAGCGGGGAAACCGTGATCTGCCTCGATTGCTCCAATTCCATGGAAGGTTCGACATTCCAGCAAGCCAAGCAGATTGCCCTATATGCTCTAGAGTTGTGTAATTTTACTATGGGAAATATAAGCGTTATCAAATTCGGCACAAGTAAGAAAAGAGCTCTTGAACTATGACGTACTTCTCTCTTTTGTGTATGTTTCACTCTCCATGCATGTCAAGGCTTCAGGGAATCCTATCCCTCCCACGGTGGGATGCCAAGAAGCAAAAGAAAAAAAACACCAAGAAGAGTTCTTACCAAGTAGTTTATTCAATATTCACAGAGAGAGAGATGAAGGAATGCAGTCTCTCTTAGATAATGGTGTTGCTCCAAGTAAAGTCCCACCCCCTCAGTCCCTGCGCCAGCTGATCTGTGCTTTCTGTTCTACTGCCCTCAAGGCAAACCTTTGTTCTGGGAGAGGGGGGGTCAGGAATGCTTTCAAGAGACACTGAGTCTGTTAGCTGTCTTTCCCCTGGTGCTTCTTCCTGCTGCTCCCCCAATATTCCTCAGCTTCTCCCCTCTGCAGCTTCTGAACTATGACCTTCTGCAAACCACTGTTCTAAATCTATACTGTCCTCCTCGGGAAGGTGCAGGAAGTGGAGGGAGGGGGGAGTTTCCCACCATTCCTCCTCAGTCCAGC
Source organism: Darevskia mixta (assembly GCA_034641385.1). Lineage (NCBI taxonomy): Eukaryota > Metazoa > Chordata > Lepidosauria > Squamata > Lacertidae > Darevskia > Darevskia mixta. The sequence continues at coordinate 24,230,774 of JAWWNH010000014.1, read as the reverse complement.
CCCTGACAATGCAGTGGGTGATCGCTGGACCACCCTAAGGCTCAGGGCTGATCTATTGGCTTTATGCAGATATTTGCAATTTGGATTGATGATGTTGTCTAAAACGCATATTATTTCTTTCATCTGGAGGCATCCCTAAGTGGCTTATTGTTTCATTTAGCATCTAAGGGTGCAATCCCACCCCCTGCTGACAGGGTTGGCACAATGATCAGGTCCAGATCAGGCCCAATGACAGGAATCCCGGGGCAGCTCATCCCTCTTTTCTTCCTGTCCTGATAATTTCTCATATCAGGGCTTTCCACTGGCCTGTCAGCAGAAATAGCACCAGCAAGCAGCCTGCTTGCATTTTCGGCTGGCAGAAGGTCAGTGCCACAGTGGAGTGATGCACAGGAAGCCAACTCAGCCAGCAGAGTTTAGTGGAAGGACACCTCTGCACAGTGCACACCCCCACAGCCTGACAAAAAGGGATGTTGATGTTGGATTTCTCTGCTAGCGTGCTATTTCTTTGCTATACCCCGCTTAACCTGGGGGTAAGCTCCGTTTAACCCAGTGAGACGTACTTTGGCATAGATTTTGCATAGGGTTCCACTGTAAAAATACAGAACTTCCTTTATTGATAAAGTTCTGTGTTGTTCTGGTTTTCCTGTACAGGTTTTGAAGAATTTCCTTTCAATCCTGAACCCTACATGGATGATCTTGCAGCTCTGATGAACTTTATTATAGTAAGTGCATACGTTTTATCGTGTTTTTAATATTCTGTTGGGAGCTGCCCAGAGTGGCTGGGGAAACCCAGCCAGATGGGTGGGGTATAAATGATCAATTATTCATTCATTCATTCATTCATTCCATCCATCTGTGCACTTAAGTCTTTTGTGGTCTGCCAAATATGATAAAGTGTTTCCCCTCATGTAACAAGATCTCCGTTGTTGGCTCTTATCTGTTAGTTTCATATTCCTTCATTTCCCACATTTCAGTACCGCCCTTTTATGGATTATGTTGAATAAAAGCACATTTATAAACAAACAAACAAACATGGAGCTTTTAAAAATCCACAGGGTTCCCAGGCAGTTTCTCACCCCGATACAGTGGAACCTCGACTTACGAAGTTAATGTGTTCTGAAAGCACACTCGTAAGTCGAAAATTTCGTAAGTCGAAAAACGGCATTTCCATAGGAATGCATTGGAAACGTAAGTCGAAAAATTCATAAGAAAACCCTATGTAAACCTTCGTAAGTCGAGTAAACCCCATCTAAAATCCAAGCGGATTTCCTTTCAGAAGTCGAAAAATTCGTAGGCGCGCAGCCGCTTTTTCCCTTTCGTAAGTCGAAAAACACGTAAGTCGAGTCATTCGTAAGTCGAGGTTCCACTGTACTGACCTATTCCAGCTAGGTTTGGCTTCAGCCAGGTTATGAAGTTCCCTTATTTCTCTGCTGCTACAAGTCACAGTAGACAGGTGGCATGATGGTGCAAAGCAGCTTCATCTGATTGTATCTTCAGTGAATAACAGTGTTCTCCTGTCTTTCAACATTAAGAAAATTTATTTGCATCCAAATTATAGCATGGTTTCCCACAAGTGAAATGGGACCCTGAACTAATACTGCAGCCACACACAATAGTCGTACCTCGGGTTACGTCCGCTTCGGGTTACGTTTTTTCGGGTTACGTACTCCAGTGTTTTTCGCCCCGCGCACGGTCCGTGCATGTGCAGAAGCAGTCTGCGCAGTTCGCGCATGCGCGATATCGCTGTTCAGGTTATGTACTTTTCGGGTTACGAACGACACCCCAGAACCAATTAAGTACGTATCCCGAGGTACCACTGTATCTGGTACAGAATGTTAACCTATATGACGGGTAAAACTTGAGTGGAGCAATTGACCACCCTTATCCACACCTGATCACTAGTTGGTTAAAAACAAGGGTCTAAAATGACCCTTTCTGTATATAAAAAAAACATGGACAAGAAATACCCACAACATATATTGCAATATGGCATAGATAAGCAGGCACTACTCATTAGCTCATGCATATCACTTTGTGTTTTCCAAGTTGACTTACTGGTGAACTCATTTTGCTGGTTTACTGAAACCGTCTCCTTATTATGTACTGTAAAATAAAATGTTTAGTATTTTACCCTTCCCTAGTGCCCCATTTTTTCTTTAGTCATGTCATGTTTTATGATTTATGTGTGTACAATTTTGCAACTAGAAAATAAACACCTTTTTTTTTTAAATTATCCTTTCTTGTTACCTTCTTCCTTCTTAGTCTGCCACAGCTTCAATGGGAAATTCCGATATATGGAAGGTTTTGCATTACCTGAGTTTGCTATACCCTTCTAATAGCAGGCGCAACATTCTCCTTATATCTGATGGACATATTCAGAACGAAGGCACGACCTTGCAGATTTTGAAGAAAAATACACACCACACTAGAATATTCACATGCGGAGTGGGGTAGGTCCAAATTGACAGAACGCTTTGTTTTGTGTTCTGGGGAAATTACAAAGTGTATTTAATATGCCAGGCTTTTAGGATGGTAGAGTGAGTCATTTGCTTTGGTTGGCAGACTTGGGGCATCAGTAGCTCTCAGCCTAGTGGTCAGGTATCTGATTTTTTTTATTATAACGTTTGCACATACTGGTATTTTTCAAAATGTATGTCCTTGAGCTCTCTTCTGTAAAGGATAATTATTTGGGATCATAATTGCATTTTGTATCAATGTTAAGATAATGTATGCAAACTGATAATATGGTTTGTCACTGCAGCACTTGGCAGTGTAAACCTCTGGGGAGAAGCCAGGTTATACCTGAGGGGGTGCAAGTTGGAATGCCCCTTAGAAGCTAAAATATGAAGCTTTCATATCTTAAGTCAAAGTCCTGGTTTATCTAGCTCAGTATTGTTCATTCTGACCATCCGTTTTCCTTGAGATCCTTTTCAGTGGAGACAGAGCTGACCTACTCATTAGGCAAAATGAGGCTATTGGCAGGGTCTAGAGGTGAATTAGCATCTTCGGTCCTAGAGTATTTTAAATACAACTTGGGTTTAAAGTGATTTTTATTAATAATTTTTAAAGATGTCCAACTGCTCCGGAAGAGTGATGGAAGTGCAGGCTCCCTCCTGGGCCACTCCTCCCAGAATTGCCTCTCTCTGAGGAAGGACTTTCTCAGAGCAAGGCAGGGAGTGGGGGCGTGGAGCACGGTTAGCAGTGACAAAGCACTATGAGCCAGGAGCAGCAACGGTAGCTTAGCTTGACTGAACCTGTGATCGTCATACTTGTTCCTTATGCACGCAAAGTATGTCCTCAGCTGCCAAGCTATGTGCCCTCCCAAATCTCTTGGCTAGCTTTGCCCAGCTTTCTGCTACAAGTAGAAGCAGGACAAAGGTTTATTACCGTATTTTTGCGTCTATAAGATGCCCCCATGTATAAGACGCCCCCTATTTTTGCGGACTCATATTTTAAAAAATGAGGGGAGATGTGTCCGTGTATAAAATGCCCCCTAATTTTTAACATTGTTTTTTAGGGGGAAAAAACTAATCTTATACATGGAAAAATACAGTATTTAAGATATGTGGTTCAATTGAAGTAGAGGGAACAACCATTTTGAGTGGGACCAAGGCATGTGCACACTGTTTCTGGCCCCAGAAGGGGGCAGTACAGGGTAGGTTTGCAGTTGCTCCGCCAATGCATGCAATGACCTGGAACGCAACTCCCGTGCAAGCAGACAGGAGTTAGTTGCATTGAATGTCCAGGATATACTAAGCAAAATATTCAGTGTTGTCTGTTCAGGTTGATATTTTCCTGCAGTTTCCCCGCCCTTTTAAATTCCACATCTCATTTAAACTGGCTGTTTACTTAAACCTTTTCAAATTACATTAGCCCCGCAGCAAATCGTCACATGCTGAGATCTTTAGCCCAGTACGGAGCTGGAGCCTTTGAATATTTTGATGCAAAATCCAAATATAACTGGGAGAGGAAGGCAAGTATATTTTAATATCTTTCTTTCTGTAGTCGCAGAGGGACCAGCTACTTCTGTGAGATTGCTTTGGTAAGCTTCCTCTGTGGCAGCGGCGCTGTCTTGCCCCTGTGACTGGGGGTGCCCAAAGCCGTGTGCCCTCATGATGTGTGTGGGGCGCACGTATGCCGCGTGGCGTGTGTGCTACATCATTACGCCCCTGCCGCACATGCATTACGTCATCACGCCTCCCTGGTGTGCTGGCATCACTCACACACATAGCTGGGCGCAGTGACATAGGGGCACACGTGGGGGGGGAGGCGTGATGATGTAGCTCACGCACTGGGGTGTGTGCGCACATGGCTTCACCAAACTTTTTATGTGCCCAGCCCCCTCACTTAAAATGTTGTGGGAGCCATGGCACCCAGGGCCTCTGGGTCCTGGCACCTACGCTCTGTGGGAATATTTGGGGGAGGCTTTCATTTTTTGTTTTACTGTGATGGGGATACTATATGTTGAGGCCTAAGGGCACCTGTGGAAAATATATGAAACCTTGTCGAGGCCCTTCATACTCAGATAATAGGTCAATGTCCCTCTGTTTGTGATACATCAAATGTTTGTGATACATCAAATGCTTCAACATGCATTACTGTCTGTGAACCAGTCTAGAAGTACCGTGCCCTTTTCTTTTTTATTGTAAGACAGGCATAGGCAACCTTAGTCCCTCCAGATGTTTTGGACTACAATTTCCATCATCCCTGACCACTGGTCCTGTTAGCTAGGGATCATGGGAGTCGTAGGCCAAAACATCTGGAGGGCCGAAGGTTGCCTATGCCTGTTGTAAGAGGACAGCATATACAGGGAAAGGTTGCTTAGATTGCTACCCCTCAGAGAAACAGGATGAGGTGCATCTGTATTCCAGTGGCAGAGTGTCTTCACATTGCTACTTATTCCGCATCCAGTGCACTCCCACTGCTAATTTTTGGACCCCCATTCACATGACGTTAGAAACAATCCGCAAGCCTGTCATTTATTGACAGATTCTGCTGTTTAATGCATTCTTTATCAACCCAGCTTCAATCTGGCTAGAAAACGAAAGCCGCGTTCATTTTGTCCTTAAGAATGGTGTGGACGTTTGAGGCAGCCATTGCTCATATGCAGATAAGTGGACAGATGGCAGTTTCATGAATAGGATGTTTTATTTTTTGGAAGGTTGGGGTTGGGTTCAGGCACAGGGAAGCCAAAAGGCCATGCATTTCAGGTGAATATATCCCTGCCCCCTGTCTGCCTGATGAAGTGTCGTACAAAAAAACTTCTGCGTAGCTGTATAATTCTCGTTTCCTTTTTTTAACCTGTACGAAGTGACAAGCAACAAATAATAATTTTCTGTTTCCTTCTCTGCATCCAGGTGAAAAGTCAGACATCAAGAATGTCTTCTGTCGGGTGCAATGCCATTTCCATCAAATGGCAGCAGTTTGATTTTGATGCACCTGAGCTAATGTACGCACCTGCTCAGATACAGTCGCTCTTCAATCACGACCGACTTCTGATCTATGGATTCATCTCTCACTGTACTCAGGTAATAAGCTTGTCGCCAACCTAATCTCACCACCTTGTGCAGTACAAGCAACTGTCTAATACTTTTAGCTCCATGCAATTGCTTTGGATTTTTTCCCCATGTAATGGCGCACATGGTTTAAGTTTAAGTGAGAGTGGAGAAACGCAAGAACGACGAACAAGCTGAGGGGTAGATCCAGAATGGTCCCTTTCTGCTGAAGTGAAAATGACTTGGCTAAGAATTGTGGAGCAGGCAAAACAATACTATAGCAGTAGTAAGCATGACAAATGCAATTGCGCTGTAAGGCACGACTTTGGGGCATTTGTTCACTTGGCACGAACAGGAGGCTCCTCAAACACAGCTGAGTGGCCTGGCCATATTTTAGAGTAGAATTGTAGAGTTGGAAGAGACCTCAAAGTTCCACCCATCACCTGCTAACATCATCATCTAAAAAGGACACTCCCCTTCCCCCCCTTTAAGACTATTAAGTCTTAAATTCACCTCTGGACAAATATGCCCATTTTAGCAACCACCAATTATATATTATATGCAGCATGTATTATTTAGTTATTTAAGGCATCTCCTTCATCTTCCCCAGATGCAACAAAACATGTGTCAGTGTGGTGTAGTGGTTAAGAGCGGTAGACTCGTAATCTGGTGAACTGGGTTCGCGTCGCCGCTCCTCCACATGCAACTGCTGGGTGACCTTGGGCTAGTCACACTTCTCTGAAGTCTCTCAGCCCCACTCACCTCACAGAGTGTTTGTTGTGGGGGAGGAAGGGAAAGGAGAATGTTAGCCGCTTTGAGACTCCTTCGGGTAGTGATAAAGCGGGATATCAAATCCAAACTCCGATAGAGTCTCTACAGCCACAGCAGGCTCTGTAACCTTCCAACAGTTTGGCTTCACCTCCAAAGGCACTCTTCTCCATTCTCTTCCAAGGCAGACGGATGTCAACGCACACTATATGCCACTGAATCATTAGTATTTCTAAGTGGTGTGCTTAACCACAAACCACATGGAGAATAAAACTATGAATGGCCATCCTAAAACCAAGCAGAAACCCAAACATTAGTTTAAAGCACCTGTTGGAACAGGAAAGTGTTAGTGCCTGAGGGTGCCTGTCTAATCTCGGCTAGGAGAGAGTCCCATAGTCTTGGACCTGCAACACTGAATGCCCGGCTTCTAGAGCCATGGGGCTCAGTGATTGGGGAGGGGTATAAGGGGTCAGGTGGTCCTTTAAGACCTACAGGAGTAATTCATTTTATGAGACACCAAACAATCATGCTGCACGCTGTATTTATGTCGCCGTACTTGCATGAAAAAGTAACACAGCACATTCTGTCACCCGTAGCAGTGAATATTCAGCATATTTAATTAGAATAAAAGGAATATTTCTGCTTGTTACTCTTTCTTTCAGGCCACTTTAAATGCACTAATAGACAACAAAGAGCTGCAGACCGTGGTGTCCACAACTGAGCTGCAGAAGACAACGGGCACGGTGAGCTCATGCTTCTCTCATAAGCTACACTACACCAGGGTCTAAAACAAATAAGTCGGAATAGGGGATTTAGAAGCTGTTGTTTTAAACCACCACTTTCCCCCTCTCAGTGTTTATCCCTCCTCACTCCCATGCATGGCTGCTGCTGTTGTGCAACCCGCCTTCCTTCTCACACACCCCTACCCTGCCATCTAGATAGATAGATAGATAGATAGATAGATAGATAGATAGATAGATAGATATTATTGCAGGTGGCAGAAACAGGTGTGTTTGTCCAATCAAAGTCATCTAATCAGGTCCCCCCTCTGAATTGTTGGATAAATTGTGCCCCTCCCCCAAAAGCTGCCGTTTGCTCTGGGAGGGAAGCTGCAATTGACCCCTGTGGGCAATTTTTGTTAGTAACATGGCACAGGAGGAAAAGGTTTTTTTCCTTAAAAAAAATAAAACCCTTCCCAATGTATCATGTTATTGATCCTGAATGGGCGTAGTAATCCTATAAATGTCTACTCATAACTTCCTTTTAGGTCAGTGGGTCTAAGTATCTGGTAAGTGTATATGGGATTGCAGCCTAAATGTTGCTTAAATTGTAATAATTATTTTTAAAAACTTGGTTTTTTGTATATACATATTTTATTACTGCTACTAATTATTTGTTCTCCCCCCCACCCGCTCCGCCTCCTTCCCCACTGCCCAATCTGTATAGATGCTGCACAAACTTGCAGCAAGAGCCTTCATTCGAGATTATGAACAAGGGATTCTTGATGAAGATGAAACAGAACATGAGGTACGTTGCAAAAAAAAAAAAGTAAAATGAAAAACATGCAACAATTTATTGGCCAGCCATTTTAGTTACAGCTGCTGCTCATTTAGATATGACTTTTGATGAATTGTAGGAGGTTAGGGCCACAATCGTATACGTTATACGTATCCCATTGAACTCAGTGTGGCTTATTTCTGAAGAGGCGTGTATAGAATTGCACTGTAATTGATTAAACCTGCTCAAATCTGCACATTACAAAAATATCAGTTCTATAGAACAGTGTTTCCCAACCTAATCTAGGCAACGGCACACTTGTTTCATTAAAAAAATCTCGCGGCACACCGCTCCTCCCCGACCCGGCTGCGCCGGGTCTCCTGACCCAGAGTTACCTCTGGGATCAGCTGTAGCGCGGCGTCCTTTCTCCCGCCCATCAGCTGGGGCACCAGGTCGGGATTCTCCCGCGAGGCTTCTGTTGCTGCTGCTGCAGCAGCCAAGGGAGCAGCGCCGCCCTGGCTTCCGCTTCGCCGCCGGGCTCCAGCATTGCCGCCGCCACGGTCCTGTGCAGCGCGGGGCTGCAGGGCACCCTGGGCTCTGATTCTCGCGCGAGGCTTCCGGTCGGGATTCTCGCGCGAGGCTGTTGCTGCTGCTGCTGCTGCTGCTGCTGCTCCTGCTGCTGCTGCTGCTGCTGCTGCTGCTGCAGCAGCAGCCAAGGGAGCAGCGCCGCCCTGGCTTCCGCTTCGCCGCCGGGCTCCAGCAGCGCCGCCGCCACGGTCCTGTGCAGCCCTGGGCTGCAGGTCCCTTTTCCCGCGGCACATCAGCCGGTGTCTCGCGGCACAATAGTGTGCCGCGGCACACTGGTTGGGAAACGCTGCTATAGAATATAAGATTTACTTTGAAAAGATTATTGTGTAAGTTGATAAAAATTGTTGCGTACTTTCTGTAGCCTACACAACTTGTGTTAAATAACTAATAGCAAGACAAATAGCGTAGTAGTTGACGGAAACGGAACTGCAGTGGAACAGAAACAGCACTGATTGTGGTGGATATAGGCTGGAATGGAAATTGCTGCCTTTTTACATCTGTAGCCATGATGTGTCAAAGCAGTACAGTACTATGGATTCAGATGGGCATATCTGAAGTTCCAACAATATGTGGGTGTGGCGTTTGCCCACTCTTTGGAAATATGTTTGTGAAGGGGAAGACAAAAGGGTTAACAGGCTGACCAATAGGAAGCCCAGGGGCGGAGCCTAACTGTGTTTAAGGCTCAGCACAGGGGTTTTGGCAGTGAGTTCAGTTGGGAATAGAGAGAGAGTTCGGTTGGTGTGGGCGGTTGGTGGTTGGTGGTTGTGAGGGTGGTGTGTGTGGAACTTTGGTGGGGTGGTAGAGGAGTTAGAGTGAGCTAAAGATAGGAATGAGACAGAGGATAAAGTGTAACTGTGTATTTAATATCGAAATCTTGTTGGTGCATGAGAATAAACTTGACATTCTTTGTTCAACTTAAATCCTGACTGAGACTCAGTGTTTACCAGGGAGAACCCGGTTGGTGGCAGCGGTTATAGTGGTGGCACAGGGTCAATAGTCCGTGGAACGACCGGGGGGCCCTGTGTGATCACCACAGGCGGGTCCCAGTCCCATGTAGTTATAGGATTGCTCTGCCCAGGACCTGAAATCCCTGCTCCTGTTTCGGCCCCTGGGCAAGAATAAATGCATTAACATGCGGCTTTGTTTTCAGTTACACTTTGGAGAGGGAAGGAATCCCTTTCTCACTAGGGGTCATTGTATGTGGAGCAAGACAGATGCCCTCAAATATAAAACCTCACAGCTTTTGTCACCAGCTTTTCTTTTCAGCAGCCACAATATAGCCATACTGACCTTATTATTATGGGAGTGGTTTGCCAACGCTTATTTGATTCACCATTCAGAGAAGCATCTCTTCACTGTTTTCAGCCCTATACTTCACCTGCTTTAATTAGAGCTCTCTGTGTTATTTTGAAATAACAATCTGCCTGTGTCCTGCCTATTTAGATGAAGAAGCAGCTGTTGAAGTCCCAAATCATTGAGCTCAGTCTGAAGAACTCCATTGTGACCCAGTTTACAAGTTTTGTGGCAACTGAGAGAAGGGTACGTGTGTTCACTGAGGTATTTTGTACGCATGAGCTGTCACTTAATCCTTGGGCCCACCGTTCATACTTCATCGGTTCTCTTATTGACCTAATATTAATGACTGCATTTATTATTACCGAGCACCAGAAGTATAGAAGGTGCTGGGAAGAAGAAGCACCCAAAGATGGGTTGTATCCTGGTACCACGTGGGTCATGTAATACATGAATCCTTTTATACTCCTGCTCAGGAGACTCCACCCAGATCCCCTTCATGCCTTCCCCAGAATCAGTGCTTTTCTTTCATCTCTTGAAAACCTTCGTGTCTAGTCTAAATACTATTTTTCTCCCTGGAATCTAAAGATGCTATTTCACTTGTTTTTCGCCTTCACTTCTTTCTTTTTTCAAAAAGCTTTATCTTTGTTCTATTCTTCCTTCTGCTTCTCTGCTCACCCCTCGTTCCCTCTCTCCCTTGGCATTGTTTTCCTCAGAACAGCTGTAAAGTGCATTGCATTTTCAACTGGTCTCTGTTTTGGAGTACAAGCAGGGGAGTGTACTTGGTTACCTAGTTTTACTTGTTAACTGAGATTATTATTTCACCATTGAACAATTGTTCGAAGTAGCATAACTGTTAATCTCATGGCTTGGACACATTGCAAAATTGGGGCAGGCCAGATGATGTAACATAGGTACAGGAAACCTTTGGCCCTCCAGATATTGTCAAACTACAACTCCCATCATCCCTTCCCATTGGCCATGCTTGCTGTGGCTGATGAGGACCAGAGTTCAGCAACATATGGTGCGTCAAAGGTTCCCCACTACTGATGTGGTGGGCAGCCCTGAAGGCAGCCCTGTTTAGGGAAGTTTTTAATGTTTGATGCTTTATCATGTTTTTAATATTCTGTTGGGAGCTGCCCAGATTGGCTGGGGAAACACAGCCAGATGGGCAGGGTATAAATAAATGATTATGGTGATGATGATGATGATGATGATGTAACATAATAAACTAGCTGATCCATGCCATTGCACAGAGGGACTGCTCACATCATTTGTGCCTGAGTGTGAAGCACCAAACTCGCATGTTGCATCATCTGTGGGGTGAGGAGGCATCCTTCACCTAAAAGGAGCTCCACTCTGGGTTACGCATGGACCAATGCAAACTGGGGGAAACACTACATGGGGGGCTTCCTACAGCCAAGCAGAGTGGCACATAGCAGAGAACATGCTGAATCTGCTTAAAGCAGGGGTAGCTAACCTGTGGCCATCTAGATGTTGTTAGACTCCAGCTTCCACCAGGCTCATCCAGCATAGCCAATGGTTAGGTATGGTAGTTCAACAACAACAACAACAACAACAACAACAACAACAACAACAACAACAACAACATATTTATACCCCGCCCATCTGGCTGGGTTTCCCCAGCTACTCTGGACAGCTCCCAACAGAATGTTAAAAATAGAATCAAACATTAAAAACTTCCCTAAACAGGGCTGCCTTCAGATGTCTTCTAAAAGTCAGATAGTTGTTTATTTCCTTGATATCTGGTGGGAGGGTTTTCCACAGGGCAGGTGCCACCACCGAGAAGGCCCTCTGCCTGGTTCCCTGTCACTTCCCTTCTCGCAGTGAGGGAACCGCCAGAAGGCCCTTGGAGCTGGACCTCAGTGTGTCTGGGCTGAACGATGGGGGTGGAGAGGCTCCTTCAGGTATACAGGTTCCCCACCTCTGGCTTAAAGCTTCTATGTTTTTCTTAGGACTTCCCCATCCCAGTTCAGATTAATTCCAGTGTTCATTTTTGTATCTTGAAGCATGCACATTATTTTATGTAATTTATAACCTTGCTTTTTAATACTTATTTTTGTGGTGCTTTTTATTCACACACACACCCCCAATTCAGGATACAAATGAAGACCAGACTGCTGATTCTCTGGATGTTTTGGAACTTGTAGCCATGGTGGATGTAGACATCTTACCCTACATGGAATATCAGTCAAAAGGACAGACGGCTCCTTGCGAGTCCCTAGGTTTTGTATGTATCCAACACTTTCTAGTCCTCTTCTCCCTTCATGCATCTCATGAAGTGGTCTGTGGTCCATGACATGGTAAAATGCACTTTTTATTACTGTATTACTAATTTTCCTTCCTTCCCTATTTTATCTCATTCCCCACCACCTCTGTGTGTGTGTGTGTGTGTGTGTGTGTGTGTGTGTGTGTGTTCCAGTCATCAAGAGCCTTCAACGTTGAGGAGGAGGAAGGATACCATGAAGTACCGGTATGTTGACAAAAATATAAAATACTTGAAACCGTATGTTGGTCAGCCATTTTAATTGTTGTTGCCTTTGCTTAATTGTGTGAGGTTAAGGTTGGACTCTTACATGTCCTGACCTGTGAATTGCATTGAACTCAGTGCTAAAATCCGTATTAATAAGTGTCATTATACTCAGATACAACCTTGACATTTCATTAGACGAAAACAAGAGCTATACTTCAGTGGGGAAGGGGCATCTGATGGGTCAGTTCTCTCTTACTAACTTAGCGAACTGAAGTATTCTGTTTAATTTGCCTGTTCTGCCTTTGTTCATCTTCATTTAAGAATAAATAATAAATTATTATTATTATTATTATTTACAAATGTCTTGAACACTGAGACATTGGAATGAAATTTAATGAAATTAAAACAGTGGTAGCCGATGTGGTGCCCTCCAGATGTTTTGCTCTCTCAACTCCCATTCGCCCCAGTCAGCATGGCCAGTGGTCAGGGATGATGGAAGTTGTGATCCAAAACACCGGTATATAGGTTGCACTACATTGGTTGGGTTGAAGACACTGTTCTGCATTTCAAATTCTAAGAGCTCTTCACCCCCACCACACAACTCTTTTCAGAGGTGGGGAAGGGGAGACACTGTGGGAGGAATTGTGCCCCCACTCCCAATAAGTTGCTGTTTGCTTGGGGAGGAAAACTTTTACAGTGGTACCTTGGCTGTCGAACGGCTTGGCTCCTGAACAAATAGGCTCCTGAACGCCGCAAAGCCGGAAGTGAGTGTTCCGGATTGCAAACATTTTTCGGAAGCCGAATGTCCGACGTGGCTTCCGCTTGACTGCAGGAAACTCCTGCAGCCAATCGGAAGCCATGCCTTAGCTTTTGAACGGTTTCGGGAGTCGAACGGACTCCCGGAACAGATTATGCTCGAGAACCAAGGTACCACTGTAGTGACATTTGAATGCATTTTTTTGTCAGGGATATGGCACTGGGGGGGAAGTTTTTTTAAGTTAAAAAAAAACACACCTCCATGTATCACAGTCTTGATCCCGACTATACTCCTGACATGTTTTATTATTACTAGTACAATAATCATTACTAATTATGCTAATTATACTAATTATGCACTACTAATTCTTCTATTCTATTCCCCCCCCCACCTCTCACCACCCATATATAGGGGATGTTTGACTTTCCTTTAGCAGAAGATTTTGGAGTTTATGAAGAAGTGACTATTGAGAAGGACGAAATAGAATTTGTGGAGAAAAAGAAAAAGAAAAGCAAAAAAATGGTAAGGGAACTTGAGGTACATTGGTGCAAAAAATGCAACAAAAAACATGAAGCAGTTTATGGTCAGCCATTTTAATTAGAGCTGTTGCACACTTAGAGATTTTTTTTAACTCATTGCACAAGTTTAAGGATGGAGTCTTATACATTCTGACCTTTGAGTCCCATTGAACTCAGTATTAAAATCCCTTTTAATAAGTGTAATAATCGATACAATCTTGGTGTTCATTAGACAAGATTAAGAAATAATCTAACATAACTCAAAGGCCTCATTGATTCACTTCTAGAAAGCATTTTTTCCAATATGAAACTTCTCAGTTAAACCTGCGTCATGAAAACACCCGCAAGCTTCAGTTAATCATAAGTTGCACACACAACTATTTGGAACATAGGAGCTGCCTCTATTTCCTAAGAAGCCTATCTGTATCAGCGGAGACAAATACATGTGAGGGTGTAGTTATTTCGGGGGGGGGGGCACACATATTTTATCCTTGCTAGCCCAGAACTAAGGTTTTCACTAAGTCAGCTTGAATTAAAATGGTAGCTCTACACAGCACAGTATAGAGCAGAGTTTCTCAAACTCAGGTCTCCAGCTGTTTTTAGACTACAATTCCCATCATCCCTGACCACTGAGTCTTGCTAGCTAGGGATGATGAGAGTTGTAGCCCCAAAACAGCTTGAGATCCAAGTTTGGGAAGCTCTGGTATAGAGCTTTATTATCCGACAGTGCCTTCCTCCATTGTCGTGATCCATTCGTGTTTACTTAGAAGTAACTTTGCTGAATGGGATCAATTAACGAATTTGTAACTTCCTGTGGCACTAGCATTAAAACAATAAAAGCACTCAGTGCCTAGTCCCAGATAATATTATTTACAGTTTAGGTTGACTACAGATCTAGTATAGGTTTTTTCCCCATTAAGTAAAAATGATTTTTAATGTTTGGTGCCTGTAGTTTATATTTCCAGAATAAATCCTCTTAAGGAGGTTTATTTCTGACAGATCGTGGATTACTGTTGTTGTTGTTGTTGTTGTTGAACCTATTAGTTGCTTGTCACCAAACAGGTCTCCAAGTAATTTACATATGCATGATTACATTATAACGTAGAATGGGGGGGGGATTATATAAGCATTGTGAATAATGATATATAAAAACCATGTGTGTTTTCCCAGCTGTGAGACTAAAAGAATAAATTTTACTCCGCAGAAGTCTGTGGTTTCCATGGCTGACCAAGCGCCTGAAGCATTTCAAAATGAGAGCAGATGTATGTCAGTTGCTCCTCCAAAGCGGGTGTCATTTCTTAAGAAGCCACTTGAGAAGGCAGTTCCACTTACTGAGGCAGAGAATTTGAGTATGTCACTGCCGGAGGAATTTACAGGTGGCATGCCAGCAGGTGACATGAGCAGGTCTCTTCTCAGTTCTGACTTGAAGGTAATCCCCAAAGCTGCCTAGCCGGGGCATATGCTAAGTGCATACCGCTTCCCCTGGGTCAGTACTGCTTCACACAGGTGTCCTTTTTTTGGAGGAAGAGAGCACTGGGCATTTAGAATACTTTTGTAATCCTTGGTTTGTTTACACATATAGTAGAGCCAAAGCAGAGGCAACCAGCATGGGTATGCCTGCCACACAGCCGATCCACTCCTTCACATCCAGCCCCCAGAGAAAGATATTAAAAACTGCTTCCCTTTTTCCTTTCTGCACACACACACAGTTGTTTCTGGGCATTCATAGCTTCTCCATCTCAAACATTCCAAGGTGATCCAATGCGCTCTCAGAAAAGACACATCCACTGGCTGTGCTGAACTTCCAATAAATATTGACATTATTTGGTGTGCGTTTCTAAAATTCCTCTAAGGAAGTTCTCTTCAGATAGAAATTCTGAGGATCTTTTTGACCACTTGTATGACTCGGTGGGAGGCACATCTAAACATTGAGGGGATTCAAAAACAGATTTTCCAGGGTTTTTGAAATATACTCTGAGTCAAGTGTGAATTTCATGCTCTTTATTCAGCAGCCGTGCTATTTGGATACCTACAGCATTTTTGTAATATTTGGATTGTTTACAAATATAGAAGTGGAGCACACAAGTGGAGGCAACTGGTATATGCTCTCCTGCCATGCAGCTGATCTACTCCTTTGCATCCAGTCCCCAGAGAGAGATGCCACCAGTTGCCTTCAGATCACAGCTAACTCTGCTTCTTCCCCTTGCAAAACTTTCCTTTATGCATTAACACACACACACACACACACACACACACACACACACACACACTGTTGGCTGTGCCCCCTTTTCCAAGCATTGATTGCTTTTCGCACCCCAAACATTCAAGAAGGATTAAGAAACTAGCTTCTCACAATTCACTCTTGTAAAGATGCTGAACTGCTAGGAAATGCTAACATTATTCTGTTAAATCCCAAGTTATGATCGGGGAATACTCCAAGGCAAGGGTGTCTCGTGCATGGCCCTCCAGATGGTGCTGTGCTACAAGTCCCATCATTTTTGACTGTTTACCATGCTGGGAGGTGGGAGTTGGAGTCTACTGACATCTCGTTGCCGCTGGTTAGACACCCCTGCTGCCAGGCAATCCCATTAGACAGCAATCTCGTAACATTCCAAAGGTCCTCTAAGGAAGTTCTCCCAAGACATTCCGGGGATTTTTTTAATCAGTTGTACAACTTGGTGGGAGGCATACCTTAACATTACAAGAGTTTTGTGTGAGGGGTTTCAGAAGCAGATTTTTCAAGGCTGTGGAAGTTAATGTAGGAAAAGCAGAATGTGTGTGAACCAAATTCGAGTCTAAAATAAGAACTTTTACGCCATAGGTGCCTTCTGCTATTGATGCTCGCAGCAAGCTTGGGGGAAGCTCCTTTGGCTTCGGTTTTGGAATCCAAAATAGTGCTCCGATAAGCGCCCTTCCTCCACCGCCTCCTTGTCCTCTATCTGGGAACATCCACACGTTTGGATCACCTGCAACTGGTCTGTATGGTTCTGCTTTTGGATCAGCTACTTTTGGATCACCTGCAGCTGGTCAGTTTGCTTCACAGAGAGCCCCCCAAGCTCCAATAAGCACTGCTTCACCACTGCCGCCTCTGCCTGGAGGCATCCCCAACACGTTGGCTTTTGGGTCATCTGCAGCTGGTCTGTTTGGTTCTACTTCCAGTCCCAGTTTGGGTTCACAGGCAATTCCCCAAGCTCCGATAAGCACCACCGCTGCTGCTGCTGCTGCTGCTCCACCACCTCCTCTGCTTGGAGGCAACCTCAACATGTTTGCTCCGGGATCACCTGCAACTGGTCCGTTTGGTTCTACTTTAGGATCACCTGCCGCTGGTCCGTTTGGTTCTCAGGCAATGACCCAAGGCTTTAGCTTGAGGAAATTTGATATGCTTCAACAGAAGGATCTGTTTCCACCTCCAACGCTTCCATCTGAAGGAGCGTTTGCTCCTCTTAAGCTTTCTCCAGCAGATGTAAAAGCGTTTGCGCAAGGAAGTGCACAGGAGTCGGTCAGCCCTCTTTGCAGAGTGCCAGAAGTGCAGCGCTCAAAGGAAACCCATGAGGCTTCTCACAGGATGCCCTATAACTTGCAAGAGGTAAGATGTCTTTAACTATTTTAAAAACTGTATTTATGTGGAGACCACATAACACCTGTCTTGAAAGACCTACATTGGCTCCCAGTACGTTTCCGAGCACAATTCAAAGTGTTGGTGCTGACCTTTAAAGCCCTAAATGGCTTCGGTCCAGTATACCTGAAGGAGCGTCTCCACCCCCATTATTCTGCCCGGACACTGAGGTCCAGTGCCGAGGGCCTTCTGGCGGTTCCCTCACTACGAGAAGCCAAGTTACAGGGAACCAGGCAGAGGGCCTTCTCGGTAGTGGCGCCTGCCCTGTGGAACGCCCTCCCTTCAGATGTCAAAGAGAACTACCAGACCTTTAGAAGACATCTGAAGGCAGCCCTGTTTAGGGAGGCTTTTAATGTTTAATAGATTATTGTATTTTAATGTTCTTTTGGAAGCCGCCCAGATTGGCTGGGGAGACCCAGCCAGATGGGCGGGGTATAAATAATAAATTATTATTATTATTATTATTATTATTGTAATCCACCCTGGGACATTCCGGTGAACTAAGCTGCTTCTGGCGAACCAGAGCAGCTCACGGAAACACCGTTTACCTTCCTACCGGAGTGGTACCTATTTATCTACTTGCACTTCGTGCTTTCAAACTGCTAGGTTGGCAGGAGCAGGGGCCAAGAAACGGGAGCTCACCCCGTAGTGGGGATTCAAACAGCCAACCTTCTGATCGGCAAGCCCTAGGCTCTGTGGTTTAACCCACAGTGCCACCCACGTACATATATATATATATATATATATATATATATATATATATATATATATACTTATCTGTGCTTATTGCTTCTCTAACCTATACTACTATTCTTGATGGAACACCTACCCTTAGAGAGCAGGGCTTTTAGATGTGCTGGGTTAGGTTGTGATTCTTCACATCCCTTGAGGACTAGCTCTGGGGGATATTTTTCACTCTACACTGTTGTCTGTCTCTCTCTTTAAAGGTTACTCTCATGAAGGTGTGCAAAAAAAAAGCGCGTCAATCATTTCCTGCACAGAAGCCGCCAAGGGTTATATCCTGGCCTCAACTCTTTAAACTCCAGAATCAGGTGTGCACTCTCTTTTTTTCTATAGCTGTTGCAAGAAAAGAAAAGGAACAGACAGACAAATGGAGCCTACCCATGGGCGTAGCCAGGGGGAGCAGAGGGGGGCAGTTCCCCTCCCCAGATCAAGTAAAACAATAGAAGTACTTAACTAACTTACCGATCACGTCAGTTCTGCCCCCCTAACAAAAGTCCTGCCCCCCCCAACAAAGTACTGTGTGTCCCCCCCTACAATAATCCTGGTTACGCCCATGACTCTACCATTATTTTGCAGAAACAGAGAGCCTATCCCTCTTGATACTGTGGGGAAGGGACGTTTTGACAAATCTTACCTGTTATGTTTTATCATTGTTTTAATCAGTGTGTATGGTTTTAATCAGTGTGTATGGTTTTAATCAGTGTTTTTGTAGTTGTTTTGTCTTTGCGTGGAGTGCCCTATCTGGGTGGATGGAGCAGCCAAGTAATTTCGTTGTTCCCAAAGGGGACAATGACAATAAATATATTCTATATATTCTATATTCTATATTCTATTGTTGCAGCTTTATGATTGTCTTTATATTTTATCGATTTACATTTGTGAGCTGCCCAAAGAGGACACCATTGATGGGGTGGTATAGAAATTCCTAAATGAAGCAGTGTTTTATTTATGTATTTGTATGCAAATACATGCAAATCTGCTTGACACCCGAAGAACCTGTGTATTGAGGCATCTAGGATATGTCCTAGATGCCTCAATACACAGGTTCTTCGGGCGTCAAGCAGATTAGACATTAAAACAAAAATGAAACATAGCATAGAATAACAGAAAGAAATTCAGAGTAAAATTTCACAGAAAACACAAAGTATATCCAGGGGTGGGGGTGGACTTTGGGTCTCTTCCCATGTTAATGACAGAGGTGGGCAACCTACACTCTGAGGGCTGCACACAATATTTGGCCTAATTTCATGCAGATGGAAAGGCAGGCATAAACAGGGAGAAAGCAAAAACAGAAAAGGGGTGCCCCCCCATTTTTGGTTCTGGCCCTGCCCACTCTTGGCATGCAGCCTTAAACAGATTACCCACAGGGAAATGCAGCCCTATCCAGAAGACAAATTTTACATGAGAAACCGTACCTTTTTTTGCCCATTTGTGCCTCACCTATGTTGAGGAGGCTGCCTGGTTTCTTTTTTATAGAGCCATTCATTACATGTGTTTATTTTCCTTTAAAAAAGAATAGCTTTCACACAACAATTCTCCTCTTCCCCCATTTTATTTTTATGAATGTGTTTTCCTTTTATATTCCAGGATGGTTTTTGGCAGCTGATCCCTGAGCTTGGGACTCTTCTGGATTTCGATGTGGATTATTTTGTCAACGTTTCACTTGCAAAAAAGGGAATTAATTCACTTGGTAAATCCCATTTTACTTCCTTTATACAGTGTACTCGAACTTCTGAAATGCTTATTCCCACTGAAAGCATTGTGAAAACTCGGTAATGACCAACTTAAATCCTATTGATTTCAGTGGAACCTAGGCATAGTATTTATAAAGTGCATATACAGCTACCCAGAGTGGTTTTTGTGGCATGCTGGCACACTCACAACTGTCCTACAAAAGTTCACATGAACAAAAAAGAAAAAGGTTATTGCTGTTGTTTGCTTTATGGCTGTATACAGACGTCTTTCCAGTTCTGCAGCAGGGCAAGATGAGCAAACTGTGGGCCTGCCACTCAACAAAAATGATCCAGTGGGCATCAAAATCTTTTTTTATATAATTAGACATTCTGGTTTTCAGAAATACTATTTACAGCTAGAATAAAAGCTCAATGGAATGGATTTGGGGAGTGAGGGTGTCATTGAATTCTACTTAATATGATCCAGAGCAGAACTCCCAATGTATAGAGTAAAAACTTAAACATGTTGCAGGATTCCCCAAAAATAGACCAGAGGCAATTATATTTCATCCAGCAGAGCCTTACTGCTACTGAAGGCAAATGAGCATAATGGTCACAAATCCAATACATTCAGGATTGGCACTGTCCATAAGAAATCCAGTTGCAGCAGACTTAACTTGAACTTACAATGACTTATAATAAGACTAAACCTTCACACTAAGCATATTATGTACAGAACACCACACCAGAAGGAAGAGAGATAGAAAGAGAAACCCAGGCTCCTTCTGGCCTTATTATAGTCAGCATGACCTTGACTGAAAGAGATAACAGAACCAGTTTAAGCCAGCTGTACTCAGCTTCTCTGAAGGAATAACCCAAACATCATGAATTTTCTGCTTGTTTCTTTCACACAGATAAGTTTCCCTCTTGAATTAATTAGAATAGGAAGGATCTCTACACATCAGATCTATACTTTCTGCACTGAGAAATGCAAACTGGCAGACAGAATCCATGCACTCTTAGAGGCAAAATCTTTTGATACTCAAGTTTTAGATATTCAGGGTTCCTCTGTCAGTACCACCAGTCTGCTTGACAACAGCACTGACACTTTAGTTAGGAGTACTTTTAAGAATTAAGGGACCCAGGTGGCGCTGTGGGTTAAACCACAGAGCCTAGGGCTTGCTGATCAGAAGGTCGGCGGTTCGAAATCCTGCGACGGGGTGAGCTCCCGTTGCTCGGTCCCAGCTCCTGCCAACCTAGCAGTTCGAAAGCACGTCAAAGCGCAAGTAGATAAATAGGAACCGCTCTGGCGGGAAGGTTAATGCCGTTTCCGTGCGCTGCTCTGGTTTGCCAGAAGCGGCTTTGTCATGCTGGCCACATGACCTGGAAGCTGTACGCCGGCTCTCGGCCAATAAAGCGAGATGAGCGCCGCAACCCCAGAGTCGGACACGACTGGACCTAATGGTCAGGGGTCCCTTTACCTTTACTTTTAAGAATTAATTCTTTAATATGAAACATAGCCAGTTAAATGCTAATGCTTTTTTTCTTTTCATCCAGGCCCCAAAGGGAAAGAGAAGCTGTTGCGGTTGATTGCTACACTTCTGGTGCTACAGGTTATACGTTTCAAGCAACTGGAAGGCCTCGTCTTCAGATCTTTAACAACATTGAATGACTCTCCCCCATCATGGTACGTTTTGTAAGCAGACTTAACATTTCAGGCAACTCTTCTCTAAAAGCTAAAGCATTTAAATCACTTGTAGGCATTAATCCGTAGTACTAGGACTTCCTTGAGTCAAAGCAAACAGGTTGTAAACACGGGGGGCTGGGGCCCATTGGGACTTTTAGGTGGAAGTCAGGGAGACCAGCAATGTATCCTGCACCATTGACAGGTAGAGCCACTCTGACTGGCTTTAAGTAAAGCAGGAAAGGTGGTGACTGGCTGAGGGCAGACAGGTTGGTGCTCCATTTGCCATTTGCCCTCCTCTGGTTGTAAAACACATATTCAGGGGGATGTTTCAGGATTTGAGACTTCAAGTGGGTGACATCTGAGTGCAGCTTAAACAGTAACTTGAATTTCAAATAATAATAACTTGTTTAATATGAAACTTTAGGCTTTGGAAAAGACTGACCATGTCCAACATTAGGAGAAGGCTAAGTCTGAAGTTCTAACCACCAAGTCTGTAACTAAATCCATTTCAAATGCTAACTTTAGAGATAAACCTTCTACCTGGGTTGATGCCGTTGTAAAAACTTTAAAATGGGACCAGCGGCGCTTCCCACATAGCTGGCCCAATTAGCAGAGAAACATAGCTTTCCAGCGTGAAGGATACCCAGGCTGAGCTCAGAGAGAGAAGATGCAAATAAATCACACATTTCCAGCTTCAGACAGAAAAGTACCGGTAGTTTTACTTCCAGTCATAAAAAGCATGAAGGTTACAAACACTATTTACAAAGAGTTCATTGCTTCTGCCTCTCCAGGCAGAGGTCTCCTTACATCCAGCCAGTTTGATGGCTAAGATCAGACTCCTTAAAAGAGTTCTCACCATCACTTCCCAGAAGCTGAACATGCCCAGATTATCTCCTTCTTTGACCTTGTAGCTGTCCAAGCTAGCAGCTTCTCACAGATAACAGCAACACAGAATGTTCTTGTTTTCTGAGAACGAATGACACCAACCCCCAACAGATACCCGTCCCCTGTATCGTTGGGGGACTGTGGCAAGTTTTTTTTCTTAGGTTTTCCTGAATTACAGGTATGTTAAGGGTACTCGCAATCCATTGGAAACATCCACATAAATCTCACTGGAATAAAAGAGGCTTAGGAATGTCAGTAGCTGCCTTACACAGATCAGATCATTGGTCCATCTAGCTCAGTATTTTCTAAGCTGTTTGATGAGCTTTTCAGAGTTTGTCAGAAATCTTTTCCAGCTGTATTTGGAGATGTGAGGCATCGAACCAGGGATCTTTTGCATGCAAGGCATGTGCTTTGCTACCACCGAGTCCATTGCCCTTCATGCGTACAAATCTGTGCAATGTTGATTTCAGATGCCATCTTTGTTTTAATGAAGGAAGAATCGGTAAAGTTGGTGGGAGTCTTCTAGGCCATCTAGTTCAACCCCCTCCTTGATGTGGAGAATCCAGAGCTAGAGCATCCAACCTCTAATTGAAAGCCTCTACCAAGGAAAACCTGCCAACTAGGCAATTGGTTCCATTTTCAGACTGGTCTGTTAATAGGTTTTTCCTAATATGCAGCCAGAATCTACGCAATTGTAGTCACAGGGCCCATTAGATACAGTCCTCTCCTCTATGGGCAGCAGAACAAGTCTTTTCCCTCTTGACGCTAGGGTCAAGTTGCTGTTTCATTTTGACACGAACATTTCATTCATTCCTTTCTTCTCCGTTCACAGGGCATTTGAACCTGTAAAGAAAGCAGTTGAATGGGCAAGGAGAACTGAACGAGAATTTCCAGCAATTTGCCAGCGTCTTGATCTGGGGAAAGACTGGGATTTTGCCACGAAGAAGCTGCTGCATATTGAAGAGATTGGGATCGGCATCACTGTTGTTTCCCCCTCTCATATCTAGTCAGACTAGCAGAAAAATGGCACCATCATCTATTTGCTTGTCTCTAATCATAATATGTTGATTTTATCTGATTAAATATGTTGATTTTATCTAATTAAGATTTTGGTTTTCAATCTATGTATTTAATCATGGAACTCTGATACTCCAGATTGTAACCAAGAATATAAAACACCAAAAAAATAGTATAAATATTAGGACCTGTTTTCTCCATGTTCATTTTGGTTTGGGGTTAATTTTGTTTTACAAAACAATTGCTTTCTGTTTTATGAGATGTTCTGACCAGAAGGCTTAGAACTATTCATGTCAAAAGTTTAGCTGATGAACCTGGTCGTTATGGGGAAGTGAAATATAAAGATTGACAAGCAAATGGTGGGGCAGAAGCTTAAACAAGTTTGTGGGCATGGAAACTGTTTGGAGATTGACTGTGTAGTATTTATTTTTTTAAGCAGGTTTCCACCAGTGTAACAAATTCATTGAAAATGTTCCCAAATCTTATTGCCTCTGGTAGTTAATGCTGGCAAAAGAATTAATGCAACATGGTAGCTAAGTATAAAGCAGAAAAAGGTTCCTCCAGCCCAAGCTGATAAAGAAAGTGCTATCAGAGTGGATTAAAGAATGTATTGGGATAGTTTGTATTTAGTTTGGATTTGTAAATACTGTCTCTTTAAAAATTAATAAGTAATCATTATAGACACATTAGCCCAACAGTTATTTTCTGAACTAAATCAATACTGTACATCTACCCAGCTACAAATGTTTTTCTGTGTGAATAACCATTTTGATCATTTTTCAAATATAATTGTACCTGATGAAAATAAACTGCACTAATCTGCTCAGTAACTATCCAGCCTTCTTTTCTACCTGCAAATCATGGGAATTTATTTGCCACTTTGTTTTTGTGAAGATGCAGCTAGGAAAAGGAATGTTGGAATGGGGAAAAGGAAAAGGAAAATGGTCCAGTGCATAGGTTCCTATATTCCCACACTTCAGAAATGGTCATGTGTGTTAGCCATAAATAAGACCCTATGAAGTATAGACACTTTCTCCATATGTTAATTGTGCAAAATGCAGTACAGTCCAACGAATAGATGCAAGACCTTCTTGTGTAAGAATAAAAGATTAAATAAATAATATTATGTGGGTAGAAGAGGATGTTTGTGGATGGGCATCATTAGATTCAACACTTAGCTGCAAATTAACATGGTTTGGTGGTCAGGTTTGCATCATTCTTTAGGAAATATATGAAGAAGTATGGGTGATAAACTTCATTTGAACCAGACTCCTTTCCTTGCTGCTTTTAATTCATAGTGATACCACTTGCCTCCAAGGCCTATCCCACAAAGACATGGCTGGATGCCATGTTTAATTGTATTAAAAGCCTCCCCTACTGGTCCCAATTATAAGTACTACTTCTCCACAAACACATATTTAGTACCATGAAGGGGGGGGCAGCGTAATACTAAACCAGAGCTAAAACAAATATTAATGCCATAAAAGGCAACAAGATTGTGTTAACAAACACTGGCTTCTCCCTGTTTCTCTGGAGGTTCCTTTTTCAACTTCACTCCCACCTTAAGACTCCTACACTGATTCCTCCATCCCAACAGATGTCATTCTGCTACAGCACTGCTCCCTCGGGGGACATCCACCTGGGTTCAGTTTCATTGAAGAGCCTGATATATATAATTGTAGAATTGGAAGGGACCCCGTGGGTCATCTAGTCCAACCCCCTGCAATGCAGGAACCTTTTCTGCCCGACATGCGTCTCGAACCCACGACCCTGAGATTTAGAGTCTCACGCTGTATGGACTTAACTACATTACATGCAGACCCATAGGAGCCAACTCCTAGGTGCCGTGGACCCTCAACAATAAAATATTTGAGGGGATCAGGCCCCCACAAAGTTGCTGGGCATTCCCATTCAAATAGTGTGTGTTGCACTGCATCATGCGATCGGGGCTTAGCTGGGCCCCCACAACATTTTATTCAGGTTGGCAGTCCTGTGCAGACGGGTTCCGTTTTTTCAAAAGTTCCCAAACTGTCCCAGTCGGACAGACAGGCACGCCGACACCTCAGAGAGCCATCGGTTTCTATGGAAACCCCCCTCACATCCGCCTCACGGGATGGAACCGGAACCCCGAAGGAAGGGTTCCCGCCCCCTTCTCTGACTGACTGCTTCCCGGAACCTGCCTCGCATTGGTCGTTTCTCCCGAAAGCTGCCCTGATTGGCTGCAGCGGATGGCGCCGACCGCGGATTGGCGAGCTGCCCTCGCTTGCGGCTCTGCCCTCGCCACCCGCTAGGCCGCTTCATTGCCTTTAGCCGTGTGGAGAGGGGAGAGGCGAACGCCGCAGCTTCTCCTCACAGACGCCGCTGGAACGTTCGGCTCCAACATGGCGGCGGCCGTCGTGAGTGGCTCTGAGGAGGAGGCGGCGAGGAAGGAGGAGGAGGCTGCAGGAGGAGAAGAAGGAGCGGCGGGGGGAAGCGGCGGAGGCGTCGACAGCGACGAAGATGAGGACGTCTACGAGGTGGAGAAGATCCTGGACGTGAAAACCGAAGACGTGAGTGCGGAGGGGGTCGGGCCTTGAGAAGGCAGCGAAGATCTTGTCAGGGCGCTTTCCCTTTGCCTTGCAGCAGGAGGCTCTGCCTTGCAGCTGCCGGGCTGTTCCTGTTGATTTTTAGCGCGCAGTTGGGACACAAACTGTCCCGGGATGTGTAGCTAGCACGAAAAGGGCGGGCATTTGTTATATGTGGTTCTTTTAATCACTTAAAGCAGGTAGAAGTAGGCGCACCAACTCTGTGAGGGTTAGGATGCGCTCAGTTTCCGCCCTTAAAACTGCCCAATCCGTATTAAAACGCCGTCTTCTTTTCGGCGCGGACCTCTTCATCTTCCCCTGTCAAGCGGCTAACACTTCTTCATCGCATCCTTGTTAAATGCCGTTAAAGTGCTTTTGTGCCTTGTGCCTAATTCGTACCTATTTTCCTCTTTCTGCAGCCAATACAAAACAGCTGGTCTGAGAGCCCCCCCCCCCCGCTAGTGGCAGTATGTTGTATTGGATGCAAATATTGTCTTGTTCTGTTTCCAGAGGTAGTCAGGCCCTGCTTTAAAAAAACAAAAAAACAAAAACACTTTTGAACACCATGCTTACACTTTGAGCTTCTATCCATATTGGCACTGCAGGATTTGGCAGCAAGTATGTGGGTGAGGATTGTGGCAATTTTACTTGCAGTTTGAGACCCTGTGAAGAATTGGTTATTGCCCCTCAAATCCATGGTGCATGCACACACTCAGTGCCCAACATTTCATCAATGAATGGATACATTCATTGTCCCCATCCCCCACAAAACACATGAGAGACAGAGAGAACTTTAGCCATATATGAACCAGAGGAGATCCAGTCAGTGAGCCAGTGCATTCATGGGTGCAGCCAGGGGTGGGAGGCAGCTCCCCACCCATCAAGTAAATAAAAAAAATACTTAACTGATCCATTGCATCACAGATAACTCTGTTCACCCCCCCCCAGCATAAAGCCTGCCCCCTAAAATAAATCTTGGCTATGCCCATTATACTATTAATATCTGGTACATCAGCTGAGACCCTACTTGCTTGCACACTGTCTCACCAGAGTGGTACATGCTCTGATTATCTCCCACTTGGACTGCTGCAATACACTCTACATGGGGCTACCTTTGAGGGTGACTCAGAAATGACAAATAATCCAGAATGTGGCTGCCAGACGGGTGACTGGGTGACTGGGAGAAGCTGCCAGGACCATATAACACCAGTCCTAAAATACCTACATTGGCTCCCGATATGTTTCCAAACACAAAGTGTTGGTGCTGAGCCCTAAACGGCCATGGCCCTGTACACCGGAAGGGACATGTCCACCCCATTGTTCATCCCGACACTGAGGTCCAGTTCTGAGGGCCTTCTGACTATTCCCTCACTGTGAGAAGTGAAGTTACAGGGAACCAGGCAGAGGGCCTTCTCGGTAGTGGCACCCATCCTGCAGCATACCCTTCCATCAGATGTCAGAGATGACCAATTACATGACTTTTCAAAGACATCTGAAGGCAACCTTGTATCAAGAAGTTTTTAATGCTTGGTGTTTAGTTATATTTTTATATTGAGTTGGAAGCCACCCAGAGTGGTTGGCACAACCCAGTCAGATGGACAGGGTATAAATACCGGTAATAAGTTGTTGTTGCTGTTGTTGTTGTTGTTGTTGTTGTTGTTGTTGTTACTAACAACAACAGTTGTGCTTACTAACTCTCTTTGCTTTGTTAGGGGAAAATACTATACAAAGTACGGTGGAAAGGATATCCACCAGATGATGATACATGGGAACCTGAAGAACATTTAGAAGACTGTAGAGAAGTGCTACTTGAGTTCCGGAAAAAAATAGTGGATTCTAAGCCTAAACCTGTTAAAAAAGAGATACAGGTATGTTTGATTTCAATTTTTATATACCACTAAGGAATTTATTTTATACCCTTTCCCCCCCTATGATAAAGGGCACTACCCTTTTAACTGAAATTGGTCTTTTGGGGGGCTGTGTGGTTTTCTCCCTTCTGTTTTGGCAAAATTCTGTATAGTGAGATAACTGTTGTCTGTAATTACTGTCTTCAGGGTTAATCAGTTGCCTGCTTAGGATGATTTATTATGATTGAAAATGCACCTATCGTTAATATAATCTGCTCCTATTACTTTAGTTGGGAGAAAGCATTTCATTATTCGATGAACTATGGTGGTTCTTTTCCTGTAGTGGTTTGTAAAATAGCCTTAGTTTATTATGTGCATATTTGATACCCTTGATGTTTGTACAGGCCCCTTTGGTTAGATACTACTTACTGAAAATTCTATTAGCATCTGTTGTGAGGAGGGAATCTTCAAACAGAAATGTTGCTTGTTTGTTTCAAAGGAAATTAATTTGGTCATCTTGATCCTTGTGAAATCTGCACATTTTCACTGTGCTCCTAAGCAATTATCATTCATTTTAATAAGGAAGAGGGTAGTGCTCATCATCACCTGACTTTTAGTAACATGTTCGTTTTTGTTAGCTGAGAATCACACAGTTTTTGAACATTTGTTAAATGCTTTTTAGGAGTTACAGTTTTAGACTAAGGAACCATGCAGCTTAGTTCTACATAGCTCAGGGTGGCTGGGGTTTCTTGAAACAGGTTCCTTTTAGAGTTAATGTGTAGTATGCCTCATCAAAGAGAATATAGTCAAAAATGATATTGGGAACATCTGTGCCTTAGATGACCTTTGGATTCTGTCCTCTTATAGGGCAAGGATGAACAAGAGGTAGATTGGGATCTACTAGTGGATCTCTGGGTGATAGGCAGTAGATCAGCAAGGATTTCTGACTTCCAGTTGTTTCACAATTACAACAGAATGACTCCCCCCCTGCCCTAAACTATACTGCTGAAATTAAGAAAGTTTGGGGGAGTAACCAGGATTGGACTTTTGTATGAAAGGACCATGAGTTCAGTTCAGTTCTTTTACTCAAAACAAAATCCTTGGAAGCAACAGTGAACTTCGTTTCTTTAGACTTCCATTAATCCAGATTTGTCCATTTAATTAGGCACTAGATCACTAAATCAACTTTCCCTCTCTTCTCTAGAAGCTGCCTTTAAATGATGATCTTTTTGAAGCAGATTCTGAAGCAGACAGTGACTGGCAAAGCGATACAAAAGGAGACATGTCTCCAAAGAAGAAAAAGAAAAAATACAAAGAGAAGGAGGACAAAAGCCAAGATGAAATGCAAAAGAAAAAGTCTAAATCAGCAAAAGGTAAAGAAAGACCTGCACTAGAATGTGAGAATTCCTCTGATAGTTTTGCTTCAGATTCAAAACCAAAGAAAAGGACTTCAGATTCAAAGGAAGATACAAAAGATTCCAAAAAGCAGAGGAGAGAAGATCTAAAAGACACCAGTAAAAAAAGGGGAGAAATCAAAGATGGAAAGAAAAAAATAAAAGAGGAGCCTAAAGAGAGTAAATATTTGCAAAAGGGAAAATTCAGTACCCATCAGTTAGATGCTGCATCTGTTATGCTAGAAGATTTATTTTCTGAAGTTGCAGATTTCAATACTCCAGATTTTGATTCAGACAGCAGTGGGGAGAAACAGAAGACATCTGCTGGGAAAGACCCATTGGAAGAAGAAAATGTGCCCTGGGTTTCAGCTCGGCAGCTAGACAGTTCAGCAAGCTCAGATGATAGTTCTGAAGTAAGGGTTAGGAGGAAAAAGAAGAAACACATAAAGTCTGAAGAACTTGAGGACAATAGAAAAGTGGACAAGAATTTGGAGAGAAAAAATGCACACAAAAAGCAGAAGATGGCAGATAAAGTAAAAGCTGTAGCTGAGACTGACAATAAGAGGCCAACTACACCTGCTCCCTTGCAGAAAGGTGTGAAACTGTCTGCTGATGAACGAGGACGCAAGTCCACTGATTCAGCAGGGGAAGTAAGCAATAATTCAAAATTGAAAATCAAAGAGACTAAGTCAAGCCCTTCCTATGCCAAGGATGTTTCTCTGAAGTCAACTGTTGTTGAAAGCAAAGAGAAGAATATAAATTCGAGAGCAGATGAGGAGAAGGTGAAAGAGAAAGAAAGGTCTTTTCAGAATTCTGTAGGTGAGAATGTGTTTGAAAAATTCATCCTGGAGTCTGAATACAGTAAAGGAGGGAACACAGTCAGCAAGAAGAATATCTTTAAAAGTGATCCAAATACTGATGACATTCCAAAGGAAAGAAGCACTTTATCTAAGGTAATCTAAACTGGATAATGCATAATCAAAGGTTTTATAGTTTACTTTGTGCCCTTTTCTGGACATCTTTTTGCCCCTTTATGTTTTTCTTAATTAACTTTCTAGGCACTTCAATTCATGGTCAATTCTCTTTAGTGGTTTTAGAGCCAAACTAATGGCTTAAATGCAATTAACATGCAGGCCTTTGGAAACTGAGTGGTTTTTAAGGAAAGGGCATTAATAGTGCTGTGCTGTTTTTATCATCTTCAATATGGCAAACCATTTCTAAAGCTAATGAATCTGTTCAAAAAAGATCAAAGATTCCCACTAAACAGGTCTATACCCTCAAGCGCACCTAAGAGCAGCTTTTTGGATTGTGGTCATTGCATGAATCCTTGAGCATCTTAAAATACATCTCAATTTTATTTTCAATGACTACCAACTTTAGGTGGAACAGACTGGCCAACATGTTTACTGCTTCTTAGACTATCTGCAAGTTAATATCCAAGTCTTGCTCTTTTTGTTACTAACAAAACAGAAGGTTAAGTACAAAAGTTTCAAGGTTTCTTAGCTTCTGTTGCCATTAAGCATTTAAGAACCTGCTTTCCATATTTAGTGTTCTTTTCCAGGAAAAAGAAGCCAAAAAAAGTGAATCAAAAGAGAAGCTTCTGAAAAGGTTTGACTCTGAAAAGGAGGAAAAAGGCAAAAAAGATCTGAAGGGATTGAAAAGTAAGTGTGTAATCTCTAAAGTCATTCAAGAACATCAGTGCAATCTACCCAGAGTTATGTACAGTACAGTATGCAGTTTGCCGCTGTTAAAGTTATGGTTTATATTGCAACCATGTTCAGTTTAGCTGTATTTGGTCCTGAATTATTTCATGCTGATATCTTTCCAGTGTGGAAAATTAAGTTTCATTTTAACAACATTCCATATGCTAAACTAGTGAATTAATTATTTTTGTTATGCAATATTTTCTTACTGTCTTTCCCAGGTAATATTGTACAAATGCCTTGATAATAGTAAGGGGAAATTGCTTGTTCCCAACCTTAAATTTCCAAATAATGTGTGCAGGCCAAGAGATCTAAGCTGAAGACTCTAGCACATTGGTGTTATTATGTTCTAGTCAGTTTCGTAAAACAATGCAGAATATATTTTTGAAACTTGTAGGTGTGTACTAAAGTAATGTATCATTATAAATAAGCACCAGTACTTGGGTGATATTTTTAAGCTTCATCAAGTCGCTCATAATAAATTTTGAAGGCCTTTCAAAAGCTAAAAAAGTAAAGGTTGTTTACTTGGAGCAGTCTCATCAAAATTAATGAGCATGACCAAGTTAGGGCCATTGATTTCAATGGGTCTACTCTGAGTACATCTTAATTGAATGCCACCCAATCTGTTCTCCATAGAAGCAGATAATTGTAGAATTGGAAAGGTCCCCAAGGGTCATCTAATATAAGCCCCTGCAATGCAGAAATCTTTACTAAAGCATCCATGACGGATGGTCAACCTCCAATGAAGCACAATCCACCTTCTGAGGGCGTACGTTCCACTGTTGAACAGCTCTTACTGTCAGAAAATTCTGCCTGGTGTTTAGTTGGAATCTCCTTTCTTTTAACTTGAATCAATTGTTTCAAATCTTACACTCCAGAGCAGGAGAAAACAAGCTTGCTCTATATTCCATGTGACATCCCTTGAAATCTGGCCTTGAAATCTGGCTATCATATCTCCTCTCAGTCTCCACTTTTCCAGGCTAAACATACCCAACTTCATCAACTGTTCCTCATAAAGCTTGGTTTCCAGACCCTTGATCATCTTGGTCGCCCTCCTCTGCATACGTTCCAGCTTGTCAATATCCTTCTTAAATTGTGGTGCCCAGAACAGGACACAGTACTCTAGGTGAGGTTTGACTAAGGCAGAATAGAGCGGTACTATTACTTCCCTTTATCTGGACACTATACTTCCGTTGATGCAGCCTAGAATAACATTAGCCTTTTTTGCTGCTGTTTGCGCATGTTAAGATTGTGGTCTACTAAGACCCCTAGATCCTTTTCACATGAACTATAAATTAAGCAGTTTCAAAATGTCTTGACTTTGAACAGCTTGAAAATGTATATAATATCCCTGGAATGTAATTAGAAAGTGACTTTCACTTTTTGATGAAGTAGATTGTGCTGTAATATAGAAAAAGATTTTGTTTATGCTAGGCTTTATACCCAGTGAAACTGCCATTGGCAATGATCTTGCTGTGTTCTAGGTTTGAAAGAGGTCAAGAGTGCACTTGGTGGGTTTAGCATTTCTTCGGAAGAAAAAAATGAATACTTGGACAACCGGAAAAGAGAAGAATCGGGGCAGGACTACAGATCTTCAGAGGCATTCAAATCAAAAGACAAACAACCATACAGCAGAAGCACAAGGGATGAGACGGATACCTGGGCTTATATTGCAGCAGAGGGGGACCATGATGTCATTGAGGACAATTCTGGTATGTGTGAAGTAGAGGACAAAAGATAAAAACAACACATAGATCATTTGAGTTTGAGTTCTTTGCTAAGTACAGGTTCTAGTTATGTCCTCTGGCTTAAAGAGCTTGTTTCAAACACTTGAAAAATCCCCACATACTTGGGTCTCAGATGGCTCAGAACTACATACTCTGCTTTACTTCCCTGTCATGCCCCATTTTACACTCTGACAGAGCCCATTCTCCAAACCAGGTATTTGTTGGTCTTTCTATTTCCTGCTGCCGAGACTTCTTAGTCTGAAGCCCCTTTGAATCTCAAAATCTACAACTTGAGCAGTTCAGTATTCCAGGGAATCCAGTGGTTTCTCCGATGTTCTCTAATGACTCAAAAGTGGTTAAGGGCAAGACTGCAATTATGAGTTGATGCTTTGGGTCTGATTATGGGATCATCTGCCAAGGAACGTTAACTTGGAATGCAATTGTGATACCATTTCTGCTTGGATAATAAATGATCCACTGACTAAGATGGAACAATGCCCCAGATTGCAAACGTTTATCTTCAGGAGTGCAGATCCATCCAGCAGAGGGTGAGCACCATCTGGGTGAACCCAGGCAGATGACCCACCCATCAGGTTGGGTCAGTCTTGGATGAAGATGACCTATCACAGTGGTGGCGAACCTTTTAGAGACGAGTGCCCAAACTGCAAACCAAAACCCACTTATTTATCGCAGTTGCCCAGAGTTGTTGAGCTTTTTTGGGGAAGCTACTGACCAAAGTCTTGGAGCTTTTTGTGGGGGGCACCCCAAAGCTGCTGAGCTTTTTTGGGGGGGGGGAGAGAACAGAAATAAATGACGAATAATACCTTCACTGGAAATAACACAAAGCACCAACATCATCGTCTGCCAAAGCGCCAAAAAAAAGCACAGAGAGGGTTAAAAAAGGAACACTGTTACACCAAATCAGAAACAGCCACTGACACAGCAAATTGAAAAACAGACCAATCCTGAACACAATCTCTGGCTAACGGCCAAAAAAAAGGTTCTGGGTTTTAACAGTGGAGGCAAGCTGTAGCGTGAGGGGGAGCGGGAGAACAAATGAAAAACAAGAAGAAGAGCTTGCATGGGCCGATGGCGCGCATGCCAGCAGTGAGGGCTCTGCGAGCCAAGTCTGGCACACGTGTCATATGTTCGCCACCACTAACCTATCAGGTTGGGTCAGTCTTGGATGCAGCTTCACTTTATTGGCCCTCCAGCCTACAGTGCATTGTGAATTATGGTTCTGTTTGACTTGGAGAAGGATAGGTGATAAAGAAAGGGTATAAAATGTCTGCAGAGACTGTGATTTAGTTGGTGATGACAAAGTTGTCTCTCTTCTCCCCCCTAAAAATTCAAACTTCATAGATGCAAAGCAGCAAACTGTGAATTTGGGCATGGACATGCAGTTAGAGCGGCTGACGCTGGAGGACTTTCAAAAGCATCTTGATGGAGAAGATGAGAATGACTCGGCAGCTGAAGCAATATCATCTGGTCAGTAACAAATGCCTTGCCCTCAAACCTTTTAGATGGCGGATATAACAAAACCCTTGTAAATAACAGAGAGGTGGAGTCAGTGTTTCATGTCCTCTTTAAATGCAATTATTATCAGGAGGCTAAAGAAGCAATGGTACATCCCATTTCATAATCCCTTTTGAGACAACCTCCAGAGTCCCTGTTGGTTCTTTTATTGGACAGTTCTAATTTTTTGATAAGAAGTTGCTAGATTTTAGAAAATTGAACTTACCCTTAGATAATTTTGTTATATATATTGCTGAATTTTTTTCTGTGTTAAAAATCTTATGTGTCTTACGTTCCTCAACTTTTTATTTGT
This sequence comes from Darevskia mixta, assembly GCA_034641385.1. Taxonomy (NCBI): domain Eukaryota; kingdom Metazoa; phylum Chordata; class Lepidosauria; order Squamata; family Lacertidae; genus Darevskia; species Darevskia mixta. Next base: position 24,196,679 of record JAWWNH010000014.1, on the reverse strand, counting down.
GGTTGCTGGAGTATAGATGATAGATAGATAGATAGATAGATAGATAGATAGATAGATAGATAAGCTAGTAGAGGGATATGTTTGTGTGGAGACAGAGAGAGCATCTTCATACCTCTAGTTTTGAAATTTAACTGTTGAACCTATTTACTTTTAGCTCAGCTGCGTGATGCTGTTAAAAATGGACAGTATGCTATGGTGAAAAAGGCGCTTAATTCAAATGAAGAATATAATCTTGATCATGAGGTAAGCTTTTGTTAAATAGATAGTTTAATAATCTCTGTATAAAATATAGCAGGAATTTAATTATTTGAGTGTTCATTTCAATAGTTTATTTAACAGAACACCTTTCTTGTCAATGCAGGTGACACAGTAGTGTTGTATTTAATGTAGATTGAACTACGTTGCCTTCTGCAGTCTTTCGGTAACTAATGTAAAAATGAAACCAGAGTCCAAGTGTATGGTTTTTAATGCATTTTTTTGATAAATGTTGTGAGCCATGCTGAAGATACCAATCAAAGAGAAGATTATAAATCTACAGAATAAAATTCTAAAATAAAGTATAAACATTAAAAATAATAACCTGGGGTATGAATTCAATTGTCTCAGTAGTCTAATGAAGTATGAAAAAAATTGTCCCTGTTTTCTTTGCTGTAATGATAATAATTTTATTATACCCTGCCCATCTGTGACCGCCTGAAGAAAAAGCTTAAGTATTGAAGAGGGAATATCAAGTAGCTTTGTGAATTACCTTTTGCTAATAGATCATTTGGTCCTGTTGTATCTTAGAAAAATGTCACCAAAACCCAAACAATAATATACCACTGTTTCAGGATGCTAGTGGAATGACTCTTGTGATGCTCGCTGCTGCAGGAGGTCATGATGACATCATCCGTCTTCTCATCAGGAAAGGAGCAAAAGTTAATTGTCAACAAAAAAATGGAACAACTGCATTGATTCTAGCAGCTGAAAAGGTGGGTTTCTTTTCTGTCTGCCTCTTCCCTTTAAATTGAGGGCATTTCCTTTAAAAGCTCTTCTCATTTGTTTAATGTTGCTTGTTTGTAATAAGAAATTAAAAGCTAGGTCTGTAGCAGGATGATTGGACTGCTGAGGTTTCCAGACTCCGGGGTCTACTTGTTAGTCCCTGTATCTGGTTACTGTTTTTAAAGAAACTGAATTTCCAGTGTCTTGTTTGAATTTTCAGGGTGATACCCTCCCTAAAATTATGAGATTATGTTACAAGTCTGTTGATCAGGCTTCTTGCTGGTTTGGACTGATGGGAATTATATTCCAAAACAACTGAAGGATGTTTTAGAGATTTTAAAAGATAAAATTATCACATTTTTATCTGGAGTCATAGGTATCATTGGCACTAGAGTTTGCTATAGACGGTCCTGCAGAATAGAACTGGTTTCTGAAAACTTTTATTTAAAGATATCTAAGGAACAATAGCCTATTACAGGACTGCCTTAAGTTAGTTTTTATGGCTCTTCGCTGTACTAAAATTCTCTGCTTTCAACATTCTATCTAGGTTCAGACTATTCATACTTTAACCATTATTTTGTTTCTTACAGAACAACCTAACTACTGCAGCCATCCTTCTGGAAGCTGGAGCATATGTAAATTTGCAGCAAAATAATGGTGAAACAGCTTTAATGAAGGTATGTGCTATTTGCCTGACTTATGAGGAGTAAATTTGAAGAATTTTGGAAAAACTGGATATACTCAACTAAGTTTTACTCAGGGTTGACCTATTGACATTGATGGGACCAACTTCATCAGTATTGGGACCTGTTCTTTTTAACTTGTTCGTGTCCAGTTCTGGTTGCCTGGCCTCAAAAACAATACTGCAGAGCTGGAAAGGGTCCAGAAAAGGGAAACCAAATTGATCAAGGGAATGGAACAATTATCCTATGAGAAAAGATTGCAGCATTTGGGATGTCTTAGTTTAGAGAAAAGGCAGGTCAGAGGCTATAAGATAGAAATTTGTTGAATTGTGCATGACAGGACGATAGTGGATAAAGCAGGGTTTCCCGAACTTGAGAGCTGTTTTTGGACTACAACTCCCATCATCCATAGCTAGCAGAATCAGTGGTAAGGGTTGGTGGTAATTGTAGTCCAAAAACAGCTGGAGACCCAAGTTTGGGAAACCCTGGGATAAAAAAAAAGTTTTTCTCGCTCTCTTGTAACACTGGGATTTGTGGATGTCCTGTAAAACTGAATTAAGATACAAGAAAGAATGCACACAATGCAGTTAAACTGGAAACTTGCTCCCACAGGAGGTAGTGGTGGCCACCAACTTTGATGGCTTCAGAAGAGGATTACACAAATTCATGGAGGGCAAGACTATCAGCTGTTCTCACCCCACCCCAAACATCTAGTGTGAGGTTGCTTCTCAGTCACATTCTCTCTTCCCCTAAGATTGAGTGAAGGTTGACACAGGACTGGTGCTGTTATTTGGACTATGTGATCTCTACCTGAAAGGTGTTTAAAACCTCAAATGGGAATACTTTCTTTTCCTTTCTTTGCATGAGAATTCCTACTCCAGAATACTCTGTAAATAATGGTGGCTCTGCTGTTGCTTTCTCAACTTCCACTCACAGGCTTGCAGGAGAGGGAACTACGATCTTGTGCGTCTCATGATTGAAACTGGAGCAGACTGCAACATTTCATCAAAGCATCAGACCAGTGCCCTTCATTTTGCCAAACAGTATAATAACTTACAAGTACAAGAACTCCTCACAAGTCACTTGGCTACGTAAGTACTTGCTTGAGAGATGATTCAATTTCCCCAGTGAATCAAGGACTATATTTAAGTTGATGTCTTGGTTTTTAAAGAGGGGAAACTGGCAAGTCATTTAGTTTGTTTAAAGTATTTACAGCCTTGCTTTCTGGACAGAATTCTCTCAGGACAGGTTAAAAGATTAAAATTCAGAAATACAACAGCTGTATAGAGGTACGGATGGGATGGGAGTCATTCATTCCAAGAAACAACACTGTGTGAAGTTCCAGAAACTCTGCAAAGTGAAGTTTGTTTACAACAGGTGCAAGGTCACTCCAAGAATGTTCTACACATGCGTGGCTTCTGGGCTGGACAGAGAGAGAGATGTTTAGTCTGATCTTTGCTCTCATAGTGTGAAGACATGAGAAAAGGTCTGGCAGCTTTTAGTCTCAAGGCTAGGCCTTGAGCATTTAAGTTGAACCTCTATCAGGGATCTGATAGATGATTGTATAGTTTGTAACCGTTACACTTGAGAACGACAGTAAAAAAAAACCTCCTGTCTGTTCTGAACCATTTCCTGTGATTTATTTCTGCCTTCCATGCTAGACTTTGAACACCTACACACTGCATGATACTCTGCTACAAAGGGGTCTGGTACTTGGAAGTGTACTAGACCCAAGGGAATAAGAGTTTTGCCTAGAAAATTTGCAACAGGTTTCAGGGCCTTGCCGAAGTCCCAACAGGTTCTGGATAAACCCAACAGATACAGCTAATGGAATTTGCTGAAGAATAAAAATTACACTTCAGTTTGAGGAGGTGCTATAGCAGTTATACAAAGGGCCTTACATTTTAATCCATAGGCCCCTCCAAGTCAGGCTGGGGAAAACTCCTGCTTAAAACCATAGGCATCAACTGCCAGCCTAGACATTATTCAGCTAAGTGGACTCCAAATAAGGCAGTGTCGTACATTTGTAAGCCAAGTTGGCTTATTCATTAGCTAACGTAAGGGTGCAAAGTATCTAGGCTAAGGCTGATGTACTGAACATCATCAGTATAAGGCAGGTGTGGGGAACCTTTGTCTTTCCAGATGTTGCTCAACTGCACCTCCCATCAGCACAGCAAGCAAGGACAATAGCTGTGGATGATGGGAGTTGTAGTTCAGCATCAGCTGATGAGACAAAGGGCTCCACACACTGGCTATAAAGTGATATTTTTTTTCTCTTTCACTGTTGGTTAGTGGTTTGGAAGATGCTGCCATGACTAACTATATTTTCCTTTGTTGATAGATTCTTTGGGCTTTGCTCTTCCTGTATGAAGTTTTAAAAGCACAATGGAAGTGCATACCCATAATGCCATAATATTTTAAAATCAAAACACTTGGTAATATTAATCTGTCTAGAGCTTCTGTATGGCGTTGCGTTTACGCTACTCAACTAGAAATGGTTGAGAACAAAATTGTGTCAACTGCTAGTTTGAAATAGTAGTCAAGGTTTTGTGTTTATAATAGATATGATACTGAAAAAAGGGTAACTATAATTTATTTACATACATTATGTCTACAGCTTGGTTTTGTCTTTCCTTGTTTAGACTCTCACGAGTGGCAGAAGACATAATCAGGGAATACTTTGAAGCCCGTCTTATTTTGATGGAACCTGTGCTTGATATTGCATGTCATCGGCTTTGTGAGGGACCAGATTATTCTTCAGAGTTCACCTATAAACCCCCGCAGAATGTGCCTGAAGGTTGTATGAGAATGCATTATTTCTTCGAACATTGAACTGTGTGAGAGTCCACCCACCCTCTGGGCAGATCAGAAACAGACTAAGTTGTACTTTAATATCTGGGTAGTTGAAACGCTGAGCTTACCTGATTCTTCTGGAAGTAGAGAAAAAAGCATATCCAAATACTGTATTATGGTAAAATAATTGGAACCAAATGGTAGGGAACAAGAACTAGAGTCACCAAAATGAAATGCGGCTGCTTTATTTTGTTTGTTCCTTGTCTGGCAGTTGTGCTTTTCAGGATTGGCAATGGAAACAGATACATAGCATCTCAAAATCCATTTGAAACTGTTCAGGATTTGCTGTTCAGAGTACCTCTTTCTGATTTGTAACAGGGATAGTTGTTTTACAAGGGCTGATGGAGGGAATTTGCCCAGCTATTCAGTAGATTAATCCCACAATTTATGCATATTTAATATGTGCACATTAAGATTTACACACTTGGGAGGGGAATTAAAAGGAGGTAGGCGTCCAGGAAAAAAGACTTTGGCAATCCCACCCACCGTTGCACTGTGTTTTGACTGTACGTGATTTTGGCTTTAGGTGCGATCCACAGAACGTAACCCCTGCGTAAATTGAGGGCTTAGTATAAGAACAATGTAATCCAGGCTGTGTAGCCAGTTTATCCTCTTCCATGAGGATTCTTTGAGTCTTTCTTTCTCCAAACATTTATTAGGTATTACAGATTCTTTGAGTCATCTGATCAGTTTTGATCAGACTGTTGGTATTTAAGTATGTTACCCACAGTTAAGTAAAAATCTCAGGCTTTTCAAACATTTGTTGAGACAGATTTTAAGCATTTCCTCATGTAAGTGGCAATTCATCATTTGTATTGTATTCTCTTAATCCATGATTGTTTCTTTTCCACAGGTTCTGGCATTCTTTTATTTATTTTTCATGCAAACTTCTCTGGTAAACTTGTTGTTGCTCGGCTCTGTGGACCATGCAGTGTACAAGCTGTGGTTCTGAATGATAAGTTCCAGCTCCCTGTGTTTTTGGTAAATGTTTCATGTTATTCACTGACCATATAACAATTATTCAAAAATAGAAAGTTGGGTAGCCATGTGTCATGGATGCTTTAGTTGAGATTCCTGCATTGCAGAAGGTTGGACTAGGCAGCCATTGGGATCACTTCCAACTCTGATTCTATTATTTATACCAGACATATTTGCTTATAAAAATATATCTATATATATCAACCATTTGTATACTGCTTAATCCCAGTTGTTTCTAATAAGTGTACAGGTGACTCAATAGAGTAAGAGTAAAATGAATTAACTCCATTAAAGTTATTAAAGAGTTTTAAACTAAAGCCTGATGGCTGGCATGATAGCTTTTGAGGGTATCAGAAAATTCTGAAAGCCCTTACATTCCTTATCAATGTTATTGTTCAGGTAGACCTTGGATGTAAGCCTGTTCTCCAGAGTTTCGTACTTTGTGATGTCAAACAGAATGTGTCAGCGCACTTTAAATGCTGTTTTAGTATTGCTTACTGTTTAAATAAGCACTTTTAGCTCAGCAAAATGCCTTGGAAAATTTTCAAACCTGAGAGGTATCAGTTGAGGGTATAAATAATGTTGGCCCTCTTGTAACGTCTTGGTTCTGGATTCCTACCAATGTTGCCTGCAGTTTTTGGCTGGTCTTGCTGGGCAGTGTAGCCTCCCACCCCCACCCCAGTGCAAGCCCTGCAGGACTTTCCTGAAGAAAAATATGAGAGGAAGTGTGCCAGCTTTGGCCCTGCTGCATAAAGGTATCCCAAGCGCCTTTGCACAAGAAACTCTCTCCCTACTTCCTGACAGCCTTTGCTTAATAGGGAAATGGCCTTTGTTGTTTTTATACCAGTTCTTGGTGCATCCTGAAATCTTTTTGCACCTAACAGCTATTAATAGAAGTTGCCTAACATTTCCTGTATTAAGACAACTTCAAATAGAAAGATTTTTGTGTTTCAACATACGGTAATTCCCAGTTTTTTGTCCACCTCCCCAAAATTTTGATTTGCATATAGACGAATTGTTCTGGAGAACTTTGAAGCTTGCTTACTACTTGGTAACGTATTAGTTGACCCTAATAAAAGTTGGCTTACTATACACTTTGGATTTTTTCCCCAAGGGACTAGTAGGATTACCTACGATTTTATGTAAAAAGGGAGCTTAACCTTTGTATATTGCATCAAGTAAACATTTCCCTAATGCTAGCTTATCAAATGGGAGGGAAATAGCAAGCTCTGGAATATTTCCATACTACTTAAGAGTTTTGTTAACAACAGAGTTCCCCATTTAGTTTTTTTTCTGGTTTTGAAGGCACAAGCAAATTAAATGGGGTTCAGATTTTCTTTCTACTTCCTCCTAGGCACTTTGGGCACAGCTCTTAGTTGACCCTGTTGCTTACCACAATAAGTGTATTTTGAAGTAGGGGAAAATCTGAGGCGCTAAGCAGATTCCACAGTGAGGTTTTTTAAAGCTGTATTTACTTGGAATATCAGATGGTGAGGTGGGCAGCAGACATCTTCAACTGCTTCGCAAGTGACATGTTGCTGGAAGATAAAAATTGGCTCTTTTCCTAAGACCCTGTTGTGTGCCAGTGTGGTGTAGTGGTTAGTATTGCACTAGTGAGACGGTGATTCAGATCCCCACTCAGCTGTGAAGCTTGTCTTGAGTCAGGCACAGTATCTCAGCATAAGCTACCTCACAGCATTGATGTGTGGATAAAATGGAGGTGGAGAACCATGTGTGTCATCTTACGCTCCTTGGAGGAAAAGTGGGCTATAAATATTGTAATAGTAGTAGTAGTAAATAATAACGAGCAGGATGTGGACGTCTTGCTCCCTTCTGTCCTATAGCTCAATACCTAGAGTAGCCAAGGTACCCATTGCCTCCTTCTCATCCTCTCACCCTCCCTCCCAGCCCCACAGAGCTCCTCATCCTTCGTGGAAAGAGCATTTCTCTTCGCAGATCTACCAGGTGAGTGGCTAGGCTAATTAATATTACTCTGGCATCGGTGCCAATTCTGCCCAGCCTCACGCCCTCCCTGCTCTGGGCTGCTTTAATGTGAGCAGCTACAAAGACAACCCTTCGCTAAGTCCCCTGCCAGTGTCTGCCCAACAGAATCGACAGGGCTATAGACAAGCTCCACCTCTCTTCACAGGGACTTACGAAAGGAAGCTTTTAAGCTCGTCTCCACCCACGTTAAGAATTCCAGGGATCAAAACCAGTTAACGCAACAGCTCTGTTGAACCAGACCAAAGCTTCACCTCATTTGGCATCCTATTCCCACCGTGGCCAGATGCCTCAGAGAGCAGCTTGCAAATAAGGCATGAAGGCAGTAGCCCTCTTCCTGTTGTTTCCCAGGGGGTTGCATACTGCCCCTGAGCTTTTATATAGGTGTTATGACTAAGAGCTAGCAATGGGTCTATCATTGCAGCTTGTTAAAGCCTAAGTCTGTAAGAACATGGTGAGACCCTAACCCATCTTCAGATGTCTCTCACGCTGCCACCCCTGCCATCTGTCTCCAAGAACTTCAGTGTGCTCTCTATCGTGCCAGAGCTCCCAGACTTGACATTAGAGTTTGTTATTCAGTTCAGTGCGAGGCTGCGTAGGTGAACAAGCAGGGAGGGAACCATCCAAGAATGTGATGTTGCAGCACTAGCAAAGTTCTTCTTTGTTTCCTGTTGGTCTTTGCTCAGCTTAGTCACACACACACACACGTGTAGTTCAAAAAGGGGTTGCAGGTGAAAAGTTGATGGTTCTCTTGTCTAGCTAACCAGGAGCAAAATATTGTTACATGTAGGCAAAGAATAATTTGCTCTTTTCTTTCTTTTTTATTTTTAGGACAGTCACTTCATTTACTCCTTCAGTCCTATTCCAGGCCTTAACAAACTCTTCATACGATTGGCAGAAGCTCCTACTGCCAAGGTGAGAAATGCAAGTCCAGGTCCATGTACACCAACTCACATTCAGTAGAGCTAAGGAAATAAATCAGCTTAAGTTAGTAATCACCAACAAGTTCAGTGGATCTACCCACAGTTCATGAAGTGGTTGGAAACAATGCAGATAAGTTTATTTATTAAATGTGTACCCTGCCATGCATCCAAAGATCACTGGACGGTTCACAAAAATACAAAACAAGCAGACAAAAGGCATAATGAAACAAAAATACGTAATAATATCTTCCTTTACTAAATTATCAAGCTAGTCTGTATTTTAAAATATTTTTTCCCTGCTTTTTGACCCTGACAGGATCCCCAAAGTGTATTGTGATAACAAAATGCAAGAGCTACTGCTTCATTTTGCATGGCCCTCAGACTAGTTGTTTCATGCATCAGAATGTTTTAATATACCTGTGTAAAATGTGTTCATTGTGCAAAATAACTAAAACCATACTTTAATCACTGTTGAGAGTGAAGCTAGCAGGGCTTTGAGAACATACATGTACTTGCGAGTATGTCATTCATGCCTTTTCAGCATTTAATTGGGTTGAATACTCAATGGCATTTTTTTCCTTACAGGTGAAGCTGCTGATTGGTGCATACAGAGTGCAGCTGCCATAACCTCATGAACTCCATGCTGTTGATGCAGTTATTTTCTTGGAAGTATTTGTTTACTTCTTCCTTTTTGACTCTGATCAAGCAGTTTGGAAACTTCTGGTGCAGTCAGTACTCTGATAATTGGTTCAATCTGTTTTTTTTACCTGGTCTCCATTTTACATGTAAATCTTTGTGCGGGTTAGCAGCCATGTGCTGCTTGAGAAAGTGGACAAGATTGTATATAGGCATTTGTGCCAATGATTGCAATTCTACATTTCAAAGTTCAGACTGCGTATTTCAGCATTTGCACAATGTGAAGTGGTGCAAAACCCTTAAAATGATGACTTTTTTAAAAAGTCTAGTTCTTGATTGTAGATGCTAAAATTTTGTCCTACTTCAGTGTTTGTATTTAAACTGACTTTTTTTAAAAGCAGGCAGAACTACATTTACTATTGCAGTTTAAAGACAGGAATATAGATAGGTTTCTGCTTTAATAAAAGACTGGTGGTAACTAAGATATTGTGGCTTATCAATGGCGGTGGTTGTGGCTAAGAAGCCTGAACAAAAAAACCCTGGCTGAGTGTAATTGTACTTCTTCCCATAACTAAACATTTATATTTATAGACTTATTCCATCTCCTGACTCCCTAAAGGATTCATCTGGTGTCCTAATAAATGGACACAATTTTATTGGCTATCAGCATTTCTGTATTAATGAAATGTAAGCTGCATGAATTATAAAACTTCTTTGTAAGATGAAACAGTTAAAAAAAACTTCATATTGAAACACTTCCTATTGTATATCAAGCAATGTGTCAGTGAAAATGTAGAAAAATTATAGGAAGTAGTGCAACTTTTAAATGAGAAATGGTATTTGTGTGAAATATGTAAGTCCCAAAAGGCAACTTCAATCTGGTATATGTTGTGGAAGAGAAAACATGGTTTTTCCATATTTGTTCAAAGGATAGCCATCTATAAATACTTTTTCCGAAGGAAATTTCAGTTGCTAACACCTTTGATGGTACTTATGCGTGTGTGTCACATTGGTGGGTTACCTAACTTCCCCCTGTCACTTGAAAATTGCTGAAGCTCCTGGTGGGCCACTTGATTGATTTGTCTACATGTTGTAATTGTAAAGTGCTGCACTTTCTGCTTTGGTCTTTTTTGGCTGGAGAACGATCTTGATTAGCACCAGGGCATGATGTTGCATTTGGCATTGTGGTAGCTCCATGTGATACGAATGCAGTTCAGCGAGGATGAACTTTCTGCACAAAGCGAAGCCTCAAATCAAAACTGCTAGAACCATACCTGAACTTTGAATGCATCTGATTCTCTCGAACAAGCTCTACTGAACTGCCCCAGAGGCATTTATGAAACAGGTGGGAAAGTGAAAGGGAAGTATATGCAGTAGGTATTCATCCCAGCTGGATGTTTATTACTATAAACAAAGCAGTAGTACTTCTTTTTTTGAAACAACAAATTCATTTGTTCCATTCATATAGACTGATAGGCTATATTGTCCCCAAATAACTTACCAAAATAGAGAAAAACAGCAATGAGTATGGGGAAATGAGGTAAAACAGGCCAGTTTTGTTTGAAAGCAGTTGAGAACATCCCATAATACTGTAGATACTGGATCTTTTAGGTAAATGAGCAGATCAATATGGTACATGGAGTCAAATAGTTTCTGCTCCAACTTCTATGAAGCATTCTTCACAATGAAAGTTGAATGACATTTTTCAGCTTTATCCAGCCTGTTAAGAACAAAAATAACCACCTCAAATGTTTGCACGATCATCTCTAGCAAGATAGGTATTTGCAAAACTTTTGGCACAATGAATACACCTTACCTCTAGCTGGCCTTCTTTCATACCCCTGCTGAACTTTACACATTCTCCACCCCACCCCACCCCAGTATCTGCTTTTTAAATGTACACACACAAACATCAACCATTTCCAATCATATCAAAGTAGGGGGTTGGGTGCTTATTTATTTAGAAGTGCAACAGTGTTACCTGTGTAAATAGCTGAAACTACTCAACTAAGTATCCAGAAGTATCTAAAGTTTATAAATTCAGCAAAAAAATAAAAATGTACAGTTTAAAGCTTTATTAGCTTTATTGCCTTTAAATACAGAAATATTAAACAGATTCAATCTTCTAGAATCGTAAGAGTTCCAGGGTCCCAATGGTCATCTGGTCCAACCTCCTGCAATGCAGGAATTTCAGCTAAAGCATCCATGACAGATGGCCATCCAACCTCTGCTTAAAAACCTCCAGGGAAGGAGTCCACAGCCTCCCCGTCCACAAGACAATAGAACAATAAAATCAAGATAAATATTACAACTCTACTTTAAAACAGTGGTTCCCAATTGGTGGTCTGCAGACAACCCCCCCCCCCCCCGGGAACCTGTGGCACCATTCACATAACAAAAAACTACTATAGAGATATCAAAATTTTCAAAAGTAGGGGGTCCATGGCTTGAAAAACAGGGAGTCTACAGTACGTAGCTAATTGGGAACCACTGCTCTAAAACACAACATTTAAAATACAAAACAGATTATAATAACCTCAACTTCCTAAGCATCTGGGTAGGTTTGTCTGGTACAGTGGTACCTCGGGTGACATACGCTTCAGGTTACAGACTCTGCTAACCCAGAAATATTACCTTGGGTTAAGAACTTTGCTTCAGGATGAGAACAGAAATCAGGCAGCAGCGGCAGGGGGAGGCCCCATTAGCTAAAGTGGTGCTTCAGGTTAAGAATGTTTTAAGGTTAAGAACGGACCTCAGGAACGAATGAAGTACTGTCAATTATTTTTACACTACCTTATAGTGGTTTTGTCTTATTTCTATTTTCTCATACACTGCTTTGCGATTTTGGGGTGTTTAGTAGTTTATTCAATACTAGCATTCTTTTTATTGAGAGCTCAGTTTCTCAAATGATCCAGTTGCACTTGATGGGGAACTAAGCCTTGCTGCAGTCTGGCTACTGGTTACAATTTAGCACAGGCAAAGCTTTACAATCAAAGATTTACATGAAAACCAAAAATCCATGGCCAGAATGCAGTAAGACAAACTTGCCTGGTTTTTTGCACATTCAATTCTGCTTCCTAGTTTCCAAAGGCAGGAGATGTTTGTGGGGGAGAAGAGACAAGAGTGAAATATAGTACTGTATGTTAGCCCCAAAAGTAGTAGCCAGTGGAAGAAATAATAAGTTGTGGAGGACAATAAAGTACCGTACTGTGACTACAGCTTCTGAGATTTTAAACACCACACATCATGTATTTGTTCATAACTCAAGTGAATACATAATGCAGCTGTCAGACTGGTGACTGGGAGCAGCTGCCGGGACCACATAACACCAGTCCTAAAAGACCTACATTGGCTCCCAGGATTTCCGAGAACAACTCAAAGTGTTGGTGCTGACCTTTAAAGACCGAAACAGCCCTGTATACCTGAAGGAGCACCTCCATCGTCCAGCCCAGACACTGAGATCCAGCTCAGGAGGCCTGGCGGTTCCCTCACTGTGAGAAGGGACGCTACAGAGAACCAGACAGAGGGCCTTGGCAGTAGCGCCCACCCTAGAGAACGCCCTCCCATCAGATGTCAAACAGATAAACAACTACAGAACTTTCTGAAGGCAGTCCTATAATGGGAAGTTTTTAATGTTTGATATTTTCTGTGCCTTTATTATGTTGGAGTGCATATTATATTATATTTTTTATTATTATTATTATTATTATTATTATTACTATTATTATTATTATTATTATTATTATTTGGTTTCATTTTAAATCTGTTAACAGTCTTACAATTTTTTTCATCACATAGCATTCATGCTTGCACTATTAAATCATGAGTTACATGGAATCCACACAGCACTTGTTATTTAAAGAAGAGAGATGACTGGCAGGTTCTATATCACAAGCACCCATTGACTGTCCAAAGCACACCAGAAAGAATCTCCACATTGGAAATTTAAATGTCATTCTTATCTCTGGCAGCTTTAAGCTACTTACCCTCCTCAAATAATTCCTTCTTTTGTATTCCGGACTACCTCTGGTACAGTAGTTGATTGCCTGCAACTCCACATAGTGTAACTATCCCAAAATATACCTTGCATACATTCACTAGGAAACAAGAAAAACACAAATCAATAGCACTTCTTCATACCAATTGGAACACAGAGCCTAGAAACAGTGGGTTGACTTCAATTGTGGTTTTTCCTTTGCAGCAACCACAAGAGTCTAGATACAGAATTTTGGTCATGTTCCATTTATATTCCATTCTGCTATGGATCAGCCTTTGGGAAGGAAATTTACAGGGAAAACAACAAAACTGGCTACCCCAATTTGCATAAGCAGAAGTGCTTTCTGTTCTAACTAAAGCAAAACCACCACTGGATACAACCCAGAACTGCAAATTACATGACAGCTGATCTGTTTTACATATGATAAATTGACAGTAACTTGAAGTTTGCCAATCTAATATTAATGCCAAAGCATAAAGGGAGAGCAAGCAGCAGCATCAAGAACATTCATGTTTCTTCAAGCAGCCACACCATCCCGAGAGAAGTCATAGAACACCCAAAGTTCATAGGTCCATACTGAGATCAATGTGCACCTGCCCCTCTCAGAGTAGTTTCTACAGGCTCACAGCATAATCCAGCAGGCAAAGATTCCTCTTCCCATTAGAGATCAAAAAAAGAAAGATGTCTTCAGACATGTGTCTTGAAAACCCTTTGAAATTTTCCTCTCCCCCCCCCTTCTTTACAAAAATGTAAAACAATCAGAAATAAGCCATCATGAATCTAGAAACCCAAAGAAGACTGGGGAATGGTGGAAGATACCTGAAACTGAAGAAAGGATTCAACAACTTCTGCTATATTCCTTGGACAAAGCACTCATGAAGTACATCTTCAACTGCACTTCAGCATCATAACCATTTCCTAGAAGAAAAACAATTAAAGCTATTAAATGATCATCTACTCTTAATTTGGCATGTCAGAGTGTTTCCCTGCATCAGGGACATTCATCAAAAGGGACAGTTCACATGGTGCTACACGGTACCCCATTTAATAAAGATGATGCAATGACACCTCTCTCCTTTAGTTGTATCAATGCATCAGATTAGAGACCCATTTCATATTAACATTTGTTCCACCTAAGGTTGCTCAGGAACTTAGCAAATGCTACAGGGGGTATAGGTAATTCTTCACTCCCTCCCACCCAGAGAGGGCAATGAGGCAGAGAAATTTCCTCTACATTTTTCAGAACATCCTTCCATGACAGTTTATCAGGCTAGGGCTTTCCTTCTGTAAGTGGCTGGCAATGCTCTTCTCTCTAGGAACACACATGAAAAGACTGATGTGCCTCACATTTCCTGCTGACGAACATTCAACAATGGGTGTGACTTTGTAAAGACAAGTAGTAAGGCAAAAATATTGATGTATTAAGTTATAAACCCTCCCACTTTCTGGGAATGTGGTGGCCACAAAAAGAGCATAGCTAAAACCAATTCATAACCATCCATTATTTTAACTAAAAATATGCTCAAATGGAAGAAGCCAAACAATTTCATCCATTGCAGAATCCACTAATTTAGTTAACTGATCCTCTACTTCTAGCCTATGTCTGCAGAAGGCCAATCCGTATTGGAAATAGATGGTGAAATCTAAGAGGTCAGGGTGGTGACAGAAGGTTCAGATCCTGAATAGGGCTTCAGGTACCAGGAGGTGGGAAACTGCCCATACCCAGGGTCTAATAGAAGCATAATTAGATGCAGCATGCAAATTTAAACACATTTCTACATGTACTTAAACATATATAAGGCCATTGACTCCAGCTTTGCAAAACAGGTAAGATTTTGTGGTGGTCTTTTTAAGTAGCCAAGCACACCCAGCCCCAGATCAAAGAGCACATTTCTTTCATCGTGTCTCCAAGGTGATATTTCTACAATCGACACTTCTTTCTTTACTCAGCTAAATATCATGAAATGTGGTGCCATATCCAGAATGCTATAAAGCCTAACTGTTGAGAAAGTGCGTGCTCATTTTAGTTTCCCAGAATGGCATTAGACTTTGGTCAAATATTGTCAAATAACAATCACACATGTTAAGTATTAATTTTAAGAGACAATACATATAAACACACATATTTTCAAATATATATACTTTTGCTAATTAAAAAAACTATTAGTTAACAGATTATGAAACAATTAAAACTCACTTTTTAGAAAAAATCTTAATGAATTATTATAATATTTAACAACATTCTTTAAGAATTCTTACAAATGTGGTCAGTTCACTGGACAGTTCTACTCTTTGGCTTTTATCCTGGGAACACTAGTGTCAGCCTACAATCACAAGATTAAAAAAAAAAATCAATTCAAAACAAATAAAGTGAACTAAGAGCAAAACACAAGCCAGTTTTTAAACTGTTGTAGAAAGTAGAAAACATGTCAATGCTTTACTCAGTATCACTTTCAATTGGCTCTGAACCTCCATCAGCATCGAAGTCCCAAGCAGCAATGTTAAGCACCCCAATGCCTGTCATTGCTAATCAATGGCAGCATCTACAGTAATAAAGTGCAAGTGTCTCTGCGTCCAGTCCGTGTCCGTCCCTGTGTCCTACTGCGCATGTGCACAGGGATTGGAGCACAGAGACTTCGGGCGGCCGGGTGAAACTGCGCATGTGCCCTACGGGCACAGGGATTGGAGCGCAGAGACTTCGGGCGGCCGGGCTGTTGAAGCGGCGGGTGCGCGCTCGCGTGGACTTACTTCTAAACGGCAGCGGCCATTACAAGTGGCGGCTGAGTTGGCCTGCCGGGACCTGGCTGGTGCCAGTGCCGCCGCCGCGATGCACCTCCTGCGCTGCCTGCTGAAGGGCAATTCGGCGCTGGCCGGGGCGCCCAAGTACATCGAGCACTTCAGCAAGTTCTCGCCGTCCCCGCTTTCCATGATGTTCTAGCGCCCGTTAATTTAACGGGCTTAAAGTCTACTAGTAATAAAATAAAAGCTTCCACCTAAATAGAAGCATTCTTGACTCCATGTAACATTTGACAATATTTGATCAAATAGGCAGCCAACTGGCAGGGCTTGACTGGTCAAACTGACCAACACGCCAACCCTAAGGCAGTTCCTGACCACATTAACAGGCTTCCAAACACCAGTTAATCCAGGGTTTCAATCTCGTATTCCAAAGCATTGCAGCTGAGCCAAATACACCCAGACACCCTAGCAGAAGGACAAATTATCCTTCGTGATCTGCTGCTGGGACAACTCCATCACCAACAGTATTGCACAGCTTATTTTTCAGTGTGTGTGTGTGGCATGGAGGAGGGTATCAGTCCTTCCAACAGCTATCACAAGTGTAAAATAGGAAAAAGCCTTTCGAGTGACCTTACCTCTCCAGCACCTGCATAATGCTCTTCAGGTGACTTGGAGCTTTTAGGCGCAAGCAATCTGAAAGTAAGGAAGGTGCAAGTTTCTACCACACTTGCAGAAGTCCTGGATGTGCTTCAGTTGCATATAGGATTGCGACTCCTGACATTTAGGGTAAGCAGCTGCCCACTGCAGCATTCTGTACTTTGAATTGCTGGCAACAGGTGCCTATGCAGTCTTCCCTTGCTAAACTTCGAAAGGAGATTTTACAATCAACAGGCTTCCTCCCATCTTTTCAAACATTTGAGACTATCTAAACCAGTGGTGGCTAACCTTGGCACTCCAGATGTTTTGGAACTACAACTCCCATCATCCCTAGCTAACAGGACCAGTGGTCAGGGATGATGGGAGTTGTAGTCCCAAAACATCTGGAGTGCCAAGGTTAGCCACCACTGATAAACTTTTTCTTGGCTCGCGATTTTACTGTTTACATCCTTTAATCTGCAGCAGTTGTACCTAAATCCTTGCCAGCCATTATAGTGTAGCCTTATTTCTCAACTCTTGGATAAGACGCTTGTCTTACTGAAATCTAAGTGAAATTTGGCTGTTCATACTGGTGTCATGGTGTTACATTCTTTACACATTTGTAATTTGGGGAAAAGTAAAAAATTGCCATGTTACATACTAGTGTTTGTTTGTTTTTCTTACTTACTATATTTGGACTTACCATTTAAAAAATTATCACTGCCTACCATGATCTCTGGTGCAGAGTAAGAGGCTAGAGCAAGCCCCAGTACACATCTTGCATCAGCCACAAATTCACTGAAGGTACCACCTAGCTGTGAGTCCTGCTGGCTGGCACATTTCCACTTGACTTGAGATGGCAGGACCCAGACTGACTTCAACCCAAAGACTGCTCCTGCTGCTCCATGTGCACTGAGACAATCAGGATGAGGTCTAGTTTAGGAGGAGATTGTTGCTGAGGGGAACAGTTTGTCTCATATTTACACTGCTAAATCCTACCATAATTTATTAATGGATTGTTTAATTTTGATGTACTGTATTTTTCAGTGTTTAAGACGCCTTTTTTGGGGGGACTCAAATTTGCACGATGCAATATCCATGTATAAGACGACCCCCACTTCTTAGCATAATTTTTAAAGAAAAGAACCTAGTCTTACACACAGAAAAGTACAGTATATTTATTTGAGATGCTTTGATTTGCCTATTAATTTTATAGAACCATAGAATTCCACAGGTGGCAGGGACCTCGGGGGTCATCTAGTCCAACCCCTGCAATGCAGGAATCTCAACTAAAGAATCTATGATTCTGCTTTAAAACCTCCAAGAAAGGAGATTCCACAACCTCCTGAGGAAGTCAATTTCTACTGTCAAACAGACCTCACTGTTAAAACGTTCTTCCTGATGTTTAGTCAGAATCTCTTTTCTCTTAACTTGAAGTCATTGGTTCAGGTCCTACAGTCCAACGCAGGAGAAAACAAGCTTGTTCCATTCTCCATGTGACCTTTAGATATCTAAAATCATAGAATTGCAGAGTTGGAAGGGACCATGTGAGTCAGCTAATCCAACCACCTGCAGTGCAGGAATCTTTTGCCCAATGTGGGGCTCGAACCCACGACCCTGAGATTAAGAGTCTCATGCTCTACCAACTGAGCCAATTTGAAGGTGGCTATTGAATCTCCTCTCCTCTTTTCCAAGCTAAACACACCCAACTCCCTCAACTGTTCCTCATAAAACTTTGTTTCCAGACCCTTGGATCATCCTCCTTTTATGGTTATTTAATTTTTCTTATGTTCTTTAATCTCATTATCGTAAGATGTAGTTTTTAGATATATACATTGTTTGATCTTTTGAGCCACTAGAAGAATGTTTTGCTCCCGATCGCAGACGTAAAAGCATCATAAACTATGACAATGAGATTAGGTTGCCTTACACCAGATATCCTCTTAAAAACTCAACAGCCCATCTGCAATATGTGGATAATACTGACCGAACAAGGTTTTGTTAAAATTGTTGAGAAACTTTGGAAGTGTTGTGAACTCAGTACTGCTCAGTAATATTGATTAGTATAATTTCCCCAATCAGCACTAAATTGTCATGTTCACTTTATCCCCCAAAAGTTTGGCAAGATGTTTATTCCTTCCTTAGGTATAGCAATGATGCTGAAATCAAGATCGACTCCTGGAATTGAAGCTGTTCAATATCAACTTACATTCTCTTTATCAATCCATTAAAATGATTACCTTTTATGTGCAGTATTTCAAGCAACTTTGTAGCCCCATTATGTCCTTTCCAATCCGCATTTCTCAAGTTTATTTGGGAAGCTGTCATGTGTGAGTAAGTCAAAAGTTTTGCTGAAAGAGAGATATATAGTCTGTTGACGGTATTCCCTTTTCAACTAAACCAGGGTTGCTGTTTTTAATAAAGAATGGGAATTGGGTAGGCTCATTTTTTTCCAGCTCCCCTCAACCCAAATCCTAATAGCTACCTCAATTTTACAATTAGGCAATAATTTTAAAACTAATTCTTGCACTGAAATCCAAAAGAGGTACAACTCACATTCCAGTCACATTTTTATAACACCCACTGTTTAGCTTTATATGTATAATGAATGGTGCAGAATATAGTTTGCTTGGTCTCAACTCAGAAAACTAAAACTAGAATAGAAGTACACCATCCCATCCACCACTTTCCTGCTGGTATTTTCACCATATATCATACCGGTATATATGTAGGAACAGAGCAGCCTGCACAATAAGCAAGCATTTGCTCTGAATAGTGAACAAGGCACAATGGCCTGCCCTTGCGGACAGGTCATCTCACTTTGGATATGGGGAATGATAATGAGCAATAGGTAGACAGGTTGTCCCCAGATGAAATGAAAAATCGCGCTGAGGTAAGCCTACCACACATTAAATGCACAACAATGTGAAACAGCCGCTGCAAATTGCCAAAAATGTGTATCTGAGAAAATGTAATGCTATTTTTCATTACATTTGGTGTTGTTTTATTCTTTGAAAACCACCTATGGCTGAAAGGTGGCCTAAATCTCTTTCAAAAAATTTAGTTACCCCAAACACGCAATGCCAGTTTTAAGGGATGCACTATCAGACAACCTTCCCTTTACCGTGCAACTGGCTTCATTATGCAATATCTTCCCTACCAACCTGCCAGTTCTTCTCCCGCTCCCCACCCAAAGGTACTTAGTAATTGCATGGAAATGTATCAATTGTTTTGTTACACATATCTGCCCCAGTGAATTGTGAGCCACGCAATTACAGATACACACTGCATCACTAAGCCAGAACAGATTGCAGAAGTATATTGATCAGGAGTTGTCAACTTTGGAAGGGCTTGAGGGCTCATTTGAAAACTAGAGGAAATTGTCATGGGCACCATACACGGCAAAACCTAACACACTGGTTACAATAGAGCGCTTCTTTCAAACCAGAGGGGAGGGAGAGTAAAGTACCTTGTAGGCACCAAGGCAGGCCAGGGGGTGGGCAGGGATGTGTGCTTGTGGGTTCAGTTTTGGCAACCCCTGACGTTTATAGCCCCTCCTAAAGTGACAAGTAGCGAGAATATACATTTCTATGTTAAAGGTATATTATACTTATAGTGTCTGTGGAGACCATGGTGCCCCTTAGGAACACTGTCCTCACCATTTTAAAAATAAAAAATAAAGTTTTGATTAGGTTCGGTGTTGCCTGTTTTTTTCCAGGGGACGTTGCCTGCTTTTTCAGGTGTGTAGGTGGTTTGCTTTGTTTCAGGTTGTGCTTTGAGCATCACCAGTTTTTCTTATGTGAAATGGGTATCACATGCTACCTACCATCTGTTTCTTATGCCTGCCGGCCCAAAAAACTTGGGGAAGCTCCCGTTTTTAAACGCAATATTGGTATATTATTGATCTTCTAAACATTCTATCTCCGTTGTTCTTTAAAAGGTTTTCTGAAACAAATTTTGAATGCTTCTGTACTCAGTAAAGCTAACTAAGTTACAATTCTGATTTGTCCAGTGTGTAAATATGTTTGATATACCATCAAGGAAGGGGAGGTTTAAGCCTCTATCTTTCTGGTCATTTCTGCCGGCCTCACAGTTTGAACTTTCAGTATGAATATATTCATATACTTATCAATAGATTACATTCTAAGACATTTAAGAAGTTAAAATCCAAGCCTCTTGTGATCTACATATTTAATGCTTTGGACTTAGCTATGTCCTAATACAACAAAATCCTCAATTTAGGCTGTAATCCCCCTTCTACTGTCTTTTTTTCCTAATAAATTACAGCGAGACAGAAGTATACACAGAAGTGGTGATACACCAGACTTTAAAAGAGGAGTTTCTTTATGCAAAGCTCTTTCAGTACCAGGCCCCTATCTTTAATTCACAAGATTTCAGTGAAGAAAGTCACGATACCTTCAATACTATATAAAAAGGGTTTCTTGATTTTCATATTTGCTCTCATCCCTTGTTTAAGTTTCAGTACTGTTAACATTTTAGAAAAAACGACTCCTTTATATTTGTCTCAAAATACTCAATTAAATGTTTTTAATTTCAGATCCCACCCACTTCATTATTATTATAAAATTTGCATAAAAATTACCTAACACAATAGTTGATCAGAAAAGGATGTTCCACTGCTGTGGACTCAATGGCCAGGAGTAGGAATTGCTTTAGAATCAGAGCATGCCCACTATCGTCCACAGAGAAAGAGAAAAAATCCACTTCTGAGAAGAAATGTACGCCGCCTGTCTTTGGGGAAAAACCACATAAGAAGTAAAAAAAAAAAGCCCCCAATTTAAGTTATCCTAGATGTGCATCCATGGATTGTACACTGGTTTAACCTGACAAACAGTAACAAGCAACAACATTCACTGTAGGTGCGTAGGTAAAACCGCATACTTTTTCAAATTTACCTCATGGGTAAACGTCACCACAAGTGACACAGAGAGAATAGGTTTCAAGCAACTGGGCAATGGCAACAGTGTCAGGACTTTATGGACTTCCGGTGAGCTGCGGCCATTGTAGGAGTGCGGAAAATCCCCACCTGGGGAGTCCGAGTGTCCCGGGAGACTAGGGGGTCACACCAAGGCTTGGTGGACCCGGCGCTTCAGGGGGGGGTACCCTGAAGCACAGATACCCAGCGGCGCCCGAAATTGCGACCCTCACCGGGAGAAGAGCCCCCAAAGCTCGGAAAGGTGTGGGAGCGACGGTCGCGAAAAGGGAATATCGCGTACTCCCGGGGACACGAAGCCTCGAACTCCTACTGCAAAGCAGCTCATTTCCAAGAGATAAGAAGATAAAAAAAATTCGGTAAGAGGGCAAACCCATCTGCCCATGAACGTCTCGATTTCTCTCTAAATTTGACTTACGTTATCCGAAAGAGAAGGGAAGCGCAGAAAGGGAGTCATCTTCCGCTCTGGCGTGAAAATGGCGCTTACTGACTCATTGCAAGGCGAAAGAACAGTGAAGTACCTGTGAGTGTGAAGTTGGCGAGACCATATTGAGAAGTGGGGGACTCTTTGATCTAATCAATTTGAAATTCTGTTTTGATCTGGCAATAAGAGAATTCACGAGTAGAAGTAGAAAACGGGTGCGGAGGGAGAGACGCTGAAGCAAATTTCCTGCACTTGGAAAACAGATAGGACCATGGAGGGGTGAAAAGAAAATCCTTTCCCCCCCCCCCACATGGATATAGGTGGCGTCGCCTCTCCAGACCGCCTGAACCACGGAGAACTGGGAAGAGCGGACGATAAGGCATTTTAAAAATATAAAATTGTAGCTCCCAAAGACGGGTGGAGAAGAAGCCGGAAAAGTTGCGAACGGGCTTTGTATGTGAATGAAACTCTCAACGCCGCAGCAAGCTAGGAGTCTATTATAACCTTTGCCTGGAGAGGCGTTTGAGTGGGAACCTCTGCAGTGACGAAGATCTTTGGGGAAATTTCTGCGGTGGAAGCGACCCTTAGGGTTTGTTTTGTTGCTTTGTTATTTTTTTTGTTATTTTAGAGGGGGGTTTTCGCTTCACAGGCTGCCTCTACAGAAGATACAGTTGCCGAGACGACCTTCGCTGGAACAACCCTTATTGCAAAGTGAACGCCCCCTGGTGCGAACTGAGATTATTGAAGACACAGTAATATGAATGGGGTGGAGGGAGTTACAAATGTATACGGATTAAGAGACACTGTATGAATTAAGAGATACTGTAACCAGGGAAGTAGAAGGCGACTAAAGAGGAAAAGTACAGCTGAAGGATTGTTTAAAAACTGTTTGTAAATTGCTATGACTGTCTGAAGGTTTGATAAGTGTTTGATTGTATAACAGCTATCTAACAAGAAGAATTACGTTGGTAGTTTATAGAAGGCTTGAGGAGCTCCTAGAGGGCTCTCTAGAGGCGATTAAGGGCAGACTCTTTTTTCCCCATTTCCTCCCTACTTTCAGAAGGACAAAATGAGGGGAGGAAAAGCAGCCGCGACACCCAGTGACAGAAGACCTTCAAAGCAAGAAGAAGGGAAAGAGTGGGAGGGTCTGCTAGCAGAAATTAAAAAAGAAATCAGACAAAGTGAACAGAACATAGAAAAAAATATAGAAGGAAAATTGGGTGATTTGAAAGCCTCAATTGATCAAAAATTTGAGGAAGTAGTAGGAGAATTGAAAGAACAAGTGAAGGATCTAGCGGTGAAATTTAAAACAACAGAAGAGTCGGTTAAAAAAGTTCAAAAAGAAATTAGACAGTCAAAAAAAGAAACGGAAAAAATGAAAGAGGAGGCAGCTGAATTAAATAAAATGCAAGAGACAATACTAGACAACTTAGCCCTTTTAGAACTCCGGCAAAGACAAATGAATTTGAAGTTTAGGGGCATCCCAGAAGAGGCAAAAGAAAATATAAGAGGGAAAATGGCAGAGGAACTGGCCAGATGGTTAGACTTAAGACAAGAGGACATTGAGTACTCAATAGTAAATGCTTTTAGAATAAAAGTAAAATCAGATAAAGCAAAAGCTAAAAAAACTTCCAGGAGACTGTCTGGTAATGTTTAACTCTATGGACATTAGAAATGTAATACTAAAACAGAGTCATGCGCAGAAGTTAATGATTGGGGGAAGAGAAATCACCATTTATAAAGAAATTCCGACTAGATTTTTACAAAAGAGAGATCCATACAGAGGGCTGGCAGGGACTCTAAATAAAAATAAAATCCAGTTCCGATGGGAATTCCCAGAAGGGATGTCCTTTTACTTTAAAGGTAAGAAGTTTAGGATATTGAGCGTACCAGATATTAAGAAATTCACACGAAAATACTCAAAAGAACTCGGTTTGGAATCAAAAGAGAAGAAAGGAGAAAAACAGGTCTTTCAAGAAGGAGCGACGGGAGGAGGAGAAGACGAAGATGAAGTAGAAGAAGAAGAAGAAAAGAGTGAGGGAGGGGGAGAAGAGGAAGAGGAGGAAGAACAAAGGACAAGCGAAGTGGAAGCTCAAACTGGTGAAGCACAGGAAATTTGTTAAAGTACTTTATCTTTACCCTTGCGTGTTGAAAAACGATTGCTAATTAAATAAATATTAAAGATGCTGAAAATCCAGTCTTGGAATGTGAATGGTCTCAACAATAAAGGTAAAAGAAACAAAATTGAGTATTTCCTTCATAAAAAGAACCTTGACGTCGTCTGCTTGCAAGAGACACATATAGCAGAAAAACACAGAAGAATCCTGATAAATAAAAGGCTGGGCCTAGAGTTTGTAACAGCACACCACAAAAAGAAAAGAGGGGTGGTGATTTATATAAAAGAGAAATATGAACCTAAATTATTATATAAAGACGAAGAAGGGAGAGTGGTAATAGTGCAAATGTCCCACCAGGGAGAAAAACTAATCATTGCAGGGATCTACGCCCCAAACTGTAAAAAAGCAGCTTTTTACAAAAAACTAGAAGAGGTATTGCTGGATTTTGTGGACCAAAGAATAATTGTTTTGGGAGATATGAACGGGGTGGTGAACCCGGCAATTGATAGGACAGCTAGGAGAGGGGACGCTATAGGTGGCAAACTACCAAAATCCTTCTTTTCGTTAATAGAACATTGTGGTTTGAATGACGTGTGGAGATCAAAACATGGGGTAGAAAGACAATACACGTTTTTCTCTGAGCCTAACCAAAGTTCAGGGAGAATTGATTATATTTGGATCTCACAAAAGTTGCTGATAAGAACAAATAAAATAGCAATCTGTCCACGGATATTCTCGGACCACAATCCAATGTATTTAGAATTGAAAGGAGAAAAAGCATATAAAAGATGGAGAATGAATGAAAGTTTGTTTAATGACCAGAAGATACTGGAGAAGACGAAGAAAACGCTAGAAGAATACTTTAATCAGAATGTAAATAAGGGAACAGATCTTAAAGTGGTCTGGGACGCCAGCAAAGCAGTTCTAAGGGGGTTTCTAATTATGCAGAATTGTGTCAAAAAGAAAGAGAAGGAAAAGAAAAAAGAAGAAATTCTTAAAATGCTTGCAGAAAAAGAAGGACAATTAAATCTGAACCCAGGGAATGAAGAATTGAAACAAAGTATAAAATTATTACAAACCCAATTTTCTCTGATAACAAATCAAGAGCTAGAATGGAAACTGAAATGGAGTAAATTTAGAAATTTCGAGTATGCAAATAAAGCGGGCAAACTCCTCGCGTGGCAACGTAAGAAAAGACAAGATCAAAAGGTAATTCACAGAATAAATTATAAAGGTAAAACAACAGAAAAACCTAAAGAAATAAAAAGGGCATTCGAGGAGTTTTATAAGAACTTATATAAGAAGACAGAAGAAGATGAAGGGAAAATTAAAAAATACCTGGAGGAGAATACAAATTTTAAGTTCACAAAAGAAGATCAAGAAATTCTAAATGCAGCAATAACAGTGGAGGAATTGAGAGGAGCTATTAAAGGATTGAAACAAGGTAAAGCACCGGGCCCAGATGGGTTTACGGCCAGATACTATAAAGAGATGGCAGATCAGCTGATACCAGTCCTGAAGGAGGTAATGAACAACATTTTGACTAGAGGCCAAGTGCCAGAGACTTGGAAGGAAGCAGAGATTGTATTAATACCAAAACCAGATTCAGATCGGACAGATGTAAAGAATTACCGGCCAATTTCTTTATTAAATCAGGATTATAAATTGTTTACTGGTATAATGGCGAATAGATTAAAGAATATTCTGAACAAAAGAATACATAAGGATCAATCTGGCTTCCTCCCAGGGCGGCAAATGAGAAATAATGTGAGAACCGTGGTTGACTTAATAGAACTACTGGATATAAGAATACAAGAAAAAGCTGCCTTTCTGTTTGTCGACGCCGAAAAAGCGTTCGACAATTTGTCTTGGAGATTTTTAGAACAAACTCTAGAGAAAATAGACACAGGAGAAGACTTCAGAAGGGGTATCAAAGCAATTTACAGTGACCAAATAGCTCAATTAATAATAAATAATGTCGCCACAGAAAGATTTAGCATAACAAAAGGGACAAGGCAAGGTTGTCCCTTATCCCCTCTCCTATTTATATTAGTACTAGAAGTTTTATTGAATAAGGTTAGAGAAGACCCAGAAGTCAAAGGCATTAAAATCGGGGAAAAAGAATTCAAACTCAGAGCATTTGCGGACGACGTAGTAATAATAGTAAGTGACCCAAGAAACAGTATAGAGGCAACGCTAAAACTGGTACAAGAATTTGGTGAACTTGCGGGTTTTAAAATAAACAAAGAAAAAACAAAAATGATGGTCAAAAATCTGGATAAAAGAGAAAAAGAGGAATTGCAAGAGAAATATAAAATAGAAGTGGTTAATCAGGTCAAATACCTAGGTATTAGACTAACCACTAAAAATATAAACCTGTTTAACGATAATTACGTTACCCTCTGGAAGAAGATAAAGAAAGACCTAGACATCTGGAGTAAGTTGAATCTGTCATTCTGGGGTCGTATAGCTACGTTAAAAATGAACGTGTTACCAAAAGTATTATTCCTTTTCCAAATGTTGCCAGTAATTAAAGGGACCACTCAGTTAAAAGAATGGCAAAGAATACTGTCTAAATTTGTATGGCAGAGCAAGCCCCCGAGAATTAAACACAAGCTGTTGGTAGACAGGAAAGAGAGAGGAGGTTTCGGAATGCCGGATATAAAAATTTATTATGAAGCGGCCTGCCTGGTATGGGTAAGGGAATGGATTACATTAAGAGATACAGATTTGTTAGACCTGGAGGGCTTTAATAACTCTTTTGGATGGCATGCTTACCTCTGGCAAGACAAAGCTAAAGTACACAAAGAATTTCTGTCACACATATTTAGAAAGCCACTATATGAGGTCTGGCAAAGATATAAAAATATTCTGGAAAGGAAAACACCGAGGTGGTTATCGCCAACTGAAATACTAACTGTAAAAAAAACGAATATGCAAACAAACTGGATGACATATGAGGACTTATTAATAGAGCCAGAAAAGGGGTGGAAAATAAAATCTTATGAAGAAGTGGTGGAAAAACTAACAGGTTGGATACAATATTACCAGATTAATGATTTGTTTAATAAAGATAAAAGGAAAAATGGATTCGAGAAAGAAAAATCTAAATTTCAAACAGAGATCATAGATAAAAGTTCAAAATTATTTTCAAGGATGTATGATATTCTGTTGGAATGGTTTACTAAAGACGAGGAAGTGAAAGAGGTCATGATTAAATGGGCATGTGATTTTGGCTATAATATTCAGTTTGACAGATGGTTTAAACTTTGGAATCAAGATATGAGATTCACTGCGTGCATAACTCTTAAGGAGAACATCATGAAAATGATGTATCGGTGGTACATCACACCGGTAAAGTTATCAAAAATGTACAAGGTTAAAAACAACAAATGTTGGAAATGTCAAACGGAGAAGGGTGACCTCTTCCACATGTGGTGGGTCTGTAAGAAGGCAAAGGAGTATTGGGAATCAATTTATAATGAGCTCAAAAAAATATTGAAATATACTTTTCCAAAAACACCGGAAGCCTTCTTACTGGGTTTAGTAGACGAGGAAATTGTAAGAGAAGATAAAAAAATATTTTTATATGCCACCACAGCCGCAAGAATCCTATGGGCCCAAAAATGGAAAACGGAAGATGTACCTAGTGTGGGAGAATGGAGAGCAAAATTAATTGAGTACCTAGAATTAGCGAAATTGTCAGGAAGAATTAGGAATCAAAGAGACCAGAAACTTCGTATAGACTGGAGTAAGTTTATTGAACATATTAAGCAAAGCATGGATAGGAACACACACATAGGCTTGGAAAATACACTTGTAATGTAAAATAATAAATAAAATATGGTATGGATGTTAAAATAGATAGATACGACGATGGACAGGAACAAAAGCGAACGAATGAGGTGAATTAAGAAAACTGGTGCTGAAGGTGAAGGAAGTCATGTAACTCGGCGGAGTTTAAGTAAAGATGATGAATATATGTATTATATATATCTGTTATTTTTGTGGAAAAATGTATTCAATAAAAAAGATACTGCAAAAAAAAAAACAGTGTCAGGACTTTATTTCTCCTTGAAACTGTGCTGCTGCATTGTTTGCCAGCTAAGAAATCACACACACACACCTCAGTAAATGGGAAAGGCCCACATGTGTATAAACAAAAGAGTACACTAGACTGGTACTATTTCATTATTTTAGACTTCCTGTGGGTTACAGCTGACAGGAAGGCTGACCACCACCAAAGCATACAAAACTGTCCTCCATTTTGAATAGTTATCCTTCAGGATCAAATTCTACATGCATGGTGAATGTACATGAAAAAGGCAGGCAATTTCAACAAACGTCTTCAGGGATCTGAAGGATAACTAAAGACGGTTCGTTCCGAAAGTTTAAAATATTGCCATTTTTTTTTAATGGCCATGGCAGCAACGGACACCAAGCAAAAAATTAAACATTATGGGAAAACCGACCCATAAACTGACTTCTTAGAACCTAAGGATGGCTCTGCTAGATCAGACCAAAGGCTCATCTAGTCCAGTATCCTGTATCACACAGAGCTGCCAAATAGATGCCCATGTGCCCGTAAGCACAACACGAGTGTCTTCCTCAACAATAAGTAGCAGCCAACCAAGTTTGGGTGGGCAGACACCGGCGCCAATATGTTCAATTACATGTAATCTGAAAGACACGTTTCCCCGTTTTGTGTTGGTTGGACGTTAGCAGTTCTGTGCTTGCAGAATACGTTATTCTTTGTGGATTTAGTTGCTGATGGGCCAAATAAGGCAATGAATGCAATACAATGTACCTTTTTAAAATAAAATTTCATTATTGATGTTTGAATTTTCTGAAGTTTTGTCTGAATAATTATTTTTTTAAGTTCCATGTAAAGCCTTGGGTGTTAGGGGCAAAAATCCAAAATATTTTAACCCATTGGCCTTCAACTGGTAAGTTGCAGCCACTACAGGCTTGCAGCTTAATAAAAGGTGGGCTGCAATACCAACACTACTATTCAAATTCATGTTTGGGTTAAGAGTGGATCCCAGGTCTGAAAAGGTTGAAGACTACCATTTTAAATAAACATATAAATCAGAGGTGGGAGGGAATGCTGTCTTTCCAAACATTATTATAATGGATCTTCCATCTTCTTTGGGCTGGGTTCAGCTGAGCCAGTGAGTTAGCAGGAGGCAGCACAATGAGTCCTGATAGTGCAACAGGATAGTGCAGGGGGGGGGGGGTCAGGGGAGATTGTTTCCTCAGACAATCTGAAATGCTTGTGCCGCAAGAACAGCTCAAGGAGTACGACTTTGAATTCTGCCCTGCATCTGTCACAAGTCCAATTTCACAAAACTGAGTAAAATTTAAAGCAACACTTTACCAAGCAATTTTGCTAGAAAAAATACTTGTGAACTCAAAAGCGGAGGTCAAAATTAAATCCAATTCAGCATCTTAAATGGACAGCAAACACACTGGCAAAAATGAAAGTACCTGACCATAGCAACTAGGTATTCACTTGTAGTCTTTCTGTTTTTCTTTTTACTTGCAACCATTAGGAAAAAAACATGGGGTATTCTTTAAGGATTAATTACAAGTGTGCTAGAGTTAATGGAAATATACCTGAAGGTCCAAGAGACCCAGGACCCAGGTGGCGCTGTGGGTTAAACCACAGAGCCTAGGGCCTGCTGATCAGAAGGTCGGCGGTTCGAATCCCTGCGACGGGGTGAGCTCCCGTTGCTCGGTCCCAGCTCCTGCCCACCTAGCAGTTCGAAAGCATGTCAAAGTGCAAGTAGATAAATAGGAACCACTCTGGCAGGAAGGTAAACGGCGTTTCCGTGCGCTGCTCTGGTTCGCCAGAAGCGGCTTTGTCATGCTGGCCACATGACCCAGAAGCTGTATGCCGGCTGTCGGCCTATAGAGCGAGATGAGTGCCGCAACCCCAGAGTCGGACACGACTGGACCTAATGGTCAGGGGTCCCTTTACCTTTTTACCAAGAGACTTTTGGGTTGGATCCACAAATTGCCTTGCATGAGACAGTCTCCACCCCCACCCCAAATCACTTCTACAATTTCCCAGCTCAAGCCCCTCACAGCCCATTCCCCACAATTCTAGAGGAACCCAACCTTCAAAAGCAGCTTTTCAAAGGAGATGCAGTGGAAGTTTGTTGCAGAAGTGAACTTTTGCTTGCACTTCTCTGGTTTCAACTCTATAGTTGATAAACTGGAAGAACAAAGCATGGCTTGTTGCATATGTCATTTTCATATCTACTACACAAGCAAGCAAAGTTTCTATGTTCATATGATGTGTCTTTTTTATTTTAATCTTCTATAAGGTCCCAATAAACATGACACGAACTTTTGTGAAAGTTTAGGAATCATCAAGAGCAATCAGCATATCTTTGTTGCAAAATTCTCAAGTCTGTTTGGATTCTTCTGAATAGTAGTACAGAAAATGTTACATTCCTATGAAACAATTAATTTGGAAAATCATGTTAACAAACAAAATCTTAATTCTGACAAATGATAATACAGTAATATAATAGAGGGAATAGAGATTCCCATATAGTATCTACATTTCGTTTGTTTTTTTTAAGTGGGTGGTTTGGGGGCATGAAATCACATTCAACACACAAATTTCCTACAAATTAATAGATGTGTTTATTATTTGACCCATTCTTTGATCATCTTAAAAGTAAAGATATGAGGAAGCTATGAAGTAGGCAACCCACTCCCCTAATAACGTTCATGCCAATTCAGATGCAAATAAATCTAGTTAAGAGGATTATTAGAATTATGAATAGAAGTCTCTGTTCTGGTTTCTTCAAAAGCACACAGCAGAATCCTAAATATTTGATTGGCTTGGTATATTTTTCCCTGAACAAAGGGCTGTGTAGGGGGAGGCCTCTGCCATCTAGTGGCTGAGGACAGAAAATACACCAGTATCTTTGTTGCCAGCAACTCCATGTCCGAATCGTCCTGGCTTTCTCATTTCTCCTGTGAGTGCCCTGTTCCATTCTTTTGTTTTCCAAGTGTATTTAACTACATTGGCTTGATGGCTCAGGGGTAGCATTTCTCTTGCTTATGAGACTGTTATTTTTGTACTTATCCTGTTTGTTCTCTGGGATTTGTTGTTACTTAGGTTTTTGTCTGGAACGCGGGTGGTGCTGTGGTCTAAATCACAGAGCCTAGGACTTGCCGATCAGAAGGGTGGCGGTTCGAATCCCTACGACAGGGTGAGCTCCCATTGCTCGGTCCCTGTTCCTGCCAACCTAGCAGTTCGAAAGCACGTCAAAGTGCAAGTAGATAAATAGGTACCACTGCAGCGGGAAGGTAAACGGCGTTTCCATGTGCTGCTCTGGTTCGCCAGAAGCAGCTTAGACATGCTGGCCACATGACCTGGAAGCTGTGCGCCGGCTCCCTCGGCCAATAAAGCAAGATGAGCGCTGCAACCCCAGAGTCGGTCTCGACTGGACCTAATGGTCAGGGGTCCCTTTACCTTTACCTTAGGTTTTTGTCTAAGCCTGTGTTTCCTGTATGCACCATGTTATGTTACGCTGTTTGACTTTGGCCAGTTTCTGTTTGCTTATTCTTTGAGGAAGCAGTCGGCTTGATTGCCCCCTTTCCCTTGTGTGCTGTTTGCCCTTTTCCTGAAGCTGGACTTGTTAGAATATGGATTAAGGTCACTGGCAATGAAACACCACCTACCGTACTTCCTCAATTAGTGAATTTCCCACCCTTGACCACTAGATGGCCCTTTGTCCAATAAAAAACACCTTACAGGTGAGTACAAATGGTACATTTTAGGAAAGCAAAATGCCCACGATATAGGCACACCCCTTTGGGTTGCCATATTTTCAACATTAGATCACATCCCTACGGGATGATTTCCAGAATTTGTCCCTCTTCCACAATGCAAAATTACACACAACGTCCTTGGCATCACCCTTTCTGTGTCTAATCTTACCTTTGACTGCAGGAGGCACCAGGATATAAGGGCAGTGTCCTAGTTCCACTTCCAAAATAGTGTCAGCAGGTTTTAAGTCTTTCTGGAGATCTAAGGTAACTTCTTAAGCCACACCATGCATGTGCACGAATGACAGGGAAAGGAGAGGAAGTTTGCCACAACACATATATATGGCCTAGTTTTTTTTTTCATATGCTCCTATACTTTATAATCCCTCTGTTCAAAAGCATCTAATAAGGACAAATTTATGGTTTAATCAACAGGTTTATGCACATATGACACCAAATGAGCATTTTTACTGAACATCTCCTCACATAGTACATGAAGCACAAGAGCATGCTACTGGATGTTTGAACAATTAGTTTTCCAAAATGATCAGCAAGAATTCGTAAAAATGAAATAGAGTCCAATGTTTGTTGTTGCCTTGTGCTGTCTTCTGCTAAACCAATATTAAACTGCTGAATAGCACATTTGAAAACCTGTGTTATAACTTCCTTGAATTCCAGGACTCATTTGTGATCCAGGTTCTCATGTAATGCTAATCCATTGTTAACATTATCAAGGTTTATCCAATTACCCATGGCTTATGAACATGGTTTATTAATGGTTAATAAACTATGCTTAAGCCACTGGGCCCAGCTCAAATGATCAAATACACCATGGTTTAATAAACTATGCTTTACCATGTGTTTATCTAATTAGTCATTCAAACAAAACCACTTCCAATGTAGATTAATGAGGTAAAAAAATCATTCGTAAATAAAAAAACCTTTAACATATATTCATTATAAGGTATTGCAAAAATACTTTTGAGTAGCTATAAATGATCAGTTCATTTTAAGTAATGGAAGAGTACCTGTAGGTTGACTATGCACAACCTTAGTCCCACCTAAATTAAGATCTATTCAATGGGATCAGTATTCATAGATTCACTGCTTCAAGAAATCTAGTTTAGGTAAATTATATAAGGGCTTAATGAAGACTTAAATGAAGCACTAAAAGAACCCCAAGCACAGAATATTACAGTACTACATTTTTCATAAAAGTATGAATTCTAGTTGTAAAGATTAAAATCTAAGAGAAAGGAAATCTGATTTCACCAAGTGTTCAACAACATCCACTATTCTGAAAATTTACTATGGATAGGATAGGAAATACATTTAATCTGAGGCAGTCAGTCCATGCACTATATTAATGAAATCTGTTTGCAATTTTCTTTATGGGAAGTGTCGATTTCAGAAAGCATTGTCAATATAATTTCAAACCTTACATTTTTGAATTTGTTTTCCAGAGCCACATACCACAGGAAATTATGGTTTCCCATTAAAAGCACAGGCCTTCCATGTACACACAAATACATA
Organism: Darevskia mixta; assembly: GCA_034641385.1. Taxonomy (NCBI): domain Eukaryota; kingdom Metazoa; phylum Chordata; class Lepidosauria; order Squamata; family Lacertidae; genus Darevskia; species Darevskia mixta. Next base: position 24,163,436 of record JAWWNH010000014.1, on the reverse strand, counting down.
TTTTTCTTTCACACCCCACAGCAGAAGATTGCAGGCTTACCTTTCAATTTTCATACTAAACACAGTTTCCTGTGACAAGTTAAGATGAAAAGGGGAAGAATGTGAACCAGAGACTTTTGCATGTAATAGGAAGCTCAAGTTTACTGTTGAATCTAAACACGACTATTATCTTATTTCATGTTTTCACCTCATTGTGATGGCTAGACACTGAAATCTCAAAAGCCCTTCATCTTCCCACAGAAAAGCATCACCTTGCTTTGATTTTAATAAAAAAAAAACTGACACTGAATCCATCTTGCCAATGGAACATCTCGATCAGACTTTTTCCATGGTAAAGTGTTTCCTGTTCATTTTCTTATTTTATTTATAAATCTCTTCCTATAAAGTATCTCAAAGTGATTTAAACATAAGAACATCAACAATAAATTATTGAATCAGTTTATAGACCCCCCAATACACACTTTTCTAAGCAGTTTACAAAGTAAAAATTATAACGTCAAGACAATGATGTAAATAAAATGAAAATACATAGTCAATAAAAATCCAGAATCAAAATATTAGAACAAAATACTGAGCAGTGCAATCTAAATACTGAAGTTTTCAAAAGGTGTCTAAAGCACATCACGGTTGTCACCTCTCAGAGGAGGAGGTAAAGGAGAGGGTGTTCCAGGAAATCAGCACAACTGCAGAAAAGAACCACAGTTTCTTAATGCCACAAACCATGCTGATCTTATCACTATGTAATGTCTGAACTGATCTGGATTAGTTCTCAGTTCTTTTTACATCTTTTCACATGCTAAAACAAAATCCAAATCTGACCAATCACTCAAGTGGCTTTTATTACAATTAGTTATACAGTAATTTTCACACCGAGGGACCAGGTGGCGCTGTGGGTTAAACCACAGGCTTGCTGATCAGAAGGTCAGCGGTTCGAATACCTGCGACGGGGTGAGCTCCCGTTGTTCGGTCCCAGCTCCTGCCCACCTAGCAGTTCGAAAGCACGTTAAAGTGCAAGTAGATAAATAGGAACCGCTCCAGCGGGAAGGTAAACGGCGTTTCCGTGTGCTGCTCTGGTTCGCCAGAAGCAGCTTTGTCATGCTGGCCACATGACCCGGAAGCTGTCTTCGGACAAACGCCGGCTCCCTCGGCCTATAGAGCGAGATGAGCACGCAACCCCAGAGTCGGACACGACTGGACCTGATGGTCAGGGGTCCCTTTACCTTTACCTAATTTTCACACCAAACACAAGGTTTTAAACAAAACCCTTCTCAAGAGTCATACAGAATTACAAGCTTCCTGGGTTTTCCCCCTAAATAAATAAATAAATTTATTATTTATACCCTGCCCATCTGGCTGGGTTTCCCCAGCCACTCTGGGTGGCTACAGGTGGAAGCAGCTACTAGTTGGGTTGAGAACGGGGGTAAAAGGATACTTAACCCTCTCCTTCCTTTGCTGTTTGTCCACCTAAAATTATCCCACTCCCATATGCTTTTCTCCCCAAGAGATATAGTTACCACAAGCTTAAATAAACCCAAGTTTAAAAAGCCAGTGCAGACACACTACAGAAGAAAAGCAATGTGACTGGTTATATCAGTATAGCTGGATTTACTCTAATAGCCACTGGTGACTAAAGCCCTCCTTACCTTCAATTATGTTTCTAGTTATATGAAATGTATGGTGCAGTAATATTAGGTACTAGTGGACGTTCAGCCCGTTAAATTAACGGGCGCTAGAACATATGTGGTGAAACATTTTTAAAAACAGGACTTATTTCCCTCAGGCAAGTGGGATTAGGACAGCAGCCTTCAGGTAAGGCAGCCGGGCCTCATCCTGCGGCGCGTCCGAGAGAAGCTGTGAGGGAAACTGGCCCCTCCCGTTACATAAAAGTCCCTAAAGCGTGTGGCGGAGGAGGGGGAATGGGCTCAAATCCCACGTACTGGGGGGGGGTCCGGTTTCCCTCCGTAAGCAAACTCCGTGTGGAAACGGCCATGGCAGCCCCCGCCTCTCTTTGCTCTTTTGACTCCCAGCCCCTTCACGAACCACACCGAGTTCCTGTACAGGGACATGGCGAGGATGGGACGGGGGCTGCTTTGAGCCCCTGAGGGAGGGAGGCCACCTCCCGGGCAGGGCCGTCGGCCTAGGGCGGGCGTGTGAGAGGAATCCTTGTGTAACTCCCATCACTCACACACACAAAATGGCCGCCAGCAACTTTCTTTGAGTGCAGGGCGAGGCAGCCCCTCCTGCACTTCCGATTGGCAGCCTCCGACTGTCTCATCTGCATAGAGTCTCTGCGCTCCAATCCCTGTGTCCGTGGGGCACATGCTCAGTAGCGCAGTTCCTCTGACACACACCACGGACGTGGGGACATTAGGGAATTATTATATAGGATTAAAGAGTTTCTGAATACTTGTTCCTTATTCAACAGTGGAGTCTTAGATCTATCCCCCAGGGGTGATATGCTCAAGATGTAGAACAGTAGCATTTGCTAACGTTCTAAAAAAATTTCAGTAAAGCAATGTGGAAAGTTCATTCCAGGAGTTACTCACTGTTTGTTTATAAGCAGTGAGACAATATGGATGACAATAGCAACAGGGAAAATGAATGATGTGGACACTGTAACAAATGGTCAAACTGTAATGAAACCTATCAAATACCTTTTTGAAAACATCACTTTTACAGAACAGACCAATAACTTTTATCCAAATGATAACTAAATTAAAAGATATCTGAAGGGGCAATAGCAAAGATCAATAGTTGTACTCCAAAGGTAACATAGAATCAAACCATTTTCAAACTGGTTAGCACAATTTTTGGTTCTCAATTAATGATGAACTAGAAATGTATGTATATTAACAATAAGCCTTGGCATATGCAGTTTTCACTCAGGATGTTGCAGAAGCTTCCATGTGGACGGACACACACACACACACTGCTTTGAATAAAGATAAGTTTGAATGGCCTTAATTGCAAAATCCTAGGTTCAGTTCTCTATCTTTTTATGATGACAACTCAAACTTCCTGTATTTGTTCCCATTTTTTTTAAAAAAATCACCAAGTATGCAGCCAGTTTCATAGGGTAAAGATCAGGATATACAAAATGACTCACCTGTTTTTCTTGCTTCTAAAAGTATCGTAAAAGTGTATGACCCATCAGAGGATGCTGCAGATACTTCCCTGGCTTTAGAAGCCGAAGCACTGTCTTTTAGTATATTTGCTGTAAACTAACCCTACTGGAGTTGGATACAATCAAAAATATTAAGTACATTAGTAGAAATTAATCTAATATGGATAGAAAGTTAAATGTTCCTTCTAGACAGAGTTGCAGCATGGAGGACTTTTTTAGGATAATGAGTAGTCCTTTCTGTGTTTTATCACTCATGGCACCTTGTGAATAACATTTAGAAGTACACATTTATTTTTCTTTGTTTTAAAACACTAACACAGCTTTCTGGGTTATATAAAATCAAATGGTCAAATGTAAAGTCACCTGAAGTATTTTCTAAGAACAGCATTCAACCATGCTGTACTTAAGCAATAGGACGCCGTTTCTTTTTTTTCTTCCAGTCCCCGCTACACTACCAAAATCTGCTCCAGGGGTTCCCCAACCCTCCAGAACTGATTTTTGGAGGCATGCCGGTAGCTGTAGGGGAGGAGGGAAGAAGTCGCCTCGTATGTTGGATCTCACCCCAAATTTCTATAGTGCTCCACTATGTACTCCTCTAAATGCTTTATAACAAAAAATGCTAAGCTAGAACAAACAAGCAAGAGAGATCAGTATACACTAAGTATACACGTAAGACAGTTCAAATAATCAACTGTCAGCCCAGATCAATGAACAATTTTCCAGCTTAACAACCAAGTCTGATGACTACATATTTCACATGCCCCCTAAGTCTGCACAGAGAAACATCAAGTGACCTGCCCTGAACACAGAATTGCACAGCTGGGGTGCTACCACCAAGAAGGATCTAGAAGTTACATAAAGAGCACTGAGTTCTTTCAGATAAGCAATAGTAAGACCACTAGGTTAGGTCTTAAAATTCAAACCAAAATATTCTGAATTTGTCCTGTAAAACAAATGCGCCTGTATTTAGGACAAGAGGTTGCTAGAATTTGGTTATTTGATTCCAACAGGTGCATTTTGTAACTGTTGTGATTTCCAAAGTAATTTTCAGAGGAATCCCCAAATAAATTTCATTTCAGTAATCTAATCTAGTGCTTAATGTGGTAGAATCCAGGACGGTATCACCAAACTGTGAGCTCATCTAGAGTTTACAAGTCACCAATCCCCACCTACTACTATCACCTCCAGTCAAGATTGAGTTCCAGTTTATTAACTCTTGAACAGCGTGTTAGGCATTCCAACTAGGATTCCTAATTCCACTACCTCACTCGAATTTGAGGAAATGGAAATGCTTAATGGTGCCACTAGCATACTGGTAACACTGTAATACTCCAGTGTTATCAGTCTCATCCAAGAGATCCTGAAGCTGGCTCAATGTCAGCAACTATCACATTCATAAACTAAGATATACTGAAGAATGACCTATTTCCTGCATCTAAAGGATCCAAGGAGGGACGCTTGTTTTTTAGTTTTTAATCTATAAATTGCATCAAGTGAACTGGAGAACCATTCTCCTCAAGGAGATATTCAGTTTGATGGCTTCAACAAGCCTCGCTTGACGTCTTGAATAACTAGGAAAAGGTAGGATCCACAACATGTGGGAAGGATTTGGCAAGACTCTTACAAGAACCTTGCAAAACATCCTCAGGCTGTTACAACTGAAATTTATCCATACCAGTTTTAACTGAGGAGACTTTAGGTGCTGATTTAGGTGCTGTTAAAGAAGAATCCAAATTGGATGAGATGCAAGAGGTTTTGGTAACCACAGCAGGTGACCAAAAACACCATCAGATGGGGCACTGGGCAAGACAAGTATTGTGTTCAATAAATGTTTTGCTTATTAAAACTTAACACAATGGCCTGATTCCCATGTCACACAAAGCCAAACCATGGATTAACATAAATGCATGAGCATGTAGAATCTGAGAGAGGAGATCCCAGCTGCTTTGCTCTTCCCTGCTTGTTCTACTGCTGTGCCACGCTAAGTCATAGTTTGGGCTCAGTGTGCCACCTGAACACAGGCTTACAGCTCAACCAACACGTTGTTTTTATTTTGGATACCAAAATGCTTAAACTGGCTGTAAACAAAGTATTGAGTTCTACAATTCAAAGAAAGTTCACAGAAAACATTAGCTTTTGTTCCAACACTAAAAGCAAAAACTGAGAAGTTTGGCATTGATGTTGAAAAACATTTCCAAAACAAAAAGTTATTAAGGAACACATGGTAACTAAAGTGATAGCTGAACTGAACTGAACAATCTTGCCCATTGTTATGTCAACTTGTGTGCTGTAGCTTTCTGAAACAGAAGTAGTCATTAGGTTACAAAGTTTACTTGAAGTTTACATGAACTATCACTGGCTTAAGTCGACACCACACTTTCAAAAAATAGACATGACGTGATTTTTGTGGGGGGTCTTTTAGCCTTTTTTTAAAAAAACAACAACATGCAAACTACCTCCGTGAATATATAGTGAATACTGGTATTAGTATAATCAATACAAATTTCTACACATTCAAAATTAAATATAGGAAAGTGTTCAATGTGTGTTCAATGAATGAGAAATTGCCTAACATCTTGTAAACATCAGAAAATGTAGCATGTGCTACTCACTGTTCCTCTAAGTGTGCTCCACTGAAGATAATGGGGCTCACAACACCAACAGCTGTCTCAAGCCCTTTGAACCATCATTTCACACATTTACCTAATGAAACCATTCTGTATGAGATCGGGTAGTAACATTAAGGCAGAATTCATCCATTAAACTGCATGAATAACTATTTCATCAATTAAAGCATCCAACAGTCTTGTGGCACCTTAAAGACGAACAAATTTATTATGGCGTAAGCTGCCATAGTCCACTTCACCAGGGGTTGAGTCACAGATAATGCAAGTTGTTGTGGGGTAGGGTGACTGTAAACAGTGAAGTCAGAGGTCATCAGCTGCTTGTGAACCATTTAGTTATTAATATTTTTATTAACAAGGATTTACCTCTTACATCTATTGCTTGTATTGTGTAGAAGAGTAATCTAACATTCTCCAATACAGCCCATTCTCAAGTACCTCAAGTACATTTTCTAGTGTTGCAACTCCTACCTGAGAAAGTATCAGAAAATGCACCAATAGAATTTTACGCTTACAAGTCATTTCTCAAAGCAATTCATCTTCTTGGTAAGGTCCACATTATCTCTACCTTTCCTTTTTAGAAAGTTGAGAGTAAAATGAGGGCAGGAAAAAGCCATTTGCTCTTACGTTTAAATGGCTATCATCTTCCTGCATTATTCTACATTGCACACCTGCCATACGATGAGGATGGCTGCTTCTTCGGGATCCAAACAACAGCATACAAATATAATCTGACAATCTAGATCAGATTTTATAAAAATTTAGTTTATGCAGCGCCCATGAAAAGTAAAATAAAACACCCACCCAAAAGCAGTATTTCTAAAATGTTACACTGATGAAAATATGGTCACTAGTGTCCTGTCTTGGCACAGGAATACAGGGTTTCTCTTCTAATTATTTAAAAAGTCCAACACTCATATTGATTTAGCAGAAATAGAAATAGGGGAACAGGTGTTACCACATATTTCGCAAAACCATACTCAGCTCACATAATATACCATACTTATTCAGAAGGACTGGTCTTCCATATAACTCCAACACGCTGAGGTTTAATAAAATGTTACCTAACAGTGTTAATGGTCATATGCAAACACACAGTATTTACATTAATGAAAAATATTTTGTAGTATAATCACAATATTTGTATATAAATATTGGTATATGTCAGTAACTTCTCATCCCTCCACTTAATATGCATTGTATAACTGGAATTCCCAGTTTTATTTTGTTCAAGCTTTTGTACATTGTATCTACTTTACACCATGCCTTTAAAAAGCTAGGTAAAGGTTGCACCAACAATCCTACTGAAAATGTGCGTACTTAAATGAAACATCCAAATGCAAACTCATTTTGCCCATGGCAAGAGCTAAACAGCAGCAGTTATGATCACTATCTATATATAGATATAGATATAGTAAGCCAGCTCCCTATAACATGGAAAGTATTTTCTTTCATACTGTGAGATAAAAAACATATACAGTACTAGTCAAGAGCATTGGAAAAAGTAACATTTTCAAGGAAGGAAAGGTCTTCAAACCTATACTGCCAAATCATATTCTTTATGAATCTTCTGCAAAGGTAATAGCTGACCTACACAATCCATTGAAACCCTTAACTACAGGGCAAAATACTGGTTTAACACACAATTACCAGTCAAGTTAAGAAGATTTTGGTTTTCTTAAAGAATATTTGAGTTTTGTTTCCTGCGAAGAAATTATTATTCATAATCTAAAACCACAGGTGAATATTTACTACTTTGGAGATTTTTTTCAAGACTCAAAGTGTTTATTTGAAAGCTGAACACAGGATACATTATTATGACATTCCCATTGCAACTAGGTTTGTACATGTTGGTGAGAACAACTTTTTAAAACAGATCTATAAAGTCTTACTGAATGTTTCAGATGTTCTAAAGTTGCACAAGCCTCAACATTTGCTCTATGAGTTGTAAGCTGCACTTTCATTTGCATACAGTTACAATCTATAAAGCATTTAATTTTCAGAAGATAGGCTTTTTGAAGAAAAACGAAAATCTATGCGTACAATTAAAGTTAAGGACAGTATTCATAACAATGTTTCAAAATCATTTAAGCAGATCTGTATTATATTTTATTGTAAGTATGGAACTCACAAATTTCACAGCATGGTCACATTTTATTTTGCTGAAGTCACAAACATCAGACATGCAAAATGAAGCACATTATTTCTGCTCTACGTCAAAGCCTAAGACTGAATACAAAAAAGTAAGTTTTACTCCCCCCACCCCCCCAAAAAAAGTTTGGTGACTACATTAACAATAAAACCGTTTTCAAGGTAACAGCTAAAATTATAAAGGCATAACACCAGGTAGTCAATCAATTTTCTCAGAAGTAAGAAATAAATTTCAGTATCTGCGACGCTTGTTAGGTCCTTCAAAGCTGCCCCCAGGGTTTCCTCTACCAAAGCCACCGGGTCCACCACTGACGGCACCTACACCACCCATAGCCGGCTGAGGAGTTTCGGAGCCTGCCCTACTAACCATAGGAGAACCCATTTGTGGTGGGCCTCCTTGCGGGAATCTTTCAGAATGCTATTTTAAGTCCATTTAGAACCATTTTAGTTACAATAAAACCAAGGGGGAAAACCAAGTGGCGTTTTCATGAAGATCGCAGATAGTCCAGCAGAATCAGGATGATACATAGAAGGAAGAAAGGAGCAATTAATTTTAGTCATTATTTTAATAATAAGCTGAAAAGTAAATTAACTAATGTTGCGCCCACCAGTATATTAAGACAAAAGGGGAAGGGATCTAACATCCAAGTTTTTTTTAAAAAAAAAAAGATTAAAAAATGCTATGAGAAACAGTTTCTAAGCCACCCTGAGCATTCAATATAAAGAGTGGGATAAAAGTATAATAAATATATTTTGCAGATTCTCCTGTAAGGTATACGTGTAAAGTAGTATTTCTTCTTGAAATAAAGTAAGCAGAAGCACAATTCAATTTCTGTTGGAAGACATATCAATACTTTAAATGGTAAGTAAAAACCAGCTATAACACATTTCAAGTTAAAGGTAGACTAATTTGAGTTAGAAGAGGAAATAAGTTTTAGAGAAGGAAAAAAAGGAGCCAGATGCCATTAGCTACCCGCTCATTCAACCGCCACATACTGCCCCAAATCCTTTAGGCATTTTTATTTAAACCTGTTGTCAGTTAAAAAACTAACAACAACAAAATCTGCTATTATAAAATTTGCAATATATTTTTTGCATTATATGATATAGTTTCAGATTATACTCAGTTTCAGATATACTCAGAAAACTCTAAGTTCAAACTGAACTATTAAGTTCTTACATGCTCTTTTGAATCTAGGGGCATAAATATAAATATATACATTTTTAAAATGTCCCCATCTGACTTCACTGCTGTCTTTTCTCTACCGTAGTACTATCTGTGTATACCTTCCAAAAATCTGGAAAAGAGGCTCAGCCATTTAAGAAATTACAAAGAATTGGAGAGCTCAAGTAAGCAAATAATGTAAGACAGTGTACTGCAGTTGACAGGGGACCTAGGAAACCAGGCTTCAAATCCCCACTCAGCCATGAAGCTCAGTGGGTGACATGGGACTAGTCAAAGCCTCTCAGCCCACAAAGAAAAACAGCAAGGGAGATGTCCATCTTAAGCTCCTTGGAGGAAAGACAGGATATAAATATAGTAATAAACTTCCTTCAACACTTGGGTCCAAAAGACTTTGTTGTATAGGCTGAAGACACTTCCACACACAAACACACACACAGAATTCCAACAATTCCCAATTTCTACTGCTGGCCCTAACACCAAAGAGCCCCCCCCCAACCTTCAAGAATGGACTTTCTGGGGGCACCAGGGGCTGCATAGAAATGGGGAAGTACACTAGTGTTTTTTTTTAATGTGTGCTAGTTTTGTGTTTGTTTGGTTTTTGAAAAGTTTGCTGGTTTTTTTGAAAAAATAACCAGTTGCAGAGAAACATTCAATTTTCAAACAGCACTGTCATAGCTCATTTCCAGAAGTCTTCATAAATGATTATGCTACAAAACATTCAGGGTATGTTGATAAACGCAAATTCCATGTCCTTTTAGAGCACAATACAGTATTTTCCTGCGTATAAGACTACTTTTTAACCCAGGAAAATCTTCTCAAAAGTCGGGGGTCGTCTTATACGCCGGGTCGTATTTCTTATACGGCGAGTATATCCCAAACTCTATATTTTAACTGGAAAAGTTGGGGGTCGTCTTATACGCCCAGTCGTCTTATATGCCAGAAAATACGGTATATTGTCCTTCCCTTTATTAGATGCTAACATAATACAGGCCAATTTCTTTTGGTTCCCTTATGAAAAGGGTTAGAGAAAAAGGCCTCTTTCAGTATTCTGCATGCTACATGGGACCTATTAAACTGACTACTCTATATGTCATGAAAACAGTATTCTGAATAAAATACATAGAAAAACTGGTGCTGATATACTTCTCTTCAAAAACAGTATGAGCAGAAATAGCCCAGCTTTCAAGATATTGGAGAATATCAGAGACAGCAAGATCTTCATCTGTTGTTTCCATGCAATCATTTTTACTGACAAAGTTTAAAAATCACCTTGACTTTTCAGCAAAAAGAAACTGATACAGGAAAACACAACAAACAAAGTTCTATCTGCAAACATCATTCTTTCCATTGTACATATACTATTTCCTTGGAACTCAGATATAGAAGGGAATGCTATACCGACAGGCATTTGAATTGAACTTTTTGGCTATCATGCACATTTTAAGTTTCATTCACCCAATATTCATCCCTTTCTTATGACCTAAGCAGATGAACTGTTAACTTAAACCAGGAGTAGGCAACCTTTTTCTTGCCAAGGGCAACATTCATTTAGGGATAAGCTGTCAGGGAGCACATGCTGACTGAATGGGGCTGAAAGGGGCACCCCTTTTCATTCTGGAACTGCGAGGAGAAGGATGTTCTTGCCAGAGGTCTGGTCTGATCACACTGCAAGAACCAGATGCAGTCTGCCAACACAGCCTGCCCACCTGTGAATTATACCTAACCATCTAAAGAAGCTGTTCCGCATGCTGAGTCACACAGATGGTTCTATAATTGTAGCCTCACTTGTATAACACTAGCATGTTAACAAATTAAATTTGTACTTAAAATTCACTTAATCAAAGATATCTTCACACTATGTGTCATTTCAACAGATCGCAGTCGTATTATAGGTTTACCTGCCCCGATACAGCAAAATAAGAATGACCAATTATATTTGATGTCTATAAAATAATATGTTGTTTTGTTTTTGCATCCCTCTACTTTGATCATTGCAAATTGTGAAAAACGGCCTGCCGACTGAAAACCAATTTTGGCAATAAATTCTGTGTACATAATTCTTGGGTATAATCACTTTTAATACAGTATCAATAACAATGTCAACAAGACTGCAGTTAAGTTTGTTTTTAAATTATTTTTCAATCTCAAAAGGTATTCATTAACTCAAAGGTCTATTCTAAACTAGTTTTAGCGTGAAGTTATCTTTGCAGAAAAGAGATGTGCCACAATGAAGTAGAGACAAAATTAAAATTTTGTGATACATTACCACAGTTCCATTATCTGGCATCATTGGGGCTCCAATGTTTGCAGCTCCTTCTGGTCCCAAGGCAGGACCAGGACCCATTGCAGGGCCAGGCATTGTTCCTCTGTTGTTCATATTCATACCCATCATTGGAGGTGGAGGAGGAGGACCTTGGTTTCCAGCAGGTGCTGGGCTAAAGGCATCTATGCAAAACAGTCTACACTTAGAGCTGTCCTAACTGAATTTTAAAGAATTAAAAATTTACAACAATAACAAACTATACAAAACATCAATTAAATGAACAAATTGCTTTTATCCTTTGAGACTGTACAGTTACTTCCATAATGAGGTTTTAAGCAAAAGTTAGTTACTGAAAGTTACTGCTGAAATTAAGTGTTTAAACTGTTTATAGGTTTCAGCTCTACTTATTTTCTATAAAGAGTTACCAGTTCATACAGGTAACTGCAGTAACTTTCAAGTTGGCCCCAATCCAAAGAGGCCTGGTGCCAGCATTTGTGCGTAACGCAGCTTTTTTATAGCTTCTCCTCCCCCAATGGTTTTTAGCACATTACTTTGAATTACAAGACAAATAAAATTAACTTAAGAGGCTTACGGTAGAAGGTAACTCTCACATGTGCACAAATAAGAATGAATGAAAGTAGTAGGCAACTTATTCAACTTTACTAATCAGAGTATGAATCCACTTAACTTTGTGAACATATTGTACTTATTTATACTCAAGTAGTTAACCTCTTCATTTATAAAAACAGCAGCACATTGACTTGTAGTGGAAAATAGTAATACCCATGAGACAAGACGTGAACTGTACATTATAGAAATGCAGAAGGAATCATCACACTGTATTAAAAAATATTTGCACACACACACAGAGAGAGAGCAAGAGTGAGATCCATGATTTTAGGGACATGGATTTTAGGGACATGTTTGTATATTCTCCCATTACATTTTAGGCAGGGGTTTATGTTTGATATGTTATATAAAAAGAGGCATATCAATGAGGAGACCTGAACCTTATTCACACACAAACTATCTTGCCACACTCCATTACTCCTGTACTTCTTTCCTATCTGTGAAAAGAAGAAAGTTGGACTGACAGAAAAATGCCTAGGATTATAAGAGCACAGGAAGGTTAACGTGCATGATCTTTTTGGGTGGAAAAATCAGCTCTACTCTACCACACCGGCTTCACATGAAAGGAGGGCAGAAACATGAAGAAACAGAATATTGTTTCCACCGTAATACCTACTTTGGCTCTGAAACATAGAATTTAGGATTCTAATTTTACCAGTGCCAGGAAACAGAGATGAGTGACAAGAATGGTGTGCTCTATGCATTTTGGTTAAGGACAGCTATAAAATGATATTCAGCTCTCATTTTAATGCTTCAAATAAAGTATTTTCAATAAAGTCTACTTAGCTAGACTTCGTAACTCTTCAGCCACAACTGTTTTTTACACTTTTACGCACACACACACACACACACACACATGGTTTTGTTGGGGAAATTACTCAAGCTAAACTTGGCTAGAACAATGATGAAGTAGTAGGATTCTTACATATTCAAACCAAGTGCATATTTCTTAAACGTAAGTAAACAAAGAACTTAAACTAACAAGTAAAATGAACTTTCATTCTATTACATATAAGCCTAATATTTGAGCACATATATGAATTATGAATTAATCCAGGTGCCAAAGCTGACAAAGCTTTCTGTATTTTATGTAGACAGTCCGACTTAACTAGGCGTCTCCCTTTCTTCCCTAGTAATAGGAAGAGGAAAGACCTTATGTTCCAACAGTAAAGTGCTTGAAGTTCAATAAAGGCCTTAAGTTCAATAAAGGTCTGCCTGCCAGAAGTGCACATCAAAATGCTGTGCCTGTTATATACTTATGGGCAACAATACGTCTTGACCACCACCCCTGCCCACAAATCTGGAAATTACAGCAAATTCACTGAATAAAACTACACATCTTTCCAGCAGGTTAAATGTGGGGGATACTCTTAAACATGTGGAGTCAAGCCCTATTTGGGTGTGCTGGTTGCATGTAAAATTCCTGGATCTACGTCTTTCTAAAGACAGTGTTCATAGAAGTTTTGTTCACTGTAAGTGCACTAAGAATCTTAAAGTTTTTTTTAAAAAGAATGCTTTCAATCATACAGCTCTTTTTAAAACACATGCTGTTTAATTAGCGCTTCCATTCACAAAAGGAAGCTTTCTGCTTTCAGAATTAATATTAACCAATACTAACCAGCTCAAATTAAACCATGGTTTAATTTTAAGCAGCGAGAATACGCACTCCCTCCCCCTTCTACCCAAATTTCTTCTTTATTATCCATTATTTGTTTTGTTTGCCCAGTGCTATATATAATTAATGCTTTTATGGTTGGTCCTATGGAAGGACAGTCAGCAACTTCAAGGCTGCAATGGTAAAGGCCTCACTTCTTCTGTAGGCCAGCCCAGTCTCCACACAAGGTGGAATCTGAAGCAAGGAGAAGCAAGGTCACACATTCAGATCAAAAGGGCCAGGGAGGCTCATGCAGAAGGCAATATTCCGTAAGATAATCAGGACTGTTTAATGCTTTCTTAGTCAACAGAATCAGCAGCATCACTCTCCTTCTACCCTTCTTCAGCACATTTCATATCTGAAGACAACCGGAGCAGTTTCAGTTTCAAACCTAGGTCTGAAACTAGAATAAAATGAATCTGGATAATCAGCTTCATCCAAGACTGACTGAAGCATGTACAGCTACCACCCTTTTGAGCATCTGGCCTCAACAAGGTAAATTAGATAATGACTCTAGGTCCAAATATGGTTTCTTCGGAATGGTCAGAAAATATAACTAGAAAGCAGTAATGGCCACAAAATCTTAGCCATGATTAGAAGAGTGGGGGAATTCAAGCATGAAGGAGTGTAGCACATTCTCAGTTGCTAAACCATAGCAGGCAATTGGGTGCTGCCCCATAATAAATCACTGTGGTGATACTGAACATATAGTGCTAAAATTAATAATGCCTGAAATTTTCACATAGGTGCTTCATTAATGCCAGTTACAATGAGACTTTGATAAATGTTAATTGTACTTTGTTTCCAATCGTTTTCCAGAATCAGTGTTCCATAAATAGCAACATATTCAAAAACTTAAATAAGTGAATCTCAATAAGTAATTTTTTAAAAAAAACCCACAACCTTTTCTTCTTGTATTAGATACAATTCGTATTTTGCTTTTCTTCAGAAACAGTCTTAAAATGAAAAAAGTAACAACCCACCGGCCCATATTTAGTATGTTCATTTGCTTTTTCCTAATTGTAAGATAACTCACATTTGAAACAAAAAATTCCTGAAGAACAAGATTCACTAAAATATATATTTCAAGAATACTTCTCAATGTATAATACTCATGAGTAACATGTACAGTCTCAAATAAATTTTGAAATAACAAGAACCTTTTGCTTCAGATCCCTACCTCCCATGTTTAATGCTCCACGAGGACCCATATCACCCATTCTCATTTCCTGTTCTCTCTGAAAGTAAACATAATTTTCACAATCAACCTATCACTTATTACTTTTAACATTCTCATCTTTTCAAGTAACAGCAAAACTTAATTTGTCACAGTTATTACAAAATAAATCTAATTTTCTGGTTTACATAAAATCAGAGGAATCCTGCAAAAAAAAAAAGTTGTAAAACTTAGTAAATTCTTGAAGTCCTACAATTTGGGGCTTGCTGAGAAAGTATAAGTACACAAGATTCTTCCAACTGAGAGATCTATAGAGGATCTCGTGTAAATGTTATTTTTGCTCAAGGCCAAAGGAACAAGGAGGAGTAAATGAAGTTGAGACTCTCTCCTGATCACAAACCTGGCAGAATCAAAGGGGTGGGTAACAACTAAACAAACCCCTAGAGGTTGACTACACACCTGGACTGCATACTCTCAACTCGAACTTGTACATTCTTGAGCTTTGGTGCAAAGGCATCCAGTGCCACAGGGGCAATGTTCTGGTCACCATACAGAGATAATAGATTGAGAAATATTACTTCTGCACCAGGTCATAGTACACTCAGAGACAGTATAAAGAAACTACCATGATCGAGAATCAGCAACAATTTGTATGATTCTTCTCACAATTCTGCGTTTGCACAAAGATAGGAACAGAAAATCCTGAGATATTCAGAACAAACAGTATGTACTGACCCTAAGAGCATGAAAGTATTTAGTGTTGCTTATATTGTTTTTTAGTTATTATGCTTCTGAGCCTTAATAACAGCTCATAATATCAAAAAATGTGCAGTTTGGAATGATATTGCTTGAAGTCTTTAAAATGTTTCAAACTGGAAGCATTATGTGCAATGGCCATAAATTAAGAAAACTCACAATATAGAATACAATTAGGAGTAAAGTCATAGCAGCAGTAGGTCACTGTCGTAAGGCAGGTGAGCAAATACTCATTCACCAGTACCCTGTACTGAATTAAGAATGGTCTCGGCCAGTAAGAATCAGGTAGGCAAACTCAGAAAATTGAAAATGAAGGGTTTTTTTTCAAGCCTTCACATAACTAAAAGCTATGTGTGGGTGGAAGATTAAGTGTCTCTGTGTGTTATTAGACTTGTTTACAATACTGCCATATGGGCTTAAAATCATACTACTTAACATTTGAGATCATTAATGTGCAAGTACACTGAACTGTGCAATTAAGAAAATATACAACTATTAATATATTATCCCTTACAATCCAAACCATGCAAAACACAGGTCTTGAATTCATTACTAAAAACCAGGTCTATAGAAGAGATGGAACAATATTTATCAAAGGTGAAAATAGGACTTGATGGTAGTATTCATAAAATGGGGTGGGGAAGGGGGAGAAAGCTGGCTTTTTAGTGAAGTCAAAAGGCCAGTAGAACAGATATTGGAGATTAGAAGTTTGTGTGGGTTTTCAAACAATTGCATTAATAGATAACTTGAAGAAATTAAGAATGGAGTAATTAAAACTTGCAACACAGAATAATAAAGGCAAGACACAGTTTTCCTCTTTTCCACCTTACAACCAGAAGGCACCTAAGGCAATACACACAATAAAACCAAGAAAAGTCAAGCAACTCTATAAAAATAAGCTCTTCTGATAAATATATCCAACCATTACAAGATTATAACCAAAAATATTAAAATTACTGTAAGACTAAAAGTGGTCAGTAACAGTATTAAACTTTCTAATACAATTTCATAATACAATTTATAAATATTGAAGCATCAGATTTCAAACAGCTTCAATACAGTATGTTTACAAGCCAGTTTAGAATACTGAGAAGCCATGTGTCCCTGACATCGATTGCAACTTAGCACAGACTGCAGACTCCACTGAAGTCACAAGAAAGGGACTGTGCAAGTGTCATAGGTTAAATGAGAAAACCCATTTTCGTAACTTTTTTATTTAAGGTACTCCTTTCCCAAATACGATACATTTCTCATGTGGAGAAAAAAAAATCAAGAATATGCAGAATTATAAAGTGTTTAGTTCTACTTAAGTCATTAATAGACTCACAGAACCAAGAGTGTCACATGCTCTTTCATGACAAGCAGTAGTATTGTTAGCACAAAGTACTAAAAGCCAGTATTCAGAAGTACAAATGAAAGTTAGACATGCAGTGAAATATTCCTTATATTTAATTATGTAATTATGTTCCAATACAGTTCTAATAAAAATTTAGCAGAACATGAATATCTGTAACGTCAACATAAACAACACAGAATGGATAGAACACCACAGAACCTCCAGGCTAATACAGCTGAAATATAAAATTTATACAGCTAAATGTGTGTACTATTATAGCAGAGAAGTTGGTAGTATGTACCTGGACAAATAACACATGCAAAACAATGGACAGAAAGTTGTATGATTTTGAGGTGGAAAAGACTTCGAACTTTTGTCAACAGAAAAGGGGGGGGGGAAGCATTGTTGGAGTAATAAAGCAGCACCTCGCTGTGAAAACCACTCAGCTGTATTTCACCCTGAAACCTCTGTGCAGCCGGTTCAAATGTTCAAGAGAAAAACAGGCTCCAGTCAGGTCTGCCACCCAAGTACTGCCCACCAGCTTGGCTGTGATTGGCCATTTCAAATCTGAATGGCAAGGAGAGTCCCAGTAGTGCAGGAAGAAACCCCCACCCTTCACCAGCTTGCAATGGCTGCCTCTGCTGCCGAAATGGTATGGGGTCTCTGTATTTCATCCTGAAACCTCTGTGCCATTACAACTACTGTATTAACCTTTTAATCAAAGTGCAAATTGCATCTACGAAAAGAAATCATTCATACAGTGATGTTGACTAAGCCCAGTTTGTTCACTAGGCAGTTCAGGTAAATTGTGAAAGAAAATAAAATACAAGTTTTCCTAAATGTATGGCTCATATTAGGTTTCACATTAGGTACGATCATCATGTATTTAACATCACATTGTATATGTACATCAATCTTATTTTCATCAGATTCACACTTAACTGAAGGAGTATATTTCCCTTTGAAAAGCAAAAATGGGTGGGTGATGTCTGGCAACACCCCCAGAATTACTCTCTCAAATACCTTACCTTTTCCTTAGAGAAAGTAACTCTCATCACCCCTAGATGTCAGCTCACAAAATCTTACACCCAGCAAGGGTCACCCTCAGTGGGAGAGCACCCAAAATCTGTTTTGCTTTTCCCAGCTTCAGCAGCTTTTTATGTCACACAGCCATTAGCTGTCAGTTTTGTTAGCAAAAGCATTTGCATTCCATCTTTGATTTTTGCGGAAAGTTGACTTTTGCAGAGGAAACACCAGTAGTGTTTCGTCAGGTTCGGTGAAGCCATTACACTAGCTTCCTAGCAGTTGGGCTGCTGGTGCTTGAGAGTAAGGTAGGGGTTGGCATACCGCACACACATCACTGCAGCCAATCCTGTTCTTGTATGCTAACCTCCTGACCTCCTCACCAACTTGCCTTTCCCCCTCTCAGTAAACAACAGCACCCTACCTCCCAGGCAGCTAGCACTGCAGCTCCACCCCAGATAGCAATCCGCCTTTGGGAAACATCTGCAAACATTCTGTATTAGTTATCAGAAGTAAAAATTCAATACATAGGGCAGATTACTGAAGTGAAATGAAGGAATAAACCTAGCAACAGGTTCAGTGCCAAAAAATAATCTGCCAACAAAAGATGGGGAAATATTTTGAATACTCGTTTTGCAAACACATATTTCTTATCTTTGAGGCACAGTGGCAGCTCTGGATTACTCTAAAACTGGTATTTTGCTGTTTCATATAGTTTAAGGAGAACATCTAAATAAGAATAAAGTAATATGAAACATTCACTCAGTTTCAAACTGACAGTTTACAGCAAACAAAGGCTCATTGGCAAACTGCATATCTTCTGAAGTTGTGAAGGGTGATGTCTACCACCAATAAGCTCTCCACCATATCTCTCCATGAGCAAGTACAGAGCCACATTTTACCATTCCCTCTACACAGCCTCAAGCTATTATTGCTGGGATACTGCCCAAGTCTTCCTTTATATCAAAGAAGCATAAAAGTAATTTCACATCATTTGTCCTATAATAGTAGCAAATTCATTCTTCAAGTGTGGTCCTTATTAAGCCAAAATGGCATCACTCATGCACAAATGTTTCCAAAGTTAAAAGTGAGAGCCGCCCAAATTAATCAATGGAGAAATCCAAGATTTTAATATAGTTGAAATTGGACACCAGATTGTTCACCCCACCCCAGGAAAAAAAGACACCAAAAAGTAGTAGAAAGGTATCCAACAGCACTATTCTCTAGGCAACTCACAACGTGATATAAAATACAAATGAAAACAGGGTCATTAAAAAGAAAAGGTGTGGAGAAGAACAGAAGTAGACAACCCAAACATATAGAACTTTATAAACTATAGTTCAGAAGTTAAACCACACCCAGAATTACCATAGACAGCACCTGGCTCTCTGGAGAGGACATTCTAAATCTGAAATACCACCACTGAGAAGGTCATTAAGTAGCCTCGCTTGGTAGGGCGTCTGAAGAGAATCTCAAGGTTTGAGTAGGTTTATTTTGGAGAAGCCAGTATTTCAGGAAGCCTGGTCCTACACCATTTTGAGCTTTAAGAGGTTAAGACCAGAACTCTGAATTAGGTCCACAGTTGGAATGGGAATGAGCAACTGGTAAAAGTACTGGTACAATATGGTTGAGTTCCTGCTCTAACTCAGGCTGCAACTCCAATTCCCTTTACTTGGGAGTAAGCCCCACTGAATTCAACTAGAATTACCGTACTTCTGAGTAGACATGGTGAGGATTTAACATACTCCATAATATGTGAGAAAATATTTAAAACACAGGCCTGCTAAAGAGCAAATGCAGTTCATATTGAAGGTTAGAAGGGGCTGTGGCTAGAACAGTTTGGCTCTAAGGTATACTTTCTGGGTATGATGACGTTTATGAAGTACAGAAACTAATAGAAGCTTATAGAAGCTAACAAAAGTGTTCTAGTATATTCTAGCATTCAAAAGTTCTCTAGGGAACAGGAATGCAGCTGCTGTTTTTATACTGTGTTATCTGTTTCCTCCTCGGTCATACAACCCCTGGACTAGCTATAATTGCTGTCTGGAGGGGACTCGCCTACTCACTCTCATTCTTTATTTCCTGTTAATGTTAATGTACTTGCTTTGATTTATTCTCTCTGTGTATATAGTTTTTACGTTGGTGTGGCATTTTTATACTGTAACTAGATTACGCTCTGAATTGAGCTTGAGACTGCTGTACCAAGGACCTGGTACCCAAATGTAAAACTATTTTGCCTTAGTAAACTTTCAACTGATGATTTTGCTGTGTTCTGTCTGTTTAGAGCCCACAAGTCACCAGAGTCCTGCTACTTCATTTCGCTCAACAGCCAGGCATGTCCCAATGCCTTTGGGGCACGAATATACTTCACACTAAGTATCAAAGGCCAGACTGCAGTGTCACACAAAGCAACCTCTTGGCTTCTGCTTTGGCTGAAGCATTCTAACCTTTGATGCACCTTTAATGCGATCATTTCAGGATCAAAAGAAGTTCTTATCTCAGCCATGAATAATGAACACCAATTTACTGGAGAATCCTGAACATAAGAAAGGACTACCCTCAGATCTATGGGTATAGCGCACTATACCATTTAAATAAAGAAATAAATACTGACTATTCTCTAGTTGGGGTAAGAGCCCTCTGCATCACTGGCAAAGAATGGGGAACAGTGGTCTAGCTAGTGAAGAATGGAGCTTCTGGATCAGGCCCAAGCACTGCAGTAATCAAGTCTCAAAGTTACCAACGCATGCACTTGATTTCATTTACCACCTGCTGGTGCAAGGAAGGCATGTTCGAACTTTCTGCACTATGCAGGAGCCTGTATTTCCTGCCCCTCATTAGAACTTAACTCACTTTCAAAATGCAAAGTGTGGAGCGAATGGCCAAATAATTGACAAGTGTTATCAACCCACCCTTGTTATCTGTCAGTCAAAGGATAACAGGGAATCACTTGCAAAGAAAAAAAATACATAGAGTTTAAGACTATTTCTGATGAATCTATATAAACTGTTAATTTCATTAAGGCTTGCTCCTTAATTTTTGCAGCTCTATTTGAGGAGACAACCAGTGATCATGATTCAAACTATTTCTACATACAGAAATCCACAGAAATGCTTTCTTGAGGGAAAGCTCTCACTTGCCCATTCAAAGTGCAGGATAAATTGAGGACTTTTCGGCTTCAAAATTTCGGTTTCCACATTACTATAGTTACTTTTCTTGGTTAGCAAAACTGGCATATTAGCTGCTATTTCCAGCCATGTGAACAGACTCAAGTCTTCAGGGAAAGGCCATAAATATGTTCAAAGTTAAGGATAAAAATAGAAGCCAAGACCAAAAAATTAAGTCTGTGGTCTCACTGAGCCAATCAGTCCTATCATTTTTATGTCTTTCAGATTTGTTAATCGCATCACAAATGCGGTTATCAGACAAAGTAATTTGTGACATAAATGAACACGTGCAAAGCCTCCAAGTACAGCTGATCCAAGTACAGTATCCCATTCCCGAGAAAAGATACAACTAGATCAGAAACCCCTTTGTGAGTGTTGTTACTGCTGTACTCTCCGATCTGACCTTCAAAAGAACAAGACAGTTTAACAGAACTTTCCTAGGATGATTCTTCTGGCTGACTTCAAAAGCACCTGTCCTGACTTCTGTTCTAAATACCTGGAACTATCCAATAAAGCTGGGAAGCACATTGTGCCTTTTCCTACAATATTTCTATGAAGGGGGATTTTCTGCACCTGCAGCATTGAAATAAGAATATTGAACCAAGCTGGATATGGAAACAGATTTAAGGTTGAAACTTCTAACCATAAATCCAATTTTTAAAAGCTGCAAAACAGCACCAGCCATCTCAATAAGTGTCTCACTATAATACGTAAGGAAATGTTCATTCTGTAGAATGACTAAAATTAATCATATGTCTTGTACATATATATGTATTATTATTTTTCAAGCATAAGTATTCATTTAAAAGTCTTACTGGATTCACAACTTATTTGTTATTATGTATTTTCTCAATTAACGGAGCCTAACGGTTAAGCATTAATGAACAGGAAGATTTTTATTCCTTCTAAAAAACATTTTCAAGGTTTCCGTTAAATTAAAATATTCCCTCAAATATACATCCAGGTGTGGTTGCATAGATCAGCAAATCACGTATTAAAACTATACCATGTTATTCTTAAATATATTTGACAGTACAGAATGGCAAACAATAATTAACCCCCAAGAATGGACTTATTGTCAGGTAAATATATGAAGGTTTTTGACATAATTCAATTGACATCATGTGACAAGTTTGTGTATATTTAATTCTTAGGTAGAATAATAATCAACCAATGTAAAACGATCACATCAAATTTTAAGGCATTTTTTCATCTCATTCTTCAAGCAAGCTTATGTAGGAAGCTGGAACACCTATTCTGAAGTTTATTCCCACAAGAAAAATATTATTTACTTCATTCAGCTAATTCTCTTAGAGAAATGAAAAATAAATAGATCAAGAATATCTCTAAATGCATTGAAACAAATGAAACAATTTCGCAGTGCTGTCCCCAATGGCCAAGACTTCATTTTCTAGACTTAATTCACAATGCAATCCTTTCCTAGATGGTGTTGGATCTAGGAAACAAGCAACCCAGCAGGATGGGTGGCATATAAAACTATTATTATTATTATTATTATTATTATTATTATTATTATTATTACTACTATTATTGTTGTTTTTATACAGTTCCAGCACAATCAGGTTATTTAAAGTTGACCGTGTCAGATTGTACCATAATATAACTACTGTACATAAAATATTTTTAATGTATTTTTAAAATAGTAATTAAAAATTATGTGTATCACAATTAAATATATACACATTCCAATTGACCTCAGACGCAGCATGGATTTCGTGAACAACAAGCTGCCTGTCACCATAAAAACATATATGAGCTGCTGTGATATCATTACTTCAAATACAACAGAGGGGGACAAGGGCCAATCATAACTGTAGAAAATTCAGTGCAGCTGCTGTGAATGTCAGTTTGATTATCCAAAACCTTATACAAGGCAGAAGGATGACCCATGTATACACTACAGAGGCTAACAGGAGAAAAAAAGATTACAAGGCGCACTGACAAAAGAGGTTGGATCATTTGGTAGGTACGAATAAGTACAAAGAGGTACAAGGAAGCATGAGGGGTACACATAACCACTCATGATAAACAACAATTTTATTACATTCCTACTGCATAGATGACATGTAATGTAGTTTCATATTCCTTTTTATAATGCTGGCAATTGAAGATTGTTAGTAACTGAGAATAGTAGCAAATTACAGCACATATTTGTTCTACTGAAAAATGCATTGAGTATACAGGCATACTTCTAGTTAATATCCAAAATGTTTATTTCACTAACGAGGTCCTGACTGTAAAGAGTGCTTACCTATGAAAGGGAACTCTTCGGAAAACAGCATCCACCATTGCCCTTTTATTGAGAAATACTAAGATTTTAAGCAATTAAACCATGTATCAGACATTATCTTAGATCTAGTCAGTCAACTGCTGAGAATAATCTGACAAGTAAAATAGGAGGGTGGGTGGTGGCTCAGGCTTATAAAACTTCAGTGCCTTAACATGATACTAAACAGATCCCCATTCTTCAAGCCGACAGAACTAAAAAGAAATGTGCAGGAGGCTGCTTCATATATGTTAATTTCCTACATGGATGCCACTTCTGTTTAGAATGTTTGTGAATTCTAACTCAATGGATGGTATAGAAACATTTGATGGCACAGCATGGTCAGATAAGCAGACATGGAGCTGATCAATAGTCTGGATGGAAGACAATCAGGAGCACCAAATAAGCATAATCTTAAGCACACATGTACCACAGCCAAATATATTCATCATGCATGAAAAGTAATATGCATATAGGAAATTCATCAGCTATGAAGTGATCTTCAGTCACCTACGAAGAGCACCGTTCATTTTCAAAAGTGTAAGTGGCTAAGATTTACATCATGCAAACAGTTGTATCTTGAAGCATATCAAATTGAATGACAAAAGCCTTATCTTCATCTCTGTAATAAATGTTCTAGAACCAAACTGCAAACAACATGCTATGGAAAAGAAGGTACTGAATAAGCATTCAAGGGGGTCAACGTTTGTGTCTCTAACCTGCATGGAATCAGAAAATCTCACACATTATTTTAGCTGCAAATCCAATTACCAAAATAATACCATATTGAAAAACTGAAGGGATCAGTAATACTGAATAAACTTTTTGTACTTTTGTATAGTAAGTAAAGCAATTTATATAGTGAGCAAGCACACTGCAAAGATCTACTACAGTGGTACCTCGGTTTATAAACTTAATCCGTTCCGGAAGTTCATTCTTAAACTGAAACCGTTCTTAAACCGAGGTGCGCTTTCCCTAATGAGGCCTCCCGCCACCGGTGCCCTTCCACCGTTCAAATTCCATTCTTAGACCGAGGTAAAGTTCACAAACCAGGACACTATTTCCGGTTTTGCAGAGTTCGTAAACCGAATCATTCTTAAACAGGACTGTTCTTAAACCAAGGTACCACTGTATATGTGATCAAAGAAGCAAGAATATAACAGAAAGAGCAGTGGTTACACCAGGGGTTTCAAACTCCGGCCCTCCAGATGTTTTGAGACTACAATTCCCATCATCCCTGACCACTGGTCCTGTTAGCTAGGGCTGATGGGAATTGTAGTTCCGAAACATCTGGAGGGCCGGAGTTTGACACCCCTGGGTTACACATAAATGATACATTGGTTACTTACCTTGAAGATGCTTTCTCTCCTAGAGTGAACAAGGCACCCATCAACTAATGGGTTAACCCATGGGTTAACCCAGGGAACAGGCAAATAATCGTTTGACTAGCTTCAGTATGCATCCCAGTCCCTGGTGGCTCCTCCCCAGTTTCTGTCCATGGCACAGATATAGACAGAAACCTGTGGAGTTTATTTAACAAATTTATAGACCACTTCACAGCATTAACACCATTTAAGCAGCGTAGAAGAATGGAATAGGACATCAAAATACAAATTTTAAAAATAATGAAATCATTTCAACGAGCTATAAAATAAAAAACAATAAAACCATATTTACACATTTTAAAAACAATACAACTATTTCTGGGGCTCTACAATTGACATTCCTTAAATGACTGAGTTAGACCCCAGGAAAAGCCTTCTTAAACAAAATATATTCAGTAGGCAAGAGGTTTAGAGGCAAGAAGTGTGAGAGACTGCAGTTAAATGCAACTAGCATGCATGAATGCTAGCTAGCATATGAAGAGGTGAAGACAATACAGCTGGATTCCTAGACTCAACTAGGTCATGCTCCCTCTTCTCCGATGAGAGGAAGTAAAGCCTTCTCATCCTGTTCTCTATTTTTTCCACAGCTTTGGATTTTCCCATAAGAATCAGGTGAAAGAGAAACACAGCAAAAAAGCAAAGAATTGGGGAGAAGGGTTTAAAATGAGCAAAGGAGCAGAAAACCTCGATGAAAAACTAGAATTTAAGGTAACCAAGATGTTGCCCAAACAATACTAACATTGTGAGGCTCAAAGGCCTTCAAGCCTGATTCGTCATTCCTTTTTTTCCCCCTTCCCTTTTTCTTTGAAGAAACCTTTTCTGAGACCCTATATTTAAACCCTTCCCTGGTCTCCTTACTGGCCCTAGCAGGAATAACTTGGCCAGTTAGCCCTGGTGATGTTCATTTATGTTGCATTTGATGCTGTTTTTAACTTTTATTTTCTTTTTAAGTCATTTTTAATCAATGTTTTATATTGTTGTTAGCCGCCCTGAGCCCGGTTTTAAATCGGGAAGGGTGGGGTATAAATAAAAATTTATTATTTATTAAAGAACTCTGTCCTGGGCAAAGCAAGGCATGAGTCACTAGGGCCTGGGATACATTAAAAAGGGTGACAGGTGTCTTCTTCACCCCAAGCACAGAAATGTCAATCTCCTGGTATTCTCAACAATGAGAACATAAAGTCTTGGAGCTCTATATAAACCTGTGACACCAAGGCACAAGCCTGCTTCTCACTTACTTTCATTATTTCTATATATCCTGAGGCATAATGTTGTGAGGGGAAATAGTAAATATATTTATCAGATGTGGGAATATCCTGAATTTTGGACATAGACCTAGCAATAGAACCCATCAGCCAGGATGAAAATTGATCCACAGATACTTACCGTAATTTTTCACCTTTTGACTAACTTGGATCGTATTAATCCCCACTGTACATCCCTCAGTTAAATATACTTTCACCCCTGTTATGTATTCTCCCCACTCCCCAGACAGTTAAGAAGTGTTAAGATGTGTTCTTAACACATTTCCTCCAGATTCTTGGTTTCCTGATGCCCAAGCAAAAAAGCTCAGTTAAGAATGTAAGACCATAACTGCTGGATCAAATCAAAGGCACATCTAATCCAGCATTCTGTTCTCACACTGGCCAACCAGGTGTCTATGGAAAGCTCACAGCAGCAGATGACAACAACAGCCATCCCACTTGTGATACCCAGCAAATGGTTATTCTGAGGACTAGTGCCTCGGATATTTCAACATATCCATCATTGCCAATAGCCATTGACGGCTATATCCTACATGGATTTGTCTAGTCCCCTTTTATAGCTTGTCCAAACTATCACAACTTCCTGCAGTAGAAAATTCTATATTAAACTATGCATTCACTGTGTGGTGAAGTACTTCCTTTTGTATCACCCAACATTCAGTTTAACTGAATGAACCCTCATTCTACTATTGAGAGTTAGCTATTCATTTTACTGTAAGTGTTTTTGGTGACAGTGCTGGAGACATAAATTAAATGGCCCACTTTTGGTTCTGAGGTAGGCATGGTTAAATATAAGCAAACTGTGATATTGTTGGAACAAAAGAATTCATGACCCCATAAAGAGCTAGGCCAGAGGTCGCCAAACTAAGGCCCGCGGGCCGGATACGACCCATTGGGCTCGTTAATCAGGCCCGCGAACCTTGCAGACCCTGCTGTCCGCTCAGTCAGTCCCCGTGCTAAACAGTTCTCATCATCCCTGACCACTGGTCCTGCTAGGTAGGGATGATGGGAGTTGTAGTCCAACAACAGCTGGAGACCCAGTTTGAGAAACACTAATTTAATCTGTTGGAAAACTCTCTGCTGAAACTCAGTAGTCTGTAAATTTACTTGACAAAACCTTTTCTTAGCCTGTCATTGTCCCTCTGATCTCCAATAAAACAATCCTTACAGTTTAAGATAGAATATCTTGTATTTTCATGTCACAAGCAAAGTGCTATGAAGTACATTTCTCAAATTAAAATTACATGTAATTAAGGGTGATCCACAACTACAACTGTTTGGTAGTGGCATTTAGACACCAATAAGTCTCCTTTCTTATTTGATTTATGAATTGCACGGACAAAGGCAATTAGTGGCAGTTATATTAAAACTATTTTGGCAAGGGTTGCAGATGATGGTAGCTGGAAAGGGGGGGGGATTATTCCATATACCCTGTGCATCACAAGGAACCATTACTGAGAACAGCAGCCTTTAAAGACATTTCAGAAAAAGAAAAAACTCAAGTACGAGTAATATTTTCATTGCATCACTACTAATATGTACTAAGTTAATTAGTTTCCAATTTGAAATTATACATATATTAATAACTGCCTTTCACTTACTTCACAAACTGCCAATACATATTAAACAGTCACCCTTAATGAAAGCATTTTCAAAAGAAATGCTAAACCAACTGAATGATTAGCACCACCATGCGGTAGACACACAATTCAAGTAAAGACCTTAAAAACTGGCTAACTTTGAGCACTTTGACAGGAAGCCTTGACTGTTGGTGCTTAGCTGCGGTATAAAGCATAAATTAAAATCAAACATACTAATTTTAGAGGATCCTCAATACTGATGCTAGGATCACAGAAATAAAGTCAGAACTGATCATACTCTGATATAAAAGCTATTGAAGATGGCATGGTATACTGCAGGCATGTCCAACTTTCAAGAGTGCAATCTACTCCCACTATAAAAAAACTGGCAGTGATTTACCAAAGTTGTTGAGCTTTTTTTAGGAAGCCAGAGTTGTTGAGCTTTTTCGGGGTGGGGGTGGGGATTGGGGTCCCGCAATCGACCACGGACCCCGTGCGATCGACCAGTAGATCACGAGCGACCTGTTGGACATCCCTGGTATACTGTATAAGAACTATTAAGTTTATTATCTCTTGGTGAAATGCAAAAACAGGGATCTCTTTTTAATTTTCCAAAACATAGAAAGCTGCCTCACATCATGCTCATTTCATCTAACCAAGTATGGTCTACTCTATTTGGCACCAGAACTCCAGGGTCTCAGTCAGTGGCCTTCACTTACTGTTTAATCCTTTTAAAAGAAGTTGATGGGGATAGAACCTGGACTTTCTGCAAGCAAAATACATGTTCTACCACAATTCTCTTACGATTTCATTTTATGATTGCTTTTACCTATGTACTGATTAAAGGCATTAAATTGCAAACATTTCATATTTACCATCAAAACTGTCCAGAACTGCTTTTTAAGCTAACTTTAGAAAGCTAATAGAAAAATGCTAATCTGCACCCTAAGTTATCAGTGATTTGCACTGTAGGCAAGTTAAATAACTTTTCCTATCCCAAACTATGTGAATAGTAAACTGTGGGTGGAATTCAACTAACTTTTACTCAAAGTACACACTGAAATTTATGAGCACGACTAATATAAGCCCAATCATTTCAATTAGTATTCTCTGAGTAAATGTCAGTTGAATTCTACCCTAGAATCCCTGGGACATGACTGAAGGTTGGCAGAATTTTTATTTGTTTGCTTCCATAGTAAAATAGCTTCAATAAAAATTGTAAGCTGTTTTCTTTATTTAGCAACTTGTAATTAAATTAATATGCTGATATTGTTTATGAACTACATACATGTCCTAAGTAGAAGCATCTGAAAATTAATTCTATGTTTACTTTAAAAACAAGGACTCTTTTTGTGGTTCCAAGTACACTTACCATTTATACCTTCCTTTTAATTAAAAAATGTTGAAGATTACGTAAGTAGACTTATTTTCACAGTTCAAGAAACAAAACTTAAGTTGTTTATAAATACATACAAAAAATAGTTTCAAATTTAATTCTGCAATAAAGTGGCACCGTCAAAATAAATGGGACAGACAACACAGATAAAACATTTTAAAATCAGTCAACCCCCCCCCCAGTGTGATTCACCAAAAGTAAAAAGATTATTATTAAAACAGAAGTTAAGTAGTACAGTACTGCCGAAAACACTACACAAGCCAGGTTTGTTTTCCCTTCCCATTCATTTAAAAACACTTATACACTGCTTGACAGAATAATAATGTTCTACTGGTACTAACATATTAAAATTCAAAGATACAGGATCAGTAAAATGTCTTTACCTTAACTCATCTCGTAAAACAAAACATAATTTAAGGAGATGAGGCACAGGAAAAATGTATCACAACCAAAAAGTGTTACCAATTTAAAGATCACTTGAAATAAACAGTGAAAAAAATCTTCAGTGAAAAAAAGTCTCTCCAGTACTGGCCAATCTCACTAACCAACACAGCAGAAAAATGGGGAGGGCCTCTATTGCTAATCTTAAGAGTGCAGGTATGTAGATATGGGTGAAGGAAGTCCTTCAAGTAGTTCAGGCCCAACTCATTTAGAGGCTTTAAAGAGTTAAAACTAGCCTGTTAAATTGGGCATGGAACTGCACTGGCAGCCAGTCCCATGAACTCTTCTACCCACCCAGTTCCCCACCCCCATCCCTCACACATGTCCTGTTCCTTCCTCTTGCAGGTTCACAACTATGAGAAGAAAATCTACCTAAGGTGAGGATGGGGCTCTCTTTAAGTTTCACAGCAGATTCTGAGATTAAAAGGGATACAGCATGTACATGGCTATACCATGTGGGCTTCACATGGCATATAACTCTGTGCTAACTAGGGTTACACAAGCAAAACTGTTTATTGCGCTGTCTTCCTTCTAACTTTTAAGAGGTAGCAATGGAGGCACCGGCCAAGTCACTTGGAGACAGTTTTAATTAAAGCGTTTACAAAATTATAGAAAAGACTTTAGCATAAATGCTTAATTTAATATGCAACTTATCCAGACTTCACACATGCAGGTTTTATCCACATTCATTGGAAGAGAGTAGAAAACATATAAGTGAAATTTTCCCCCTACTAGTATAGTTACATCACCCTCTTTTTTTCACAAGAAAACGTTCAGAATGCATGAGCACCACCCATATTTTCCTCTGGAAGAAGAGAGCAGAAAAAACCCTGGACAAACAGGGCTCTCTACATAAAAGCTAACCGGGTGGACGAAGACCTACAACTACATAAAATGTTATAGACTCTTTCAGGTTTTGTAGTACTTTAAAAGGTTATTAAATTGTAGGCAAACATTAGCTAAATAACTACACACAGCTGGATGATGCCACATTCCAACATAGCAATAACTTATAGAGCAAAAATGTCATACCAGCTTTATGGAAAGTTGTCATGAAGTGCTGCTGCTGAAGCACATTAGCCTCAAGATAATTATTACTGCTGCTTACAATCATGTGCAATGACATCTATTTTGCAACATCTTGAAAACAACTTCTTTTTCAAAGTAGATTTAGAAGCAAATTCTAGGAAAAGAAGGCAAAATGAACATCCCTCCCCCTGCCCCAAACTTTCAGCTACCTGCTACATTAAATGATTATCCTCTTTCGAACAGCAGATTTTGTAAAATATTCAGATCACCACTTCAAGTACAGTAGTCATATCCACTAGTTCACAGAAGATACAATCATATACTGTAGGCCTCCGAATGATAAAATTTATGGGTGCATGTTGGACAGTACCAACCAAATACAGTTTCAAAATTGTTAAGCTATAACTCAATAAATAGCATACTGTGAATTTACATATATATTCCACTTACTATAAATTAGTATGTCAGATTATGTAGATATTGTTTAAAACTCACCCTATCCATTAGGTTAAAGGTGGGTTTTTTAAAAAGTGCAACACATTTCACAACCTATCTTTCATATCCCCTCCCCATGCTAAATAAAATGAACTGTTAATATGTATCATTTAATCTTCATCATTAATAACATTTGCCTTACAAGGATTTCTCACAAACCGATTGATGGTTTGCATGTATGCACAGCAGTTTTCATGCATCTCACAGCACCCTGAAAATTCAGTGAAGGTGACTAATACATTCTGCTGGTGTAATTGAGTGCTGCACAGTCATGCATTAATCATACCTGCTATAGCATAAATGAGAAAAAATAAATGCATAAAAATTGTATTATAACACTATTTTTAAAATTCCAGGAGATGATCTGAAGACTTTTCTCTAATTAAAGTTAGAAACACTTGGGTGAAGAGCATGACACAAGCCTTTACAAATCATTCCACACGCCAGCTGACTGCTTTGCAGAAAAATCACCAGGGACAATAAAGGATCAAAGGTGCAACACAAATGAATAACCAGAGGAAAAACACACTTAAGAATGGTGCAGGCACAGCAGAATTTAAGACCCATACGAGGACATATAACAGAACTGTGGGAACACAGCAAACTCTGGTTATTTTATTTCAGCAAACCTCTCTAGGGAATTTCACCTCCATATAAGTTTAAATGTGAGAGGTGAGTATAGTTATAAAACATACTATATAGTACTTTCCTAACCATTCATGCAGTTGAACTTTCAATATGAAAGTAGAGGGAAGCATTTTTCCAAAGTTTTATTTAAGAATTCCATGGAAAACATGGAAACTGTCTTAGGAACCCTTTTCTCTTTTAAAATTATGCTTTTGTTGAGCTTCCCTTCCAGCTCTACAATTCTATCATTCTTTGACTAGCTGTAGCTCTCTAGCATCTCAGACAGGTTTCTCTCATTACTTGCTGCCAGATTTCTTTTCTAACTTATAAGTGCCAGGGACTGAACCTAGAAATTTCTGCTTCCTAAGTATTTGCTCTGTCACACAGGTATGCTCCCCCTCATTTACATAATATATTTTCTATTCTTAAAAGTAGTAATTTTAGATTAGATGCCTAAATAGTGCAAACTTACATGTTTCCCCAAATTTCCAAGCAATTCCCCCCCCCCTTGTATTCAAAAATTCTGGAAATTTTGCATCTTGACTCTAGGGTAGAAGTCCAGGCATCTGACCCATCTGCTACAGTGAATGACAGGAGAGGGATACCAATGTGGCCATAGTTGTATTTCCTTCCTATGGACAAATACAACCTGCATTAAAAAACATATCCTCTTACAGATAGACCTGAAGGATGACTTCAACAGGGTCCAAATGACAATTCTGACCCTTCTCTGCTTTCAAGAAATGCTCTCCCCCCTCTTGTTGTACTACTTCCACTTTCATTTAATCATTTGCATTTCTTCTTTTGCCTTTGACAAAACCATTAGAAGCTGTTTGTTTCTGGAAACGCATCTTTATATAGGATAAATAAAATGTTCCCAGATTATTATTTTGTATGCATGATAACGTATAAGTACAGAAGATACTATCTAGCAATTCTGCATTGGAAGAATTATTTGAGGTGATTTACATTAATTATTTCTTCATTTTTACTGGTACAATGTAGAAGAGGAAAGCAACAATGAAACAAAAATACCCCTTTATTTGAGTTTCCGTATACTACCTTCTCATCATATCACATTTGCTTCATGTGTACTACAAAGTCTTCCATGGCAGACAAAATCAGAGTTGTATTAATGCCATTTTTGTGTGTGCAAATTTGACACAAAGGAAATTACAAGCAGTACAGTCCTGGGAAAGCTGAAACACATGCTTTTTCTGAAAGTCGCTCTCAGTGCAAAGGATTGTAAAGGCAGTAGTTTCTGTTCTATTAGTACTAATGCTTAGAATCTAAGCCATAGACAACATAAGTTAGAAATGAATATGAAAAGGAGGGCGTAATCATTTACGTTATTAATCATTTTACTTTAGAGATGTGGCCACTGTTCTCTGTTATGGAGTTATGAGAAATATTAGATTATATTGGTTCCGGGAATAACTTTTAAAGAAAGTAAGTTATAATGGAGAGAAAGTAAAGGCAGGCAGGCAGGATGATACTTGTATCACTAACAGGTTTAGGAAAAGCATGTGTCAATTTCAGTAAATAAGAGTTCTACTTACATTATCCATGAAATTGGACTTAAATCCTCCTTCCTGCTGTCTTCTCAATTCCTCTTGGCGCAGCATCTCTTCTTCACGGCGCCTATGTTCTTCTTCATGTCTAATGGTTATGCACAGAATGCATCTTCCTAAGATACTTATTACATCTTTTCATTCCAAAAACTATATAATCCTTCCCTTCAAATATCACAAAAACATGGTTTTCAATCTTAGAAGAACTATAGCTCCCATATGAACCAACCCAGACCCTGCAATCATCATCTGAAGCCCTTCTTCGTGTGCCTCCTCCACAAGAGGTCTGGAACGGGCCTTTTCTGCAGTAGCTTCCTGTCTGTTTAGGTACCAGGCAGAAACATTTTTCTTCTCCCAAGCCTTTGGTTAATTAAACAATCTATGGTCCTATGTGAGAAGAAGAAGAGTAGAAGAGTTTTGGATTTGATATCCCGCTTTATCACTACCCGAATGAGTCTCAAAGCGGCTCACATTCTCCTTTCCCTTCCTCCCCCACAACAAACACTCTGTGAGGTGAGTGGGGCTGAGAGACTTCAAAGAAGTGTGACTAGCCCAAGGTCACCCAGCAGCTGCATGTGGAGGAGCGGAGACGTGAACCCAGTTCACCAGATTACGAGTCTACCGCTCTTAACCACTACACCACACCGGCTCTGTGGAAGGGTTATTGTTTTTGTTTGTTATTATGTTACATATGCTTGTGTTTTTATACTGTAAACTGCCCTGTGATCTTCAGTTGAAGGGCAGTATAGAAATTTAATTTATGACGATGATTTTTAAACAACTCACAAGCATTTTGGAGTGATTTGATCCCCGCCCCAAGTTACTTTTAGATACCTCAACAAAGAACCTATGTAAACATTCAACATAGTAAAATATAAGCAATGATTTTATAACGAGTTCTAAGGTTCCTGAATTACTATACAGTACTATAATTCCTGTAACTAAAATGATGGAGAGAAGACATAATACCGGTAAGTGTTGCATCAAGAAAACAAGGCACTACCACTGGCAGCTACTGACACAACCTCCCACATCTGTGCCATGGTCATGGGACTTTGTAATCAGTCTCTAAGTAGTCAATTCACTATGTATGTGTTTTAAATTGTATCTTTTGAGTTATGAAATCTCATTTCACACATCTAAGGGCTATTGCCCTCTAGCGTGGATTTACAGAATACCTCAATTGTATTTGCTTTCGTTTCTGTAGCTCTTGATTTCTAAGTTCTTCCAAACGTCTCAATTCTTCCTGACGCCTCATAAGATCTGTGAAAAGTCAAAACAGCAGCTAGCAATTATCATTTTAACAGGAACAGTTATCAATATAAAAATAGACACTAAAAAACACAATGAAAAGTTATGTTACCTATAAACCATGTATCAGATTACACATGCACTTTAGAACCCCGTCACAGTATTATTATTGTTATTATTATTTTGTTATTATTTTGCAACTGTGATTTTCTTAAAGGAATGACACATGCTGCATACAAAAGGAATAATGGTTGCTCTCTCCTGACCTGGTGCATTTATAAAGGCTGAAGTGAAATATTTCAATGGAGGCAAGCTGGCATTTGTGGGTCATGGAGTAGAACATAGCATCAGAGCATATACAAAGTGTCAAATAAGTTTGGTCATAGTATGTTTACCTACAGGTAGCTATGGCCATTGCACAAACTTCCTGAAAAATCCCTGCTTGTGGCTTGTAAAAAATATGGAAATGTTCACAATGTATAGAAACTTCAGATATATATTTCCTGCGATAACACAGGCCACTTTCAGTAATTATTCAGTTTATGCAATAAAAATTACAGAATAGGGATGCAGAATACCTTGTCTCATCAGCATTAACTGGTGCTCATGTCGAGCTGCTTCCATCTCTGCCTCCAGTTTCTCCTTAGCTTCTCTAATGTTTCTATCAACTTGTTCCCGCTGTTGCTTTTCCATTTCATCGAGAGCCTTCCATCGTGAAGCATACTCAAATTCAAATGTTCCAGGTTGAGCAAAACGTGGTGGCTGTTCTCTTTCCCTAGGAGCACATCACATTTCACATGAACAGAAAGCATTCATAAATGGTACAGCAAAATGCAGGTAACTGACAAATTTCTCTATTATTTAATCAAGTCTACCTTACGCATTTCTAAATAAAAGAATTCATTTCTTTACTTATATCTAGCTCATTTAAAGCCAAACAAAATGTGGAGGCCACACACCTGTGTGTTCAAAACACACATCTGCCTGAAAAACATAGAAAGAGGAACAGCTCAGCGCAATTTTTTAAATCAAATGGAGCACATCGGTGCAGTAGACAGAACCTTCTCCCAACAGCTTGCTACTGTGCAGCCCCTATTTCTCAGTCAGGGAACCTCTCATATAAGGAACCAAGGAGGCAGCAAGGAACAGTGCCCCTCACTACCTGCCACTGATCCCTTTGGACACAATCCTGAGAGGGAGGGAGAAACCGACTGGGCAAAGAGGAAAAGCGATCATGACACCCATCAAAGCAGGGGGAGGAGTTCAAAATCTTACCAAGAGCCCTCCGAAAGCTAGAGCTAGCCCCATCTCTTGCACCATTTCTAATTCAGCCAGCTATTTTCGCTGTGGAATGTGAGGATATTTCATAAGTTTTGTGATGGCTGAGGCCAGTGAGATGCATTCTAATTTTATGCATCTTATCCATTAGCTTTCACTTCTGTTGTGGCAAAACCAGAGTCCTTCAACCATGACAGTTTTTCCTTAGTTCGTATTATATTTCACCAATCCATTTTAAATACTGTAAAGGTATATTGTCATAGCTAGCTTTACTGGTACCAAGAATCAAGTTTTTGAATTAGACCCACACCTCTCAGCAGTTAAAGCTTTACTTCCCATTTTATAATATTCTATAATGTGAATGTATAAAACGTACTTATGATATTGTTGTGTTTTTTGCATTAATTTCTCAGGCAGCCCATCTTCATCATCAAATTGCTCCATAGGTTCTACAATTACTGGTCGAGGGGTTCTTAAAAAGAAAACAACATTATAAATGAAACAAACTCCTGTAAAATGAATCTGTGACATAATCTAATATACCAATTATTAATATAATATGCCATAATATGCCAATGTCCCCAGTTCACTTATCAAATAGCACAAATAAGCAAAATCTGCATATTTAGTCTGTACACAAACATGACTTAAGAAGGAATATTGCTGGCATATAAACACCAGGGTGCATACAAATTAACTGGCTCAGAGTTGATAGTCATACATATTTATGACTAATGATGAAAGGACATGTACAGTTACCTTCCATCTCATAAAGTACACCAATATACCAAGTAACTACTAGCAGCTTTTCCTTCTTAGGGAGAGCATTTTATTTTGTGTGAGATGGTGCAGGGTGACTATATGATAAAAAGATTTTAAATAAAATTGGAGTTAATTTGCGGTTTACATGAAACAAGTCAATGTAATTCTAAGGTAGCTTGACATGATCCCAAGCATTAAGTTATAATTAAGCTTGACATGATCCAAAGCATTTTATATACACAATGTCTATCATTTTTCTAAAATAGGCTATATAAAGACATTGGTCCACTTTAAAACAATGTGTTATTTATGGTTATAGCAACTAATTAGTACATACTTGTTTAGGAAGTACCTAAATAATAAACAGAAAATGTTGATTTAAATTAATTTTGTTTGTTTTTTAATGATTAAAGTCACCATGAGTTAACAACTTTTATTTTTATTTAACAAAACCTATCAGAATTTATTGGCTCATGCAAACATGTGCACAAATTTTGGGAAGAAGTAATAAAATAATAAGTATACCAATGCCTTTGAACTCTGTCTTTTATCAATTTTTGATGAATTGAATACAGACTTATTATGTAAACCACTTAGAATTTTTCTGTTAGTAGCTGATCATTTGACCATATCATATGGCTGAAAGGAGTCCTTGATTTTTCTTTAAATATTTGGTTCAATAATGTTTATTTTTATTTCTGAGAAACTGGCTTATAAATTAAGGGTATTTCAGGGTGCAGCTAAACTTATGGATTTTACTTCCATTTGGCAGCTATTCGTTGCTTACATGACAACCAAACATGGAGATGGAATATGCCATTATTCATAACATTTACTTTGTATTCTTTCTGTATCAATATGGTTTATGTTGTTACATTTAATTTACCAAGTAGAGAATGTACTTTATTTTGAGGTAATGACTGTGAACCAGGGTGGATAAAAATCAATGATTTTTTTAAAAAAATCGGATTTTTTAAATTTAAATTGGATTTTTTTGATTTAAATTGGATTTTTAAAATAAAATGCTTTTGGAGGAAAATATTTCTAAATATAGTCTTCTATTTAAGTTACATTGTAGTCCAAAGGCTATTCATCAGGAAATAAGGATTTGTTTTAAGTTTATCAAGTGTGCTAAAACTCAGTCTAAGTTTTTTTAAAAAAAATGTTTAACCACATCAGTTAACAAGCATGGATACATATGCTATCATGTTATTGTTTTAGTTAAATAAATTGTTTAAATGGTTATTAAGGAAATGATTATTTTTCTCCTTCCAATAAAGTACAGCAGAAAAGTTGTCCAAATATAAACAGTTAACTTATTAAACCTCACCATAATTTCATAATTATCTGTCTATGTATGTATTTCTAGTATTATAACCAAATCAGTAATTTTTGATATAACTGTAAAAACCACTCTGAAAATTTATTATTCCAAAAATGAAACCTTCATATGGTTGTAAATATTAAGATTATACCAGCAAGAATGAGTCTTTCTGTAAAAAAAAATATTTAAATCAATTCTTACTGACTAGTGATTTAAATCAAGCCTTACTGACTAGTGATTTAAATCATGATTTAAATTGTGATTTAAATCAATTTGATTTAAATCAAATCCACCCTGCTGTGAACCTGGTTGTTTTGTACTTTTTTCTTTATGCTATTTCATATTCCTTACCGGATTGTTATTTTAACTTCATAGTATAGCCTTGAAATACTTTTTACATGCCTCTTGAGTGCATAAAACCTCAAAGCTGGGCTCCACTGACTGCAGGCAACTGCTGAAGCCCTCACTGAGCTTACCAAAGGTATGGGCTGTTAAGGAGCTACCTATGTTATTCCCATTGCCAGAACAATATTCCACAACAGGGTGTTTTGGGGAAAGAGAAGGGCTGGCCTAGGACAGCCCACTTGTTGAAGAAGCTTGATTTATCCAAGCCTGCAGCTGATACAGTAAGAAAAATGGCTGATGCCACTCTGAGCAACTTCAGAGCAGATTTACAATAGCTCTGTAGCTTTGTTATTTGTGACACATTCTTACTTCTAAAAGTATTCTCAAAGCTTATTTAGCTCTCTGTGAATACTAACAATCTGAACACTAAAAGGGCCTAACTCAAAATTACACAGAATATGCATTGGAACCTCAACATCCACAGAAACCAGCAGCATTCTCTACTGGGCAAAATCTACCGGTATTTGAAGCCAACTGTTCTGAGGCTCTGTTGCACCTAGTACTTCATTACAGTTCAATGGCTGATTAAAATAATCCAATTTGTAACAAACATTCCAGAAAGATTTACTACAGGGGGAGAGGCTTACATAACTGGATACAAAGAAACATATCCAAGTACCATGGTTATATACGTACCAAGCATGGAATTATAAATTATAAATTACAACATATCATTTCAGGGCCAGTTCTTAGCCTAACAAACAGACACAGTGATCACCTCAAAGTACTTGTGGCTAAAGCATACAAAGAACAAGAAATTATCATATTAAGTGACACGCTACCATCATTTTGACAGCCATCGTAAACAAAGTTTAAATTACAGTAACAACCTTTAGGAATTTTAATAATAAATAATAATTTTATTATATATATCCCGCCCATCTGGCTGTGTTTCCCCAGCCACTCTGGTTAGTTTACAGCATATGTGAAAACATAATAAAACATCAAACATTAAAAAACAACATCTTACACAATATCTTTCAAATATGCAGACTAAGGGCTACGAGTAGAAAAGCCAGCACGATACAGCAGATAAGTGCTGAATTTAGACTCATCATCACCTCTCAGACTAGACTGCTATGGTGCAAGACCCTTTAATGAAGAGCTGCAAAGTAGCATGAGAATTAAAATCATTCTCTTATACTTCCCCCTGCCTTGGATGCCTCTGAAATCTGTAATATATACTTGCTATAAAGTAGAGTCATAACCTTTCATGGAAGCCACTGTCACTATCAGCTTTTTTAGGTTGGAAAAGAAGAAATCTAAACTAGGTTCTGAGACCAGTTCAAATTTCCAAGAGTTTTGAGCAACTTCCATTGCTACTTTATCAGATAGTCCAATTACATAGTTTTCTTTATACATATACCACAATAAATTCAATCAGGAACTTACGTCGTCAACAGGAATGCTCCATCATTGCATCTTTCTAGAGCTTTACGTGCTGGGGGTTTTGCAGCAAACTCTACGAAACCTTTCCCAGTTGCTCTACCACGATCATCTACTACAACAACAGCTCTTTCCACAGGGCCAAATTGAGAGAATGCTTGTTCCAGAAGCTCATTGGAAACAACAGGTGAAAGATTCTTTACTGTTAAAGCAGCTCCATGAGTAGCAAAACGAATTCGAAGTGGTCTACTCTTCAAAACAATTCCATCGAGTTCTGCCTTTGCAATTTCAGCTAGTGTCCTGGATTCCTTTTCAGGAAAAAAACATATACACATAATGCACAGTTGAATATAACACATCAATAATTCATTTCAACATTTAATGGGGGGAATTCAACTTTGCGCTTTTTTTTCCAGCTATGCAAGCATTCCAGCTTGCCAGATGGAACAATACCCATCCCCCAGTGCTGTTCTGGGGTTTCTCCCAACACACAACCCCAAGTCAATTTCAGAATGCATGTAAAGGGGAAGCCCCATTATGCAAGCCTATGTACCCTATGTACAGTGGTACCTCGGGTTAAGTACGCTTCAGGTTAAGAACTCCGCTAAGAACAGAAATCGTGCTCTGGCGGCGCAGCGGCAGCAGAAGGTCCCATTAGC
This sequence comes from Darevskia mixta, assembly GCA_034641385.1. Classification (NCBI taxonomy): domain Eukaryota; kingdom Metazoa; phylum Chordata; class Lepidosauria; order Squamata; family Lacertidae; genus Darevskia; species Darevskia mixta. The sequence continues at coordinate 24,123,204 of JAWWNH010000014.1, read as the reverse complement.
TAAAGTGGTGTTTCAGGTTAAGTACGCTTCAGGTTAAGAACGGACCTCCGGAATGAATTAAGTACTTAACCCGAGGTACCACTGTACTTAAAATCTGCAAGTATTCTGTTTCTCATGACCTATGACCAGGCTTCAACAATTCCACTCTCCATTGCCCTCTAGTGAACATGGTAAGCAACCTGTCTTCTTTATAACTTTGAATCAGAGTTGGAAACTGGGATAGAAAAGTTAGGAGTCAAATGGCTTCTAGGACCTGGGTTGTGGGCACCAAAACAGAATGTCTAGTCGCCACCGGGGGGGGGGGGTCGGCAACATAAGTGACACATTGTTAATATAACATTTTTAGCAGAAATTCTTAATATATGTTTAATAAAAATATTGGCACCATACTTCAGTTTTCAAAACACCCTACTCTTTATTGTTAAAACTCTTTAACATATTGTCTATCCATAACATAAACTTTGAGGCTTCAAAGCACATACATTTCTGTAATCCTTGAGTGTCAGCCAGGCACAAAAAATGGCACCCAGTCCTTTTGAGATGCTCACAAATGGAGAATCTTTAGGTGCAAAATGCACCTGGCGTCCTGCTAATTTCAAACCCTGCTTTGAATCTACAGAGATGTTTGGGAATTATTATTATTATTATTATTATTATTATTATTATTATTATTATTATTATTTTGTATACCACTCTTCATTTATAAATCTTAGGGCAGTTCACAACTTTAAAATCCAAGATAAACAACACAAAATGCATGATAAAAATAAGAACAAAAACAAACCAATCATCCCCCTAGCAGTCGAACTGTGATCACTGCAATGTCCCCAGATCTGAAGATGGGAGAAAGGTTGGGGGTTGTTTTGGAGCTTGAATGCCTAGGCCACACAAAGTCAAACCATGCACACATCCACACCTGAGCCAGCTTTTCTTCCTCCATATAAACCCCTGACTATTATTTACAAGTGTCCCCCCACCTTTTTAATCTATGAAAGCCATGTAAATTTTAAGCTGCTCACAGAACCTCAGTTATGGGGCAGCATAGAAGTCCCATAGATAAATATTCCAAAATAATCTCAGTTTTGTGTTCGGGAAGGAGGAATATCTTAAAGCTGGGGGAACCAATGTGGCACCTGGGGGCACTACAGTACCCTCAAACATCCCTAGGTGTTTGCTGAGGTCCCCAGTCCCACTTAGCATTAAGAAGCCACTGTGTCTCTCACAGAAATCCTGTTGGTGCAAGATACAGGGGGACCTTTATCATGAGGCAGCAAGAGAAGCCTGAATAGTTTTCAAAAACGATGTGAATTGGTTCCAATATGTCTGCTTGTCAGAGCAAGTGGGGATATACATGTTAATTATGATTTGAACTAAGTTTGAAGAGCTCAGTAGGAATGCCTGACCAATGTTGCTGCTCCGGGCACAAAGAAAAGTTAGTCCCGCTTTCTATCAACCCATGATGTTGGACTTGTGGAGCAGCCTGAATATAGACCAAGCAGTATAATTGCTTGCTGTTTTTTAAAACACAATGTGTTTGTCTCCTCAGCCACCTACTGTATTGCGGCATGCAACTGTTATAAAGAATGGTGGAACCAATTTGATGGGCAGATGATATATAAGAGGTGGATGGGGGAAAACAGGGATGGTGGCTCACAGTCACACAAAGACATATGAGACCACCTATTAAATACTTGAACGGGGTAACCATTTTGACACAAACTTGAGGAAAATAGTCATGGAGCTTGGGAATATGGAACAGCTTTCTCTCTTTTTCAGGATTGGTGTGGACGTTTTAACTCTTGACCATGGGATAGCTCAGCTGGCATGGTGTTCCTATTGCAGGTTTGATCCCGGTATGGGACACCTGCATATTTCTGCATGGGGGGGGGGGTTTTGAACGAGATGATCCCCGGGGTCCTTTCCAACTCTACAATTCTAAGAATCGTCAATGGCATTTCTGTTGGGGGGGGGGGGACTTTCATCTGAACAGCTTCATACAGGATCCACATCCGTTGTGCCAGGGGTGTTTGAAGGACGGAAAATCGGCTCCATCGCTGCAAATGAACAAAAGCCATTTATTCCTCATCAAAACTGGGGTGTGAACGTGGGTTACGGAGGACAACGGGCAAAGGGAAGAAAAAGTCGGAGCCCCACGTAAAGGGACCATACAGCAGGCACGTGAAAGGAGGGGGGGGAGGCCACCCGCGTGCACAGCGGCTTCGCGGGGTGGGGGAGGGGGCTTGTGTGAATATGTGCGTGTGTGTACGCGCGTCTATCGGGAGGGGGAGTGTCGCTCGCTCGTGCGCGCGCGCTCGGTTTCTGCTGCAGAGCAGTTCCCGAGTGAGGGGGCGAGCAAGGATGGACACGTTACGGCCTCGTTCACACGTGAGCGGGCGGGGGGGGGTGAATTAGATTGAGGACGGGCAAGGGAACCTTTTCCTCTCGTTCTCTGTCTCCATCTCACACACACAGACACACCCCATTTCCAAGGGAAACCCCGGGCACGCTTCCTCACCAGCCGGATGAAGCCGAAGCCGCGGTCCCGGTTAATGAAGACCTCGCTGGGCTCCCCGTAGCGCTCGAAGAGGCGCTTGAAGTCCTCCTCGGTGATGTCGGTGGGCAGGTTCCCCACGAAGAGGCGGCACCGCTGCGTGTAGCTCTTCTCGCCGGGCTTCAGGAAGCTCTTGATGTCGATGGTTAAGCCGCTGCTCTGCTCCTCTTCCTCCTTCACCATCACCATGGCTGCCGCCGCCGCCGCTTCGTTGTCCGGCGGAGGCTCCAGACCGCGCAGCCCTTTCATGCTGCCGCCGCCCACCATGCTGATCGGCGGGGCTGCCGCCGGGGAGCTGTTCTCAATCCTCACTTGCTTCAGGTTCCTGTTCGCCGACATCGCGCCGAGGGAGGCGACGCTGCTGCGGAGAGGAGACGAGAGGAGGCGGGGGACGGAGAGCAGCTCTCGGGCGCCGACGCCGTTTCTTTGGGCCACCGGCGACGGAGGGACAAGCCGCGCGCGCGCGCGCAAACACACGCACACAAAAAAGAAAGAAAAAGAAACCCAACCCAAAATGGCGGCGGGAGCTTTAACCCGCTGACGACTCGTAACGCCGCCCCGCCCCCTCCAACTCGCCTCCCGCTTCGTTAGTGCGCACGCGCGCGAGGTTTGAACTGCCGCTGGGCCGCGCGCTCGGTGCGCCTGCGTGTCATCCTCGCACCTGGGCCATTGGCAATGCGCGGAGACAAAAAGAAAACGTCCCCCGCGCTCGCTGAATCTCACAGTCCTGGAAAGGGATAGCGGGGGTTACCAGTCACCATGGGGAAACCTTTCGTTCTAAAGGAAGCACTTCGTTCGTTAATAAATCATCCCTGCTCCAACCTACTTAACCTGAAACGCAAAGTTTTTCTCATTAGATGGCTGCCACGCAAATAATGGTGACTAATGTACTCAACAAATGCTGTATTGCTTTCTCTTTATAGATTTCCCCCGTTTTCCTTTTCTTCCTTTTTCGTTTTCTTTTTTTGTGGGCACTTGATTCTTAATAATTAAAATATGGTGTCACAATAAATGTTTCTTGTTTTTTGTATTTTTCAAATTGAGAGTATATAAATGTCCTACATTGTTAAACTTTTATTAAAATGGAATAAAAACTTTAATAAAAAAAAATTAACTCCGATTAAGAATTGGGGCTGTTATAAGCAAAATTCACTAGGAAAGGCATAAAGTTGGGTCCGGTTTTCCCAAGGGGGAGTCCGGATTTTTCTCCCTGGGAAGAGCTGGAATTTTAGAGCTTTTCCCCTTGTGCCACAGACAGAGACCACACCAGAGTTATCAAAAGCAAAGCACAGCTTCCCATTTATTGAATCTGTTGCAACAGAGGTTTCCCCCAACGTAACAGGTACGATGCGAAGAAGAACCCAGAACAATGGCGTGCCAGCTCCTATATAGACTTTGAAATTCCCCCCCCCACTTGGCTCAAGACCAACCCCCTATACATCATACATACATCACGGCTACATCATAACTTGGGAGGGTCAGAGGAGGTAACTTGAGAATTTTCCACACCTGGTCATCCCTCCTCGACCCCTCCCAAACACACATTTCTGGATAACAAAAGGTTTCCTGACAAGGGAGTCATCCTGCGGCTTATGTAGATCGGCTTGTAGATCGTCTATCTTCTGGGCTTATGCAGATCTGATAGTTTGCTTACAGGGAAGTGATAAGTGTCGGAGATATGCATGCAGAGGGGAGTGGAGAGGGAAATTGATCTTAATCTGGGGTCTCCTGTAGGTCACACATAGGTAAGGAAAAGGTTCTATTTCCTTGAAATGGCTTCCCTGATGTCAAGAGTTGTGGTGGTTGAAGTCCAGGAAGCCAGGGTCCCCTCTCTGTTCGTGGGGTACAGTGTAGGAGGGTAGGGTGACCTCTTATGACAATTCCCCTCTCTGCGGCTTAATTTTGGTACAAAATTATTGCCGCACATCCACAGTTGTATATACACCCTGCCCTAAGTGGGAAAGGTGGGCGCTGTTTGGAGGTTTGTCATCATGGCGGGAAAAATGAAATGGATACCTTTGTGTAAATCTGAAGTCTTGCAAGTCAAGCCCCTAAGGGATACTTGCAAGTACATATAGCTGGACATAGGACATACGGTAAAAATGACACATGTTGCATTTTGTAACTAAATTACTTGTGGTAGTCCAGGACTTTGGGATAAACATTTTCTCAATAGTGGTCTATGCTTTACACTCAGCAGGAAAGTGACTGAAAAGTGCAGTGTTCGGTTTCTGCCTTTTTTTTTTGTCTGTGTTCCCAGGTGTCATAGCTCACAGTCCTCTGGGGTCCCTTGACCTTCAGCATACCACAGACAACACCCACCAACATGCATCCCTGGTATGGGCTTGCATTTGCTTGAGCCAAAGCAGTACCCCATGTGCTTAGGTGTGACACTCCCTGGAGAGGAAATGCCCAACCCTGGTCACCTCTGGGCCTCTGTGGCTTTGGTCCTGCGCTCACAAAGGGGTGGGCCTGTGCTCTTGCTATTTAAAGGGACGAAAGCCAATGGCACCTTGGATACACTTGCCAAATTCAAACTGAGTCCAATCAGAATTTATATAGGCCCATGGTTCTTTCCAAACCAATCTAAAAAGGGCAGTTCAAATTGGTTAATTTAATTCTATAAGGGATAATTCCTGCTAAATCAAAGCATATAAAACTTGGGACATGATCTATGAGGAACTAAAAAAGCAAACAAACAAATGTTAACAAGCATTCATTTGGCATTCACACGATAAAAGAGAGTGGGGTCGCTTCAAAACTACCTGATAAAATATGATTCTAAAATAATACTTGGGTGTGTTTAGATCAATTTCACAGATATACAAGAAAACTGAGATTAATAAATAACACAGAACAATTGCTACTTAAGGACAGTATTGAAACCGCAAGAGATAGAGAAGTCATAGAAGGGATTCAAATAGTTTTCTGGAACAGAAAGAAAGTGACTGCAAAGAAAGAAAGAAGTAGTACAAAAGTAAATAAAACTAAAATAAAATAAAATAAATATAATAAAATGGATAGAGAAGGTTGGTACAGAGTGCCAGGTGGGACAAGGAAATATGATCATCAGTCGACTTAATCAAATATCAGAAAGCATGTAGTATATGAGAATCTTCCATGGGAAAACTTGGGGTGTAGGCCAAACCCTGCTGCTGTTCATAGTTAGGCACTCTATATTATACAGAAACCATTGCTCACATAAATTGGGTCCCCCCCCCTTTGTGGAAACAACACAGTATCAGACACATTTCAGCATTCATACATAATAACACATAATACACAAAACATACAAATTAACTCTACACCAATTGCATATCTTGAGGCAATCCTGTGATCTTGAGACGATTCTTGCTACTCTTAAATGCATCTCCAACCTTGGGCACAAGGGCATTTCTTGCCTGCCTTTGAGTCACTGGGAGGAAGATAACAGCACTTGCAAACCTTGCTGAAAAGTTATAGCTTTTTAGGTCTTTTCCTTCTTAGGTTGTGGTCAAGGAGATAAAATGTCCTTCATAATTCAGTTATTCAGTTCCTCAAGTCCTTTATGGCAAGAAATTGTTGTGGCCATTGTGATGCATTGGCAGGCTGTTTAGCTGATAAGGAGATGGTCTTATCATTTGGTCTCCTGTAAAACATTTTTGAAATTAGGCCTACAAGGGGGGGGTTTGGGGTCTGAAGACATAATTAGTTAAAAAAGGAAAAGAGGAAGGTAATAAACAGTCAAGAAAGGGGAGAATATTCTAGAAATTTCTTCTTGGGAACCTGTAAATAATACAAAATCATAGTTAAGCATTTTATTCATTTAAATATTATTATCCTTTACATTTAATCACTACTGTTATTTTCTGCTCAGTCTGTTTAATATATATATATATATTAGTTTTCACTTAATTTGGTTGTGGAAGAAAGATGGGACAAAGATTTTGTTAATTTGGACACAATTGGCAAGTTATTAAATATTTTCTTTATGTGGGTTAGAGTCTTCTTAGAGGTCCACCTATCCTGTTTGAAAGGGGAAAGTTTATTATTATTATTATTATTTATTAATTTTCCATGTGATGCACATGTCCTCAAAATATAAAACATGGCCTGAGGAACCAAAAAATAAATAAATACTAAAACACACAAAATTTAAACATCTCACATAAAAGAATAGGGGGAAAATGTTTCTTTATGTGGCAAGATCAGCTAGAATGTTAATAAGAAAATTTTAGAGCGAACAAAGCAAATTATTTGTAACCAACAGAGAAGCATAAAAGTCACATACAAAATAGACATAAAAGTCATAGAGGGAAGTCGTTTTGAGACTTCTCAAGTATCCTGTTAAAAGTTGTGGGGGAAAATCTTGCATGTTAGGTTGGAATTGCAAAAAGGGAAGGGAAGGATTAACAGAGTTAAATGCTTTGGGTTGAAATGCAAATGTGAGATAAATATCAGAAAAATACACCCTGAGTAAGAACAATAGAAGCTTGGTTTTGCATAGTCTGTCACCTGGATGGAGAACACAATTCCCCCATTTCTCTTCCCCCCCTTCGGAGATAGAATTTGCAACTGCAAATTCTTTCTACGCACCTTTTGGGTCTCCATATCCTGTTGAAAGAGAAATTTGTTTCATGTGGAAATCTCCGTCAGGAGATGTTCCTAAAATGCATTAAAGAAAAGCTTTTCTAAAATTCATTTAAATCACTACAGTCTCATTTTACCTGTGGAAAGATTTTGGCATGTTATTTTCATGGCCCAATACTTAACTCTTTTGTTATTCCTCAAGTAGCCCCTGGAGCAAAGGACACAAGGGTGTTTTCCTTCAATTCCTTAATGGCTCCAAGTTTTTACATAAAGTTGAATTTAATTAAAAATTTTCCCTGTAGGACACAGCTTTTGCCAGCTCCAGGTACAACCCTCCTCTTGCAAGTCCCTCTTTCCCCTTCCCTCTCTCACACCTTTTGTTTTCTCCTACACCAAGAGCTGACATAGCCTCTGTGCATGTACAGAGTTCATGACCCAGAAATCTATTGTACCATTTGAAAGAATTGCATCTGTTGGTTAAATTACCATTTGAATAAAGGGAGAGAACCGTGAGGAGTAGAATTTTAAGAATAAGGTTAGATTTTAAACAGAAATCCAGTAGCTAATGCTATTTCCAAAACCAGCAATAAATTAGTCAAATTAAATTTCGGTTTGGTCAGTTTAAAGCCATTTCTGACACATTTTATTTCCTGTTTCTTGCTGCTTAGGAAATAGGCTTATAAATCTTAAAACTATATAGGACTTCAACATCCACCAAAACCAGAGATATAAGTTTGGTCAACTTGAAGTCTCAGCACTTAATGACTCATGCTTACTGCATCAAACACAAATACCTGCACCCCAGGCAAAGAAATTGGGACCAATGCCTCGCCTCCTTTATCTACAGGATTTGGGGTACAGATTTCTATTAAAATGTGGGCTATCTTTTTCTTTTCTTTTCTCTGGCCATTTAGTGGAAATCCCCACCCTCTTATTTATGAGTAAGAATGGCCCAGAGTCAAATATTCTTAACAAATTCAGCCATGGGCATAAATTCCTTGCCCTCCCTTATATGGGAAAATGGCTACAGGGTCAGAATTCATATTCTCTAACATTTTAATTCATTTTAGCCTTACCATTTTGCAGACAAAGATTTTCTGCCCTTTATGTACAGGAATGGTCAAGGCTCATTCTACTTGATAATGAATTTTTATGTGCTTAAACTTTAAATATAGACAAAATGGTAAAACTTAGATAATTACTCCTTTTAAAAACAACAACAACCCACTCTATTCTAAACGCTGAAAACCATTCTTTCCATCATGATTTAAAAATTACCCTCCAATGCTTGTAAGACACATTCTCTCTCTCTCTCTCTCTCTCTCTCTACTTAGCGCCTTTACACCACATACAACATACAATCTACCATTTAATTCCTTTCTAGGGAAGAGATTTGTAGGGTTGGAAGGGACCCTGAGTAATGTAGTCCAACCCTTCTGAAATTCAGGGATCAGCACTATCACCCCCCTTTCAAAGCAAGATTTGTACTACTGGAGAGATGCACATACTTATGTACACAGACACATCTGAGGAAGGACACACTATCATTCCCCTATCATGTAAGCGAACACATGTTCTAAGGAATCAAAACAAGGAAGAGAAAATAAGAGTACCCAACTTTATACAGAACCTTTGCAGATCTTAACATAGCTTTGTGAGAGTATACTAAACAGTGCAAGTTCCTAGAGAAATTATTAGATAGGAAGAGAATCTTTTATAAGGAATAGGTTGCAAGACACATTCAAGAGTTAATATAACCACCCACAATGACAAAACAGCCACAAATTTGATAGAAGTGATTTTTGGAAAAGGTAAGAGAATAATTGAACAATTTTTCTAAGGTCTGGTGAGCCAATGAATTAAAATGACCACACATAGGAAAGTGGAATGGGGGGGTACCTTTAGCAAACATTGCCCCCCCTTTGCCAAACAAAGCTTACTCAGGAGTAGATTTACCTGTTTAAGCATAGAAGAAGATGGGAAAGAAAAAAGTAAGATGGGAAAGGAGAAAAAAAAAAATTCAGATAGAACAAAGAGGGGTGGGAAAGCATTTTAAAAGCAGTTTTAGGATTCCTCAAAGGACCTTTTACTTTAAGCCAGATACTGCATTTTATATTGAAAAGCATCTCGTGCTTAACTTTTAAAACTTTGCAGCAGGAAAAATTAAGTACAGAGCACAGCCTTCCTTTTACGCAGACCTTGAACATTGTGAGTTCACAAATTCAAAGTTTAAATGAACCATTTTCAAAGTTCCCAATCTCCCATTTCCTTTCTTGTCTTGCTTCTCCTTACTGCAGGAAAAAAAATAAGTATACACACACACTTTTTACTCTCTGGAGAAAAATTGGCCTTCTATAGCCTCTTTAAAAATAGGAAAACATGTACACATCGCTTCCACCCTTTTCAATATTTGTCATGTTTAAGACTGATCAGGTCCAACATGGTTTTCTTTAAACTAAAAAATTGAAGCAAGCTTGCAATTTAAACTATGCACACTCAAGAAAGCAGTCTCTGGGTGTTTTAGCAAATTTAAACACAAACTCCTTAAACATTTCTAAACCTTGAGTACATCCTGAAATTACATAAGGACACAAAATGACATAAACACAAGAAATAGACTCATGTTTGATAGAAAGTTCTACCTTACAAACAATTTTAAGATTCCTCAAAAGACCTTTTGCCTTAAGAAGAGTATTTTTTTGTTTTTAACTTAGATTTTGCAGCAGGAAAAATTAAGTACACAACACATGGCCCAAAGAGACTGGATTTAGATTCTCCTTTTAAAAGGCCATTGAGGTTCTTATAGATGGAGTTTATGAAGCAAAACATTTTCAAGTTTCAGAACAATTTTAGAGTCTTGAACAAACATTTTCGAAGTTGCAACTATTTATTTTCCTTCATCCTGTACCAGTTACGATTTTATAAGTATGTCATGCCAATTTAAAAGTACAAATTGGAGTTGGACTCAGAGTCCTGGCCAGGACCAAGCCACAGGTGGGCTTTGTTCTGACCTGGAGTCTGGGAAAGGAATTCCTTAGAGTGGGGTGCACCCATGTCTTTTAACGGATTGGCCTTTTATACTGCAGTCGGGGTCAAAGTAGAACCTCCCAATTCTGGACACTCACTAACACCCTGGACCTTGGGCCCGCACAGTCCCCGCTGTGCCCTGCCTACCGTTCGCTGCGCTACTACTAGGTGGCTCGGTGCGATCAAGTCCCTATCGGAACCCCCCTTACTAGTGTCAATCAGATTGCTGAGGGCCCGACAGCAACGTTCCTGCCTCTTACAAACTAAAGAAAAGGACCACCAGCCTTAGGACGCTTGCGTGTGCAATGCCAAGCGGTAAGTCCAGATAGAGTTGTGAAAGGGAAAGGCGCCCTTGCGTTCCCATTCTCATGGGTCATGTCCAATTAAGGTCTCCATGAGGCGGTTTGCGGCTACGCCTTAAAGGGTTAAAGAGAAATGCAGCAGGGGTGACAAGAGCTGTCAGGGTGTCGAAGGGCCAGTTGCCTCCCGGCGGGCACGTTGTAACGTGAAGCACTGTACCCAGGACCTTGGTTCTACTTTATAATTTTGCCTTACAGCTATGCTGCTAACCAAGGTCCAAGAGATAGAAAAGGGATAGAACAGACAAGAATTTTTCGTTGCTGCGGTAACTTATCCACCCTTCACTGTGTCCCCAAAATTCCTTATACTCACTTCACGCCCTCTGGGATTGCTATCCGGGATTTCTTTAACCTGTAAAAAAACCCAAAACAAACAAACAAACAAACAAAACCACAAAACAAAACAAAAAAGAAAAAGAAAACTTCCTTCCCGGGGTTTGCTTTGCTCTGGTGTGTCCCGCTGGGACTCCCAATTACTGCCAGAGATCCTGGTTCCTGAGGCAGAGGGATGCCCTCCCTTGCAAATGGCTGGGTGTGCACCAGGCCCCCTATGCCCAGACCCCAAAGATCGCTGGAAAACTTGGGTCCCTTCGTGGTCGCCAAATGTTATAAGCAAAATTCACTAGGAAAGGCATAAAGTTGGGTCCGGTTTTCCCAAGGGGGAGTCCGGATTTTTCTCCCTGGGAAGAGCTGGAATTTTAGAGCTTTTCCCCTTGTGCCACAGACAGAGACCACACCAGAGTTATCAAAAGCAAAGCACAGCTTCCCATTTATTGAATCTGTTGCAACAGAGGTTTCCCCCAACGTAACAGGTACGATGCGAAGAAGAACCCAGAACAATGGCGTGCCAGCTCCTATATAGACTTTGAAATTCCCCCCCCCACTTGGCTCAAGACCAACCCCCTATACATCATACATACATCACGGCTACATCATAACTTGGGAGGGTCAGAGGAGGTAACTTGAGAATTTTCCACACCTGGTCATCCCTCCTCGACCCCTCCCAAACACACATTTCTGGATAACAAAAGGTTTCCTGACAAGGGAGTCATCCTGCGGCTTATGTAGATCGGCTTGTAGATCGTCTATCTTCTGGGCTTATGCAGATCTGATAGTTTGCTTACAGGGAAGTGATAAGTGTCGGAGATATGCATGCAGAGGGGAGTGGAGAGGGAAATTGATCTTAATCTGGGGTCTCCTGTAGGTCACACATAGGTAAGGAAAAGGTTCTATTTCCTTGAAATGGCTTCCCTGATGTCAAGAGTTGTGGTGGTTGAAGTCCAGGAAGCCAGGGTCCCCTCTCTGTTCGTGGGGTACAGTGTAGGAGGGTAGGGTGACCTCTTATGACAGGGCCTGCACTTGCTTTCTTCTTTGCCCCTTTTCCCTCTTGTGCCATGTGTGAGCCTGAGGGCAGGGAATGTCTCTCCACAGATCCACTCTGAGCAGGGGCTTAGCATGAGGGGGGGGCTGCCAGGGAGATCGCCCTGGTCCATTTTTCAGGGGATCGCACTGCTCCCGCCGCCCTCCCTGAGCCAGCCCTACATCACTTTGCGAGGCCATTTGGGGAGGGTGGCATGAAAGGGATGTGGCAGCCATGCACCCCTTGACCCCAGCCTCATGTGATCCCCACACCGCCCCCTCAAGAGGCCTTGCAAGGCTTGGATCTGGGGAGGGCGGCACAAAAAGGGTGCAACAGTCACATGCCCCTCGATCCCAGACTCACAAGCAAAGGTGAGGCTGGGATTGAAGAGGGCACAGCTGCTGCGTCCCCATGCCACCACCACCCCAGCAGTCTTGCAAGGCTGGGATCCGAGGAGGGTGGTGCAAGAAGGGTGCGACAGCCATGCCGCTCAGGACTGGTGCCGTGGCGGCAGGGACTGGGCAGGCGCGGTGGGCTCCGTTCATCCCCTAGGCTGAACCAGGCAGAGGGCCTTCTCAGTAGTGGCACCCACCCCGTGGAACGCCCTCTCATCAGATGTCATGGAGATAAGTTACTATACAACTAACTACAAGGTGACCCAAAAGTAGGGATACTGCTTTCGAAACCACTTTCTTTGTTCTTGTCTCAAGTTCTCATCATTCACAATATCAGTAAAGAAAAATAAAGCTTTTATTATTTGTTTGTTTGTTTAAAGTATACCTACTTTTGGGACACCCTGTATAGTACGGTATACAATAGGAAAGCAGCCCTGTGTTGGGAAGTTTTTAATGTTCAATGTTTTACTGTGGTTTTATAGTTTGTTGGAAGTTGCCCAGAGTGCTTGGGGTTTGTTTTTTTTACCTGGAACTTGCTGGAACTCAGTTCCAGCACCTCTCAGGTGGGTGCCATTGCCATTCTAAGAGAACAAGGGGTTCATGGAGAGTTTTGGCACCTCTTTTTCCAGAAAAAAAACTCTGCCCTTCAGAATCTGCTTCCTGAGGCAGCTGCCTCATTGTTCAATTGATCCAGTTCAGTTGATCCAGAATTGATCAGTAGTGAGCAGAGAAATGGGCTTCTTGACTGTGACACTCTGTGAAAAGCTTTCCTGGTGACAACTCTGTTTCGTTTCCATGCCAAGCAATTTCATTCTTCTGTGCCCATATATTTCAGTGTGTTTTATAACTGTTAGTTTATGGGGTAGCTCTGCAGCCCAATCTTATTAGTTTTATGGCTGTCATTTATGATGCTTTTATCTGTCTGTTTTTATGCCTTTTATTTTCATTTCATTGTTTATTGATGCATTAGCCATATTTTCAGCTTGCCTTTCATCACAGTGGATCCTGTCGTGGAGTACAGTATGCAAATGGCAAATGACCTATATCAGCTAAAAACATTTAAAAAACAAACCTGTAGATCAGATTACTAATAAGAGCAGCAAATACACAATGTTAAAATGAATGGTATCAATAAATATGGACAGTTGTTTTAATGGAAGAAAACTATCCTAACAAATCAAAGACAGAAAACAATAACAACAATTAAGGACAAATGGTTCTGTTTTATTGCCTACATAGCAGAAAGGGAACATGATTGGTGACCCCCAACCACCTATGGTTTATTGTGAAAAGACACATTGGGACAACTGTGATTTTGAAGAATGACATAAATGGACTTTGCTTGAAGGACAGTTTTGAACTCATGTAATACAGTGGTCCCTCGACTTACGAAGATAATCCGTTCCGACGGGACCTTCATAGATCGAAAACATCGTAAGTCGAGTCCCCATAGGAATGCATTGGGGAGAAAAAATCTGTAGGTCGAAAAAAACCGCATCTAAACTTCGTAACTCGAGGAAACCCTATCTAAAACGGCCGTGACTTCCTTTTGGAAGTCAAAAAAATTCGGAAGCCCGTGGCCGCTTTGATCCCTCGTAACTCGAAAACAACGTAAGTCGGGTCATTCGTAAATCGAGGGACCACTGTATTCTATACTTGGTACTCTGGTAATGTGTTGAGGATGTTATTGAAAAATTCAATTCAATAATAACATTTGTAAACAGCTAGTAAGCAGCATGGTGCGCTACTCACTATCTCATCAGTATTTTACTGATATCAGAGTCATACTGAAATAGCCCTTCCATTCCAGGAATGAGAAAGTGTAAAATAAACTGTAATAAATAACTGAACTATATTGATAAATTATCTATTCTGAGCACGTTCACAAAAGCATTGTGCTAACATCCCTCAATGCAGCAAAACCCCAACAACTTGCCATGATATTTCTCTTTCCCCTTACTATTTGCTCATTAATACATTATTTCCTTTGTGTGCCAACATTTTATTTATATATTTATCGGCCCGATTAAACTGTTTCACAATGTGACATTTCTATGCATAACTGTTGTTTTCCCCAAAATTTTCAAACTGAAAAGAGCAATATTTTTGTTGGGGAATGATTTCTTCTGTCCTCAGAGCAGAAGGATTTATGGAGAGCTGCATTGTTTGGTAAGGACTGAGAGCTATTACTGCCTCCTAGTGGGCATGCATTATTGAACATTTATTTATTTATACTGTATGTTTGAAGCATTTTACCCTGCTCTTCATCTGAAAAAAGCTCCCAGAACGGCATAGAATGATAAATAATAAGATAGTCCAGGGTTTCCCATATTTAGGTCTCTAGCTATTTTTGGACTACAATTCCCATAATCTCTGGCCACTGGTCCTGCTAGCTAGTCATTACGAAGATTTTTTCTCCCCAATGCATTCCTATGGGGACTTGACTTACGATGTTTTTGATCTACGAAGGTCCCGTCGGAACGGATTATCTTCGTAAGAGTTGTAGTCCAACATTCAGACTAACAGACTAAAATACATGACACAAGAAGAAAATTGGATTGGGAGGGAGAAGGAAAAAGGCAAACTCAGGCAATAGTTCTTATTGGCTAGCTGTAATAGAAACAGTTCAAAGAGGAGAGCAGGCACACAGGTCACCTAGTGGTCACGATGGTATGATGTACATATTTTATTTAGATAATAGCAATTATTTCTAAATTCACACCTATACATACAAATTTGTATATGCAAATCTGTGTCTGTGGTGATGCAGTTCCTTGGTTTTTTTGGGCTGTGGATTAATGTCAGGGTGGGTGTAGGGAGCAATTCAGCAATAATTCACAAGGTATCAGTGAAGTTAACTCTTTATTCAAAGAAACAAAATAGCCCAGGCCTAGTGAGCAAAGCAACTCTTCCCAGGAGATCTTGCCCCAATGAGGCAGTTACGAGGACTGAAGGTCCCCACCTTCCCATAGCTCTCTAAGTCACCGCCTCCCCTGGTTCCTTCCCATGCAATTTGAGGCTCCTTCATCTTGCTTGTTGCTGCTCCACCATCTTCATACCTCCGCAGGTTCTGGGCAACCAGGGTGAGGGGAGCTGGTCACCGCAGGAGAAGGAGACAGCCTGGCTTCCTTACCTGCCTGACTCATTGCTGCCTCTTAGCCCCTCTCCTCTCTAGCCTCTGCTTCTGCCTCTAATTCTGGACTGCTCTCTGCCACAGCTTCTTCCTGCTCACTTAATCCTCTTACCTCTTCAGCTTTTGACACCTCCTCCCTGTCTGCTCCTTCTTCTCTCCCTCTGACCACACAATGTTGTCCCACCACCAATCGCCTGGCTCTACGCCTTCTTCCCCTGGGGGTTCCTTTGGGGGTTCCCCAGCTGGAGTCTCCCACAATTCCTCTGCATCCAGGAAGTCCATGACAGAGGAAGAAGCAAAAATTTTTTGGAGGAGATATCATAAAGCATTAGGAGGGGGAAATGGATGGGACAAGAGAGATACGAGACAGGAAAAAGAGAGTGACAAGGGAGAAACAGAGGAAGATACAAGATGTTAATGACAGAGTAGAAATAAGGAGGAACTTTTAAACCATATACTACATAACGTAATACAATTTATAATCAAAATAAAGGAATCGGAATCTGATGAGTTATGGATCTCAAAATTATTTCATGGAACGTCAATGGATTAAACAGCAAACTTAAAAGAAACAAATTTGAACACCTACTCCAAAGAAATAAATGGGATATAATCTGTCTACAAGAGACACATGTTACAAGAAACCACAGAAGGGTGTTAATTAATAGAAAATTAGGTAAAGAATTTATATCCTCAGATGTAGTTTAAAAAAGAGGGGTTATTATTTATGCAAATCCCAAACTAAATCCAGAATTTGTATTTAAAGATGAAAAAGGGAGGATGATAGCAATCAGGATTAAAACCCAACAAGGAAATATATTAATGGTAGGAATATATGCACCAAATAATAAGAAAGCGGAATTTTATTTAAAAAAAAAATGGAACATAAATTGCTAGATCATTGTGATGAAAAACTAATAATCCTGGGTGACCTAAACAGAGTTATATCAACAGAAATGGACAGAACAAAACGGAAGGAAGGAAGGAAGGAAAATTACCAATAAGCTTCATGAATTTAATAGAAAACTTAGACCTACATGATGCATGGATATTTAAACATTTAAGTGAGAAGCAATACACTTACCACTCTGAAGCCAAAAACTCCTTGGGAAGAATAGATGCAATATGGATTTCAAGAATATCATTAACTAAGATTAAGAAAGCAGAAATACAAGTAAAAACAATATCTGACCATAATCCAACGACATTAGAAATAAAGTGAAAAGAGAGGAAAATTAGAAGATGGAGAATAAATGAAGCAATTCTGAACGATAACAAAATTCTGGAAAAAGCCAAATCAACGTTAAAATAATATTTTGATAATAACTTAAATAAAGAGACAAATATAAATATAGTATGGGACACTAGTAAGGCTTTTTCATCCAACAAAATATAATTCAAAGGAAAGAAAAGGGGGGAAAAACTTAGAGAAACTTTTAAGGGAAATAAGGGAAAATGAGAAAGATTTGGCCAAAAACCCAAGAAACGAAGTACCAAAAAAACAACATCAAGACATTGCAGATGCAACTCTCCATGATCCTGAATTACGAAGTGGAACAAAAAATCAAGAGGATAAGACAAAAGTCATTTGAATTTGCCAATAAGCCAGGTAGACTGATAAAACGTAAGCAACACATAAGCGGCGTACTCAAAATTACCAAACCATTTCACGTTCTTGAATCTTATATTGGTAGTCAAAGATTGAGAGAAATATATGCAAAATCTTATACAGAAGCCACAAATGGAAAACTCCTTTAGTTATATTGGTCCGTTATATCAGTCTACCACGAGTATTGGCAGCATAGGTTCATTTTTTCACAATAAGCCAGGTAGGCTACTAGCATAGAAGCTGAAGAAGAGACAGAAGGAAAGAATAATAGAAAAAATAATGGAGGATGGGAAAATAATAGAAGACCCGAAGGAAATCAAAGCAAATTTTATAAAGTACTATAGTAACTTGCATAAAGAAATGAAAGGGAATCAGGAGGATATGGAAAAATACCTAATAGAGAATAAAATCCAGACAATAGGAGCAGAGAAAAGGGAACAATTAAATCAGCCAGTTGCAACAATGGAGGTGCACCAAGCAATTACGAAAGCAAAAGTAGGAAAAGCACCTGGAACAGATGGTTTGACAGCAGCATATTATAAAAAAATAGAGGAAATCTTAATAACACCAATGAAATTGGTAATGAACAGAATTTTAAAATGTGGAATAATACCGGGATCATGGGAAGAAGCCTTTGTCGTGTTGATACCAAAACAAGGAAAAGACCTGACGCTAATTAAAAACTATAGGCCCATATCACTGCTGAACAGTGAATACAAAATATTCGCAGACATTCTAGCCAACAGATTGAAAAAATTACTAAATGAAACTATACATAAAGATCAAGCTGGCTTCCTGCCAGGTAGATACATACACAGCAACATGAGGAAGGAAATAGATTTACTAGAATACCTAGAAGAAAGATCAGACAAAAAGGCTGCTTTAATATTAATAGATGCGGAAAAGGCATTTGACCAGGTGTCATGGGACTTCATGAAAAGGGTCATAAAGGAAATGAAACTGGGGGAAGATTATATTAAAGCTATAGAGGCAATATATAGGAATCAAAAAGCCAAACCTATCCTTAATAATGATATAACAGAAGAATTTAGTATAGAGAGGGGGATAAGACAAGGTTGACCCTTGTCACCACTCCCTCCCAAGTCATGAGGCACCCTCGTTGCTATGCATTTTTCACCTGATGAAATCTGACCTGTTCCCACAAGCTTTTAATGGCACTTAATTGATTTTTATGGCATTGCTTCTCCCCCTGAATTAGAGTGGCTGTTATGAAGACTGCTTTTATTTTATTTTTGTTATAGTCTATTGCACAGACAAAGCAATCCAATTCTATAGTTGCAACTGCCATATCCTAAAAGTGAGCAGGCCTGGTTACTATAATAATTAATTGCCCATGTTAGCTGCTTCATACACTAAAAAGCAGAATGAAAGGAAATGCAAACAGATACAACCAATTAAAAGCCCATTTTTAAATGGCATACAATGCAAAATTCCTAAAATGTTCATTCAGCAATACAATAACAAAGACAAGTCCTACCTCACCTCAGTAAAAGATGAGCACCACAGTAGAAGCTAACTTAACCACCAAATGCCTGGGTAAATAGAATATAGTTTTGTGTTTTTTTCATAAAGAACTGGAACCACTGCAAAACAGGAGGCTTAGCCGGGCCCCCTCCTCTGCTGTATGAGGGGAAACTGCAAAATATAACTTGAAGTAAATAGTATTTGTGAGCTTTACCCCTTGAGTGTGTAAAGAACATGATGATACATGTCAGAATGCAAGGTCTGCTAAACAGATGCTTCCTGAACCTATGGTGAATATGGCATGCTTCCTCTCTCAGCATTTTAGATGGTGGTCATATGGATCAAGAGATTAAGCATGATATTATGAGGTATTGACAATGTGTTGAGTGTGTTATACAATTTGAAGGAATTGCCCACAACCAATAAGCAGCAGTGTGTTGTCCTCTTTGACTCGGAAAGATTGTAAGTGTTATACTCTAAGTGTTGTTGTTTTTACATTTTGGAGTAAGAAAGAGAGATCTAATTGCAGTGTTCATTGACTACACAGGGGATGAAAAGTGCTACTTTCGTTACTTTGATTGCCAGTATGCCTATTTCCTCTGTGGATAATATTGTCTGAATGTTCATTCACAGTTCTTTTCAAGGACAAAAATGATAGACAGCCAACCAGAAAGAAAGAAAAAATAGCGACACATTAAAAAGCATCTATCCATTCAAAGATGTACCAATGTGACAACCACTAAGGACATCTAAGCACCCATAAGATGTCAAAGTACTCCCTAAAGACAAAGTAATCCCTAATCATGGACATAGAATACGAAAATACAACCATGTAAGCAGAAGCTTCAGTGATGTAGCTTCTTATGGAATATTGTCCATAAATATTATGCTTTGTAAGCCACTCACTAACATGTACACAAGATTTTGCCAACCATGATATCAGGGAATCTAGAGCTCTGGTTGTCGTTACTGCGCAGACCCAAACTTAGTTCCATTTTATACCAGTTTACCAGTTATGGCTTCTGCAAATAGTCCTGAAAATTATAGTTTTGTGAGGATGCTTCTAATTCTTTTAGACATTCCATAGCTCCCAGAATAGGAGTTCCCGGGATATGTTGGCGAGAGTAAAGGAGCTCTTAAACAGTCAGTTGTATACATGCTCCTTTTGAATAACCCTCCACTTTAAAGTCAATGCCAATTTGTTTAGTCTTTGTATTTTTATAGATAGCAGTTTCGGCTGCAAAATCATAATGGCTATGAATTATATCTGAGTAAATGTAAAGTTTTCTTTATGCAGTTTTAAAACTGTTGTAGTTAAGACACCTGCTTTGTTCACTTCTGCATGTCCTTTAATAAGTATAATAGTTGCAAAAGTTTCTGTCCTCAATTACTGTTATAACTTCCAATTCATAGTACTGGGAATAAATAATTAAGACACTAATCTCTTTATTTAAAAAAGAAAAAGAAAAAGCTGATTTCATATATATGCTAGAAATCGGGAGATAATGAATAAACTCTAAATGCTGTCATCCTATATCCCATAATGGATTTTAGTTTAAGGAAATCTTAGCAAACTTGTTAAGTTTTCTGAAATTATTCAAAATAGGTTTCAGTGTTAAGTCTTGCAACAAACGTAATAGATTGCTAGTTGTACTTTTCATAAGAAATATTTTAATCTTAATACCATCAGTTAAGGTTTGATTAATTTATATTTCCAGTCAATAAATTTGGACATCATACTACACTTACTGACATCAGGTCAGCACGTTGAATTGTGCTCAGAAATAAGCCAGTAGCCAATGGAGTCGTTCTAGCAAGGGACTTGTATGCTCCCTATAACCAGCCCCAGTCAACAATCTGGCTGCAACTCTTTGAGCCAGTTGAAGTTTCATAGAATCATAGAGTTGGAAGAGACCACAAGGGCCATCCAGTCCAACCCCCTTTTCTGAGCCCTTTTCTGAGCCCTTTTCAAAGGCAGACCCATGTAGAGCGCATTGCAGTAATCCAAATGGGATGTAACTAAGGCATGTGCCACTGTGGCCAAATCAGACATCTCAAGGGATGGGTGTAGCTGATCCACTAGCTTTAACTGTGCAAATACACTCCTGGCTACTGCAGAGACCTGAACATCCATGCTCAGAGCTGAGTCCAGGAGCATGCCCAAACTCTGAGCCTCTATATTCAAGGGGAGTGTTACCCCATTCAACACAGGCTGAATGACTATTCCCTGTTCTGCCTGCCGACAGACCTAAAGCACCTCTGCCTTGTGTGGATTTAGTAGCAGTTTGTTCACTTATAATTAGTTGATAAAATTTATTAAAGTCAATTTATTTGTACATCCGTAGGTAATGTAGATCTGTTTTAGATATTACTATGTCTTGGGTGGCTATGTGTTCGTTGTCCCGCAAGATAAGATCTTATCTTATCTTATCTTATCTTATCTTATCTTATCTTATCTAATCTATGTGTTCTGCTTTACAGAAGCCAGACCTCAGTTTGTAGGTATCCTGTATTCAAAGGCCATCCAGTCCAAGTTTTGTTTGAAGATAAAGAAATAATAGAATCATAGGGTTGGAAGGGACCCAAAGGATCATCTAGTCCAACCCCCTGCAATACAGGAATCTCAGCTAAAACATCCATGACAGATGTTTGCTCTGCTTAAAAACCTCCAAGGAAGAGATGGCTTGCACTCCCTATGTAGAAATGTACTTGAAAATGTTTGTTTTTGAGGCTTTATTTTTTCTTTGATTGTATTTTTTTTTTGTTATTTGTATATTGGATGTATGTTTAAGCAATAAAAAATAAAAAAATAAACGCTCCAAGGAAGGAGAGGCCACAACCTCGTAAGTCCACAACCACAGCTCTTACTATAGAAAGTTCTTCCTGATGTTTTGTAGGATCTCCTTTCTTGTAACTTGAAGTCATTGGTTCATAACCTTGTCAGTTTGCATTTCTTGGTACAGAAAGTATTGATCTGATGTGTAGAGATCTTTCCTATTCTAGTTAATTCAAGAGGGTTCTGGAAGCTTCTCTGTGTGAAAGAAACTGGTGCAAGCTGGAAGTTTCTAGCTGACAAGTAAGTTTCTATTCTGCCTAGAAACAAGCAGAAGGTTCACAATGTTTGGCTTAAACTGGTTCTGTTATCTCTTTCTGTCAAGGTCATCCTGACTATAACAATAAGGCCAGAAGGAGCCTGGGTTTCACTTTCTATCTCTCTTTCCTTTTGGTGTGATAGTCCTTTAGATATTTGAAGATGGTTATCATGTCTCCTCTCAGTCTCCTCTTTTCTAGGCTAAACATACCCAGCTCCTTCCAGACCCTTGATCATCTTGGTAGCCTTCCTCTGCACATGTTCCAGCTTGTAAATATCCTTCTTAAATTGTGGCGCCCAGAACTGGACACAGTATTCCAGGTGTGGTCTGACCAAAGCAAAAAGAGTGTTACTATTACTTCCCTTAATCCGGACACTATAGTTCTGTTGAAGCAGCCTAGAATAGCATTAGCTTTTTTTGCTGCTGCATCACACTGTTGACTCGTTAAGCTTGTGGTCCACTATAACCCCTAGAACTTTTTCACATGTACTACTAATAAGACAGGTGTCCCTCATTTTACATTTGTACATCTGGTTCATCCTTCCTAAGTGCAGAACCTTACATTTGTCCCTATTGAAATTCAGTTTGTTATCCAACTGTTATTCACAGTTCTCCAATCTGTTAAAGTCATTTTAAATCCTGATTCTGTCTTCTGTGGCATTAGGAATCATCTGCAAATTTGATTCAATTATTTCATCCAAGTCATTTATAAAGATGTTGAACAACAATGGGCCCAGGACAGAACCCTGCAGCACCACACATGTCATTTTTTCCTGGATGATGAGGAACCATTAATGAGTAGTCTTTGGGTTTGATCAGTCAACCAGCTACAAATCCACCTATCAGTTACCCTTGTTCAACCCACATTTTATCAGCTTCTCACAATAATGTCATGAGGGACTTTGTCAAAAGCCTTACTAAAGTCAATAAACACTATGTCCACAGCATCCCCCTGATCCACGAAGCTTGTAACTCCATGAAAAAGATATTTATTTTGCATGACTTGTTTTTGAGGAAAGCATGCTGGGTTTTACTAATCACAACATCCTTTTCTAAGTGCTCACAGACCGACAGTTGAATTATTTGTACTAGGGCCTTTCCTTGTATTGATGTCAAGTTCACAGGTAGGTCTTTCCCCCCCTTTTTGAAGATGGGTATAACATTTGCCCGCCTCCAGTCTGGAAAGACCTCCCCTGTTCTCCAATAATTCTGAAAGATTATAGACAAGAGACTCTGAGATTACATCCACATGTTCCTTTAGTATAAGGTTACCAGATTTTTTCCAATGAATCCGGGGACACTTTTCAACTTCAATGGATTTTGTATGGGGACTGATTTGTAAATCTGGGGACTGTCCCCGGGAAACGGGGACATCTGGTAACCTTACTTTAGTATCCTTGGATGCAGCTCATCAGGCCCTGGAGATTTGAATTCACATATCATAGCTAGGTGTAGGTACCTTGAAGTTGCCCATCAACATTCAGCACCTAGATAACAAAATGAGCAGGTACACAGGTCAGCTAGAGCAGTCTTCTCCACTATGTTGAGGTGTATTGTATCTCTATTTAAATTATTCTTGTTTTCTAAATTTGCACCTGGACATATAAATTAGAATGTGTGTGGGATTAACACAGCCTTTATGCAAATTTTATGCAAACCTGTATCCGCTTTTCTGGTGATACATTTCCTCTTTTTTGGAGATGGCAGTCTATGTCAGAAGTGAGCAGAAATGCTTTAAGAAATGTCTGTATTTCTCAAATATGTTGTTGTTCAGTCGTTCAGTCGTGTCCGACTCTTCGTGACCCCATGGACCAGAGCACGCCAGGCACGCCTATCCTTCACTGCCTCTCGCAGTTTGGCCAAACTCATGTTAGTAGCTTCGAGAACACTGTCCAACCATCTCATCTTCTGTCGTCCCCTTCTCCTTGTGCCCTCAATCCTTCCCAACATCAGGGTCTTTTCTAGGGAGTCTTCTCTTCTCATGAGGTGGCCAAAGTACTGGAGCCTCAACTTCAGGATCTGTCCTAATGAGCACTCAGGGTTGATTTCTTTAAGAATGGATAGGTTTGATCTTCTTGCAGTCCATGGGACTCTCAAGAGTCTCCTCCAGCACCATAATTCAAAAGCATCAATTCTTCGGCGATCAGCCTTCTTTATGGTCCAGCTCTCACTTCCGTACATTACTACTGGGAAAACCATAGCTTTAACTATGCTATGGTTAAATTTAATTTCTTTAAATTTAATTTAATTTAATTTAATTTTAGCTTTAATTTCTCAAATATACTTTTAGCTAGAAGATTGATTTAATACCTTTAGGATTTGCAGGCATTTAAGCATGTTTACACTGTGTTCAATGGGCTTATGTCCTATGGAGTGTCCATAGGCTTACAATCTTTCTAAAATATATTTATTAGTTAATTTTCAAGAGTACAATGAATATAAATAAACAAGAATTAAACTGATACACACTACCACCCAGACAATCCCTTGCCCTTCAGTGTCCAGATTTCTTGTTACCTGTGTAAGTAAATATAATTATTTACTTATTACTTATTACTAATTACTTATTTGTTTGGATGTTCATATAGTGTAACATAACTTATCCTATATCTAGCGAAACAGCGTAAGAACAAAAGTCCCACTGGAAATGCATGAACAGTTTTCGGTGGATCAGTAAAGACAGGTGCGAGGAACCTTTGACCCTCCATATGTTGCTGAACTACAACTTCCATCATCCCTGGCCACCTGCCAGACATGCTGGGGCTGATGAGACTTGTAGCTCAGCAACATTGAAGGGCAAAAGGTTCCCCACACTTGCGTTAACAAATCCAACCATAATTGTCAATGTGTTGCCGGTGAAACTCTTGTTCTTTCACTGTTTCAAATATACTGAAGGAAATAGTACAGTTGTTCAATAAAATAATTGAAATCTGTGTTATTTGTTTTTAGCTGTTCTGTTAATTTTTCCAAAAGTGCTGTTTGCCACACTTTCTGCAGCTGCTGTTTAAGAGTCCAGTTAGAACCACAGAACTGTAGAGTTGGAAGGGACCACAAGGGTCATACAGGAATCTTTTGCCCAATCATGACCCTAAAATTAAGAGCCTTTTGCTCTCTCTACTGAATGAACTACCCCTGGTAGTTTTGTGACACTACCTGATGAACAGGGTTGAGCAAAAAAAAAAAAAACCCTAATAAAGTCTTTACATAATAAATTCTTATTTACAGATGGTTGATGTCAACACTCTGCAAGTATATAAAATGGGGAGAAAAATTATTTAAACTTTAAAGTAGTATGTAAAAGAAAATGGTTAAGAATTGCATTTTCTTAAATGTAGTCTCAACAACAGATTTTTTTTTAAATTAAGACAGTGAAACTATTTTGCTCAACCTAAAACAATTTTGTTATACTAATTCTGGATGACACAGCTTTGGGTTGCATAAGTGTTTTAAATGCCTAAATTGACATGACCCCATTTTTGTTTTATTTCTTTGGGGGAAGAGCTGTAGCTCAGCAGAAGAGCATTTGCCAATCGTACAGAAGGTCCAAGGTTCAGTCTCCAAGA
This sequence comes from Darevskia mixta, assembly GCA_034641385.1. Lineage (NCBI taxonomy): Eukaryota > Metazoa > Chordata > Lepidosauria > Squamata > Lacertidae > Darevskia > Darevskia mixta. Next base: position 24,098,061 of record JAWWNH010000014.1, on the reverse strand, counting down.
AGGGGTGGGAATGGCTCTTGTCTGAAACTACCATCAATCAGAGTAGAGACAGTATTGACTTAGGTGGACCAATAGTCTGAATCAATATAAGGCAGCTTTGTATGGCAGTGGGTGATATCCAATATAGTTACACAAGCCGATTGATTTCACTGGGCCTACCCTGAGTATGACTATCATTGTATAACACTCAATATATTTATTTATAACTTTCCTCACACTGATTTACATCTTCTGTATGATTAATATAGCCATGGAGTTAATATGCGTTTTAAAGGAATGGATTACTTAATTCCAATGTCACAGGTGCCATTTTTGGGGGGGGGGGAGCAAACATCTGTATATACACTTCAGCATCTCTAGAATTCACTGATGTGCATATGTGGAAGTCATTGGAGTTAATATGACAGTAAGACAAAGTATTTCTTCCCTTTCTCTTTTTGTATACAGAGACTCTTGTGGTACTGTAGATACTTCTTGTCCCAGTCTTGGTAAAGTTAAAAAAGGATTTCCTGTGGATGATGGAATGCAGCAACACCCAAGTGTGACTCTGAGAATGTTCAACCTCAGACTTTGAGAATGTGCAGTGTTCTGGGTGATTTCAACTAGAATCACAATTTTTTCACAAAACTAGTCAACTTAAAAATACTCTAAATCAGTGGTTCCCATCGTGGGTGCTACCGCCCCTTGGAGGCAGTGGGATTACCTAGAGGCAAGTGGTAAGAGGCAAGTAGGTGGTAGGGAGGTGCTGGAGACGTAAATGATTATCAGGCTTTGAAAAGCTGTTATCACTGGATCAAGTTCATCAATTTTGTTGAATTAATCAACTAAATATATTAGATTTTGAATAAATGTATAATGAATTGTTACTGCTTTGAATTTTATTGTGTTACCGGTATTATCTTCCTTAGTGGACCACTCTTATGAATAATGCTTTTTATAGAAAAAGGGGTGAGTTTATGGAACCAAGGGAGCGGTGGCCCAAAAATGTTTGGGAACTATTTCTCTAAATCAGGCATAGGCAACCTTGGCTCTCCAGATGTTTTGGAACTACAACTCCCATGATCCCTAACTAACAGGGCCAGTGGTCAGGGATGATGGGAATTGTAGTCCCAAAACATCTGGAGAGCCAAGGTTGCCTATGCCTGCTCTAAATTGTGGGATCCTACCCGTGTTTCTTCAGAAGTGCCTCTGAATCCCAAGTAATGACCCTTAAATAAAACTCAAGGTTTTCAGATTTCAGAGTATTTAGAGTCCTATATGGAGAAAGCAATGGAAATGTTCAGTCTTAGAAAACAACAAACCCACACAATACAACATAGTCCTGAAAGATGCTGTGGATAATGACTAAAGTAAACCAACAAAACTTCTTCCTTTACTGTCTCCACTATCAAACTCCAATTGAAAATAATGTAACAGGAAATGCAATTATCAAAGCAGATAATCTCATTGTCCAGCCATTTAATATAGGCCATCAAGTGAAAAATTAAGTTCTCCCCTTCACTATCCATTAGAGTTTATAGACTTTCTGCGACGTTGTTTGCCCACCTAGAAATGCAAGCTTTCGCATTTCCCATTAAATGGGCAGCATCCTATTAATAGTTTCACATACGCATTTGGCTAGACCTGTTGGCTGTTGCCTGCGACTCTGTTTAGGGCTGGTGGCAGGAGGGAACTAGATATGGTGCAGCGACAGCGCCGCGTTCAGAATGCTCGCGTCTGCGGCGCAGGAAAATTAGCCACCGAGGGCAACCGAGCGAACTTAAAACTCTTCAAACTGAGCTCCCGCGCAAGTTACCCAGGGACTTGGCATCGCGAGAAGCTCTTGCATATATGAGACAGAAATGGGGCCAACAGCTCTTGCCCGCTCCGTTTTCCCCGTACATAATAAGCCTTTCTCCAGGGAATAAAATACCGTGCTGCTGCGTGTATGTTTGTGGAATCGCTGCAAGGTGGTGAAGACTGTGTGGCGTTGTTTCCCGCCTCTTTCTCCCCGTTTTTGTCGAGGAGAGAGAGGGACAGCCCACGGGGTAGTCGGTGGGTTAACCAACCAGGCAGAAGACTGTGCACGCCCCCATCCTCGAAGAAGCGGGCGTCAATCCCATGGCTGGGGAACGGGCAACCAACCTCGCAAGGGAAGTGCGCATCCTCCATTTTGGCTGAGGGAGGGTGGGGAGCGTGGCTCTCGGTGCTTTGCAGCCTTGGCGGCTCTGGGTTCGATTTATCACTTTTAGGGCATTGCCAGAGGTGCCCCCCCGCGCTTTGCTGTGACCCTGAGGCGAGAGGCTCTGAAACCAGGCACCTTATAGAGCCCCATGTTGGTCTGAAGTGGTCCCAAGTTCCCTGCAGCAGCTTCCGACAAAATGGAGGACGTCACCACCATTACCAACCACCACCACCACCACCACCAGGAGCCGTGCTGGGCAGCTGCAAGGGACACAGCTTTCTTTCTCCGGAGTAGGCAGGGGGAGGAAAAAAAGAAAGGGGGGGTCCTCAATGGAGACCGGGATCTTTGCCCTTGGGAAAGAGCTTGGAGACTGGGAGACTGTTTCCATTACTCTGCCCCCTTATGGAAATGGATCCAGGTTTTCCAGCCCTTCTGTGGGGGCGCGCGTGCCTGGAAATGTGGACGAAGCGTGGCAACCACCACCTCCCCACGGAACAGGGTGTTCACACCCGATGCCCCACGTCTCCGCTGCAATTATTGCCCAGAGGGACCGTGGAAGGAAAATTAATGGGTTAAACACACCACCTCCCTCCCTGGCAAATGTCATGCGGAGTAAAAGGGATGCCATCCCGCTTTCATGCAGGGGGAAAAAGAGCACAAACTTCTGCAGGAAAGTACCCGGCAGCAGCAGCAACCTCTGGGGCCCCAAACCAGCCCATCCACTAGGAGAAAGGCAGAGGTGCTGTTGGTGGTGGGCAATGCGATTCGGGTTTAACCTGATGGAACCAAAGAGGGAGGGACCGTAGGAGTGAGTGAGAATCGGATTGACAGGGGCTCGGCCCAACCACCTGCGGCGGGGACGCTGATAGGCGGGAGGCCGCTCCAATAGATTCGGCAGGCAACGAAGCCCTCCTCCTGGGAAGGCCAATAAGCGGGCGCACGAGGCGGCCTTTCCCCGAGCTCGGCTGGTGGGGTTGGTCCCTGCTCCTCCCCTCCGCCAAGCAGCAGCGCTTAGCCCGGGACTGGACCGAGTTAGAGTTGAGGAAGCGTTGGCGGAGCCGCGGAGGGTGCGTGTGACCCGCCGCCGCCGCCGGGGCGAGCTACTTTCCCCTCCCGAGACTGGTGAGGGCCATGAGAGGAAGCGGCTGAGGTAGAGGAGAGCCGGGTGGCTGGCTGGAGCCCAGCTTGCCCCTTCAGGGTGGGGATCGGAGCAGCCCAGCCGTGCCTCGCAGCAACCCGGGCTAAATGCCCCGCTGCGTGTCGCTCTCGCCTCACGCCAGCAGGGATTGGGGGCGGGGGGAGGCAGCGTGGGGTGGGGTGGGGTAGGCGGTTGGGGGGAACAGGAGGAAGCCCCCCTCACTGAGGGGCGCTGAGGGTAGAAATGCGGAGGGGGCTGCCTTGGGGGTATCTGGGGTGGCGGCGTGGGGAGGGGGGGGAGAAGGGAAGGATCCATTTTATCACGGCTTCGTTTCCAACCGCCTCGTCCGCGGTTTTGTTTTCAATGCCCTCCACCCCGCCGGCTCCCCCTCCCCCCCTTTCGCGGCGCCCTTCTTTGCGCCCAGCGCTGCGCTCCGCGGATCCTCCCCCACCCCCAGCTCCCGCTTTCTCTCGCGCTCCCCTCCCGTATTGTTTGGCTGGGTCTCCTTAATGGCGGCCGACTGGAGGCGGCAGTGCTGCCGGCCGACTGCAGGGGGCCAAACCCGACACCCGGGGCAATTGGCAGGGACGGGCGCCAGGGCAGATCTCGGCGCTGGAGGCGCGCGCGCGGGTTATTGTTATTGTGTGTGTGTATATATGCGCGTGTGTTCGTGTGTGTGTTTGTTGGGGGGGGGTGTTCAATCGACTTATAACACTCGTTCCCCAGAGAGAGCTCTGAAGGGGGAAAGAAGAGGCGGCTTTGTGTATGTGTTGGGTGGGTGGGGAGAAAGTCTTCGCTATTGCCTCCTCCTCTCCCACCCCCGCGCCTGTCCAAACTACCCCCCCCCCCGCTGCCCTCCAGCAAAGGCTCCCAAGGCTGGGCGCCCTTGGGGAGCAGCGCTGGGGGACGGGGCCGATCCCCCCCCATCCGAGGTGGAGCTGTTGGGGAGGCGCTGGGGCGGGTGGAGCCTGTCTCTGGGGCAATGGGTTTGCATCCCACTGGGAGAAGGGGGCTCTGCTGGAGGGCTGAAGGATTCAAAGTGGAGGGCCGTGCTGCCAACCCGTTTCTTTGCCCAGGAGGAAGGGCGTCTCCTGGAGGGGAAGATGAGGCGCGCCCACTACCTCGATTAACACCCGCTTCAACCCCCCCCCCCCACGCTCCACCAGCACCTCTTCTCCCTAGGCTCCAGGCCAGTTTGGTGCAGCCTTGGCAAGAGCCTCGCAAGGAGAAGGAGCTCCATTGTGAGTGCTATTTATATGTTTTTCTGCCTTGGGGAGGAGCAGGAGGTAGATCATCCTTCTCCCCCCCCCATTTTTTTGCACGAGGAGTGGATGGGTGTGGGGGGGGTTAATAGGAGGTGCTTCCAGGGTAAAAGGGGGGGGGTTGTTGGGTGCAGCAGCTGCTGCCCTGGAGCAAAGCCCCGGTAATGGCCGTGAGGCGACTCCTCCCCCCGGGGTGGGCTCTGCTGCAGACATCGCTCCTGCAATACCAACACCCGCAAGCAGACGACGGGCTCCTGCCGCTCGCCTTACCCGGCTCGGCCGCGCGGGGGAGGGGAATGGGGAGGGTATCTTTCGAGTGCCCTCTAGAGTTTTGGAGCGTATATTAAAGCGCACATTTAACCAGATTTCGAATTAATTCCCTCGCGATTCCGAATCCCTGCAACCTTACCTGACTTCTCTGGCCGGCGAGAGGGAGACGACTTAAAATAATCCAGTTCTGAGCGAAGTGTGTTCTGGATCACACGTTTTATTTCTCGCTCAGGCGGATTTGCTTAGGCATGGAGGTGGGGAAGAAGATACAATTGGACACAATGGACATTTTCATGTGTTTCTCTGCTAAGGACAAACGTCTTATTTGTCCCATTTCCCTTTAAATCCTGATGCTATATGAGAATCCCATCGGTTGTGTCTCGTTTGAGTGAATTTTTTCAAGGCTATTGCAAAGTCAGCGAAGAACTATCCTTTTCTTACATTCTGAGATGACTGCAGTTAGCCCCCTTCTCTTCCCCTTAGTAATTTCAGCTCTTTACACTAAGTGCTGAAGTAGCTCTGTGAGGGCAAACCTAATAGAGCAGTTTATGCTGTGACCCATCATCTGGAGACTGAAAGTGATCAATAGTTGCTTGTTAAGGGTCTCTTACTAGAGGCCACTGCAGGAATCCATTGGTGGCATTTCACTTTTTAGCTTGCAGGAGGCAAACATGGGTATTGGATGATCCAAGATCAGCATTCCTTGTCCATTATTTACATAGAAATTAGGGAGAAAGATCAGGAGGAGTAACTTTATGCAAGGTGTTAGTTTACTCAGAGGATAAGGGGGGGGGTGCTGATTTTTAAGCTGTCTTTAGAGCGACTGGTTTAAGCCTTAAACTTTAAGGGTGCAGATTGACTCAAAATTCTAATTTCTCAAGTTTTTCAAGAGCATGAGGAAGATTGTATGGTAAATAGCTTTCTGCAGACTTTAGTAGACTTGCTGAAATAACTTGTGACAAATTCACATAAATGTGGAAAGTGAGTGTTTATTCAATTGTAATGCTAATAAACAGGGTTGCAGGTCCCCAACTATTTTGTGATTTCTGACAACTTCCAGCAGGATCATAAATACTAAAGGATGACTTGAACAAATTATAAATGATTGATAAATACTTACAAGCAACATAAAAGAAATACCAGAATTGAAGGTGAATGGAAACTTGTTTTGTATAAGTCTTCAGAGAGAAAGTTTGGTCAGCTCTGAAGGGTTTCAGCTGCAAAATTATTTAAATCATAGTACATAGACTTCTATAAATTGGGGATCTAAGCATGCTTGCTTAAAAATAGGTTATATTGAAATAGAATAACTTGGATGTATTTCCAAGTAAAACATGTTTACATGAGTGGTGTAGTCGACACACTGCTTACTTCAGAACAATAAAATAGGATAACATATAGTAAAGGACTAAAAATTCTAACAGGCAAGACTTGAGTCAGTGCGATTTGGCATATGGGACCCATTCATATCTGAGGTGGCTCCTGTGTGATCATCTTGTGATAGGTTTGCATAGAAGAGCCATTGGTGTATCTTCACATAGGTGTTGATGATGCAGACATCTTTATTGGTAAATTTTAAAGTATAAATGGTGTTGCATGAATTGGTGCAGTTACGCATTCGCCACCAATTTATCTGAGCAAATCAAGTATAGACTGTCTCATGAAAGCTAGTCCTAAGTCTCGCTGGGGCAATGTACTGCGACATTAAGGTTGCAATATATACCTATTCTGTGACAAAGTCCAATTGAATTCAAGTCTTCTGCATTGACAGTTACTTGTGTAGTACAGAAGTTCTTACACTGTAAGTGTCTTGCGACTTAATTGTTTTGGTACATTTGATTTTACTAGAATCTTCATTTTAAATGTAATAGATGGCACCACAAAACACGTTTTTGGTAGTTTTAAGATACTTCATTATTGTGTAGTGGGAAATTCCCAACAGGTGTAATAGTATAAAGGGCTGGCTATATAAAATTAATAGTTGGATAAGGCACTGAATGAAGTGAATAGAAATAATAATAATAATAATAATAATAATAATAATAATTTATTATTTTTACCCCGCCCATCTGGCCTGGTCCCCCCAGCCACTCTGCTTAAGATGAATAACTTTGTGTATATAAAAGTAGCTCTTGGGAAAAGTCTGCTTTTTTCACCACTCAATTTTAGGCCCATTTCTAGTATAACATTTGGAGTTTAGAGATAGGGAATTAAAAGTACATGCAGTGGCATGTCTTTGTAGACATTTTATGTGGAACTGACATTTGCTGCATGCGTCTAGATGTCTATTGGAATCTGTTAAGTTACAGCTCCTGAAAGTTGCATGGATGACAATCATCCCTGTGAAGACTAAACAACTTTACTGAAACATGTTTGCCACACACCTTATAATATGTAAACCACTTTGAGAACATCTTGTGGGAAAGTGGTATATAAACAAGGGAGAGAGAGAAAAACTGATTTATGGTTCAGGGTTATGTTGGAAGTGTATCCTGAGACATCTTGGTTGATAACTTCCATGTCACAGGATAACTACATCTATTTGCCTGGAGGTAACACTTTTTAAAAGGGCCACTTTCAGCTGATTTTGCCTTGTGTATCATTAGGTAATTAAAATTAAACTTGGGAGTGAATAATTATTGCCAATATTTCTAAAATGAGTGGCTAGGACTACAGTGATACCAGAGATAATGGGTGATCAAACAAGTTTTCTTGATGTATTGAAAGTACAAATGTAATGGAGTGGTACAAATGTTTTGTGTGTTTTTTCTGTCAATGAATTAACTAGGATTTGCCAGTGAAATCCATTATTTATTTAATTCTTATCTTACTCTTACTCCAAGGACTTCATGCATATGTCAGTGGTAGGGCATATGCTTTGCACCCAGAAAGTTCCAAGTTCTGTCTCTGGCATCTTTGATTAAAAAGAGTCAGGTATCAGGTGATGTCTGCCCTGAGACCCTGAAGAAATGGACAGAATAATCTGATATGTAAGATAGATACTTACCGTATATTCTGTTTTATCCTCTAACACTGCGAGGTAGGTTAGGCTGAGGGACACTGACTAGCCCAAGGTCTCTCAGTTAGCATCATGGTTTAGCAGGTATTTGAAGACTGCTGGGGATTGAAGGCAGGGCTAAAGCCAATTTTCTTTCCACTATGCCACACTGACTGTCTGAAACTTACTGTCACCATATTGTATCGTAGCTGTAGGTAGCAGAAATGACACCTTTGGCTACATGAAGCATGTTACGTTTCTTCAAAATTCTAACTTGGCTATATGCTCATTCCTAAAAACAGAAATCTGCTTGGTCATCACTTATAACATAAGGCTCAAACTACATTCTAATTTTAAAATAGTACAATTGTTCCACTGATTACAGTGCAAAAAGTAGACTTTTTTTTTAAATCAACAAATTGCTCTCTCAGGCTTCATTGAACATAAATGCTTAACATGTAGGAAGTTGCTTAACATTTAAATTCTCACACTTTATTACAGCTTTATTGTATTTCAAGATCATATGTAAACTGAATGTATTGGGTGGTTTGCACAAATTTGTGACTTGTTTATTTCAACATTTAATCACAATCATCTACAGTTAAGATAGTTGGGCAGACTAATTTTAGTTGGGCAACTAATTTTACTTTCTTTAAAAACCAGAGCTGCAGTCACAAAATGGCAATTTAGGGAAGGTTGAACCTGGTAGAGTGGGTGAGGGAGGTTGCAGAACATGTTATTGGATGGATTTAAGTATCTTGTAACCAAGAAGAACTCTTCACACCTAACGGGCTGCATCAGCACAACATAATACTTTGTAGAATGAAACTGTCACAAGCACAAAGTGGAAACTAAAAGTGAGCCTACCTGTGGACATGACAAGTTGCATGTACAGCATGTGGAAAATTGACATGATAGAAAACACTTTGAGATTAGCAGGGAGTGCCTGGCGCTGCCTAAGAATTCAAAGAAATAAAAAAATGAAATCATGATTTTTAAATGGATGGTGTAACGGCATGATTTATGGGTGTGTGCATCCACCCACCCAACTCAGGGAACACCTGACTTGACGCTGAATCCATGTGTAGGGTGGTGAAGACACGCCAAAGTGACATTTTGGTCTGCCATCTTGATTCAAAATGGTGGCTGCTGACTAAACATTGACAAAGACTGCTGGCTCTGCCTTGGGTGTTGACTGATACAAACTATTTTCCAAAATATATAATAGATGGTGGGCAGTAAAGCTTAAACCAGGACAATCCAGGGCACCCATTGACACACAAAATGGATAATTCAAGAAAATGAGCTAAGCTGTAAACTGCTAGTCAAATCTTCCACATGGCAGCATTACTAGTTCCATTTTACAGCTATAACACAAGGATTAAAAAGGAATTAAACCCAGTGACTCTGTTACTTCTCTTCAAAAATACACATGAAAAACAAAGCATCCAATTGAAATGACCAAAAAAGGGACTCAATCTCAAACATGTTGAAGAGTGATACTTTTTATTAGTGCCTAACATGTTTCCCACTCAAAAAGACTTTTCATGGGGGCTCTTCTATTAAAAGATAGGACAACAATTAATAAACCATGCTTAAAATATTTTAAAAATGTGAAGCCAAACATTAGATATTTGGGAGCACAGTGCTAGCAGCACGCTGATGGCACATAGCTCTATTTATTTATAACATTTGACTCAAGAGAGGATGCAAGCTCTGGACCAGTGCCTTAATGCAGTGGTGGACTGGATGACAGCCAACAAACAGCTGTGGGAAGACTGAGGCTTTGGATGGTTCCATTGTCCAGATGATAAGAGAGTTACCTGTTCTGGGTTGGGCTGCACTCCCTAAAGGAACAGATGCATAGCTTGGGGGGTACTCGTAGATATGTATTTCTCATTCAGGGCCCAAGTGACCCTTAGTTTGGTGCACCAGCCATGGCTGTAACTAGATTGGGATAGCTTTGCTTTAGTAACCCCAAGACTGGATTACTGCAATGTGCTTTGTGTTAGGGCCTTGTCGGGAAGCGCCAGCTGGTTCAGAATTCAGTGGCTAGACCAATGTTTCCCAAACAGGTCACTGGCTGTTTTTGCAATACATACAACTATCATTCCTAGCTAGCACCAGGGGTCATGGGAACTGTAGTCCAAAAACAGGTGGAGACCCAAGTTTGGGAAATGCTGGGCCAGCTAGACAGTTGATGGGGGCAGGTGGCCAGCAGCAGGTGACACCTAAAAATGTTTGCATTGATTGCCCATATACTACTTGGCTGTGTTCAAGGTTTTTGTGTTGATGTACAAAACAACTTGAGCCCAAGGTACCTTAAGGACCACCTGACTTCTTATATCCCATCTTGATCCCTGAGATCACATGGAGGAGTGCTGTTCATTGTCTCCCATTTTACATAGGTCCAGTCAGCCTCAACTAGAAGTTTGGCATTTAGTGTTTTGGGTCCCATGCTGTGGAACATTTCCAGCAGAGGTTCAACAGACACCTTCACTTTTGACTTCTGAAGAGGTTTTTTTTGTGCTGCCAGGCCTTGGAAGACCTTGATTAGCCAATTCACTTGAATGATTATGCTTTTATTCATTTATTTTTAGTTTTAAATGATGTTTTAAAGTGTACACCTTGCTATATTTTATGATATAGTGGCATAGAAATAGAAAATATAATTTTCTCATTAATAAAAAGCAGCACTCTTCAGCATCTTTGAGATTGATTCTCCTATCTTGCCATGTTCTCTTCAAAGCGATCATGCTAATGAATAATACCAGTAAAAAGGCTCCAGTACCATCATATATACCCAGTGTAAGCCCTGTTAAACATAGTAATACTGACTTCTGAACATGCATAGGAGTGGAATTCATGAATATAAAATTCCAGGCTGCTTTCTGCTAAGGTACAGGTAGATAATTTGAAGTATAAACCCAAATGTATGCTGTTCATCAGCTTTGGCTGATAGCCCAGTGTGCCCCTATTTGGGCAGGGATAGTCTAACTTATGTTGTCTATGCTCTGGCAACGTCTAGGTTAGTTTACTGCAATGCATTATATGTGAGGCTACCAAATGATTTCTAGGCCCAAATCAAAGTGCTCATTTTGACCTATAAAGCATTAAACTGCTTAGGATTCTATCTAGAAGAGTATAGCAATAATTGGCACTTGTTTTAATGTTTTGGAAGGTTAAGGCACCTAGGTATTACCACATTTTCTGGTACTACCAATATTTGGGAGCTCAAGCTATATGATGTCACTGTTATGATGGTTTTCTTGTCTATGTAAATTCCTAGTTGGGTCATAATTGTGCAGTGTCCCATGTTTATGTCCTGTTTTTTGTGTCCTTTTCTGATGGGAAAAGGTAGCTACTGAGTACGGGGAAGAGATTGAATTCAGCTTTCGGTGTGTGTATTGGGGGGAATGTGTGTATTGTTGGAACAAGTGTAAGTTCTGAGCAATGCTAATGGTTCTTGAAACATTCTAGATAGCTAGGTGACCGATAGCTTTCTAAATGTGCCATCGTAATATGATATTTCTTTTTTTAACTCTTGAAATGAGTGAATATGGAACTAAATTTGAATTCAAGAATAGATTAGTGACATTAAAAATTATATTTTCTAGAGCGATAGTACAAAGGAATGGTGAAGGACAAATCTTGTTTGTGACTTCATTGCCCTGCTTAATTTGGTGTACAGCTGCATTTAGCAGGAAGAGAAAAAAATAACTTGGTGCTAAGAGAGAACTTTGACAGAATGTTATATGTGCTCTTAACTTTAATGTAGCTGTAGTGTTCTCTAAAGAGAATGGACTTTAAAAATGGGGATGTGAAAGGAATGATCTTTTTAGTTACTCACATCCATGTTTTGGGTATCTTAAGTTGGTGAAAGTTTGATAATAGTGCAGAAGTATGTACGTAGTTAACCTATTTTTGACCCAATAGGTCAAAAATTTCTATCTTGGAGTTGCGTATGAATCTGTGTATATTTCATTATAGAAGTTTTTCTTAACTATAGACAACAGTGGATTTAAGTGTTTTGGGGAGGGCATGGGCTATGTGTTTGTGAGTAGGGGGAAATCCCCTTGAGCTACCACAGAAAGGTTATTAAATGCTTCCCATAATCACAACATATTTCAGCTGATAATATGAGAACAACAATTCCACCTCCCATGCAACATTCATTTTTACAGAATGATACTTGGAAGGAACTTCAAAATCAAAACACTTTCTGAAAAGAAGCTTTTTTAGTTAGTGAGAATTTTCCGTTCAAAATCTGGAAAATTCATCACGGGGGAATTTTAAGGGCCATAACTTAGTTATGTTGGAAGTGTTATGCATTAATGTTAGCATGTCCTCTGCTTTTCTAGGACTCCTTAAGTTATCTGTTATTAGAAATATAGTTTGAAATCTGTGGCTGTTCATAAATGTTGCTATCATGTTTCCTTTGTACACAAGCGGTGGTACAAACCAAAGCAATTTATCAGCAATGTGAATGTTACTTGAGTTTTGTCAAGTACCGGTAATACATTTCCCATTTGCTTTAGTGAACATGACACAATTCCTGATGGAACTGGGTGTATTTTTAAGTTTAGGTTAGTTTTGGGGTTAGGAGTGAAGTATTGTATGTTTTCTGAATATTAAACATTCTTAACATTGATCTAATCTGTTTCAGGATACATATTTTCAGAGATCTCCAGTCTCTCTGGAAGAGAGAGCCAGGTTTCCAGCACAAACAAGGCACTGGAGCAACTTTTTAAGCTTAACCTACTGCTACATATTCTTGAATGGGTAAGTCTTTCAGAAGATAATACCTAATTCTCTATAGAAATCGTATTCTGGATGGTGATTTCAGGCAGACTATAAAGTGTTTCAAAAGGATCACTCCAGTGTAGGTGAATGTACTACAAATTGGCAGATGAATTTAATGTAAATGCTCATTGGGAGACAAAAATATACACCAATCTGGTCCAAGCTGGCTGTAAACACTCAGAAAAATATTTTTTGATCGGGGAATGTGCATGGAAGAAAGCTAATCAAAATCAAGTTGTGTGCTGTAGTAAGAAAAAAGGCACACTCACTGTTGAATATTTCATAGAAAAATAATTGACTAGTATCTTAATACCATTAAAAAATCTATTGCACATTCGTGTTTAGAATATGGTGAACATTATGACTTGAAGTTTCTTTACAGTAGAAACAGGATTGACTGATGGTGAATTGCTGAACATTGTTAGATGGAAGCAAGATCAATTTATCTCAGACTTATTTTCTAGTACAGCCTGATTAGATTCACACTGCACTGGAAGTTTACTTCACACATTTGTTTATATTGTTGATGGATTTCTTACTAGCAAACTGTTTGAACAGACGTTTTGCAAATTTCTAATGACAAAATGACTCCTGCCTTTTAATTTCCCTTCTATTAAACACTGAAATGATACTAATTTACAGAAAACCCCAGAAATTAACAGAAAACCTCTACTAAAAACATGATTGAACATTAAGAGACTTCTTTAGTTGCCCATACTGGGTAGAATTCAACATCACACTCTTCTATTCGCTCTGTCTGCACATGCAGTTCAGCTCACCAGATGAAATGATATTCCCCTTTCTACCACTGCATGCTGTTCTGGGGGATTTAAGCAAATTAAAGTTGTATAGAGGATATTACTGTTATATATCATACATTATTTTTTGTATGTTGTAAAACTTTTGAATAAAGTTTTTTTTAAAAAAAATAATAAATAAATCCCTGAAAGTGATATTTGGTACCCAAGTATTTTTGTAGGTGGAAATGGATAGCCCCTTCAGCTATCTGTTGTAAGATAAATCAAATCTTATCCTCAAAAGCTTATATCACAATAAGTCTGTTAGTCTTTAATAGGTAATTGTGGTATAACCACAGAACCAGATTCTGAATTCGAAAATGCTAATGTTACTACAGTGGTACCTCTGGTTAAGTACTTAATTAGTTCCGGAGTTCCGTTCTTAACCTGAAACTGTTCTTGACCTGAAGCACCACTTTAGCTAATGGGGCCTCCCGCTGCTGCTGCGCCGCCAGAGCACAATTTCTGTTCTTATCCTGTAGCAAAGTTCTTAACCTGAAGCATTATTTCTGGGTTAGCGGAGTTCTTAACCTGAAGCGTATGTAACCTGAGGTACCACTGTACATTGGAAAGCGGTATGAGCTCTGTGCTTGTTGGCTATTTAGTAAATACTGAAAGGTGTGGCATTGACTCAAAGATAAGGCATGTAACATCTATCTAGTGGCCTGCAGCAACACATGGGTATTTGCTGTTTGCAACAGATTTATATAGCTACCCCTCTGGTTTTGTGTATGTTCACCTTGAGTCAAGACCTCATTTATCAGATACTGAAATCTGATGCTTAGATCTAGATTGAGTCTTAACTTATTAAGTATCTTGATAAATTTAGAGGCCCACATACATAATATGAGCTTAAAGTTGAATTGCCAATTACCACATGTTCAGCAGAGGAATCTTTCCCCATTTTCTTTTTTCTGACCTGCTTTAGAGGTTTAACATGAAAAAAGTCATAGCAAACCTTGGGTTGGTACCCTCCCCCACAAAAATGCATGTTACCTGGATATTGAAAGCTTCCACTAGATTTTGAAGAACCTATTTTCTTTTCTGTTCAAATTTGGTAAATAGTGGTTTATTCTAAAAGTGTCTAGTTCAAAACTAATTACAATTAGAATTGTTTCTGAAGTTTTGATGTAATGGGAAACTGCTTTATGTAAAATGAAAAGTGCAAGCCATTTGTTTCCTGCCATTGTGTGAATAGAGGGGATGGAAATAATCCTGGTTTGAGGCTTGCTAGAACTAGTGGTAAATCATGATTTCATATTATATCTGAACTAGGCCTTTAGATTGCTTTCCATAAGTCTTTTAATGTGTGATTTCTCATACAACATGTTGGTCACTGAATAGCTGTCATCACTATAAAGAAGAATTTATTTAAAACACTTGTCAAAACTGTTGAAAGGATTTTGACATCTACATGTATTCATGAGATGAGTGCATGACTAGAACAAAAAAAGGGATCTCTTGCTTCAGTAGAACAGAGATACTGGCCTCATACATGGAATCTGGAAATTTCTAGATCTAACTGATAAAAGGAGGGAGGGAGGGAGAGAACATACACATACCAGCCATGAAAAGAAAACAATGGGAAGTATGCTGCCTTTGGAAAATACTTTCTGAATTAAACAACCAGAACATTGTATTATAGTAAAACTGCTTTTTTTCCTTTTATAACAGTTTTTCTGGAAGGTCCACAAGCTGTCTGAAAACTGGCGCTGTCTGAACAACCATCTGAGTTATTGGGGCCTACCACAATGGCAACTGGCCTAGCCAATGTAGGAAACTCCTTCGGCTGTCCATCTAACTCTCTGGTTTCTAGATCTAAGTTCCAGAGTCCTTCCGTAGAAGACGATGATGATGTTGTATTTGTTGAACCTGTGCAACCTCCACAGATTTCTGCAGGGTTGATAACGGATCCTAGAAATGTGGCTTTTAGTTCACCCAGTAATGAAGAGCATCATGGAAATGACCCCAAAGCAGTGGTTCCAACAAAAGACCTGAGTTCTCAAAAGGGAAGTATAACTGAAACTATTATTATTGATGATGAAGAAGATACTGAAGCAAATCAAGGGCAAGAGAGAAATGATTCCAGTTTCAGTGAAAGAAGATTTCCAGAGCCTAAAAACAGAGCCACTGAGATGGAATTTTCACCACCCAGTTTTTCAAGAAGTAAGGTAAATGCAGGAATAGGTAATAGTGGTATAACCACAGAACCAGACTCTGAAATTCGAATTGCTAATGTTACTACATTAGAAAGAGGTATGAGCTCTGTGAGTGTTGGCCGTTTAGAAAATACTGAAGGGCGTGACATGAACTTAATGATTACACATGTAACATCACTACAGAATACCAACTTGGGAGATGTATCTAACGGACTGCAGTCAAGTAATTTTGGTGTTAATATACAAACATACACCCCATCTTTAACTTCACAGACCAAGACTGGTGTAGGACCTTTCAATCCTGGTAGAATGAACGTAGCTGGAGATGTCTTTCAGAATGGAGAATCTGCGACTCATCATAATCCTGGTAGGTTGTACCTTTTTATGCAAATATATATTTCTTCTACGAGTGGCACAACTAATTATACCAGTTACATTGTGGATTATTTTTTCCATTTTTGGGCCATGGTACAGGTTTACAAATCAGGCTGCATTTATTTAATCAAGGTTATTTAAATGGAGTTTTCCACTGTAATTACGGTAGTATGTTTGCTGAACAAGTGTGCATAATAGCTGGTTACTATAACAATTAAAGCGTATTCTCCTTGGACCATGCAGCCCACATACCTTCTGTGCTACAGAAATATATCTTAATTTGAGACCAAGGTGAGTAGCTGTTGAAGAGGAAGGGCCATTGTTTGGTGTGGCTTGCTTATGAGTGAACATAGTATGAAGCTGTACTTTCCAGAAGGGATTGTTAGTTACTGGATAGAATAATTATTCACTATGATAAAAAAAGGAAAATATTGTTTCAGGTACTGGAGAAAAATACATTTCATTTGTTAAGAATATTTATTTATTTATTTAAATTTGTGTACCACCCTTCCTCCAAATATCACAGGGCGGTTCAGAACATAAAAATACACAATGAGAACACAAAGTACATAATAAAAATGAACAAAAACAGACCAACAACCAATAATGTGATTACTGAAGAAGGAGCAGTCAAAGCATAAAATTGGCATCTGTTCATAATATGAGATACTTTAACATAAAACTAATACGGTACAGACATAATAAGGTTTAAAAGTGCCTCTCAAATCCTATAGCAATGTAGTTTCATGGTATCTCAGAAATTTTGCTACATTATCCATAATGGCAGGTCTCCAGCTGTTTAGTAGAAAGGAAACCCTGGAGAAGTCAGGGCAATTTAACCTTCCTTTCAGCATGGGGTTTATATATTTATTGCAGATTTTCTGTGTAAAATGGGCAGTAAAATAAAACATGTGGAATGGTTTTGACCTGTTTATACCACAAGGGCCATATCTTTCTGAATAAAGAATTTTCTAGAATCTTCCTTACAGTCGCAGATGGCATGATGTTAAATCTTGCAAGGAAAAAAGCTCTACATTGGTGGGGATTCTGGTTCTTGGTCTCTGGGGCACTCAACACCAAAGACCTGAGTGGCCCCCAATCTAACCTGCATAATAGAATGGGAATATGAATAGAGCTAAGCTTCGGGCAGTCGGCACCAACCCCACATAAACAGAGAACAAGGTCATATGGAAAATGATTGAATAAGTAAGGGGCTAAGATGCAACCCTGTTTCCTCTCCTTTGTTGGCAATATTTTTTTAGGATTCGCCTACCTAGTTGGGAGCATTTCACATGGAGGTGTATAATTTCCTAATAATCGAAAGTAACGCTAATGTTCATTCTGGTTAATTTATTCCAGAGTATAAATTGGGATTGAATCAAAGGCTCCTTTTAGGTCCAGAAAGATCGTATAGTAAGGTTACCAGATTTTTTTCAGTGAATCCAGGGACACTTTTCAACTTCAATGGATTTTGTATGGGAACTGATCGGTAAATCCGGGGACATCTGGTAACCTTATCGTATAGAGCTTTGACTTTGATGCCTTAGAATATTTATCAACAGGGGACTCAGCTATACAGCTGGAAAAAAAATGTTTTAAGTGTGCTACAATGTTGACACTAGATGGTGATGGTGAGCCTTACGGAAAATTCAATGTATTTTTAAAAACACTTTAACAAAAAGCATTTTCAGAGTGGTTTTTATGTGTCTAGATTCTATCTGGGTGAGATAGGATGACACAGTGGTCCAGAGTAGTTTACCCTGGCAAAAGACCACCTGCTCTGGGCCTAGTATTGCAAGTTGAGACATCCAAAGTGACAGTTTACCCAATAGATGTTTAGCATATAACTTCCCCACTATAGGGAAAAGACTTGTTGATCTATAGTTAGGTGGTATTATATGGTCTCCCTTTATATATTGGAACTGTTATTGCCCTTGTTCATGCCTCTGGCATGGATCCAGTGTTATTCACCCATGTGAACAGATTAGCCAGCAAAGGGGTTCACCAGTCACGTCTAATGTTAGTACTTTGGAGCCTATCACATCTGGACCAGGTGCCCTTCCTTGCTTTAGCTGGACTATTAGCATTTTTATTTCATCAGGTGAGATTGGGAGCATAGGATGGTGACATGCCACTCCATCTAGTCCATGGGTAGGCAAACTAGGGGCTGGATCCGGCTCAATCTGGCCCGCGGACAGTCCGGGAATCAGTGTGTTTTTACATGAGCAAAATGTGTCATTTTATTTAAAATGCATCTCTGGGTTATTTGTGGGGCCTGCCTGGTGTTTTTACATGAGTAGAATGTGTGCTTTTATTTAAAATGCATCTCTGGGTTATTTGCGGGGCATAGGAATTTGTTCATTTCCCCCCACCCAAGATATAGTGCGGCCCCCCCACAAGGTCTGAGGGACAGTGGACCCTGCTGAAAAAGTTTGCTGACCCTTGATCTAGTCGTTCCTTGTGCAAGATACTTACAAAGTAATGATAACCAACTACTAAGCGAAATGGATGGAGTGGGGAGGTCTTTGGTGTTGCGTTCCTCAGAGACTAAGAACCAGAATTTCCTAGAGCTATTTGAAGTTATGAAGCAGATTTCCCATTGCTTGTTAGTATATTTAGTTCTCTCTCTCTCTCTCTCTCTCTCTCTCTCTCTCTCTCTCTCATTTTCTTTTTTTTTTAGTAAGATACTGCAGTAGATTTTTAGAACTAAAATATTCTGGAAGTAGGCAGCACCCTCTTCCTTCCAGTATTGTCAATAAATATTCTGGATATTAGATTTTAGAGCTCTATATTCCTTATCAAACCAGTTGTTTTGGATTGTTTCCACACCTGAAATTGTTGTTTTGAAAAATTGGTTAGAGATGTTAATAGATTCCCATATGCTTTGATAGTTTCTTGGGGGTATTCTGGGTTAATTACAGAAACTGCACTCCAGTGTGGACTTTGTTTTAAATAATTGATGGAATTTATGCAGTCCAAGGAATTCTTGGCAAAATGTCTTATGTTTTCATCAGGAGTTGGGCAGGAAATCACAAGACAGTTAAGTTCTATGGCCAAGGTCAAAAATAAGTGGTCACTTAACAGTGCAATCACCCACCACGACTCAATCCCCCAATACTGGGGAAACTAGGAAATAGTCAATCACGCAGTTAACCCCTTCTTGATACATAGGTGAACTCTCCGGAAAACTCACTAAATAATTGAGCAAGACTAATAATAATAATAATAATAATAATAATAATAATAATAATAATAATAAATAATAATTTATTTGTACCCCACCCATCTGGCTGGGTCCCCCCAGTCACTCTGGGTGGCTTCCAACAAATATTGAAATACATTAAAATGTCACAGATTAAAAACTTCCCTAAACAGGGTTGCCTTCAGGCATTTTCTAAGTGTCAGATAGTTGTTTATCTCTTTAACCTCTACTGGGAGGGTGTTCCACAGGGCGGGCGCCACTACCGAGAAGGCCCTCTCCCTGGTTCCCTGTAGCTTTGCTTCTCGCAGTGAGGGAACCGTCAGAAGGCCCTCGGTGCTGGATCTCAGTGTCCGGGCTGAACGATGGGGGTGGAGACGCTCCTTCAGGTATACAGGACCGAGGCCGTTTAGGGCTTTAAAGGTCAGCACCAACACTTTGAATTGTGCTTGAAACGTACTGGGAAGCCAATGTAGCTCTCTCAGGACCGGTGTTATGTGGTCCCGGCGGCCACTCCCAGTCACCAGTCTAGCTGCCACATTCTGGATTAATTGCTGTTTCCGGGTCACCTTCAAAGGTAGTCCCACGTAGAGCGCATTGCAGTATTCCAAGTGGAAGATAACTAGAGCATGCACCACTCTGATGAGACAGTCTGCGGGCAGGTAGGGTCTCAGCCTGCGTACCAGATGGAGCTGGTAGACAGCTGCTCTGGACACAGAATTAACCTGCGCCTCCGTGGACAGCTGTGAGTCCAAAATGACTCCCAGGCTGCGCACCTGGTCCTTCAGGGGCATTGTTACCCCATTCAGGACCAGGGAGTCCCCCACACCCGCTCGCACCCTGTCCCCCAAAAACAGTACTTCTGTCTTGTCAGGATTCAATCTCAATCTGAATTGAATGCAAAAATTGGTGAGGCATATGCCTGCATTGTTCATGATGTTTTCCTTAGAACAGTAGACAGTTAAAGGCAGGTAGAGAATTACCTTGGCCAAGTCCAAGCACTCTGAGAAGTGCAGAGTCATCATTGCCCACCCTCTCATTAAAGTCACCTGCTAAGATTATTTCAGTAGAGGGAATTGGTTGTTGCAAACTGCTTAGATGGCTACATTGAAGAAATGGGGAGGGCCTCTCTGTGCAGGGAGGTATATCTGCATAGATTTTGGCAAGTGTGCCTTGATTCTAATCAAACTTGAAGGCTTAGATAAGGCATAGGCAAACTCAGCCCTCCAGATGTTTTGGGACTACAACTCCCATCAGGACCACTGGTCCTGTTAGCTACGGATGATGGAAGTTGTAGTCCCAAAACATCTGGAGGGCCGAGTTTGCCTATGCCTGGCTTAGATAGTAGAGCTACAGGCTTGAAGGGATGTCAGGATTAAATCTAAACGTAGAGCAGTAAGTATGGCTAAACTGGCTGGAATCTACCTTTTGGGGTTTAGTTTGAAGGCTGGCAGTGAATAGGCTTTAAAGCCTTCAATTACTATTGGGGTTTGAGACCAGGTCTCCTGGAGCATAACTACATCAAAGTTTCTTAGATACTCTAGGAACTCACAGTCATTTGCCTTATTTCTCCAGCCCACAATGTTTCATGACAAGCATATCTAAGGGTGGAGAAGACTTAAAGACTTGGAGTCAGTCAACCTTGATAGGTTGCCATATAGAGTTGTTATCGTCATGGCATATACAGCCATTTCCCAAGCCCTTATGCTTACCTCCTGATACTGAGGTTCTCATTCCCCTTGGGACTCAGGGTGTTGTGAGGTGCACTTATGCACATCCACATTAATTTACGTATCTGTAACATGTTCAAAGGAGCATCTTCTATTACCATTGCTTAACATCGTTTCTGGACTGATGAGGAGCAAGATGTTTTTAAGTAAACAGGTTTTGACCACTTCTAATCTATCTATAATCAGGTGCTGTTCAGAAGTTGGTTATTTCTTAAAGGATTCTTACATTGTTATCCATGGAGAACTCCCCTAAAGGCACTTTCATCCAAGATGTTCAGTTCTCGGACGGCAAATTGTTAGCTGCCTTTTTAGATTTTTGAGTGGAGGGCAGTGAAGTTCTCACACACTGGGGTGTCTTCAAGTTAGTAAGATTGGGTAGTAGTGGAACTTCAGCTGTCATTGAAGATACAAGCTAGAAATATCCAGGGATATAGGATAATGTCTCATGAGTGAATAGTGTCACTGGTGGCTTTATGAATACTGGGTGTTTTAGAAACCCCACAGCAATAAATACAATATGTGATCTTTTTTGCTTAGCTTCAAAATGCAGTCTCTCCTTCCCTCCCCATTTTCTTTATGTGTTGAGTTGAACATGTTTGAATTTTCAAGAGAGCTGCTACACACCCTGCTCAGGTTAAGAGTGTTAAGCTTGGCTACTTTAGTTATCCATGGATAAAGACAGTTTTTGCAGCCCTGTAAAGTTGATAATTTTGTTCATTTATGTATGGTAAATAGAGAGGGAGGCCTGGTTGCTTTTAACAGGATCTGCTAATGGTTCAACCAGCAGACCTTTGTCCTTTTGTTCTGGCATCACAACCAAACTTTTGTGGGGCTTGGTTTTAGGAGTTGTCTGGGTTCTGGTCACTGTTTCTTATATGTGTGTCCATTTAAATGGGATGAGATAGGTCCAAACCATGTTTTGTTAAGAGAAGTGAAAATAAGAAACCTTAAGCAGAAACCAGCTCATTACTGTAAGGAAAGTGTTGGATGCAGTTTTGAACATAGATACAAGTAACTTGAAACACATGAGAAGGATCAAAAGGAGTGGGGAGAAAAAAAATTTGCTCCCAAAAGAAAAGAGTGAGGATCCATCTATTTATTTATTTAACAAATTCTATATCTCTACGCGGTTTACAGAAAATAAAACAAACATTAATATTGTCACCAAAACATTAAATTTAAAAACCAAACAGTGGAAGACTACAAAAGAATTGTATATACTATGTGTTAAAAGAAAGATATAAACCTGTGCCCACAAGATCCCTAAGTTACATATGTAGAACAAAACTTGCACAGTGGCATTTAGGTATAATTCTTCTGCTAACTTTAGGGGAAAAGGGTTGCCTACTAAAAACTGACCTCCAAATCTGCTCAGCCGCTTTTTTAGTTCTTGAGATTTCACCAATCAAGCATTGTTTCTCACTAAGAAAGATCTGAAACTAATGAAAACTTGAGTTTCTGAAGGTGCTTAATTTTTGCACCTGATAACACAGTTTCAGACATAAAAGACAAATGCAGCTCTGGTCAAAAGACGTTGCTTGACTATTGTAAGTGACTGGTGTTTCAGAACTTTATGAAGCTTGGCCATAAAGCTTCATGTATAAACTGCTTTACAATCATAATGAGGTAGGTCTCAATCACTCCTATATTGTAGACAATTAAATCTGAGTTTGCCTTGTTACCCAATGAGAGACACATCAATTATCACTACCAGGTTTCTGTACATTAATTTTCTGTAGCAATTGACCGGAAACCTGCTTGTGGATTTTAGCATGTCACAATTCCATGCACAAATTTCTTGCAGTATGTATGTGCACTGGGGTACTTACCAGTAATAGCACATTCTTCAGTCCATGGATGAACAGGAGTATATATATGTGATTTACAGGTGTCAAATGCTATTCTATCTTACCCACTGAAATGGTGAATTATTTTAACTTTAGATGCTTTAACTTTAGATGCTATTAGATTTAAACACAGGTTCACTCAAAGGTTCATTTCATAGTGCCTTTGAGCCAATATTAAAATTTTTAACATGCTCCCAGACTGCCACCCCAACCTTTAAACATTTTGTGCTAAACTCAAGACTGCAGTATTCTACTGAAGTCATTTTGACCAAACAAAGAGATTTCCCATTTTTCATATTAAATATCATACACAGTCATTTCTACATAGGAGTAAATTAAATAAATTAAAATGAGATATTTTTCATTATATTTTATTTTATTTTTACAATCGGAAACTGTGGCTAATACTTAAAGATAACCAATTATAGTTTGGTTAATGAAGAACCCATCTCCCACATGTGTCTCATTGTTTGGAAGAGCTAGCCAGGCTTCTATCAAGTAGCAGTTTTTGTAATTTTTTCTCTAGAAAAGTAATCTTATGAAAATACAGTCAGGCAGGTGTATATCCACAGCAGTGACCAGAGGATGAATGGCTGCTGGGAGCAGCACAGAGAGAAGCAGTGCCATGGTGCACCTGTAGCAACAAAACTGGATGCCTACATCTCTGCCTCACCTGCAATAAAACATGCCTCTCATATCAATCTCTATAGCCATAGCAGGAGCTGTAACTCTCCAACAGTTCGACTTTACCCCCAAAGGCGCACTCCTCCAATGTCTCCCGAGTCAGACTGATGCCAACAACCACAGTGAAAATACTGCAGATTCATGGAGTTATCCTTTTTCTGTGGATGGTTTTCCTCTAATCATGGTTTATGTAATATCCAAGTTGGCAACTGTTATTAGTGCTTGCACTTGATACCAGAATGGAAAACCCATAGTTTTTGATTTGGAGGACAAGCTCCCTTCCTCATTGTCCAATTTCACCATTTAAGTTCACTCTGGGGTTATTAATTAATTAATTACTATACTGTACTGTCTTCATACCACTCGGTGAGCAACTTTCCAGATTCCATTGTGGTAATGGACATTGCTTGAACAGTGTTGGGTGATTCACAGACTTTACGGTTATGTACATCTATACCTTAATGGTGCTGGAGGAGACTCTTGAGAGTCCCATGGACTGCAAGAAAATCAAACCTATCCATTCTGAAGGAAATTAGTCCTGAGTGCTCACTGGAAGGACAGATCCTGAAGCTGAGGCTCCAATACTTTGGCCGCCTCATGAGAAGAGAAGACTCCCTGGAAAAGACCCTGATGTTGGGAAAGATTATGGGCACAAGGAGAAGGGGACGACAGAGGACGAGATGGTTGGACAGTGTTCTCGAAGCTACAACATGAGTTTTACCAAACTGCGGGAGGCAGTGGAAGCTAGGAGTGCATGGCGTGCTCTGGTTCATGGGGTCATGAAGAGTTGGACACAACTAAACAACAACAACAGCAACTACTACTACTACTACAACACCTTAATAGCCATATTAGGAAAACCTGCTTATAAAAGTGCAAATCTGCATCTAAACGTAATTACAGATAGGGGATTTTAAGTTTTTAATGTTTCATGCTTTATTATGTTTTATATATTCTGTAAGCCACCCAGAGTGTCTGGGGAAACCCAGTAAGATGGGTGGGGTATTATTATTATTATTATTATTAATTTCTGAACTTCCAGGAAGACTTCCCACCATTATGTGGCCAAAATAGCCCCTCCCCCATATAAAAAATGTAAACAACTTCATTAGGTGTCAGTAATATGCAGTGTTGGGAGACAGAGGCTTGGCTCACATATGGTTAAGTTTCTCCCAATGTTGGGTTTTTCAGTTGTTCTTATCTCGTGACTTTGTAGACTAGTCAGCGTTTTAGAGGAGTGGTCACAAACCATGGTTAAGAAAGGATGCTGGGATTATTTGTACTGTCAAACAATAGTTGAAAACAAAGTGGGTTTTTCAAACCAAGTTTTGTAAGCCAGTAGCAAAACAATTAGTTTCAGAAATGGTTTCACAAATTGGGTGCTGTGCATATGCAGATCATTGCTCAGAACTTTCTAAGAGCTAGGTTTTTGGGTGAGCTTTTCCCCTTACTCTCAGTGTGCATGTTCATGGGGGCATGGCCTCCACCTTCCCGCTCAATACCTTTTGGCAGAGGCATCATCAGAGATTATGTCCTTGCTCTCGGGCAAACATTGTCCTTGTTTTCTTCTCTTGCTGTGGGTTAAACTACAGAGCCTAGGGCTTGCCGATCAGAAGGTCGGCGGTTCGAATCCCCGCGACAGGGTGAGCTCCCATTGCTTGGTCCCAGCTCCTGCCAACCTAGCAGTTTGAAAGCACGTCAAAGTGCAAGTAAATAAATAGGTACCGCTCTGGCAGAAGGTAAATGGCGTTTCCGTGCACTGCTCTGGTTCGCCAGAAGCGGCTTAGTCATGCTGGTCACATGACCTGGAAGCTCTACGCCGGCTCCCTCGGCCAATAAAGCGAGATGAGCGCCACAACCCCAGAGTCGGTCATGACTGGACCTAATGGTCAGGGGTCCCTTTACCTTTATCTGAGTAGATTGTTGTCTTTATCGTCTTGGTTTGTTGTTTGCTGTTTGTTTCAGGGTGCTTCTAGAGCCATTCACTGATTAATGTGATGTGGATCTAAAAAGGTTTTCATCCACACTGCAGAATATAGGTTTTGTTTCACCAAGGACAATATACAGAGATTGTTTTCATGTCACAGGTTAATGATAGAGGAGATGAATTAGGGTTCTATGATAATGTCCAAAGTTAAGTGTTGAAGTGTGTTATTAATCAAATACTGATCTATTTGTATATGAGAAGTTTCAGTTCCTTAAGATAGTGAAGTCCAGTTACTCCTAATAATATTTTCAGTTCTTCAAATACAATATCATGGCAAAGCTTGTCATTTACCAGTTAGTTATTTTATCATCTCAATTTCTAAATGGCAAATTATTGAAATTTCTATAGTGTTGTATAAAATATCATGATTGTGCACGAAGTTAAAACACAAAATACAATTAAAAAAATAGATCATATGTTTTGTGTGGAAATTGTTTGATTTGGTTGTGTATGTTTTGATGTTTATGACCATTTTTGTTATGTTGTAATTACATATTTTCTTCATCTTGCAAGCCACCTTGAGCGGAATGCAAATAAAATTGTGTGTGTGTATGCATAAAGCCTAAATATGTAATTAAAACATAACAAAAGTAATTAGCAGAAATCAGTAGCTTTCTCTGTTTTCTCTACATTTTGCAGAATATTTGTCATTTCTGCAGCTAACGACTACTACTTTTTCCAAATTTGATATTTGGATATTGATACCTGAGTATGAAATGTAGACACATGCCACTCTGATCTGGTATACAGCACAATGTGGCCTAGATACCAATGTGCTATAAAATCTCTGCCTGTGTGTGTGTTTATTTTATTTCTGTTGGGTTTCTCTGTTTATTGCTACGGTGTTGTGTTTCTATCTGGGCCTTGAAAATCTCCTCAAGCTATACCCTTCACTGACCCTGCTTTGTACCCCAAGTGCATGTGCCTGGCTGGAATATGCTCTTGACCTCTGATAATAATTTTCTGATGGAGGATAGAGAGGTGTGTGAGTGTGTGTAGAAACCAGCGTACTGTACATTTGTTGATCCGCTCAGTGTGACCCTGCCTACCACTGGAATTTGGTCCTCAGAAGTGAATGCTGGAAAAGGTTTTCCCAACTCTGATATCGTCTTCCCCACCCCCTCTGTTCCATCTTCAAAGTCGGTTATCACAGAGTAGGAAAATGTCTTCACGTTCACAGAACTCTCCTGAGCATTGTGTTGGAATTTTGAAGACAAGGGCATTCTATTGCTATTCTCATGACTAGCAGATGGTGATCTGTAAATATTTATTATGTTGTATAGGCGTTGTTGCATCCCAACATCTTTTTATGTTACTGACACTTATTATTTAGCCTTTTGAAAAAACTGAGTGGGTCTCCTCTTACCTACACTAGGAATAGAATAGAATTCTTCACTGTCAAATTGCTTGTCATATTGAGAAGTAATTTTTAAATTTTAACTTTATATATTTTGTCTCTTTAAGATTCCTGGATATCTCAGTCAGCTTCATTTCCAAGGAATCAGAAACAACCAGGTGTGGATTCTCTGTCACCAGTGGCATCCCTCCCAAAACAAGTCTTCCAACCTCCTACACAACAGCAGCCTTCTAAGCAGGTTAAAGTCACA
The DNA here is from genome assembly GCA_034641385.1 of Darevskia mixta. Lineage (NCBI taxonomy): Eukaryota > Metazoa > Chordata > Lepidosauria > Squamata > Lacertidae > Darevskia > Darevskia mixta. The sequence continues at coordinate 24,071,041 of JAWWNH010000014.1, read as the reverse complement.
TGTGCTAACTGCAAGAAACCTTTGCAGAAGGGCCAGACTGCATATCAGCGGAAAGGATCAGTTCACCTTTTTTGTTCCACTACCTGCCTTTCATCATTCTCGCATAAACCAGCTCCAAAGAAACTCTGTGTTATGTGCAAAAAGTAAGGGTTAGATCTCACTGCTTGATCCTTGTCAATGTGATCAGTATTCTTGTTCAATGTTCCAAGAACTCAGTAAAATATTTTATTTTTATTTATTCATTCATTTATTTATTTATTTCATAAAATAAATACATTGCTTGATAGTTTGCTCACAGTGGGAGATGAGAAATTGTTGGCTTGAGTGCCCATTCACATTGAGCTAACCATGGATCGGTCATTATTTAGCTAACAAAATTTATATAACGCTTAATCAGCAAAAACCTCTAAGCAATTAACATGAAACAATATAAAATAACTAAAATGAAGGTGGTTTGTATAAAAAGTTTTCTCCTTATAACACCCATGTTTAGTCCTTTCTCTGTATAATATACTGTAATCCTATGCCAATACTGAGACTTGGAAATAGGAACAAACCTAGTTAAATTTCATACTACTTAACATCTTAGTTTTGTTCACTGTTTCCTATTCTGGAATCCATGAAGAATGCTGTTTGGCACTAATGATGTGGGTGTATAAACAGTTCTGAAAAAGCAAAATATAAAATTAAGTTGAGACTTGTAGGAAGCGTGGGTGGAGCATTTTGGCCTAATTTGATTTGTTGAGTGCTAGCAGTGAGGTCTGTGGGTGGTGCCAAATCCTGCTTTGCTTTGTTAATGAAACATGATTAAATCTAGTGTATTGATATTCTTGAAACCCTTGTTACCCATCTAAACAATATTAGCTGCTGCATCGAGACATGTTGGACAGTTAGATATCTTAGATAAATTGATTTTGACATCAACTTGTAATTTAAAAATGTATAACTTTGCTTTTGAAGCTGTTAGGTTTACTGAGAGAGAAGAGTTGTAACTATCTGTTGATCCATTAGCTGTCTGCAGCTAGGTGGCTGTCTTCCTGTTTTATTAGAGTAAAATCACTTAAGTTAATAGGGCTTAGCTTATGCATACTTCAGTACAAGAGGTGAGACCTCAGGTTTGTGGGTATCTGGTGAGCAATGAGCAGCTATAGCACAAAATAATTAAATGCGCTCCCATTCCCTTTTGTTAAACAACAACAAACGTTTGCATTATGGTGTTTCTGTTTATAATTGATATTTTTGTTTCTCATGGTATTCCACGTGTCTCCAAATAACACTTTTTACAAATAAACATTTCTATTTTCTTCATTGCATTTTCACCACTGTTGAGCACTGATGTAGCTATAAGACTAATTCCTTTTAAATTGTGGCTTGTGAAATGGGAGGCTCCACCCCATCCCCCCCCCAAGCAATTTATCTCTCTTTCCTGCCACAAGTTGTGGCTTTACGTTACAGCTGCATCTATGGCAAAATAATTTCATAAACAGAGTGAACTACGTTTTCACACTCGTAATTTACAAAGAAACAGGATTTGTTATCCATAGTTTGCATTAGGTGTCCATGATATATGAAAATATGTTTTCACAGCAAGAAGGGGTGTACATAGCTGCTTATACTCAAGGAGAAAAGACTGGCTTTTGATATGCAAACCATTATTTGCACTGCTCCTTAGTCTACAGCAGGGATAGCCAATGTGGTACCCTCCAGCAGTTTTGTACATGAACTGTCTGCTCCAGCCAGCATGGTCAGTGATTGGGGTGATGGAACTTGTTGTCAAAAACTTCTGGCAGGCACCAGGTTGGGGAATACTTGTTTAACAAGCAGGAATGAGCTGAAGTAAACCTTGGGCTTGCATGCTCCTCCCTATTCTCCCTCTCAGCCTGGAAGAACAACTTAAAGGATTCCACTTTTAATTGCAATCTGTCAGGTCAGCCATAAAAAACTGGTTAACACGAACTGTGGTTGGCTTGTTTTAAACTAACTTCAAACCACGTTTTCTGAAGCTGGCTTTTTAAAACGAAGCATAGTTAATGCTAACCACAAGCAGGGATTTGGATGACACCAAAGTTGTGTTTAACTGAAGAAGTGAAAGCGTTGTCTTTGGTTGCACAGCTTGTTTCTTCTTGTGTGTGTCACATTAAACCATTTTTAGCACGATGTTCAAATGCGATGTTCAAATGCAGCCAATGGGATGTCCCCTCCTATTTTGGGGGGTGGGAGGGAGGGGGCTCTTGATAATATCAAATTGTTCCCAGTTTTTTGTTCAGACTTTTAAGTCTTGTACTATCTGTGACTATTGTACTTCGTGGTGGATCCTAATATTTAGAGGACGTTCCCTTCTTATCTTTCAGAGACATAACAACAATGAAAGGTACCATTGTTGCTCAGGTTGATTCAAGTGAGTCCTTCCAGGAGTTTTGCAGTACGTCATGCTTGTCCTTCTATGAAGACAAACAGAATCCCTCAAAAGGAATCTTAAATAAGTCTAGATGCACTATTTGTGGAAAACTGACAGAGGTTTGTTTGTTTCTCCCATCCCTCATTTATACACTAATATACAGTAACATTATTTTAGTTTCTTGGGAAATTACTTAGGTAATATTTCTCACCAATATTTCTTATGTGGGCAGAATTTTCACTTGAGCCACTTGTCATGCTCTTCAGTCTTCTGGCAGCATACAAGTTCTCATGATAGCTAGGAAATGAAAATTATTTCTGCATCCTTCACAGACTTGAATTTTAACTATTCTTTGATTCTTTTTAGTTACGACTTGTGGTAGTCTCTATCCTTGTCATTACCATTAGTCTCTGTCATTTGCCTTCTTTGCAAAGATAGAAATAATGCATGTAATCCGTGGTTCAACTTTGTCAGTGTCTGAGACAAGGAGGAAATTTGGTGCATTTTGCTCTTCCTTTGTGCTTTTAATATACACGTAAAACTCATTTTTCCTCACATTTGCCCATAGTGCAACTTATTCTGTGAATATTAGTTCTATGGAAAATGGGATATTTCTCTTAGAAGAGGGTCTTTGTTTCCAGTCTTTGAAAATTAACTTTTTGAGAGTTACTAAATTTCTGTGGTGACTGAATACATTGTAAAACAGAATACCGGTATATTTTGCTTTACATGTGAAAGTTTACTAAACACATTTTATTTCATTCTGGGTTTTTATACTCAGTCAAGTACTGAATACTTACCAATATTTACCAGTCAGATATTTTACAGTCAAATTGTATTTAATGTAGCATCTTCTGCTCCTGTTTTGTTTTTGTTTTTTAAGTTTCAAAAGTACCAAATGCAGCTTGCATTTCTGAAATTGCATTTTCTAGATTTTTCAAACAGTTTAATCCAAAGTTATGTTTAAAAGCTGTTATCTGGCTAATTATAACTCATTACAGTAAAATTGATTTCCCCCCTTTTAGATCCGTCATGAGGTTAGCTTTAAAAATATGACACATAAGCTGTGTAGTGACCACTGCTTCAATCGATACCGAATGGCAAATGGCTTAATAATGAATTGTTGTGAGCATTGTGGGGAATACCTGCCAAGTAAAGGAGCAGCAAACAATATCCTTATGGTTGATGGAGAGCCGAAAAGATTCTGTTGCCAAAACTGCGTTAGTGAATATAAACAGGTAACTCTTTATCTTCCATTGTCATTTATTTAAAATTGTTTAACCGGTTTATTTTGAAACCATACTTGGTATTACAAGTAGTGTACATTTGTTCATCTAGAAGCATATTATTTATTTTAAAAGTGAAACTGAGGACACGAAACTTCCATGTTGGCTGAAGTAGCACCTCCACAATCAACCTTGGCCTTTTTTCCCATTCATTTGGAGGCATGTCTAGGATATGGCAAACATATTTCCACAATAAAGCTATATTTAATGTGTTCATCTTAACATACAGGTTTTGGCCCTGTATGTTAGATTTCCACTTGTTTTTAAAAAATTAAGAAACGATCAGCCAACAAAATATGCCTTCTTGCATATGTTTCTCATTAAGGATCCTTAAAGCACTTGCTGTAACTAGCTGTAGCTAGCTGGTTCTTCAGAAGGACTGGGTCCCGTCCCCCCAATCCCTCCAGTTACTGCATATGTGACTGTGATAGCAGACTCTTTGAAGCAACATGACAACTGACAATTTTGTCCAAAGAGCATCAGGGGTAGTGCATATGGGATTTTTCATTTCTTTCCCACAACTCAGAATGCCTCCACACTATTTCTCCCAAACCTCTCCCACTGTAGTCTCCAGTCCCGAACCTCAGGTCTTGAATGGCCTCCGACCTTCTGGAGGGGCAGGGTGTTCTCCTTGTGCAACTATTCTTGTGCATGTTCTACACTGGATCCAGGCCAATGTATTGTTTCATCAAGGTGCTTTTTAGGTTTATTCTAAACTCTGTGGAAGAATTTTCTATTCGTTTCTTGGAACAAGGTAACTTTATTAGTCTCATAAAGTGGAGAGACTTTATACTGAATAAAAAATACTCTATATTCTATCTCGTTTTGTATTAGCCTGTCCTGTTCTTAATGTTAAGATGCTACTTATATATATATTTTATAATATGTAAACAGCACTTCTAGAAACATAACATGGGCCTTGTTGTTTTATTATGCAGCAAAACAAAAGGGTCAAAATAGGTTATTCAAGATACTAAAAATGATAGGCACACACTGAAGCCACGGAGAAACTTGGAGAAGCCTTGAATAAGATTTCATGAAGGAACCCAAAAGATACAAGAATAACATGGGAGTTTCCCACACAATCAATAATGCATTGCTGAAATTCCAAGTGAACATGGAATTGTGATCAAATAACAACTCTGTATCTTATCAGTTTATTGTGACATGTACATTTTTTTCACCTGTATAGATACTTCATGCTATTTTTGACATATCATCCCGTATGTTTTTTCCCCCAAGAGGGTGAGGTGGTGTGATATATGTAGAGGAAATTACAAAATATTATTGGAATATTTGAAGTTTTTATTTTTGGGACCTATATTTTAGAATTTATTTGGGGATGGATGAACACTTTAGAATATCAGCTTAACTTTATGTAGAAGGCTGTGGGGGCAAATATTTAGGTGCATATAAAACTTGGAACCTGATAAATCCCTCTCCTGTTATGTGCTTGGCCATTAATCTGCAATTAAAGGCCCTTGAATGAATCTAGTGGTTTCCGTTCTCCTTGGGGCCACTCATAAGCTGTTTGTTGTCCAAGAGTGAGTAGCTTGCATGGGAAGATGGTTCTCTGACTATGGGAGATATTTACAGTCTTCCCATTGCGGGTAAAATGCCTTGGCATTTTGTAATATGCCTGGCTCCATATGCAGTAGTGCAAGGCCCAGGTGGGGGAGAGTGTATTAGTGGTATACTGGGGACCCTTCCCATGTATAGGAAAGGGATGGATCATTCTGTTGGATTGTAAATGGTTTGTTATGGAGAAAGCTAAGATACTTCTATACTTTTAAAAAATAACCAAGAGATTGGTGCTTTGGCTTTAAATTCATAGTTTAGAATGGTTGATAAATTGTTGGCTTTGGGGGGGTCTATGTAAGCATAGCCTACATATTATTTGGGATTTCAATGTAGAAGGATGAAACCATAGTAGTGGACCCTCTGTCTAGCATTTTATGAAATAGCTTTATTCTGATTTTAAATTACTATAAAGGAATGTAAACTGATTGCATCTTAAGTATTTAACTTTTTAGACTTAAAAATCAACACAACTATACCTTATTTTAGCAAACAACTATGGGCACTATAAGTGAGTATTGTTAAATATGTTTAAATATTTTCACACTTAATATTAAAACAGCACAATCGTTTGGAAACATTTGTTTTGAAATTTTTGGTCTGGGCCTAAAGCTTAGCTTGAATACCGCCTAAACGCAATAGGCTATGCAAAACTGCCTTTGCTTTTTGCTACTATAAAAGTTGTATTAACAAATATTTGGTTTTTATGTAGTAGGAAAACTGATAGACATAATATTTGTACCTACTTAACATTTTGTTTAAATAAATAATTTTTTCCACAAATAACTTTTTTGAAGTAGTTGTTTCAGTTCCCACTCGTTCTGGTCTCTCTCAACATTTTCCTGTGCAATTTTATTATGGTAGTCTTTAGTAACACAGAGTTAATGGATAAATAGCTTGAAAGTGCTTACAACTTGACTTTAGAGACCATTATTTTAGTTTGGTTGTTCTTTGAGGACTGACATATTTTCCCACATCATGGGTGCCATGTGAGAAAAGTGCTTGGAAGATGAAGGCATACTTCCTTCCACATGTTCACATGGTTGTACTGGAATGCACGAGAAGAAGGGACGAGTTGCTATGTGGCAGTAGATTTGCATTGGTTACATATCATTTCAAACTGCCATGGAACATTTGCAAGCCTAGGAATGCCAATTTGCTGCTTAGCAAACTTTTCCTTTCACCTTGTGCTTTCAGTATAGCCACATCAAAGTGCAGAAGCGAGCAGAATCTTAACATGCTTCTGCCACTATATTTGCTTTAGGAGAGTCCTCCAATACTTGGCTTTATATTCTGTATGGTCTCAGGGACCATCTGAAAATTCAGTAGTCCACAGACAAGGGCTTATTTACTTACTGCTCTTCCTCTCTCTCAAGCCCAGAATGATGCCAGCTTACATGGAGTCAGAACTTTAGCTCTTAGTACAGTGTTTTCTGACTGTCTTAGAACATGGGTAGGCAAACTAAGGCCCGGGGGCCAGATCTGGCCCTATCGCCTTCTAAATCAGGCCCGCAGACGGTCCAGGAATCAGCGTGTCTTTACATGAGTAGAATGTGTCCTTTTATTTAAAATGCATCTCTGGGTTATTTGTGGGGCATAGGAATTATTTCATTATTATTTTTAAAAAATATAGTCCAGCCCCCCACAAGGTCTGAGGGACAGTGGACCGCCCCCCTGCTGAAAAAGTTTGCTGACCCCTGGAGAACTCTCTCTGGTCTGTCAGAGGTCGTTCACTACCAGGCTGCCCAAGATCTCGGAATGTTAAATCTTGGATGGGACCCTTTATTATAAAAATCTGAAGAAACAAATGAAGACAACACAGTATTTAAGAAGATATGAAATGAAGCAAATAAATAAATAAATGAAAGAAGCTCAATTATGATAACATGAGTTCAACTGGCCAACCATTTGTATCATTGATGCCCATCTATTGTAGGCCCGAAAGCACTGCCTGCAACGTAACAGAAACCTAGGGCTGCATTGGTCTTGCGCTATGCAGGGTGTTTTTTTCCTGTGCTACTTTACTGGAAAACTTTGCCAGGTACATTTTGACTTGATTCCCTTTCCCCATATTTGTCATTGAGAAGAAGCCATGCAGTTGTTAAAGGTCCAGGAGTCTGTTCAGAATCCAGCAGGCCTAGAGGAAAGTAATATCAAGTTTATCTCCAAAGCACAAACACACAGCACATGCAGACTGCTTCCTTAGCCCTTGAATCCAAAAGGAGCAGAAAACATGGGGGGTGGGGGGTGGAGAAAAAGGAAATACAGAAAGTGTCTAAAAATACCAGATCGTTAGGTGATGGGTTGGAGAGGCAGTTCCTCCAAGAAGTTCATGTGCTGCAGAAGTGATGCTATAAAGATGATTCAACATGTCTTGTAGAATTATAGACAAGGCAATGCGTGTGCCTTGCTGAATGCATTTTCTTAACACAAGGAACATGTTGCCATTTTATTTCAATCGCTGTGAGGGTTTTGCTGAGGTCGCCCATAGATACTATTGCAATACAGCTGAGAATGAGCATTTACTCTTTACACTTCAGCTGCTATCCAGTCACTCTTGATGGACGTTACGGCTATGTGTTAATACATGCGTCAGTAAAGGTGTCTGCACTACAGATAAGTGAGTGAAGCAGTTTACAGATTTTATCTTTTTGTGTATTTGGAATGAAAACGGTACTCCATCACACACACTGCAGTGCACATGGGTTTTCTAATACAAATATTTTTAATACTGTATCTGGCAAAGTAATTCATGAAACAGCACTTAGACCACAAACAGAATATGGCAGTTTAGGCTGCTGTCTGTAATTGACTCATAATGTTTTGTTTGCATTGCTTTATGGTAGCTAAACCTCAATGATTTCTGTCTCTTTTTCTTCGGTGGTTGATAATTCAGGGCATGTCCTTTTAGTTTTTGCTTCTTACTTTCTTTGCTGCTACTTCTAACTGTTAGCGCTTATCTGTCATGCTTTTCAGAGGAGGTAGTTGTATAGCATCAAACAAGTAAACTTTGTTGCCAAAAGGTAGGCTTTTCATTTTGAGCAAAGGAACATGCAGCAACAGTGAAGTGTGGTAAAAGAAGGAATGCTCTAATGAATATGTCATGTGCCTGCTTAGAGATGAAACGGCGTAATGCCTTAATTTACTTGAAATTCAAATACATAGTTTAGAGTAGGTATCTTCTGTAGTCAGATGCTTCTAAAGATGTCAAAATGAGTCTTGCAGGAGAGTGATAACTTTATTTGTTGTTTAGATCTGTGAACCCTAAAAGTAACACTTGAATTCTTAATTCGTATTCTGCTTGTAGGCTTTTTTCCTACCTTAAGGCATCCTCTTACTTACAAAACTGCTTGTACCTTTTTTTTCTTTTTTCTTTTGTTCCTTTAGTAAGCAACTTTCCCCCTTCCTTTAATCTTCTCACCACGGCTAACTCTTTCTGCTTCCAAAAGCTCTTCTGTGTATAAAACACATTGCTGTATCTATCTAAACTTTCATATGCTTTTTTGCTGTATTTATAAGATTTCTTATCCACCCTTTACCACAAGATTGCAGTGCGGGTTACAACAATACAATTATAAAAACAAGAAAAATTGTTCAAACAAAAAAAGGGGAACATAGATTCAACAAAAGAGGTGGGTCCCACAAAACAAAATATGTTAACTGTGAAAAGGCCATGGGAAAGTGTCTTACTTTCACACAAAGTTCTCTGGTACTTTTTACTACATGTTCCCTATACTATTTAACATCTAAGTGGCTGGGAGAGATCATCTGGGGAGTGTGAGCTGATTGGTGATTGGGTGTCACCAATACTTTGATGATTCCTAGTTTTACATCTCCTTTTCATCTAATCCAGGTGAGGCAGTGGGAATTGTGAGCAGTGCTTGGGTTTGTAGTGGATGAGGGCCAGTAAACTGAGACTTGGTACAGGGAAGACATGAGTATTGTTGGGGGGTGGTTTGCCCACCTAGGTTGTTCTCAATCTGGTTTGGATGAGGTTTCACTCCCCTCTATATTACAGACAGCCAAGAACCCTCATCTAGCCTTCAGAAGTGTGCTTAAATGTAAGGTGGTTTACACCAGAAAGGGGCATGCCATATCATTTTTGCGGGGAGGGAATTTCATGATTCTGAAGCCACCACACTAAATACTGTGTTTCTTATAGATGTCATCCTAATGTCAGCAACCACTGGTATAAGAGTCAGTGCTTCCTTAGCCAGTCTTAAATATGGGTGATGATGGGTTGTTCAAAAGGGAAAGGTTGCCCATGAGATTCATACTATTCTGGATACTAAAGGTCACCAGCACTTAAATTAGTGTCAGAAACATCATGGTAACCAATGAAGTTGTTTCAAAATAAGTGTTATAATCACAGTGTCGCAAATCCATCAATGTATGGACCTATTGAAGTTTCTGGACCATCTTTGCAGTTCGCCTACCAGCCCAGACTGTTAAAAAGCATTTTGGGCCACTTCCACATCCCAGGTATCCTGGAACTGAGGAGGACTCGGATGCATTGCAAACATGAGTGATATGATCAGATCAGGCAGTTTCCCAGATTACTGCTTGTTCAAATTTCCAACCATCATTTCTGTTGTGGCTAGATGGAACTTCAGTTTATTCACCTGCATCCTATCCCATTACAAATTGAAGATTCTTTTAGAGGAGGCCACTGCCACGTTTCATTCAGATAAAAAGAAGTGGACCTGGGTGTTATCCCCATACTGATGGCTCAGCAGTCTGAATGAAAATCTGACTTGTATCCATTTCATGAAGATAAAACGTTTAGGGGAACAACTGAACGGAGGATGCACATTGGTTATTTTCCATGAGGAGAGATTCTGTTGTGCCAGCACTGTATTTTACAGTGGAGTCCATTGGGCAGAGCAAGGGAGAAACAGACTTGACCGCAACAGTTGCTGTAGCTGATCAATAAGTTTATCCTTCCCCTCCGCATGACCTACTTCCACCCCACCCCTATTTGGGTTATCAAAAACATCTTCACCCTCATTCCCTTGGAGTGATGGATCCTGAAACTGGTGCTTCACAGCTCCTGTTGGTTTTCCCCAAGGTGTCAGTATAAAAACTGCTTTGCCACATTCTTGATGTTAAGCACTAGCATTCTGATTCAATCTACAGTTTTGGTTGTAGCAAAATGTTCCCTAGTGGCTAACAAGTCTAAACTCCTATACAAGCAGTTACTATCCCATGGCCCACCAGAAGTTGCTGAGTTGCAACTCCCATCATTCCTGGCCATTGGCCACTGGTTGATGAGGGTTATAGTTTAGCAATATCTGGAGGGCTACGGGTCAGTCACCCATGCCCTATGCCACTGTCTCATTTACATATTTCAGACAGTTTGGCTTTCCTAGCTGGCCCTGCATGTGGAACAGGTACTATCTCAGAGAAGACTGCTGGAGGCCCTGACTTTCAGTCTCCTGCCTTGCAACTTAAGTTTGACATGCAGGACCATATGACTACTTCCCTTGTGTCAGTGGTGCCAATGTGGACCATTGGTTCCCACCCAGTATACTCCGCCAGACTGTATGGTATCTGCAACCTTCATACCAGGCAGACAAGTCACTGTGGTGTGTGTATCCACTAGAAATCTAGGTATCTTCGTCTCTAATGATTGAATTGCCTACAACAAGGAGCCTGCCCCATAGGGATTTTCTCACTGTCCTCCTGCCCCAAGACTCTCTAGGACTTCAGAGGAGCTTTCGCCTTGAGAATGAAAAGCTGCTCTGTCCCTAAAGGCCTCGTCCACCAACCTCTCTGCTTCCCTTTGCTTCTCCAGATCCCAAGAGATCTTGCCCCTTCTTTTTAGTGAAAGACTTGATTTTTCAGCTAGAGGATGTACTGTTTAAGGAATGATGATGGAAATACCCTTTGCACGTTTCAAAGCTGTGTTTCTGTACAAAACACAGTTAAATTCCTATCTTAATGCAAAGAAACCACTTGTCTAGCAAGCAGACATTTTGCTCCAGACTATTTAGGCAGCTTCTGTAAATCGACTTTCAGATAGCAAGGCTGCCAGCAGATGGCCTTATGAGACTGCATCAGAACATCCTCAGTACAGATATGAAATCATGGCTGTTCTAGCTAGATTCCTCATTCATCATCAGCAGTACTACAGTGACTGACTAATCTTAAAGGAAGACTTTCTTTTTCATGGGTTGCCTAAGCAAGCACAAACTCATGCAGGCATTAAATGAGTCTGAAACTTTGCTGTGTTTTGTAGAAGAAAGTCTAGAACATGTTGATTGGTATTTAAAGAAGACTCAAATAAGATCATATTTTCCACTGATCAAGTTAAGGTTTAGGTTTGATTGTTCATTTCTCTTGGTGGGAAAAAACTTCTTGGGTGGTTTCAGAGTTGAAAGCAGGTTTTAGATGCTCCTGTTGCAGAGGCAGAAATGGTACTGTGAGTTGCTCCCATAGTACTTGATAGGATGGGGCAGGTTACCCAGCATGGTGCCTTCAAGATGTAGCTGGGCTGTAACTCCCACCAGTCCCAACCAGCATGATTAGTGGTCAGGGATGGGAGCTTTAGTCCAGCAACATCTGGCGGGGGCACCATCTTGGCTACCCCATGGTAGGAAAATGAAGCATGTCTGTTGTCCCCTCTAGACATTGTTCCCTTACATGCAAGTCAGTCAGTTCACATTTGGTTATAACTGAATTTCCTCCTAAATAAATTAACTGCCTTTGATCATTTACTACCTAATTAGCCAGTGGTTATAGTAAATGTTAACTCAGTGTATGACAGTTGTGAAAAGGGCAAATTATGTTACAGATATTAGGTAGGTGATAAAAAAAAATTATATATTTTTTAAAATAAAAAGTGCGTTCTTGCCTGGGAAGCTATGCATAGTTCCTCTCTTTGTATCTCACAAAGGGTATTATCTAGCTAGAAAAAGGACAGGCAAGGGCATCCAAAATAATTAGGAAGTAGTGCCCCGTCCTTGTGAGGAAAGGCTACATTGTTTGAGACTTTTTAGTTTCAAAAAAGATGAGTAGGAGAGGGGCATGATCAAGGTTTACACAGTCGTATTTGGTGTGCAGACTGGATAGTTTTCTCTGTCTCCGTATTAGAAGTCAGGGTCATCCAATTAAAGTTGACTGGAAGGAATTTCAGGACTGACGAAAGTACTTTTTCACACACTTTGCAATTTATGAAATTTGCTACCACAAGATGTGATGGCCGTTAGCTGTGATGACTTTAAAAATCAGATAGGACCATCGTTGCAGGGAGTTGAATTTGATGACCCTTTGGGTCCTTTCCAACTGTGCACTTTTGTGATTCTATGAATCTTGGTGTCTTTTTCTTCCTTCTTAGTAATCCAAAACATAATAGGCAGTATCCAGCGTTCCTGTTTAGCTAGCACAATAGACTTTTGTTTGTGGAACAGAACTCTCCTTTCCCCCTGTAGCCTCACACACACCTGTAAAATCAGCTTTCAGAGGCAAATTGGGCCAGGGGATGGGAATGAGAGAAAGGTGAACCTGTTGCAGAAGTGGAATTCTGCTCGCAGAGCATCAGACACAATGCAGTGTGTTGACAAAGTCAGATGTTAAGCAGCATTAAAGGGTTACACTTGTAACACTTTTGACATCAACACTAAAGGCACCAGTTGCATCATCTTTTTTATGTAGAAAATTGATTTCAATGTGATAAAGGAGTGTGAAATCACTACTCCATATTAAGGAGGAAAGCTTAGTTCTTATCTTTTCTGTGAGAAAGTAAATATTGCTTACTGCCTGAGAACAAGTTTTCAAGGTACCATCTTAGCCTTGTGTGATGACGTCCCATTGCACCAATGACTGCATGGTGACCCTTTGCTCAGGTCATATTAGGAGGCTTCAGGTAATTTTGCAGATGCTGTTGCATGTTAATCTTTTACCCATACTGTCTCCTTCAGATACCTCTTCACGAAAGATAGAACTGATTTTTCAATCTGCCATAAATGTATCATATGCGAAAAGGCAGGATATAAAGTAGCTAATAACCTTTTGTAGTTTTGACCAGCTTAGAACCATATACTTGTGTTTGCGTATAACAATAATAATAATAATAATAATTTATTATTTATACCCCACCCATCATGGAAACCCAGCCACTCTGGGCGGCTTCCAACAAAATATAAAAAATACAATAAAACATCAGACATTAAGAACTTCCCTGAGCAGGGCTGCCTTCAGATGTCTTCTAAAAGTCAGATAGTTATTTATTTCCTTGACATCTGATGGGAGGGTGTTCCACAAGGTGGGCTGCATTAGTGAGAAGGCCCTCTGCCTGGTTCCCTGTAACCTCGCATTACCGCCAGAAAGCCCTCAGAGCTGGACCTCAGTGTCCAGGCTGAACGATGGGGGTAGAGCGTGTTGGAGTAGTCCAAACGGGAGATAACCAGAGCATGCACCACTCTGGCAAGACAGTCCGCGGGCAGGTAGGGTCTCAGCCAGTGTACCAGATGGAGCTGGTAGACAGCTGCCCTGGACACAGAACTGACCTGCGCCTCCATGGACAGCTGTGAGTCCAAAATGACTCCCAGGCTGCGCACCTGGTCCTTCAGGGGCACGCTAGGACATTTTTCATCTTCTTTTTCTGACATTCAGACTTAAGTCTTCTGCACCCCATCTAAGTCCCAGCAGCTGATCACCCATGTGGGTCAATTTACATCGTTGTGACTTTTCACATTTGGCTTACAGTGGGTGGAGAATGTAAGGATCCAGCCTGCGCTAAGGATTTCTTCTAGGACTTAAATTCTCTTGTAAAAATTGATTTGATGTGTTTTCTTTAAATGCCAACACTAGATGAACCTCAAGTTCACATGGACCTCAGAAGTATATAGAATCCATCACCGACACTTAAACCAACACTTAAACCACTCCCCAGGACCAACTGTCTTTATCTCTAAACCTGCTTTGCATTCAAATGGAGACTGCACACATGAACCCAAGTCCTGTCATCCTTGCCCATGAAAATTCTGGAATAAAAACAGCATGGGCAGGCCTATATGCATATTGCTCCGCATAAGCAAACACAATTTGCAGGTTATGTTGAATGCATGTTCATAAAATGGAACTGGCAGACGGGGGTGGATGGGTGCTATCTCTGTTGTATGTGGGTTCTACATTCTGTAAAATACATGTGGATAGGGACCCTGTGTGTGGTGACTTGGCCTTGCTGAGCTGAGCTTTTGACAGGATACTAGAAAATTCCTGTATGCCTATTGTAATAAGACAATCTGATTGAGTCATAACTAATGTTATTTTTACTTTTTCATTATTTGCTTTTTAGAAATATGGCAAATTAACAGCTTGTACTGGTTGCAGAGTTCAGTGCAGGTTTTTTGACATGACACAGTGCATAGGACCTAATGGACATATGGAGCCATACTGCTCAACTGCATGCATGAACACACACAAATCAAAACATGCAAAATCAGAAAGTAAGTGAAAAGGTTGGCGTGTTTTCATCCATGATGATAAAATAATTTTCCGAAGTAGGAGACTCTTGTTTCACTTATGCTTTCTATCTGATTTTCCTTTGGGGGAAAAATATTTTAAATTAGTTGATGCCTAGATTACGTTTAGCACGTAAAATAACATTAACTATGCTTATCGGTCACATACAAAAGCTATAAAGATTGATGCCTTTAGACTTTTAATATTTAGCTACAACTTTTTTATAATGAAAAAATGTACTCTTAATTCTTCCATTTAATCTATTTTTGTCTTAAATTCATTGCGAAGCTTTTATTTTATGACAGAGGAATATTGTTAGAGTCATGATCAAAGAACACACATTGCTAGCAAAAGTGCAGTCTGTGTTCTTCCTTGCAAAATAGATGGAGAAAGTTAAAAATAGGTTGAATTTGTTTGAAAAAGTGCAAGTGCATTTTTTGTAACCCCACCAAAACAATACACTGAGGCATGACTTACACAAAAAGTGTTTGTAATTATATCTGTATTTAAAAACGAACTATTTAAGTAGAGCTTTCACATTGGCCTGGTTCAGATGATTATCTTATCATCTTACAATGCCATGATATGAACAAGATGATACATGGCTCATTTGTTCCTCCTTCAACACTGTGAGTAAACTAGGAAGCCTGTAATTAACCATAGATTCTGTTTTCATCTGAACCAAGAAACTATAGTTTCTAGCTTCAGAACACCTGGTGTCTTCCAAAGCTGGTAACCGTAGTCTCCTGGTTCAAGTAAAGTGGGAAAATAGAGATTTCCTGGATTGATTGCTTGAGTAGCAAAGAAGATGCATTCCCAGCTAAAATACTCAGAGTTTATTAAGCCAAGATAAGATGATATGAAAGCAGCCATTGATGCAGATTTTGAGAAATGCCAACTTGTTATTCATAACCTTGTACATTTGCATTTATTTTATTTGTAAACTACATTTTTCTTTTAGGTATGGGGATTGTTTGCCACTTTTGTAAGCGAAACTGTTTACCTCAATATCAAGCCACAATGCCTGATGGAATACTGTACACCTTTTGCAGTTCGAGTTGTGTAGCTAAATTTCAGGTTAGCTGTTGTGTTAAATCTCTTCCTCCCTGGATATATATTTTTCTGTGCATGCCTGTTAGGTGCTCTTAGTATGTTCATATTAAATAATTCACTACCTACTCATTGTTAAAAACTACTCTTTATGAATATATGTTTAAACAAGTGGGGCTTCTAATGTACCTGGTCAAATTTTGGCACTTCTCAGTAATTTCCAGAGTTATGGTGAGAGTTGTTTGAATGTCCTTTCCCCTGCACTAAGAAAAGTGAGATTATAAGCAGGTCACCACCTGCATTGGGACAACCCATGGTTACTTGAACACAAGATCTCCTTTGACCCTGTGTATTAAACTTAGTTTCAGATAACCACAGGAATTCCTGGGTCATTTCTGCATACTGTAAGAGGAGCTGGTAGGAAGCATTTATATCATCCCATGTTTAGAAGTTGGTGAGAGGCAGGGAGTAAGTTTTAATATCTTATCTCAATGTGAGTGAGGGGTGGGCTTAAGTTCTGAATTCCTTTGGGCTGCAAGAAAAACTCAATGTTTGATTTGGCAATGACTGGCAACCTATGTAATCATGCTGCTTTTAGAGATTAAGAATTACACTGCACAGAACAATTGGATTGGTTTCCAGTGCACTGTTTGCTGGGTGTTCATTCCATATGAGTGACATTTGAAGCCTCAGCGTACATGTAATAAGGCTGCCGTGTATTCACATTGTATAGTTTTAAGCGACAAGAGTTGTGAATACCTTAATCCCCATTCCATTTTAAAAGCAGTAAGTGTTTTTAAATAAGAAAAAGAGGGAGCAATTGTTTATGCTACTTGGTAGTGGCCTCCAAGTGGCCTGCTGCTCATTCTTGAACGTTACGCCGGTTTTACTTAAAAGAACCAAATGTGCTTGTCATCCAGATTTGATACAAGCCAGTGAGACTTGATGTTGAATGGGCCTCAAGCCTGTGTTGCTTTCCTGACCTTTTGCCAACTTTGTTTTCTGTAAATGAAATAGAAATTGTAAATTCGGAGGATGGCGAAATCATCATTGCAAGATGGTGTCTTAACCCTGATGACCCTTTGTGCCCTGGGATTATTAGTCTAAGTATGTAATTGTTAGCTATGAATGCTTTAAAAAAGAAAAAGAAAAGATTCCCAGATATGATATGCCACATAGGCTGCATGGGAACAGAAAAGATATCTGGACTCCTACTTTCCTCATCATTTCTGCCTCCCAAAGTTACCCCAGAATGAGATTTAGGAAGGAAAAATGTGGATATAGAGGAGAGCCTGTGCAGGGCAAGTCCAGCACCATGGAAACCCTTGTCTCCTAACCTCATCAGAAATTGGATGAAGTTCCTCCAACTCTTTAGAGGTGACATTGCTAAATAGGCAAGCAACTTAGCAGAGATCTCAGTGACAGCAAGCACGGCAATGGAACTCTGCTTCAAGAACAAAGCCGCCATAGAGGTAATGAAACTCCCACAAATTGACTTAAAGCTACAGCTAGAAGACATTCAGGATCAAGATTGCTGCCTGAATATTAGGACCAGGGGGAATCCACGAGGAAGCTGGAGAGCAAAGTTTGCAAGAAGCTTTTATAGCACAGATCTGCCAGCTGCTTCTGAGGTGAATCTTTAACCTGGGGATATAGAAAACCTACACAGTTCACTTTGTTCCAAACAAAAAAAGGCAAGAACCCTAGGGATGTTGTAGTGCGTTTTTCCAAATACTTGGTTAAAAAAAAAAAGACTTAATGCAGAGATTTAGGGTTACCCTTGTAAGTTAATAGTAATCCAGAATGGAATCTAGAAAGCTTTTACAGCATTTGGAATTGCAACCTAAATTGGAGCAGTGACCACAAGAAGCTGATGAAGAAAGCAGGGATCCAGATCAAGAGAGCTTTGACCTAGTAGTGGCAAAGAGACAAAAAGGTTTCCCCAAAGAAGAAATGGCCAGAACTTATCCCAAGTGGATCCTGCTTAGCTTGGGATTTTATGTGACCATTCTGTTGACATTGCATAAACAATCATTTTAACTACAGCATAAAATTGCAGCGCTAACTTCTTTACTGTTAGACCCGTGAAGTGGGGATTTTTCCCTCCCCTTTGATTCCCACTGCATTTGGAACTCACTGAGTTTCAGGGGAAGGAGAAGTTGTGGGTGGTGGTTTGTTACTTGTATGGGACAAATGGGTACATGCCAACAATTGTGGGAAGTGGTTAACTACAGGTTCAGTGTATTGCCCTGATAAACAGCAAATACTCTTTTTGAAAAATACACTTTTTCACAGCAAGAATCCTTTAAACAGGAATGGATGGTCATCGGAGACAATCTTAATTTCATACTAAATGAATATTTTGACAGAAGTAAAAAAATACTTAAAGGGAAAAATACATCACCCTCTACTGAAACTCTGCTATATTAAATATTGAAAAAAGACACTTTTATATGATTCATACAACTTCCACCAAGAGAAACATGATTACACTTATTTTTCCAGTTAACATGATTACACTTGTTTTTCCAGTTAATAGGACACTTTCTTATAGCCTACCTCTTGATCTCAGAGATGTGGTCCTTTTGGGATCACTCCTCCAATATTGGGAAGATGCACACTTTGATCATATTCCTTTGTTCACTTCTTTGATCTGGGAAAATAATCCACTGGAAATGGATTCAGGATAACTACAAGTCAGTAGTTGTTGAAATGCCACCAAAGGAAATTCTTAAAGCAATGGCCAGAGGAGCATTAATTGATTTAAATTATAGATGAAATATCTCTTCCACAGTTAATCATAGAAAAATGTTAAACCAACTCCTCTCTATTGAAGAACCTCAAGTGGGCATTAAGAAAACTAAATGTATTTAAACCACCTGTGCCAGATGGCTAAACTGTTGTCTTCTCTAAAACCTTCCAAGACCGGTTGGCTTCTTTATTGTTAACATTATTTTTAAACAAATAAAGCAACAGGCAAATACCAGATACTTTGAAAATTGTTACGATTCCTAAACTTTTGAAGGATTTTGAATCCATTGAACCACATCACCCCGTACTTTAAATAAATGCCTGTATTAAACGTTCTGGTAAAGAGATGGCCTGTGATCATACCTAACTGTATTCATCATTATTAAAGAATTCACCTGACAACACTCAGTTGCCTAATGTTGAATGGAATTAATTTTCGACAAAATCATCCAATACCTATAGCCATTTTAGCCCTGGATGCCACCAAGGGGTTTGTTCACTGGGAGTGGAAATTTTTATTCATTACTTTAAATAAAATGGCAAGTGAAAAGCTTAGCAAGCAATTAATAAATTGGCAGAACTCAGCTGTTTTCTTCACACAACTGAAACTGTCTGAGATTCCATATAATTGGATTAACACCCTCAGGTTCTACATGTTTCTTTACCTGACCTATAACACTATTTGAAAACTTGATTTATACCACAGATCATGTGGATAAAGGCCTTCTGTCAAAAATGTTGAATATTTTGGTCCAGACCTCAACGAAACCTCTACCTTCCTTAAAGGCCCTTTGGTATTGTGACCTGGGTGCAATAATAAAGGTAAAGGGACCCCTGACCCCGGTCCAGTCGCGGACGACTCTGGGGTTGCGGCGCTCATCTCGCTTTATTGGCCGAGGGAGCCGGCATACAGCTTCCAGGTCATGTGGCCAGCATGACTAAGCCGCTTCTGGTGAACCAGAACAGTGCACGGAAACGGCGTTTACCTTCCCACCGAAGCGGTACCTATTTATCTACTTGCACTTTGACATGCTTTTGAACTGCTAAGTTGGCAGGAACAGGGACCAAGCAATGGGAGCTCACCCCGTCGCGGGGATTCGAACCACCAACCTTCTGATCGGCAAAACCCCTGAAAAAAACATAAGACGGTGTCTTATTTTAGGAGAAATACGGGGCAGTACTCATCAGGAACACATTCAGGGTAAAGCTCGGTTTCTCTTTTCATCAGCTCAAACACTTAAAAATGCATTAAAAACTTCTGCACTGCTGGTATATGTACCCACTTCTGTTAAGTAGGATTGCCGAAACAAATGCAGTCAACTATCAAAGTACCGGGGATCAAGGTTCCCTGTTCTATATGTGGTCATCCTGCCCAGAGTTCTAGCAATTTTTGGGTAAAAATGTTTCATAACGCTGAAGTGATTACTCACCTGATGACAGCAGTAAGATTAACTAAAATTTGGAGATAGCTAAACACAAGCTTAATGGAAATTGGTTTCAATAATTATGAGGCCTTCAAATGGCAAAATTAACCAACAAACTACAGTGATAAGACATAACAAGAAGTCTGACAAGTTTTTTGCTGTTTGATTCAGTTTTATTAGATACGCTATGGAAAAAAAGAACATAGGTAGAGAGTACCAGCCTCTCATGACGATCTACGGAAAGGTGCTTTATTTGATGGGCATTTTTATTGGAAAATTGAGTTTGTTCAGACATGATATGCTGTATTTATCTGTGGGGGTTTATTTGTTGTTTATACTTGAAATTTAATAAAACAAGTTCGGAAAAGGTCCTGTTGATTTTGGTGGGAAAGATTCAGGCATCTTTAGCAGGAAAGTGACTTGATCTTAAAACAGCTTAGCTTTGATTGTATCCATTTCTTTTTAAAACTTTGTCCAAGTTAATAATAAAATGTGTAAGGAGCCACCTGATTTCATCTCCAGATTTGACATTGGCCTATTAACATATAAACTGGTTGTGTGTCCTGGAAGGTTCTTAGAATATTCTAGAAAGAAGTTCCATCAAGTGGAATATACTTTGCTTGTAATACTTAGAATCATGCAAACTCTTGCTTTTTTGGGTCACCAAGGCTGAAGTCTCTGTTTGCAAATCTGTATCGGTATCTACGTACACACTGATAGTTCATTTCAAAATGGCTAGAATATGTTTGACCTACATCTCTATCTGTACCTGTAACCCTGGCTGCTTCCTTTTTCATGTAAACCAGATGCATCTTTTATCTGAAAACTGAGCAAAACAGTAAAAAACAAACCAGTTTGTATTCTTGGCCTTCTTGCATGCTATCTGTACCTACTAGACTCACCTTTTAGCTGTGCTTTACTTACTACTTTTTATTTTTTAAACGATTCTAGCCTACATTTCATTCTACCTCTAAGGGCTCAAGGTGGATTAATTCCCCCTCCCCACATTTGATCCTAACTGTGTATGTGGGTTAGTCTACTCAACTTCTTTTGCTGCTTGCGTTGTTGTCCTAACACGGTTCATTTCATGGGGTGACCTTGTTACGTATACGAAGAAGGAAGAATTGGACAGCTCTCATATGATGTAGCTGGCTAATAATACTGCTTCTTATCCGATGGAAAGGGAAGGCAATCTGCAGATCTGGACTGCCCACATTTTCACTGGATGGATGGAAATTTACAGGTCAGATATATTTTCCAAGTTAGCCAACATTATGTCACAGAAGTAGTATCTAACAATTAGTTTTCTCATGTTTTACCTCCAAAGCGAGTAACTTAAGCCAGATCTGCTACACACAAGTATGAGAACTACACATACAGCATTCACTTAATATAGCTGGTTGTGCAAGAAACAAAATAGGCAATTTTGGCATTGGTTTTAATTACATTCTCAGTACAATGTCTTAAAACTATTGAGTGCATATAAATAATTCCCATATAGTGTAAACTATGGAACCCAATTGCATTTTGTGGTGTTCTGACATGCTTGCTTCCTGTTGACTCCATTGTTCCACAGTTTGGGATAAGTGGGTGCTGCAGGTATGTGCACCATGTTGAGTTTACCATATCCGTAGAAGATATGTCATAATCACATGAATACAAATAAAACTAGACTTGCAAAGATGTGTACCCCAAGAAGCCTATCTTTCCAATGGCTTTGTGTATCCCACATTCTCCCAGTGAAAATGTTGTGTTAACCTGTGTAGCTACACACCACTTTTCAGCTTTATTAACACCTCTCTGCATTCTAAAGCTACCTGTATATATGTGTAGGTGATATCCGAAAGGCTTCAGAGCTTCTGTGGTCCCAAAGGTCCTATCCATGTGGCTTACAGTTTGGTTCAAAGATTCAACCCTACTGTTGCTCTTCAGTTAAATACACATCCTATTCTGCCATTTATATCACCCATCCCACCCCGCACCATTCCCTCGCCACAGTCCAAGTTGCTATAAAATTAAAATAGTAGGTTTTGAGTGGCACCTGAAAGTTAAATCACAAACAGAACTACTTCTGGAGAGAATGTGAGCTTTAGTGATACTCTCTTCGGATTTTTAAAAGATGTGCTAAATGAAAATTAATTGGGAGCTGGAGCTGGAGACTGAGTCAAAGGAATATACAGGCTGCAGACCTAATGACATACATTGTGTGCTTTGCTAATGGAGTACTGTCTGCTTGATTCTGCTGTTCACTATCACCACCACCCATCAAATACAGTCTTTATTTGCTCTTATCAATTGGGATGGTCTGAAGACCTTGGGGTAGCCTGTTCTGGAAGATTTGACTTATCTAGATGCTTACTGTGGAAAGGGTTTCTCCCTGTTGCTTCTACCTGTACTTGTGGGTGGTTCTGCTCAACCTCTCTCTCCCTTTGTTTTGTCGGCTTTTGAAGGGATGTGGGATGGAGCTTGACTACAGACCAGGCAGGGTCCGGAAAGCCTTTTGCTACCTCTCCAGGGGCAGGAGTCATCTTGTCCTCCAGCTAACTCTCCCTGCCTGTGGTTGAAGACAGTTGGGCTCCTTTAGGGTTCTAAATCAACCCTGTGTTTTTCACTAGCCTGCCTTCCCTTTTTGTGAGCTGTTCTCTTCCTGGTCCTCCTCTCCTCTTTGTTGGACGTTGTGCTGATAGGGAGCATGTGTGCGCTTGTGTTGTTGGTCTCTCCCTTCACCTCAGCTGTAAGACATCAGGTGGAGGGGCTGTGGCTGGGGGAAGAAGGGCCTCACGGGCCAAATTACGCCCTTTGGCAGGCCTAACTGTGGTTAGCTCAACCACAGGTTTCATATCTGCTTCTGCACCAGCTGAATTTTCTTCTCTTTACTTCAAGGCCATGTGCTCTTTGGAAAGCATTATAGGAGAAAGAGGTTAGCTAGGCAAAGGATTCATCAGGACCACTCAGATTACCCCCAACCCAGAGGGCCTTCTGCCACCAAGTCCCCGTGTGAAGGGTCTCCAGGAAGTGTTATAATTTAATATTGTTAATGTGGCTTTTAGTAATCTTTATGTTTCTTGTAAATTTGCTTGGAAGGATTTGTGTCCTGAAAGGCCGTATGTAAATAATTGTAATAATTAAGTGTATAGACCTGACTAGTATTTCATTGGCATCTTGTCATAAAGACCTCTGCCTTGACAGTAGTGATTATGCTTTTAATGCCTGTGTGTGTGTGTGTGTGTGAGAGAGAGAGAGAGAGAGAGAGAGAGAGAGAGAGAGAGAATGTGAATATGTATCTCGGTGTTCGTGTGGCAGTGCAGCCAAACGGGTTCTGTAGGCTGAGCTCAGTGAACAGTTGAGAATGCAGTGGCATAGTGAGAGGGAGTTAGATCATGAGATGTCACACACTCTTCCTCCACCTTTCTCCATGGGCCTGCCCCTCCTCATCTGTCTACTGTTACCTATCTCCTGATATGTTTCTACTAGAGAATGTTGTCCGTCAATCACAACCTGCTGCCTAAAGTTCTCTCTTGCACAGCTTCGCTCATTCTCCTGTGCTTCTTCCCCTTACACCTTTCTCTCCCTTCTTTGCAAAGCCTTTGGTTTAACCTTCCCCAGCTGGAATGAAGCCAAAGAGCACTCAGTGTTCATATTTATCATTGCTTCCTCCATCCCTCTTGTCCCTTTTTGCTGCTGTTGTTTTGGAGGCTCTTTTGATGCCTGCTTCTCTATGTAGCTCTGAGTTGTCATGTCCATTGATGACTGTATAAACAGTAAAAGTAAACCTCAGAAATGTTGTGAATGATCCTATATAGAGGATGTGAAATTTAGCAGAAACCGTTTCAAGGAAATTCCTCTTCATAATAATACATATTCTCACTAATGCTTTTTAACAAATGCAGTAATGCACTTCCAGCTCTACAATGCTATGATTCTCACTTCTTTATTGTGTCTTTAACAGTGGAGGAATTTGATCTGTATATTTTAAAAATATTTTTCAGACTCTTAGTGTACAGTCTTCAACCAATGGCCAGTTTGTGGCTCCGAGTGATATTCAGTTGAAATGCAATTATTGCAAAAATACTTTCTGCTCAAAGCCTGAAGTACTGGAATGGGAAGTAAGTAAATTATATCAAAATGGGATATGTACCTCTTGTATTGAACATAAAATGTTGTTGATACTTTATTGATGTATTTAAAATCTTTGTAGCCCGCCCACCCTACCACCCAAGTTGCTGTTTAATATTTCTTTAATAACCCTAGTTGAATGTTACCAGCCTATTCATGCTTTAAGATCTTCTAGAGAGACTCTTTTCAAAATTCACTCGTTAGTAGAGATACACTATGATACCTACCAAGGAAAGGGCATTTTCTATAGCGGTGCCTCAGCTATGAAAAACCCTCCCTAAGAAGGCAGACCTAGCATTGCAGACATTTCAGCTCCAGACCTTCCACCTCCGTTTTATTCTATTGTTTAAATTATGTGTGAATTGTTGGATTCATGGGGAAACTGTTAGGACAAAAGAAAAGGAATACATTCTTGATGACCAACACATTCCAGGCACCTGTGGTTCAGTTTCAGTTATTGCCAGTTCTTTCTCTCAGGCACCAGTATGATTAAACACAGTGTCTTGTTTTCTAATATCTGTTTCTTATAAGTTGTAAATCGCCCATGTATTCTAAATTATTAGATGTATGGGAGAAAAACCCAATGTAGGAAACAATGCCTTGCTCACATTGCTGCCTTTGGTTTTCCTCCCATTAAAATGTTGTTTATGCATGTGTGGCTGTATGTAAAACACTTTTGTGGTGTTCTGAGAGGAGTGTGGAGAACTATTTACCCTGCTCCTAGGAAATGGGGTGGAATGGGAAAAGGCACCCTAGTTCTTCCAGCCAGCCGGAGCTCTTGCTGCTGCTGGAACTTGTGGGTGTGCAAAGTCTGCTTTGCAAGTCAGCTGCAGAACATTAATTTGAAAATACATAGAAACAGCTCTGCCCTCTGTATTCCTGTAGAATGGCTTTTGCTGATCTGGCAACTGTGCCCAGCAAGCAACATTGCCCAATCCTTGGTTTAAAAAAAACCACAGTTCTTACTTTTATTAGTCAAAATATAAGAGCCTTAATATGTCATATTGTTGATATTGTTGGATGATTTGACATTTTAAAAAACTAATAGACAAGCGGATTCTCCTTTGCTTTAAAAAACAAACACATAGCCTTTTTTCCTGAAGGGTAGAGTTTCTCGTGAATAAGGATTTCTTTTCTTTGGATAAAATGTCTTAAGCTAATGTAACTTTTTGCCTTTTTTGTTTGAAGTCTTCTAACTTACCCATTGATCTTCTGTGGTATTTTTCCCCCATTAGAACAAAGTGTATCAGTTCTGCAGTAAAATTTGTTCTGAAGATTATAAGAAACTACATTGTATAGTAACATACTGTGAATACTGTCAAGAGGAGAAGACTCTGCATGAAACGGTGAAATTTTCTGGTATCAAGAGACCATTCTGTAGTGAAGGTGTGTTGTGTCTCTCTGGTGCATATTGCTACCAATATTGTCATGTGTAAACGTAGTATTTAAGTATTTCAACATTACAAAAACACATGAACCAGTTTTGGATGTGTCTGGGGCCTAACTGAAGGAGCCAGTAGGCCGTAGCCTGCCATTTATTTGATCTGAGGTAATTTTTGTCATCTGATACCTAGATAGACTCATGGCTGAGTAATATCAACATCCAATATCCAATGCTCTCCGCATGGAAGCCAAATGGACTTCCAAGGTTTCGCCTTCTTGTCCTTCCCCCTGCAGCCTTTTGCTTGCCCTCAAAATATGTTGTGGAGGGTCCTTAGGCGGGGGTGTTGCAAGGAGGACGAGAGAAGGGGGGGGCTCCTTGTGGGAACATGAGTCCATTTGTGCAGCGTTAGATTCCACCCCCAGTGTACCACTGCTTGAATCAATTTTTTAAAAAAATTGTTTAGATTTTGCAAGTCTAGTAGGCTACATTGCAAAATCTATTCTAGACCAGCAAATTGCATCACATGCTACAAAAATGCCTTAAACTCTTGTCCACTGCATGTCCACACACACATACTACTGTAGAAACAGAGCTTCTGATACAGGAAACCTGAGCCTATGTTTTTCCACATTCGTTCCCCACCTGCTAGCGTTATCTGGGAAATTGGGAAAAGAGAGGACAAGACAGGGCTTGCCATTAGGCAGAGTGAGGTGGCAAATGTTTAAGGGACAGTGGCAGGATATTCCTCCTGAGCTCCTGGCTGTAGCTTGGAGGACAGAACTGTTTATGCTACATGAATTGTCCTTCACCTCAATAGGATTAATTGCTAGTCCAGTCAGCTTCTGTACATGGTATGGTAGGAGCATCATTCTGACTCCAGCCTCAGGCAGCAAATATATTGGGGTGGCCCTGGGGGGTTTGTGAATCTTTTGCCACAGTACAAAAAAGCTGGCCTTTCTCTGTTTGGGGTGGGGGACAGCAAGATCAAGGTGGCCTTTAAAAAGTAAGTGGATTTTGAGGTTTCAGAATGTTTTCTTCTTTTCGGACCATTCAGAGCAACCACTATTTGGGGATTTTGCTAAGATGGAATATAAAACAGTCTAAAGCCCTTGAATGTCTACGCTATTGGATTGTCATATATTGCCAGGAAGCACCTTTATTTAAACCTATAACCTATGCAAAATACTGTAAAATGAGGGACGCAATTCTAATGTGTGGATTTGTTCACGACATCTCCACTAGATGGAGCAGTGAACTGCAGAAAAATAAAATAAAAAGTTATATATTTCAACCTCCGTTGAAAGCAGATGGACATCTAGAATATGAAATAATGAGCCAAGCAATTTTGTTTTCTGTGATAAAACCCCTGTTTATACAAATCCACTTCAGCCAGGGGCATGGCTAAATTTTGTTTCTTAAGGAAGTATTCTGCTGGAAGAGAATCTTATATAGATATGTTTAGATAAGTTTAATATTTAAAAAGTCTTATTGAGCAAAAGCTTTTCAGTGTTTATTAGTATTTGATCAATATATTTTATCTTGTATTATTAATTATTCATTTTTCGATCCCCTTTCACATCACAAAGCTATACAGAATCATACAAAAAAAGAGAATAATGAAAAATAGATTTAAAAATAATCCAAGCAATAACTAAAGATAGGTTTAAATACAGTGCACATGGACACCCAAGGCAGAGGCCCATATCATATAGGTTTCATCAACTGTGCCGTTTTTCTTTTTCCAGGTTGCAAGCTGCTGTACAAACAAGATTTTGCAAGGCGGTTAGGATTACGATGCGTCACTTGCAATTATTGCTCTCAGCTCTGTAAAAAAGGAGCAACTAAGGAACTTGATGGAGTAGTAAGAGATTTCTGCAGTGACGAGTGTTGTAGAAAATTTCAAGACTGGTACTATAAGGTAATGCAGTATTCAATAAGTATTCAAAAGCTTGAAAAGAAATGAAGATTGAGAGATAAACTATCCAAAATATTGTTGATCCAAATGCTGCATATAAATAAAGAAGTGCAGTCATATAACATGCTATGACTTAGTATGCATGATACAGAAAGCCAAACTACGGCTTGCTAAAGATGTGCCAACATGCAGGCTCCCGGAGAAATGCTCCCAGGCACTTTGCTTTTGCCCAGTCCTTTTTATTGTAGTAGTATTAGTAATAATAATAATTAAATTTCTATATCACCCTTCATCCAAAGATCACAGGGTCGTTTACAATATAAAACACAAAAATACATACCTTAATAACAAACAAACAAAATAGCTTTCCCCCCTACACACAAACACACACACACACACACACACACACGGTTTTAAAAGCCATCAATTGTTTAATTAGCCCATAGCCTGGGAGAAGAGGAATGTTTTTGCCTTGTTCCTAAAGATATGTAACAAAGGCTCCAGGTGAGCCTCTCTGGGGAGGAATTTCATGGTAGAACTGTGTTGCTTAAAAATATTTCAAAGGAATTACTGTTACTTATTTTCCCTTTTCAGCTGCCCAGTCTAAACACCTTTTAGAATAGTTTTTATATCACATGTATGGTAGTAATTCTTTCTCTAGTTAACAACATTGAAATTGTTTTTAAGGCCGCAAGGTGTGACTGTTGCAAAACTCAAGGAACTCTTAGAGAGAAAGTCCAGTGGAGAGGAGAGATGAAACACTTCTGCGATCAGCACTGTCTTCTGCGTTTCTACTGTCAACAAAATGAACCTGATATGGCAACACAGAAAGGACCAGAAAACTTACAGTATGGTATGAAACTTCCCATAACTAACAACACAGAATAAAAAAAAAGATGATGTACTTTCAGGAAAGTCAAGTAATATGAGCTTCCAAAAGAGCTCTTAAGATAAAGCACTAGAGCCGTCTATACTATAACGTAGTGCACACAGATAATCAGGGATCACGCTAGAGCTCAGCATGTCAGCCTGCATGATGGAGTGGACAAAAATGATCAGTCTTTTCAAAAAATGAAAGCAGACTCACAGTTTCCCCCCATTCTTAGGAGGATGATCTGCTCCTTGATAATCAGTTAATTGGCTTAACAATGTTAAGGACATAAGAAAAGCCTGCTGGATCAGTCCAGGGGCCCATCCTGTCCATGGGAAGCCTCAGTGCAACAGCTCTTTCCTGCTTGTGAGTCCAGCAGCTGGCATTCAGACACATAGTGCCTCCAACCATAAAGGCAGAACAACGGTAATCATGACTGGTATCCATTATTACTGTAGTAGTGCAACCAGGTTGAAAACATTGGTTTTACCTTCTATAACAACTGCGTATGAAAAATGGCACTATATTAATTCTCTCTTCTCTCATTCATAGATCAGGGCTGTCAAACCCCCCGAACAAAAACCACAGTAAGTAAATTGCAGCTTGTATAGCTGGGTTCATTGTACTTGCATTCCACAAAATATAGGTGGGGATTTGTTTTGGTATTTTGGCTCACAATAAAACTACTGATAGGCTTATATTGGCCACCTGCCAGTTCAGAGAATCGAGGTCTGTTTTCTGTAGCACAACTACTATGGCATGACACTTCTGGGAAGTGTCTTGGGTGGGCCAAGCTGCTGCGGGTTAATGATTATATAGGAAACTTGTGACGATCCTGCAAACTCAGCAGCAATTTAATGTGTACTTGGTTGTATCCAACAATGTTGTTCTGCTTGCAGAACGGAACTTCCCTTTCCTCTCCCCTGCAGCCTCTCAGGCACCCTCAAAATCTGCTCCAGAAGATTGGAGGAGAGGACCTTTGAGCAGTTTTTGGGGGTGCTTGGGAAGAAGGGAGGAAAGAGTAGTCTCACTGCGTGAGTGGAACTCCTCAGGCCCTGTGCTGGATACCACAGCTTGATTTTAGAGTGTTACTGATGTAAAAGATTTTAGGGTGTTCTCCCTACTTGTTGCCAGTTGCCTAGAATACTGAATACTCTCCGCCACGTCCACTAGAATGCAGGCTTTATCCTAAAAGAAAAGACCCTTCAGGGCTTGGACTTTGTGGTACCTCCCACTTCCGTCCCTAGACTTGTTACATCTCTTACATCGCTATAGAAAATCCGTTTTGAGCTCTCAGAAGCAGCCATTTATAGCTTTATCCTGTATTAAAGACACTTCAGTGTCAGCTGAGTGGGCTATTGCCCCGACCTTCTTAGGGGTCTTTTGTTTCGGGGGTGCTTATATTGACTGATGTCCTTATTTGCAGGGATCGGCACCACCTCCTTCCCCAACACCAAATAAAGAAATGAAGAACAAAGCAGTTCTTTGCAAACCTCTGACAATGACGAAAGCAACATACTGTAAACCTCACATGCAAACGAAATCTTGTCAGACAGGTAAACTGTTGAGTCAAAGCACCGGCTGTCCAATCGCCTTCTTTTGCAACATTGTTTGTGAGGAATACAATTATAATCTGATGATTGTATGCTACCCTTCTCGTGCTAGTCTATAACAGTATATTGTCTTTTGTTTCAGATGATGGCTGGGAAAAAGAATACATCCCTGTACCTGTTCCAGTTCCTGTGTATGTACCTGTTCCTATGCACATGTGTAGTCAAAATGTTCCAGTTCCTACAACGGTTCCTGTTCCAGTAAGCCAGATTTCAGCCTTGTTTTAAAATTTGTAGTATTTTGCATGCCAGGAATATAGTTTAGTAATCCTAAATTTTCTTACTGGAAATCATCTGTTAAGAGTTGATTGCGCCTCTTAAGAGATGTCATACACAGCTGCTAGGCTTCAACAGATCACTCTCTTAAATATGCTTATCTCCGCAGGCATCTGTTCTATTGCTGAAATGCATTTATCATTTCAATAAATTGTATCACGCCTTTCTAAAGAAAGCTGTGCCCCTCTTATTGCATGCCCATAAACCAGCAGGCTGGTCAGACATGGAGATAAGTGAGGCATACAAGGGTAGGAAAGTAATAAGGAAGCCCTAACCTAACCACAGAGCCTAGGGCTTGCTGATCAGAAGGTCGGCAGTTCGAATCCCCGCGATGGGGTGAGCTCCCGTTGCTCGGTCCCAGCTCCTGCCCACCTAGCAGTTCGAAAGCATGTCAAAGTGCAAGTAGATAAATAGGTACCGCTCTGGTGGGAAGGTAAACAGCATTTCCATGCGCTGCTCTGGTTCGCCAGAAGTGGCTTAGTCATGCTGGCCACATGACCCAGAAGCTGTATGCTGGCTCCCTCGGCCAGTAAAGCGAGATGAGCCCCAGAGTCGTCTGCGACTGGACCTAATGGTCAGGGGTCCCTTTACCTTTACCTAACCTGTTTATGGAAATAAACCAATTAATGCAGAGCATTCATATCTTTTCCACCACCCTAACATTATAATAATTTAATAATAATAATTTATTATTTATACCCCGCCCATCTGGCTGGGTTTGATATACTGAAATGTATTCTTGTGTTACCCCTCTAAATGGGGATACCAGAAATAACCTATTTTTATAGGAGCGGTTGAGATTCTGGAGAACTTAGGTTGTATCCAGTTGTGTCCAGTGGAGGCGTCTGTGAGTGGGGAGCACAGCTAATCCAGTGTTACCACCGGTGCATTTGCACTGTGGCCTCCCCCCCCCCCCAATCTTCTGCAGAGCTTTCGGCTGGAATAGCATGGGAGGCTGCAGAAGAAAGGGGGAATTTACAAAATCACATCCTTCCCCGCCCCCTTGTGCTCATGGAAACGTGGGATTAAAGAGCCCATCCACTGTAAGTGGAGACAGAATTAAGCTTTGGGGCTTTTTTATTTTTAATGCTGTGCCTTTACATGTATTATTCATCCTGTTTTCGTGACCTTCTGCATATGCAGTAAGCGAGTTACTTCTCCTTTTCTGTTTGTCCCTACATCTATATGCCACTGGTTGTTTCTCCTTCGGAAAAATGGCTGTGAGGACTTACTCCAGTTCTGCTTTCTTGGCGTTAGCGGTACTTTCGTCACTAGCGACATTAATGATTTAATCATTCCTATACTCTAGGTACCAGTTCCTGTTTTTCTGCCCACCACACTGGAGAGCAGCGAGAAGATACTTGAAGCAATAGAAGAACTAAGTAACAAAACGAATTCCAGTCCTGTGGAGGCTAAGGAGGAGTCACTGGCTGTAGCAGAAGAGATGCCTGAAAAAGAGGAGAAAGTAGAACCTCAAGAGCTCAAAAGTATGTCTTGGTATCTGAAGGCAGCCCTGTTTAGGGAGGCTTTTAATGTTTAATAGATTATTGTATTTTAATGTTCTGTTGGAAGCCGCCCAGAGTGGCTGGGGAAACCCAGCTAGATGGGCGGGGTATAAATAATAAATTATTATTATTATTGGTAACAGGGTTTTTTATTATTGGTTTGGCAAATTTGAATCTGTCCTTAGTGCTTACCGTATGTGATGAACCCACTCCCACTGCAAGTTCAGAGGGGTTAAAAAAAAAACCAGAATGGTGTAGACAGTTTTACTTACCGTTTGATAAATTTCATGTTTTTGTTTTTAAATTTTGGTTTGATTTGTATTTTCAATGAATATTGTTTTTGGCTAATAATTCCTGTTAAATAAAACCAATATACTGGGTGGTATTCGGCTACATTTTACTCAGAGTAGACCCATTGTTCATGTTCATACATTAGTTACATTGCCTTTTTTTAATTGCAGGTGTAATAACTGAGACAGGTGTAATAACTGAGACAGAATTGCCCGACTGTAAAACAGAAACACAGGAAAGCTTGCCTGATATTCCATATGAGCCAGACCTTGACATTGAGGTTGATTTTCCTAGAGGTTTGTACACTCAGTTTTAAAATGAGTAGTATTAATGCCAACATGGGGCCAACTTCTTTAACACTTGTTTTCATCCCTTCCTCCCCGCATGGATGTCTTAGTTTTATTAATGTGTTAACGGTTTCTGACTCAAAGCCTTTACAATGGCTTGGAGGAATCTACAAACATGTTGATAATTTTATCTTTTTAAAAGAGAGCATGAGTGCACCTGAATGCCTGGATCACGCCATTGTCTATCTGGTTCAGCATTCTTAGACGTTCTAGTCATCTAGTGTCTTTGGAAGTTCTCAAGCAAGACATGGTGGTGAAAGGCGCCAGCTGTTTTTGTCTCTTAACCTGGAATTCAGAGACACCCTTCCCTTGAAAATGGGTGCAGCTGTTATTCTTTTCTTACTGTTCTGGTTATAAGCCACTGCTGTCCTCTAATTCAGGGATGTCCAACAGGTCGATCGTGACCTACTGGTAGATCCCAGGAGGTTTTGGTAGATCGCCGTCGATGGCTGGGTCCCTTTCCTTAGCGTCGGTAAAATCGAATATGGCCCCGCCCCTCACCCCGCCCTCCATTGTTGCACGATCTGCAGAACGGAAGATAGAGTTTAGTCAGTCAGGTCGTTTGTTTCCCCAGCGATTTGTTCCTCTTTCTCCCCCCAGAAAAGCTCAACAACTTTGACCTGAACCCCCCCAAAATGGGGGTAGATCACTGCCAGTTTTTAATTCTGTAAGTAGATCGCAGTCTCTTGGGAGTTGGCCACCCCTGCTCTAATTCATATAAAAGCCATATTCCATGGTAACAGACAACACATCTTGTTACTATGAGTTCTGCACTGCAGGAAGATACATTTTGTTTGTCTTGGCCCTATTGGCCATCAAACTTGGTTCCAGAATTTTATATCTACATGAGGAGGGACTAGATATCCCTGTCAACTCACATGCCCTCAGCTTGGAAGGTCTCATTATACTAACGAACCAATGCTAGACCCCATTTCCTGCACCCCAGCTGCACTGCATTCTCTCTCTCTCATACCAAAAAACAAAGGGAGTAGAAATGAAGTGATAAATTGTTGTCTTACTCAAGCACTACCGAAGCAACCACTTTTGCAGAAAGCAATAAATGTTACGCTACCAGTGCTTATCAGAATATGGTCTTCTGCAGGTTTTTCTAGAATAGGGACCAGCATTGAGGAATAACATGTAAAACACATTGCACAATAATTAAGGCTTCTGTCAGTTATATGCACCCGATACAACAGTTTTAGGTTACATGACATTTAACTGCATTAATACCCTTCCAATATATGTACAGCAACAGAGGAACTTGACACAGAAAGTGAATTTTTGCTGCCACCTGTCTTTGGAGAGGAATACGAGGAACAGCCAAGACCTCGAACTAAGAAGAAGGTACACATATAGTTTTTGTGACTGAAATGTATTCCAAACTAATATGCGTTGCATGGGAAATGGAGGATATGGCTGTGACCTTTTGTATAATAGGAGCCTGAAATAGCCCTACCATGAATGAAGGTGAAGCATTTCATTGGGTGACAGTTGTGTGCTATTAAAGTTTTTTTGGGGGGGGCGGCACTGAGAAGGTCTCTTGAACCAAACCTACTGAAATGAAAGAGAGCTGTGTAAACAGCACGATAGTCTTTTTATGCCACTTCCTTTGATACAATGGAGCTTCCTTAAGATGATGCCTTTCTAAATGGACCATGCTTCAAATTAAATCAGGGAAGATCTCCATTTAGATTTTCCTCCTCAAGCAACAACACCCCTGAGAGTAATTCTTAAAGCAACACAAATGTTTGGATTTCTCAGAGTCACGTATGTCTTACCTACCTTTCCAAAGGGCTGGTAACAATTATTTAACAATCTAAAATGTTAAGACTGCCTTTTAGACATAATGTTGAATAAAATTATTCCCAACTCCAGAATGTAGTTTACCTTTCTCAAGCTTGTTGCCTCTGAAAACAATACTGTAAAGTGCCTTTACACTGGTGGCCCTAATTAAACAATGATTGCATCATCATCATCATCATCATTATTATTATTATTAATTGCATAATTAAAACCAACTTTGGATCTTAGTGCAGAATAGTTATTGAAAGGGATTATATTATAGGGAACCATTATGCTGATTTGAGCTCAGTAAAGTGCAAGTATTACTTGGGTGTTTTTGCTTTTTTTAAAAAAAAAAGGCTTGATGGCTGGTATTTATGACTTTCTTGGCTTTCATTTGCCCATAGTAGAGTGCAGAAGTGGTGTAAATTCAATGTTAATAAGCAGCAATGTTTACAGATCTGTTTTAATGGCAGGGAGTGAAGAGAAAAGCAGTGTCAGAGTACCACTCTCAGGATGATAGCTCTGAGAATTCAGAGTGCAGTTTTCCCTTCAAGTATGCGTATGGTGTAAATGCGTGGAAACACTGGGTAAAAACTAGGAATCTAGATGAAGATCTGCCAGTATTAGATGAGCTGAATTCAAGTAAGTATTTCCTACTTAGCTATAAGTCTCAGGTCTGGCAGGCAGGCAGGCTGGCAGTGGGTTGAACTTAGACAGTGGGTTGAGATTAGATCGGGGTTCAAGTTTTCTGCTTTACCACGTGTTGTTGGGGTGGCTTTGGGCAAGTTGCTCTCAGCTTGAGTCTCTGATCCGTGAAACAGGATCATAGCAAGGTATTACAAATAATAATTACGAGTACCAAATAGTTTAGCATTATAAAAGTGTTAATGGAAATTGCCAGTTTTAGTGAAAAAATTATCTTGGCTGAGATGGGCTTCCTTGATAGTATTTGCATTTGCTTTTGTATGCATTTTATCTATTTCCTGTATTCTGCTAGATGCTTTGTTTTATGACATGGAGTTTGCATTACATGATTCTCAATATTTT
Source organism: Darevskia mixta (assembly GCA_034641385.1). NCBI lineage: Eukaryota > Metazoa > Chordata > Lepidosauria > Squamata > Lacertidae > Darevskia > Darevskia mixta. The sequence continues at coordinate 24,035,939 of JAWWNH010000014.1, read as the reverse complement.
GCGCTACAGCTAAAACAGTGAAATTGAAAGAAGATATCGTGTCGCATACGTCTGCTGAGCTAAACTTTGGGTTGGCACACTTTGTTAATGAAATCCGAAGACCAAATGGGGAAAACTATGCACCTGACAGCATCTATTATTTGTGTCTTGGGATTCAGGAAGTGAGTCATTTTAACAACTGTGCAATCTGTATGGGAGAGATATCATGATAAGCTTGAATAAAATACTGGCAATGACAAAATAAGGAATTATCTGTTGAAATACTTTCTAAAAGTAAACGTGGCCAAAGTGGAACTGGCTGAAGTGGAAAACAAATGCTTTTTGCTTTCTTTCAACCCAAAACCGTTCCCTTCCCCTTCTGTGTCTCCCTCCATGCCCCCCACGATTAAATATGTTTTTTGTAACTAATACTACTAGGCGTCTTGGTCTGTGGAATAAATTGGTTGTTGTATCCAAAGCTTCCATGAGTGCAATTCTAGTCACAGAAAACATGCTCCTAGCACCCAGTAACAGAAGTCCAGAGAATAATTATCTCCTCTCTTAGTTCAAAGGCCTTTGCATTCCTGGATGAACCTCTGTGAATGGAAGGGAATGGAAGCTTTTAATACAACCCAATATTTAACAAGCCTGTTAATTACTAAATTGAGACAAATTTGTTAAACTGAGATGCTATCATACGCAAGACGGCTTAAAGGGTTAGCATAATATACAGCAGCTTAAAATATATAAAAATATTTGGATCTTCAAACACTTTTAACCATATCCTTTTCTGTAATTTTAAATTACTTTGTGTACTACCCCGGAATTCATTTTTGGAGGAAGAGTGGTTTGTAAAACTTAAAATGAATACATATGAAAATGTTTTCATATGTATACAAAAGGAATAGTTTTTGCTTCCGGTTTTTTGTCTTGGTCTACTAAATATTTTGCTTTTCCTCTTTTCCTGTAGTATTTGAATGGAAGCAATAGAAAAGATAATATCTTCTTGGATCCAGATTATCATACATTTGAGCAGGAAATAAATAAAATTCTCAGAAGCTGGCAACCAAGCATACTTCCAGACGGTAACTGTTCTTGTCTTGGTCATTACCCCCTTTTCTTTCTGAATTCATGCTCCTTAAGCAAGTTCAGTGCAAGTAAAACTCCATGTTTTAAGTTCCTGGAAGCTGATTGTCAATCATAGATATATGTAAACGTCAATTGGTTTGTTAGACTGAAGAGGTGGGACTGTGAATTTTTAATTTGTAGCAGATATCTCTGAGAGCTATAACTGATAATTCAATTTAGCACATTTTTCTTTTGTTAAATTCCATAGGTTCATTTACAGAATACTCATCTCCCCAAACCCCCTGTCTCCTACTAGGTTCAATTTTTTCTCGGGTTGAAGAAGACTATCTGTGGAGGATAAAGCAGTTAGGATCCCACTCTCCAGTTGCTCTTCTAAATACACTGTTCTACTTCAACACCAAGTATTTTGGCCTGAAGACAGTCGAGCAGCACTTAAGACTTTCCTTTGGCACCGTTTATAGGCACTGGAAGAAAAATCCTCTAACGATGGATAGCAAAGCTTGTCTGAGATACCAGGTTTCCTCCTTATGTGGAACGGATAATGAAGGTACCATAACATTCTGAAGTGAATATGGCGGCAGCATCCATATTCGGCCCAATCGAAAGGGCCACTGGGCTACTTACTTGGTGCTGTAAATTTCTACAGGCTTCTAAATTTCCATAACCTGCCCTGGGACCCTGTGGTGGAGGGTGGGTAAGAAATCAGCAGCAACAGCGCCATCTCTCTCAGACAGACCTGAGGCAGTGGCTGACCTCTAGCTAAAGGGGAGAGGTCTGCCTCTGGAAAGAGGGCAAATTGCACATTCAGCTGCCATAAGCAGTCAGGCCAGTAGTGTAACTTAGCTCTGTATTGTCTCCACTGGTTAGCACTGCATCTCCAGAGTTTCTGACCAGGTGTCTTTCTCAGTTGTGCCTCCTTGAAGCCAAACCATGTGCTCTACCCTTGGAGCTGTGGCACTCCCACAAAGCTGTGGCAAAGAAACCACAGCCACACTTAAAGGACAGATGTTATGGATTTTATTCAAGGCAGGTTCATTGCATTGTGTTTTCTCTTTTGTATTCTACCCCGTCGTGTATCACATAGAACACCTCGCTCTTCCCCATTCTTTGCATAGAATTGAGAAAGAGCTGCTGTAAACTGAGGGCTGCTCAATCACTGCTTACCAGCTGAGGAGATGTAGCTATGATTCCTTGTGGCAGGGGTGGGGTACCACCAGCCCACACTGCTTTGGGATCCATCCTCTGGCCTTCCCTCTACAGCTTCACCCCTTCAAGAGAAAGAGTTACCAATTTATTGGGGGGGGGAATAATGTGGGGGGTGGCAGCTGGGGAGGGAATGCTTAACCCTAACCTCCTCACTCTCCACCTTCCAAATCACACAGCCATGCAGGGGGTGGCGGGGCTGTTAGGTTTAGATGGAAAGGTTCAACTTTCCAGGACTGTAGCCTTTGGGCTTGCACTCCATTCATTCCAATCTGATATTCTTTTGTCTCTCTCTTTTTCTTTTCTTCTGTTCTAGAAGATAAAATTACTACTGGAAAAAGGAAGCATGAAGATGATGAGCCGGTATTTGAACAAACTGAGAACACAGCGGATCCCTCTAGATGCCCTGTGAAAATGTTTGAATGCTACTTATCTAAGAGGTATTGAAATAACAATAGCGGTGAAGCCTGTGTATATGTAAATCTGTTTCTTATTGCTTCTATTCTCTGTTAACAGAGATAATTATGCTTTCTCATAAGAAAGATACAACATAGTGCAAACATAATTCTTCCTTATTTCTTTAAAAACAATATGATCTGTAATGGCAGTGGCCTCTTCGTCTGCATGAATGTTTGGACTATTTCCATTTGGGTTGTCTCACAAGACCCCCTCTTTTTTCCAGGTCTTTGCCCTCTGCTTATTTTGAGTTGGTGGGCTACACCAAAATAGTTTTATTTGTACCCATGTCTGCCTTGCTTCTGCTAAAAAGCCAATAGGGGGAGCACTAGGCATGTATCTAAACATCCGTGATAAGATTCAGATCATTAAAGGAAGAAGGGACAATACAACAGTAGAAAAGTCTGAATATGATCATCCTTGGGCTGTTTGCAGTACTAAACCTCAGTTGCTTGTTTCTCAGCGGGTTTGGGGATGATAAATACTGATTTTATGAACTTTTCCATAGTTGTGACTTCTGTTAAGGTACTAGCTTTTGCGTGTTACGTGAAGTCACTACTTAACTAGGTGCTCTTCTGCTCTAACAGAAGTGTGTGGGAAACCGTAGTTGTACCCTGACAGCATATGAATGAATGTCTATGTGGATAGGTTGAGGTTGTTGTTGTTGTTGTTGTTGTTGTTTTAAGCTTGTCCTCTTCTCACTTTTCAGCCCGCCCAATCTCAGTCAGAGAATGGATGTGTTCTATTTGCAGCCAGCCTACCCGGTTCCCTCAGACAGCATGGTCTGGTACACCTCCACCTCAGTGGATCGCAATACTTTGGAAAACATGCTCGTACGGGTTCTTTTAGTAAAAGATATTTATGATAAAGACAATTGCGAACTGGATGAAGACATAGATTAAACACTTTCCAAACTCTCTGTGGGGGAAAAGGAAAACACAACAGCATTAGCTAGTCAAGCTGCTAGACTTTTATTATGGAAAAAAAGTAAAACATTTCAAGTTTACTCTTTGTTTAACACGTTTTGTAGCAGTGTACCCTCAGCTGGGTATTACCATGTAAATAATCTGTGAGTGAATGTGGCCATTATTCTTCATGGTGGTTTTAGGATACTTAACAAACACATTCATCTTTTTTTAATAATTATTTATTTGGTTAGGTATGTTTGTAACTTTTTACATTGCAAAACATGAATGAGAATGTGCCATGTGTATTTCTTTCTCTCTTTTATTCTTTTTTAGTCATAGTAAGCAACATCCATATTGCACAACTTCACTGCTGCAGAGCTTCCTTGAAAAAGACGTTTGGGCTCTTACTGGGTTCTGAAATCAGGTAGTTGTGTATGGGTAGCACTACTAAAGTTTAGAACTTGCTGTGTCTTTCAGAATTTTTTAAAGAAATTGTAAACTAATAGGTTTTTTACTCTTAGTTACTGAAGCCTTACGAGGTTATGTAGAGAGGTTCCATCTTATGTACCAAAAATAGACGAAAGAGAATGCTGTCGATGTTGATGTACTGTAATGTGAATCTATCCTGGTGAAACAATTTTTTCTTTTCTTTTGGTTGCCCTTATTAAAAAGATCTTAGTATGCTTTCCTTATCTGCGACTCTGAATTTGCCCTTACAATGACAGTACATGTTGCATAAGAGCACAAGGTGAAAACATATAGGCCGTTTTGACATACCTTGCCGTTGGGGAATATATGCAGTTCAGCAACTTTCCTGTTCATTCTTTCCTAACCTGGCTGCATTTTATTTTTAAAACTAATTTGCCAGGGTAACCCAAGTGTTCCCTTCAGATTCTACTGTAGTGGAGGAAGGGGATCCTGTGTGGGTTGTCACTGCCCGCGTCCACTGGCAGGAAGTCAATTTTTTGAGAGGGTACAGGGCAATTCTTCGCCAGTTCAGCTTCCTGCCAGCTCCTTTGCCGGTTGCTCTTGCTGGCAGCTCCAGACGCACCAAAAGAGAGAAAGCAGGGTTGCCCTGCCCCCTGGTTTACCCTCTCGAAAGTTTGACCTGCCAGTGGAGAGGTAGGCGGGGATAACCCACAAAGGAGCCTCTTCCTCCCTACAAAGAAGGAACTTATCACGGTAAGTACCAATGCTTGCTTTTGTTAGACTACATTTCCCATCTTCCCTGGCCATTGGCCATGCTGGCTGGGTGTGATGGGAACTGTAGTACAGCAACATCTGGAGGACAACGCATTGGCTAGCCATGATCCTTGCCGTCCTTCGGTGTAAATATTCTCAGGGTAGATTGTGTAATAATAAAGAAAACAAACACAACAAGATAGTACCAAAATTAAAAAAGCATAAACAGCAGGTTAAAAAACAACAGCAATACAAATATTGCTGTTCAACCATCAAAATCCTGGGAAAATAAAATGTTGGCACCGGAAGGATAGCAAAGGAGGTGTCAGACAAGGGTCTGGAGTGTGAACTATGTAAACAGGGCACCACCACTGAGCTGATGGTTGTACTTTACTAGATGAGATTGTTGCATACTGTGGTCGAAAACCTTTGCTTTTTGTATTTGCAAATCCATTATTTCCAGCCTGTACAAATGATGGGCCTTATCAATTGAAATTTTTCTTGCTCAGGTGCAAGTTATACAGGTGACTGTTGTACAATTCTAGGTTCTTCTGCACGCTGTACAGCAGTGCAGTTTGGCTTTGGCAAGGATCTACACACAAGCATCTTGCATGAGCCAAAAGCACTGCTGAATTTTCAGAGGTTGGTAGGTGTAATAATTTGGAAGTGCATCCTGGCTGCATCCTGTGGCACAATGTTGAACCCCTCTCTGGAAGATCCAGGGGTGGCTTTTCAGTCAACATAAAGTGCTGCAATGGGATGGGATGGATCCCACTGCACACCTGACATTGTGTGCAGCCCTTTGGTTCCTTGTCTTTGTATGATATTCCTGCAAATACCTTTTCAATAAAGAGACCTTGATATTCCACCTGCATGCAAGTATATTTTAATGAATGCTTTGCTTTGGGTTGGAATAATGACTGGTTCCACCTTCTCAAAATGGTGTGTCTTACCGGAGGTTTGCTTTGGTGCAAGAGGAGCACATACCATGCAAAGGAAAAGAGTATTATCCTGCTGTAGTTGTCCTACAAGGTACAATGGCTCGTGTAACTTGAAGGTATTCTTTATTGCACTTTTGAATGCCTGGAAATGCAGTATCCCAAGTACAGAATCACAGCCTTAAGGTAAGAGGTGTATGCTGTGTACAATAACTGTACACAGTACTGTTAATTAGCCTTAAGTGGACAAACTTTAATGGTTTGTTTGTTTCCTCAGTTGTCCCTTGTTGACCCTTAAGTTATTCCTTAAAATAAATCATAGGATCATAGAATTGTAGAGTTGGAAGGGACCACAAGAGTCATCTAGTCCAACCCCCTGCAATGCAGGAATCTTTTGCCCAATGTTCTTCAAAGCAGAGTAGACATACAGGCTCAGTAACAGGTGGTGAGTCTTTATAAATGACTTGGGTGAAGGAATTACGGGGATGCTCATCACGTTTGCAGATGACACCAAACTAGGAGGGGTAACTAATGCCTCAGAAGAGATAATCAGCCTTCAAAATGATCTTAACAGATTGGTGAACTGGGCACAAGCTAACAAAATGAATTTCAATAGGGACAATTGTAAGGTTCTGTACTTAGGCAGGAAGAACCAGATGCACAACTACAGGATGGGGGACACCTGGCTTACTAGCAGTACATGTGAAAAGGGTCTTGGTGGACCACAAGCGTAACATGAGTCAACAGTGTGATGCAGCAGCAAAAAAAAGCTAATGCTAATCTAGGCTGCATCAACAGAAATACAGTGTCCAGATCAAGGGAAGTAATAGTACCACTCTATTCTGCCTTGGTCAAACCACACTTGGAATACTATGTCCCATTCCGGGCACTACAATTTAAGAAGGATGTCGACAAGCTGAAACATGTGCAGAGGAGGGCAACCCAGATGATCACGGGTCTGGAAACCAAGCCTTATGAAGAACGGTTGAAGGAGCTGTGTATGTTTAGTCTGGAAAAGAGGAGACTAAGAGGAGATATGATAGCCATCTTCAAATATCTTAAGGGCTGTCACATGGAAGATGGAACAAACTTGTTTTCTCCTGTTCTGGAGGGTAGGACTCGGAAGCAATGGCTTCAAGTTACAAGAAGGGAGATTCCGACTAAACATTTGGAAAAACTTTCTGACAGTAAGAAATGTTTGACAGTGGAGCAGTCTCCCTTGGGAGGTTGTGGACTCTCCTTCCTTGGAGGTTTTTAAGCAGAGGCTGGATGACCATCTGCCATGGCTGCTTTAGCTGGGATTCCTGCATTGCAGGCGGTTGGACTAAATGACCCCTGGGCCCCTTAAGTTTCTATGAGAGCAAGGAAGAGATGTTTGTTAAAGCAGAGAATACATACGGATTCAGTAACAGGTGGTGAGTCGCAGCACCTGCTACACTCAGGCTAGCTGGCAGGAAAGGATAGGCTAGTCAAGCTGGAAGCAGTGGTCCAGGTTTAAGCAAGTCCAAGATCAGGGCAAGGAGTTCAGCACTGCAAGGAAACAACAGAATTGTCCCAGTGGGTTTGACACACCCACTCACCAAGCTTTCAAAGACTGGCAAGGTGTTCTTATTCGTGAGACTTGTGCCTTGCAAGACTGCTGAACATGCAGATGGTCACTGTGTCTACCAGGTCCTGGGCAACCTCCCCTAAGAGTGGGCTGACTCCCCCCCCCCCCGGATTCTGTTTATGTGCCCCTTCCTCGGAGAGGAGAGATGGGGGTCCTGCTTCCCCAGCCAGTGCAGCTGTATCTAGGAAGGGGGAAGTGCTCCCCTCCAACCTCTGTTCTCCAACCCCAGCCCCATTCCTCACACTGTCATCTACCTTGTCCATCTTAGGCCAGCCAATTCACTCCTGAGCCCAGCCACACTTTGGGACTTAAAAGTATATTCAGACCAAACCTCATAAACCATTGCAATACCATTGCAATGGGAGGGTTTTTCTTTTCTTTTCAAAATACAACCTTGCAATAAGCTCAGGGACACCTTTCATTCTAGAAGTTAATATTGCCGGTAATAAGTTGTACAGTTACTATTGCTTGACAACGGCAAGCAGCACACTGTTTGTTATGTCTGCATCATCTACGGTCTTGTTTATGTAAAGAAACAAGCGAGAAATTCTCTTTGCAACTTTTTCTCTAGGGTGGCTGTGCTTTGGCTAGATGTTTGTGTCAAACTCCAGATTGAGGCAGTGTGAGCTAAAATACAGATGGAACGAAGTATTCGTGGTTTTAAGTTGCCCATTATCCTGTGCTGGTTTGCTGCAAACCATATGTATATACTGCTTTTAAACATTGGTTTGATATGCATATGCTTGATTAGGGACCCATTGTTCCTGATTAACAGTGGTATAGATGCCTTATGAAAACCTGCATTCAGATGTATGAAGATGCCCTATAGATACCTACAAAGAGATGCAGCTCTATACATAGCGACATCAATAGAGAGGCTTCCAAAACTGACTTTCAGCAACATCTACATGTTATTTTTGTGGGTTTTGTTTTTAAAGATACCTAGGCTCAGTTGCGCAGATTTTTATTGGCTGAATCTTCTGTTGCACTCTAAAGACTGGATCCTATGGCATGCTTCCTAAAGCAATTCAGCAGTATGTCAGTCTTAGAAGTCATGTACCTAAACACACTCCTTTTTTTGTTTTTAGATATGGAAATACTTGGTTGGGAGAGCACTCCATTGTCTTGAACACACACATAGCTTCCTTCTAATATAGTTGCAATGTTCCTGATCTCATAACCACAGCCTCTCCCTCTCCTGTCTTTTATTTGATTTAGGCATGGCTTGGTGTTGCATCAACACTAACCAATTTCATAACCAGGGTTTGCAGATCCAGTTCAAACCCTGGTTTCAGACTGGTTACACAGGAAAATCTGGTTGGCATTAGCCATGGTTGGTGATGATGCAGACATAATGCTTCACCGTGGTTAAAATAAAGGCAGTGGAGTAAGGATCCATGAGAGGGAATGGGGAGGGAACATGTTAAACCAGCAGCATGGTCAGGAGATCAGGAATGTGATATACATATACGGTACATTAATTTATATTTAATAGGTTAAGTTATCAGTCTGAGAGTTGCTAGGTTTGGGAAATGGGAAGGCTGAACAAAATAAATATCTTTGATGATGAAGTGATTGTGCTATACAGGATAATCAGGACTATTGCTGATACACAGATTTCTGCTTATAACTGCTCATGTATATAATATTAAGGTGTCTTTTTTCTCTCCACTGTCATCAAATCTTGCCTGTGTTTCTTTATTCCAGTTTTATTGTCTAATTTTTTAAATAAAATTTATTTTGCTCCTCGAAAGAAGGCTTGGTGACTTAATGATTGCAATGAAATTAATATTCGGTTCCATAAAATGCCTCAAAAGATTTTAAAAGCAATTTGATCCTACCCTTATATTAAAACTGGTTATCACACTAACATACTCTAGAGCCCAGAGGTGGAAAATGTGTGGTCCTCCAGATGTTGAACTACAACTCCCGTCATCCCTGACCATGGGCCATGCTGCCTGGGGCTGATGGGAGCTAGAGCCACAAGAACATCTGGAGATCTGCTTTCTGTGGTATTTAGAAAGCCTTTGAGTGATTGTGCTTACACGAGTCAGGCCATGTTGCTGCCAGTTTCCGTGCTCTGGAAGTGCTCTCCATATACCAGAGATGGGGAAGCTGTGGCCCTCTACGTGTTGTTGGACTGAAATCCCCACCATTCCCTGACCATTGGCTATGCTAGGTGGGGCAGATGGGAACTGGGAATCCAATAATATCTAGAGGGCCAACAGGAAGGGGTGGTGCTCTGCCCTTGAACTTCTGGCAGTGGCGTTGCGACTGCTTACCCAGTGCAGGTGGCACAGGGGAGTGGTGAGGTCTGGGCTGGTCTAATGCTGGATTGGCTCCGCTGGCATGCACATACACTGCCCAAGCCTCACCACTGCCCTGCTAAGAGGCAGGGACACTGCTGCCAGGAAACCAGGTTCATAGCTCCCCTCCCTGCCAGTTGCTCCTGGTGTTCCCTTTCCCTGCCTATACTATGGAATGCTGCTGTATCTCACCAAGGCATCTGCTGCCACAAGCCCAAAGTGGCGAGAGACAGCAGCAGGGTAGATAGACGTGTCCCACTCTGTGGCATCTGACTCTGCCAGCAGGCAATTCCAGGCTTGGGGTTCTTTCCTCCATGAGACCCTCCTGCGTGACCCAGAGATTCCACAGCAGAGCAGCTAAGGCTGGTGGGGAGAGAGTTTGCCGCCACCCCTTGTAACTCCTGTCCGTTTTCTTCCTTGGTTGAAATATTTGTTCAGTCAGCAGGATATCCAAATAAAAAAAGAAATGGTTTAATGGCTAATTAAAGCAAATATAGCAGCTGTTGTCAGAGCTGCGCCATTCTGGGTCGCTGGCTCTTACTGAGAGCGGAGGTGCAAGGAGCTCAGCCTAGTGTGGTGTGTCATGGCAGGAGCGTTGGAATGGCTCTGTGGCCCCACACCACACCTGGCCAAGCCCCAAGAGCAAAGGTGGCCTCCACCCTGACCCTGGGCTGCCTCACCAGCTGCTACTCTCCGGATCAGTAAGGAGGCCCATGAGAGTGTTTAGGTGGTCCCTCCCTGGCCTTTTCTCCTGGCCAGCCATCGCCAGGTCAGAACCCATTTCATGGAATTGGAGCATTTTGCCAAAATATGCATCCCTTAAAACTTGCTGACGTTTGCCATTTGGCTTCCCATTCACCCAGCTTAGAAATGTCCTGTTGGACCCCCCCGCCCCCGCCCCTTGCGATCCATTTTGGCACATGTATTGTGTCGATTTGTTGTGAGCTCCTTGGAAGAAAGGCAGGCTTTAAATATAAAATTTAAAAAGGCTTTCCGTTCTAGGCTTGTGCAATCAATTGTACAACAAAGTACAAAGTCACCTGCTTACGCTTTTCTCTCCCACAAAACGCGAAGCGACTTGAACTTAGCACTACGTTGGTTACGCAACCCCATTATGTAGCTTCCTTCATTGCACAAAGGTAAATTGCACAGCTCTTTGGATCCTGGCCCATGGCATATGCTAAATTATTGCCCTAAGCTTTTGAAAATTCTATTTATTGCCTGGCTAGATTGATTGGGTTAATTCAAAAGCCATCAGGGGGATGGAGGGGAGAAAAAGGGATCCTGGAGGTAGACGGTCAGGGGAGATTGGAGATCCCTATCAAGTGGTGCTGACTAGACTCCCATTTCCCCCCACTATTCATGTGGAGCTGGGATGGTACTCTGAACACACAGCTGTGAGTGTGACAGCAATTTGCTCCCCTGCATTCTTTTGTCTTTGTTCAATCCTTGTCCTTTGGGCTAGTATAATAAAAGTGCTTTAGTAAGCAGGGTCAAATGGGATGTGCCAGTTGCAAACGTGAAATGGGACTATAGGCTGTGATTATGGGCTCTAATGTCTGATGAATCCTCCTTAATCACATGATATGAACTAATGTCACCATTTTATTATAAAACAACAATTGCGCTCAGCTACGGGAGGGAATAGAATGGATGACAGCTGCATTTTTAAATGTTTTGTTCAAGCAAGTACAGCGTGGCTGGTTTAGACAACAAGGAAAAATGAAGTTGAAGTAACTGCAGATATTTTTAGTTGAAGGTTCATATTTTTAGGGCTGCTTTTTGTGTCTGTTTGCTGTGGAACAAAACTCCCTTTACAGCTTTTTGATTAGGAACTGTGGTGTTGCGAAACTGAAATTCAAGTATTAAAATGCCTTGCTGGTTTGCTTAACTTGTCTGTTCAAAACGTTTCTGCAGACAGTGTTGCTTTTTTTAAAAAAACAAAAAACTGGTGCTACACTCTAGATCATGTTGCTTTGCTTTTGTGCTGTGTATTTTTAAGACGGCAACAATATTTGAGCTGCAATTTCTGCTGTACGGTTGACATGGCTTCCTTTATCCCAACCACTGTCATTTTTGAGAGCCACTTCACCCACGTGCATTTTCATGACTCACCAACTGATAGGGTGAGGGGCAAATGCCATTCAATTAGCATTTAAAGGTGAATTTACAAAATTCGCATTTTCTGAAACAGTATGTGAACAGAAACACAACTATTCTGCAAAATTCTCACCTGGATTTCACAATGCAGTTCTCCAGACAAGTAATGTGTACAAAAATGTGTACAACAATGATAAAGTGTACACAATGATAAAGTGTGCATATAAATGCATATATTAGAGAAAATAGCAAACAAATAATGCATTTTTGGGGGGAATTCATTTGCAAAAATGAGAAATGGAGAGAACAGAAACTGGCATATCTGCATTTTCGTTCCTGCTGATGAGCTGAATCAAGTGAGGCTTTGCATGTTAGCTAGCATGATAAGTCATAAATTATGAGGCAACAAATGTCGCATATGAGCTGTCTCTCTATCTCTAGTGGTGCATTTAGCCTCACTAGAAGGTAAACCTGCTAATCACATAAATAAATGGTAATTGTGTTCACAGTCTAAGGCTGGAATTGACCCCCCACTAGAAAGGGGGGGGGAATAGCTTGTTCAGTTTCATCCTTCTGCCCACCTATAGTGTGCTTTAAATCCCCTATCCTATCCCTAATTTATAGGGAATCGGCAGGGCAAAAACTACCGGTAGGTTGTTTCACCATAATGTCTAGTTGTGTTAGGGATTGCCAACCTCTTTGGGCAATGGGAAGTTCTGGCAGGTTCCCCTGAGTTATGCCCTAGAAAACATGACCATGCATAAACTTAAAAAATAATCACAACTAATATGTATTTAGCTTTATTTGATGCCTGCTTGTTTTTGTAAACTTTTGATTTAGTTTTTGGAAACAAAACAGCACACAAGTAGAAGAAAACCAGTAGTTATTGTGGCTAAACTATCCTGGTTTGGATAAGGCAAGTACAAATCCTAGTTTGCTGATTTGGATACAATAACCACCTATAGTCTACGGAAAATGAAGCAGTAAATAAACTTCTCTGAAAGACCCGGAGAAGGAGGAAGAACATACAAGTTGAAAGCTGCTTCCATTCTCCCTCTTGTAGGTTTTCCCATTCCTGCAAATTAATTACGCTGCTAAAATGCCTAAAAAAGTCAATTAAATTAACAGGATTTTGTTTTCTGTCCCTGCCAACTCTACAATTCTCTGGCTCTATTATTCTGCCTGGTTAAGGTGGATTATTTCAAAGCATCATCACTGACGTACTTCCAGGGGTGGCCAGGAACATCTGGAGAACATCAGGCTGAAGAAGGCTACATTAAGTCTTTCATGCCAACAGATCCACATGCCGAGAGAGGGAAGTGGTGCATTTGGTTCAGTGGATCCCTTCTATTATTCAGAAATTAAGTGGGAGGTGCCTTCTACCTCCATTTTTTCCTAAGGAAAAGCTTAACCTGTTATATGTTGTGCATGGCAGGCTGCTGTTAAGGAGGAAAGAGCAGGGCTGGGGAAGATCCACAGCTCAGCGGTAGAGCACCTGCCTTGCATGGAGAAGGGCTCAGGTTCAATCCCCATCATGTCCAGCCAGGTAGGACTGGCAATTCCCACTGCCTGAATAGCCCTGAAGAGCTGTTGTCAGTCAGTATATTAGGGCCAGCCCACCCATGAGGCAAGGTGAGCTGACCGTCTCAGGTGGCACAATCCAAAGGAG